>OU452256.1:9169859-10373192 GCA_911728495.1 Furcula furcula | reverse complement strand
TAGCAATGTGTAAATAACAGTGCATAATATTGTATAATCTGCATATTATTTAAGACTACTGTACTGCGATAATGTTATAAATTAATAATTTTAGTTAGTACGGAGTTCTGCAGATTGTATCAATCACTCAAAAATGAAGTATTTATTTTCTTATTTATTACTGTTATTTTTTTAAATTTATTAATAAATACATTATTATATATTATCTTTTGTTTTATTTTACCAGCTTCTAAAACATTGTCATTAATATTTGTTTTATAACAAAACGCATCGTTTCTTTTAAAGAAAATATTTTTGTGCTGAGAAATACGTATTAAGATATAACAGCATTTAAATAACTGATTGACCTTTCTACGTGTATACTACACGTAGAAAGGAGCTATCGGAGCTATTTCAATTTTCTATTAGATAATTTAAGCACGTACGTACACGTGTTAAAACTAGATGCTATCTACATATCAATGACCTATCTAAGAGTAACTGTGACTGCACTAAAGATAACGTTAAAGTGCAATTAGTAATCATGAATAACAATGGTTAACTATCTCCAGACATAAAGATCTTTCATACGTAAAATAAGCAACATTGTCCTTTAATTAATAGAGAGAATACTAGGGTGTAATAACACGGATTGGGTTAGACTCATTATATTATTTATTACCCATTAGGTATCCCTATTTTACAGACTTAAACCTCTTTGTTAACCACTTAAACCACTGATCACTGCCGCAGAGACTCTGATGGGTTGAATCGCTTACATAAATTTGGTTGAAAGTGTGATCACACGGTTGAAATTTACTACTTAGTTTTCACCCGGCCCAACCACTCAGCGGTTGAAATAAAATAGGTGTTGTTTTATCCATTCTACGAGTTTCCACCTGGCTGTTACCTCTTTACACACCTAGTTATATGTACACACGGCTACACATCAAGTTCGAGCCTATATAACGATAACTACACTACATATAACATAGAGAATGAGGATGTTGACTGGGTAAAAAAATAATTCTAATTAGTCCGTCAGTTAGATTATCAAAAATATATTGGATACGTATTTTTTTATTTAACAAATCAATAAAAATTACCTAAGTTATAGAGCGTCAAAGTTCGGGAATGGGGGCTCGTGACGCCTCAGTAAAAATTGTTTACCAGCGTGACGTCACGCGGCATTTCAACGCTATATCTTTGTTTAATCGACAATAAAAAAAATACGTGTCCAATATTTATGATATAATCCAAATGACGGAGAAATTTTTTTTTGTCTTATAACATATTGTTGGCACTTGTTGGTAAGGGACGGGAAATGCGGCCGGCAGTCGCAGGCCGCGTGCTGCACTCACAGAGTGAGACGTGATAACAACGACAAATCGATTCTCAGCGTTCAACTTCTAATAGTTCAAAGTCCAGACAGTCTAGGTTGAGGTGTCGCCGTGTATACCAAATTGACTGACTATATCTCAGGAGCAATAGCAAAAGAGTATCTTTGGAAACCATCCGAACGATACTGTCAGACAAACAGAGTACAATACCCAAAAAATCAGCTCAGCGGCACTCCAGGTACACTCCTTGATGTTACTCAACAAAGACCTTTTTTACGACCCACTTTTCTCTTTTCTGCAACTTTTCCCGATATAATAAGATGTAGAAGCTTAGATCAACACAGTCACAAATCTTTCCATTACGCCATGAATAACGCCGAAAGATAAATGTGATCGAAGAAAAGGAGACATGCACTGAAACCGTCTTTTTTTTGGGAATGATAGATGCTGTTGGCCGCAGATGGCGCGAGGCGCTTATAGCACTCTAGCCTTAACGGCAGAAGGAGCGTCGAACTCAAGGGCACCTAAGGGAGGCACGGCCTCGGCTTAGGCTGTCGCTTAAGACAGGGCAGATTCTACCACCGTTTCACAACGCGCTCCACTGAGAAGAACCGGCAAGAAACTCAGTGGGGGGGCGTTGAGGCCGCATGCGTACGACCCTTCGGCCTCGCCGGCGAGACCGGTGTCAGATAGCTAACCTGGAACCGTCTACGAACAAACGTGTCGTACTATCACGCAATGGTGTCTTGCTTAGGTATCTCCCTACTTAGTCACGTGCAAAAATTCTTCAACCACTTCGATATAAAATCTGATAAGTTGGTGTGAATGCTGAGGAGAATCATTATATCATCATGCAATCTAATGAGGGATGGCCTTCAGTTACACTAGCGCCAAGAATAATGCAAATACCTATTAACAGTATGAATTACGTAGGTATGTGTTAAGTTTAGGGTGTAAGTTGCCGTGGCTCATTCTCGAAAAGGTTATTTTAGTTCAAATTATTTTCAAGAAAGAAAATTCTTGAAAACTACTCACTACCTACTGCTATCTATCAACCTACATTTACAGATACATCAAAGAGTATTGTGAGTTTAATTACGTGATTGATATAATGTGTTCGACGTGATTTTTTACTTATTTAGCTTACTACCTATGACTTAGATAGGTAATTATTACCTACCATCCTGATACTTATCTACTATTTAAAGCAAACTCATTTTAAACTAATGAAGAAATGTATTTATTTCTTTTTGGAAGACTTACAGCTAATACAGATATAATAATGATAGGAAGGCCATTTACAAGTCTCCGCCTATAGAAAAAGAACCATTTACAGCAGAGTGATAAAGTTAAGCAAACGAAGCATGCAAATAGACAGTGTGAGATTACAATTCATCTAAGAAAGAAACTCTTTGTTAATATATTCCTTAAAACATATGCACTTGAATTAAATAAGTCAATATCGAGTTCTGGCGGCAAGTTATTAAATTGTATGACTTGTATTTTCCTACGTTTACGTGTGCAATGTTAATACTTCAAAGTAACTTTGACTCGCACTATTTAACTTTCGAGATAAAGAAGACTGAACGCGGGCTACGCATTTCATACGAGTTTATTCTAGTGAAACCTAGTAAAACGTTGATTAAATTAACCTCCACCCGTGGACCGGTTCAATCTGGTTACGGGATGATATCGGGAATAATTACGTGAGGCGCTAAGTAACGTTTTATTGACTGCTGATAAAAACCGGTTTTATCCCACTACTAAGGGTATTTAAACGGACATTGATGCACGTACTAGGTAAGTGCTCACCTTACGAACCAGAGGTTATATTATAATAATGTCGGAATGTTACCGTAAATATTGTTTTTCATCTATTTTATGAGTTGAGCCAATACTTTATGAAACCTAATGAGTCCTGATTATTTTATATTACTGTTATTAAGTAGCATTATGTGGAGGAAGAGCGAGTGCGCTTGTGTCTTCACAAACGCCTTTGTACCTACTGTAATATCTCTCTTCCTGATCTTCTCGAAAACTGTACGTTGAAACGGTAAGAGGAAAATTATTCATTTCAAGGTTACTTACCTTAATTCATAGATTCACAGTTATCCGGCTCGAAGGACCATATGTTGGTTCATAATCAATTTAAAAATAAAATACTGGACTGTAAAATAATGATTACAAAATCTGAAGTTGACCGCCATGCAAAATTTCATCTGCCGTGCCCCCAGCGCCGCGACCATATTTCAAACCATCTATCGTACGATTGCCTAGTGATGTGTATACAGTCATCGATATAATGTAGTAATATTAAATATTTTGCAGTGAAATTATGGTTAACTTACGTTTAATCCTATTATTATTAAGAAATAAAATATTGTCTTTATAGTTTTAAAGACCTTAACAAGAAAGTAATAAAAATATTTTAATTACAAGTAATATTTTAGTAATGTTTTTTTTTAAAGCATCGGATTTTTGACAACACTAGTGGACGCTTTAAAGCGTCATTGGCAGCAGCAACAAGTCTTTTTATCAGATTTACTTAAAACTACTAGTGTTGTTAGTTTTAGTTATCGAATATCATAGTAAGTATAAATTAATTATTTAATTAATTTAGAAAGATTGTTGAAGTTATTGTTAAATGAAATAAAATGCATCTCTTGATTAATACATTTAATTTTCAAACTTCCTATGAAAAAAGATACTATAAAAGAAAAAATATACGTGGCACGCTGTAACACAAACACACACACGAAAATTCGCGCAAGCGCCCTGCGCCGACTACGTCTTGCCAATTTTCCATCAGGTCACGTATCCTGACGCGAGTTTAAAATTATTTCCCTATCACAATAAAGTGCACAACGCCGCTAAAGAAGTTTTCACTTCAAAAATAGCTAATCATACATTTTACTTGTTTACCAGGAACAATGAACTAAAATATCTGAATATATACACTTCAAGCTCATCTCTTTCGTCGTCAGAAGTGTCTTCGATTACTACCTCATCATCTTCGTCTAAACCTTCTAATATACGTAGTAGTTCGTCATTGTCCATTTTGTTACAATTAAACGACGTGACACACAGTAATGGTAAATGCAGCAAATAGACTAAACGTTCTAATTTAGTTGTGACATGTGGGTAGACTTAATATTTTAAAGTAAATAAAATTTGAAATCTACCCGCATGTCAAAACACTATTAGGGATATAAAACGCGCATATGACGTCACAAGCGGACGCCTTAAGACGTCCATGGCGATCGTGGCTACGACAAATGCGTAGGAAATAGGAATGTTTGACACTTATGTCGATATTTTTTTAATTACCCTATTTTTTCAACATCAGAAAAATATTTTGCAGGTAGTACATTTGGTTAGTTGACTGAAAAGGTAGGTAGGGTAACTTTATGAATAACATAAAATTCGTAAATACAAATACCTTTTTATTGATTACTTTAAACAATTAATGTACATACATAACCCCTTTATTCTTTTTCTGTTTCGGTGAGCTCCAAATCCTGGTTATGATATTTTTTCAAGCTATTTATGAAATTTAATATTTTTACATAGAGACGGGTGCGCATACAGGGGTGAATGTGCGATAATTCTTCCTGTAACAATTGCGAGAAATGTATGTTTCTATTATCCTCTTTACTATATATTTGACATTCGATACAGCCAATACTGTCTGTCCGCCGTTTTTTTGCCATTGACGTCTCATATATGTATTGAGTATCCATTTCTAAGATATTTGGCGAAGTCGACGGCTTTCGGGGTATCTTCGCATCTGAAAAATAATATGTAAAAATATATATAAAAATATAAAAATATATATAAAATAATATATAAAAATATATATGTAAATACATAGGTTCATTAATGTTGTTGTTAGAGTCACTCATATTGGTAGTCTATTATAATTTAATAAAAAGAATTAAGTAAATAAAGTATGTATTTTTTAATAAATAAGAATTTTCAAGATGGACGCGTATCCCCAAGACATCCTGGCATTAGTGTAGATGCCATCAAATCTCCATGTAATTAGTTAGTCTTTAGTTACCTTATAGTAGCCAAATAAATCTTTATATAATTAAAACTCATCACGGGCAAGTAGGCATATCTGAAGAAGGAGGGAATTAGTTACTTACCTTTACGTTTCACAAAGCAAGTGTAACGATCTCACAAATACTCACTATTAAAGCAAGATTATAAGTGGCAGAACTTTCACATCTCACGGCTGTACTTGCGCAATGGTTCGCCAAACCTAACTTCAGATACACAAAAATTCGTTGTGGCTACTGTAGGTAGGTAAAAAAAATAATCTACCCACTTACATTCCTATATCACTAGTCGACGCTTTAAGACGTCCATGGCGCTGAGAGCATATCTTTTTTTAGTTAAAATTTCAGAGTTTATGTTAAAGGTTCTGCCGTTTTAAATGTAGACCTTTTATGCTTTTATTTAACTGAAAATGAATAAGGAAACGTTAATACGTCTATGTATGTAAAGATCAAGTTTAATAATCAATTCCTTTTTTATGTATTTGACTGTCAAATATTTTGACGTCTTAAGTCGTCGTCGGCGATGGTGCCTAGTTTATCATTGACGCTTTAAGACGTCGTTGGCGGTCAAAGGGTTAAGGAAGCATATTGTTACTTGAGTATATTGTTGTTGTTGAAATATATACTTACTCAATGTATATTTTAAACTTAAGTAGGTATATAATATTTCGTAATAAAAGTACAAAAATTAGCGGTGACTGAACGGACGTGTGATTATTATTATTATAATTATTATTATTTTTTTGGGAGGACAGACGCTGTTGGCCGCAGATGGCCATTACAGCTTCACCGGATAATAGGAGGCGAGCGCTTAAAGCACTCTAGTCTTAGCGGCAGAAGTAGCGACGAGCTCAAGGGCACCTCAGGGAGGCACGGCCTCGGCTTGGGCTGTCGCTTAAGAGAGGGCTGAGTTTACCACCGGTTCACAACGCGCCCCCACTGAGAAGAAGCGGCAAGAAACTCAGTGGGGTGATGCACTTTGTTGAGGTCGCATGCGTACCACCCTTCGGCCTCGCCGGCGAGACCGGTGTCTGAAAGCTGGTGTAGCATACGGTTGTCGGGGAGGGTTCGGCGCATCCCGGTCCAATAGGACCGTCATGGGGTCAGGAGTGTTCTTTTGCCGACGGATGTAGACCAAGTCCTTGTTGCTACGTCCCGCTGCTTTGGTCTGTAACCTTTTCGTGCACCCCACGTGTCGCCATCGTCTATAATAGGCATTCACCCGCCGGTGCATAGACAATATTTTATGCCTGAATAAGGATTTCGCCGTTAGTGACAGCCGTGAGGTAATAGAAGGCTTTCAAAAAACTATACTTACTTATGTGGTTTCATATCGGGTACAGGGGACCCGCAATTAGGTACATACTACCTGTTTTTTCCTGTATCCATTCCTAGGATCTTGAAAAGTAACAGAATAGTCAATCAGCACACCAAAAACTAAAACCAGTTCCTCAAAAAGCATATCAAGCAAAAATCATAATACACACATCAAAAGTGTCTAGGGATCAACATATATTTTTGCAATAACTTTTCTCCTGATTGATATTAATTAAAATTTTCTTTAAGGATTCATCAAATAAAGTGTTTTCGTTTGTCACAGTAACGATAAACCAAGTCACCTTTGCATTAATAAAGAAATTTGCCATTTTCCTAATAAAGGGATTTTTGACATTTGAACCACTAACACAAAAGTTCGAAAAAAAGACTGAAATAACAGTTTTCTTTAAAATTTTATTGGGTAACTTAAACAATTAATAATCCGTGTTTCTACCGCGAACACTAACAACACAAGAACATCGGTTTGGCATACTCAAAATGAGTTCATCCAAATCACGCTGTGGAATGGCCGCCCATGTTCGTTGCAACAACAAAAAAAGGTCTTCTTGCGACTGGATACCCTCCATATTCGGCAGAGCTCTTCTCTGTAGCATATCCCATGCATGCTCAATCGGGTTCAAGTCTGGCGACTGAGCAGGCCAGGGCAGGACATTGATGTTAGCTGCGGCGAGAGTCTGTCTTACAACTCTTGCGGTGTGCGGTCGTGCATTATCATGCATTAACTGAAATAAGGGACCGATTTGCACTTGTAGAGGAACGATGACGTCTGATACAATCGTCTCAGCATAAATTTGAGCGTTGAGGTTGCCTCTGATCCAAATCAACTCAGTTCTTCCGCCGATCCAAATACCCGCCCATACCATGATGGTTCCACCACTATAAGGATGGACTTCCTGGCAGGATTTTAATCGCTGTTGGCGTCCAGGGGTTCTCCAGTGTCGTATACGTCTTGTATCCGGTCTCATACCAAAACGAGACTCATCAGAAAAGCACACGAAACGCCATTGTTCTTCTGCCCATTTTTTTGCCCAAAAATGCTTGATCCCTAGACACTTTTGATGTGTGTAGATAAAGATCATAACAATTCTAGGTGATAAGAGGTCTTTTGAGCACGGAGCAGTCCTGCCACTGCAGTATCAGATATTCTGCCGCTAAGCAGCAGTGTGTAAAAATTGCTGTATTCCATATGAATCGCCCCGTAGCTGTTGAAATTATTGGGCTCAAGGGACTTCTTAACTAACGGGTGACGAGCGGCAGTTCAGTGCAACTTAGGTACCATCAGGTGAACGACTAGCTTGCAAATACAGGTGAGTACCTACCCAAGATAAGAAGATCAACAAACAACACTGAACGACTATGAGGTGAACACGCATGCTCTGAAAATTGGAGCCGGACGGCTCAGGATGTAGGCACCTCCACTCCATCGACGACTGTAGTCGTCCGACTTTGTCTATCAATCAACGCTCCTTCGAGTGGCGTAGTGTTCCTGCAGTCAACTTGCCTTTTTGCCTTCCTCTTGAAACTAAGGTTGGTAACAGACGCTGCTTCGACGCGAGTACAGCGAGAGTTCCAGGGGGAGCATGCATTTCTGCTCTACTCGGGACGTTCTTTATCAAGGGTCCAGCCCTGGAGAGATTCGCGAAGTCTGAACAGAGTGCCCAGAGACCGAGATTCCGTAGCATCGATGATGGCCACCGAAGAGGTTTTAGATTAAAAGTAGTAAGGGTAATAATTGCACATTAATCGGCCTACCACATACAAAGAGTGCCCTTTGATTTCCTTATCAAATAAAAGATAAAATGTTTGCCAGACCTCTAGTTGAGATGAGATTGAGTAGAACAGATGAGTTACTGCGCTGGCAGCTGAGGGACCGCCACTTTGTCCTTCATGCTCCCACTAGTACCTACGTACCCTGTGTATTTTGTGAACTTTAGCTTTCAATAAGACTAGGTATCTCGCCGGTAACCATATCACTTGCTATTGCGAACAAGCAAGCTTTACCCTAAATAAATAAACAATAAGTAGTTCTAGTATTATGGGCTTGGATGTGTACCTACGTCAAAAAAATGAATTTAATATCAAATTACTGAGCTACCTACTTACCGACTTATGGAAAATTCCTAACTTAATACTTAGTTGATAGTATTACGTCATGAAATAAAGTAACTTACCTACTAAGTATTTATTTTTATAAAATCACTCTGTAACAAGGGAAAATTTAAAAGATCACGGAGTTTATCGCGTGCTGAAAACAATATTTAAGTACTGGCATTATTTATAAAGTATTTATAAACATAACAGTCATCAGACACACGCGAAGACGGATTTTAAAAATGAATGAGATAAGTACCTACATTACATGAAGATAACTGAAATCCGTTGCTAAATATAGTTTTATCAAATCATGGAAGCGTTGACGCTTAATTTTTTTATTTGTTATTTAGATAAAATAACTGCAACTAATATTATGTAAAAGCTGCATTCACAAACGTCAATTAGAGTCAATCCCAACTAAGCCAATTTTTTTTAAGCTAATTATTTCAGCTCTCGGAGCCGTTTATGCTTATTTTCCAATATTACGTACGAGGTAATCGATATCTCTACATAAGTACATAAGTACTATCAGTCACTGTCTACTACCACAGTATATAAACTAGTATAGACTGTGCTACTACTGTCACGAAATGGACACCACCCGATGGCCGCAGAAGTAGGGGCAGACCAAAGAGAAGATGGCGGGATGAGTTAGACCAATTCTTGGACAGTGCTTGGACAGAGGTGGCAGTAGATCGGGATCTGTCGAAGAGTGGGGGAGAGGCCTTTGCCCAGCAGTGGGACACAATTTCAAGTTAATAAAAAAAAAGTACTATCAGAATATAAATTATTAACTGGCATCGAATATAATTATACGACTGCAAGAACTGGATTAATGATAATTAAACCATAATGACGTTTGTAAGCGCACCAATTCGTGCTCAGTAGTGAAAAAGCTTACTAAGTATGTTCCGTCCTTACTGCCTTACGGTCAATTATGGATAACCAGCGTTTGGATGATAATTTCGACTCTAAGAGCCGTTTAAACATTATGTTCATTTATTAAGTATGAGATAATCGGTGTAGATTTCTAGTACAGCACAGTAATAAAGTTTTAATTAACTTCGATGGTTGTAATAATGCGATTTCAAGAACTGGATTAGTGATAATTAACGTTAATTGAGAGCCGATATGCATCTGTCAATCGTGCCTATAATTTCAAGAAAATTAAGACCTTATGCTGTTGTCCGTTTGAATCTGTATAACATTTAGAAAGCTTTTTACATAACGTTAGTCAATTGACGATCATGAGTGCGGCAAGAGATTGCTTTTTATTTAATTTTCTTAGACACAGCACTCAGAAAAAAAGATTACAAAGATTTGGTGACAAGGTTATCATAAAATAGGATCAGACGCAACCAAGGTTGTGTATATAGAAATAAATCTGGTTCAAACCGGATATAAGAAACAGCCATTACTGAATACAATGAAAATAATTTATTTTACACGACCGCTGTGACGGCCTAATTATCGCTTTTAAGTCCGTTCGACGGTTTATTTTTGATAATTAGACCC
Source organism: Furcula furcula (assembly GCA_911728495.1). NCBI lineage: Eukaryota > Metazoa > Arthropoda > Insecta > Lepidoptera > Notodontidae > Furcula > Furcula furcula. The sequence goes on along the minus strand of OU452256.1, from coordinate 10,362,865 downwards.
AAATATCTAACAAGTGCAGAGTATCTTGAATTTTAGCAATGTGCAAATTTCTCGACATCAAAACCGTGCAATAGCACTTTGATATCATTTTTCATGATCCTAGCCAGAGTCGGCGAGAAACCGATTAAGACGCCTACCTACTGATACCTACTGGACGCGACAAGGGACTTTTAGAACTAATTTAATTGGATAATAGTATTTTTGTTGGCATTTAGTTGGGCTTCATACCCATGGCTATAGTTGGCCAATGCTGTTTCGCGTGCGGTTTGGGTCTTTGGGTAGAAAGATGTTGGGTTCCCTAGAAAAGCTCAACGATAACATAAAGTTTAGGTAAACTTCTTGGATGTATGTTTATTGGTATTAAAGTTACATATAGGTCATTTGAACGGGCATTGGGTTCAATTTACAACATCCCGAAAAAGAAGTTAATCAATACATCAATGTTGCGCCTTGAATTCACCGGAACTCATAAGCTGATTTAAAATATGTTGGTTGAAATGTTCCTTTTAGTGCGTATTGTACATATTACCACGATGTCAGAAAACGGCGTTGCCCTGAGCCCTGCCGCAGAATCCCACAAGAACGTCAATAATGTGACCTGCAGACGGCACCGTAGCGTTCCACTATAGCACTATATTACCCTTCGTAAATAGTGTTAAAAGGGTATTATTCGTTTATAGAATTAAACTAGCTGACCCGCGCAGCTCCACCCGCGCTTTTATTACATTTTGCTCGTCTCTCTTTCCCTCCCACTTCGGTACTCGTCACACTCCCCCTCTTCCTCTCCCCGTTGTCCCTTCTCTGAACCCTCTCCCTCTCTCTTCTCCCAACTTGCTCCACCTAACTCCCCCGATCCCTCACCCCATCACCCCCTCCTCAAATCCCCTCTCAGTCTCTCTCCTCTCTTGCACCCTCCTCTCGTTCTATATATCCTCGTCAATCATGTTATCAGCGGCATAAATATACTTTACGACCTATTCTCAGACCTACCCGATATGCACACAAAATTTCATACATATCGGTTCACCCATCTATCTAATGACCTTGCCTCATGTTGCTTAACCTTAACCTAGCGGTATGATACATACTTTATGACCTATTCTCAGACCTACACGATATGCGCACAGAATTTTATATTAATCGTTTCACCCATCAATTTAATGACCTTACCTAACGTTGCTTAACCTTAACTTACCGAGATAAAAAGTATCCTATGTCCGTTTCCTGGTTCTAAGCTAACTCCCCACCAATTTTCAGCCAAATCGGTTCAGCCGTTCTTGAGTTATAAACAGTGTAACTAACACGACTTTCTTTTATTTATATTAAAGTTCTATAGTGATTGTATGTATAATTTCACCGATAGATGGCGCTGTTCATAATGTAAATCACGCTAACATCGTAAATTACTGTGTAATGATATTCGATAATGAAAGTTTAAGTTTTTCGCATCTTTTATTGTTGCGACTGTAATACAATCCCTATACACTACCTGGACTTGGGGGGAGTTTCATTAAAATTTCATGAAACACCCCCCTTCTCAATTTCTACCTATACCAATATAGCCTTGGTGGTGCAGCGGACCTAACCGCTGGCTTTTAAATGAAATGAAATGGTATTTTTCCCTTGCCTATTTCTTTCCTAATTTTGTTTAGACTCGCTCGGGATTTACAGATTTTAACTTTTCAAAGATTGTCATATTGCTATCAGCAAAGTACTTAGAACAATACAGAAATCTAATGAAAATGTCCTGGGTGTACCGGACCGGCTTACCCCTTACAAATATTGACCCTTCGCCACTGCCATATCTTATGCAAACTAAATGTCTGCTCAGTCCCTATTGTATATAGCGTAATAATACATATCTTAATGATTAACTGATCAGTCTATAATTACCCTATTCACATACAAAGGAAATTACGTGGTAATATGTGCAAGTAATGTTTCACTGCTTAGCCCCTATGAAACATAGCGTGATGTTTTATATACCAATTTATACCCCTACTTCTACACAACACATCAGTGAAAGTCCTATCAAAATCCATCCACGGGTTTTCGATGCCAATGATGCCTGGACAAACAGAACGACAGACAGACAGACAGACAGACAGACAGACAGACAGACAGACAGACAGACAGACAGACAGACAGACAGACAGACAATAATTAAAAAAAAAATTGTTTTGGCCTCTATGTCGATAGTATAGTATCCCCACATAGAAATTTTGGAAAAATATTCAATGTACAGAAAAAGTGCTCTTTGAGTTTTATTATAGTACTAGCTGACCCGCGTAGCTCCGCCCGCGCTTTTATTACATTTTGCTCCCCTTTTCTCCTACCTCCCTAGATTTATCTCTCTCCATATCTCTCTCTTATATGCTCTTTCTCTCCTCTCTTTCCCCTCCCGCTTCGGTTTCCGTCACACTCCCCCTCTTCCTCTCCCTGTTGTCCCCTCTCTGAACCCTCTCCCCCTCTCTCTTCTACGAACTTGCTCCTTCTTACTCCCCCCTTACTCCACCTAACTCCCCCGATCCCTCACCCCGTCACCCCCTCCTCGAATCCCCTCTCCCTCTTTCTCCTCTCTTGCACTCTCCTCTCGTTCTATATATCCTCCTCAATCATGGTATCAGCGGCATTAAATATACTTTATGACCTATTCTCAGACCTCCCCGATATGCACACTTTCATACAAATCGGTTCACCCATCTATTTAATGACCTTACCTAACGTTGCTTAACCTTAACCTACCGGGATAAAAAGTATCCTATGTCCGTTTCCTGGTTCTAAGCTACCTCCTCACCAATTTTCAGCCGAATCGGTTAGGCCGTTCTTGAGTTATAAATAGTGTAACTAACACGACTTTCTTATATTTAGCTTGATTAAAGTTCTATAGTGATTGTATGTTCAATTTCACCGATAGATGGCGCTGTTGATAATGTAAATCACGCTAACATCCTAAATTACTGTCTAATGATATTCGATAATAAAAGTTCTTAGTATTTCGCATCTTTTATTGTTGCGACGTGATACAATACCTATACACTACCTGGACTTGGGGAGTTTCATTAAAATTTCACGAACGACAGATTTTACAGATTTTAACTTTTCAATCAAAGATATAGTGTCATATTGCTATCAGCAAAGTACTTAGAACAATACAGAAATCTAATGAAAATTTCCTGGGTGTACCGGACCGGCTTACCCCTTACAAAAATTGACCCTTCGCCACTGCCATATCTTATGCAAACTAACTAAATGTCTGCTTAGTCCCTATTGTATATAGCGTAATAATACATATCTTAATGATTAACTGATCAGTCTATAATTACCCTATTGACATACAAACGAAAATACGTGGTAATATGTGCAAGTAATGTTCCACTGCTTAGCCCCTATGAAACATAGCGTGATGTTTTATATACCAATTTATACCTAGACTTCTACACAACACATCAGTGAAAGTCCTATCAAAATCCATCCACGGGTTTTCAAATGATACCTGGACAAACAGAACGACAGACAGACAGACAGACAGACAGACAGACAATAATTCCAAAAAAAATTGTTTTGGCCTCTATGTCGATAGTATAGTATCCCCACATAGAAATTTTGGAAAAATATTAAATGTACAGAAAAAGTGCTCTTTGAGTTTTATTATAGTATAGAATAGAAGAAGAAGATAGATAGATAGAAGATAAAAACTGATTAAGTATTTGTTCTTTCATTCGATTGAACAGTTGTTTGGACAGTAAACTCACGTACTAGTACGTGAAAATGATACAATGCTCGTTTACAAATTGTTCTAAGTTTTCACGAAACTTCACGAAACATTTTGCTGTCAGCAACAATGTCCAATGGAAGACAATTTATTTATTTTATTATACAGAGTGGGTTCGAATCAAACTCTTGTCCGATGCTTAAGGATTAATCGATTCGGTGTATCTTAAGTATATGATTGTATGTATATGATTGTTGATCTTAGGTAACTCATTGTAGAAGTTTTTTTTTTAATTTGTAATAAATACATGATCGGATTCGTGTGGCTGCTAGAAATTAGGAAAAATAAAATTAAAATTTAACAGATGAGTTACACATATCTACATACATATTCAAAAAATTCAAAAATTTAAAATTCTTTATTATGCATAGGCCTCACTGGGGCTCTACATTTTGTCATATTTCACAACTACCACCGGATCGTAACGCGGCGTCTACATAATAATCATATATCGAATAATACCCCCCCCGGACAGGTGTTTTTTAACACTCTGTATACACATTTATGGTTTTGACGTAGAATGATCACATGGAAATATAAAAAAATCTGCTCCGTGTGGGGTAATAGGCAAGGCAGGTTTTTTTTTAAACCTGTTTTACGGTTATGTCCCTACACACCTGTTTTGCCCTAAACGCAAGCTGGAGAAGCCGTTAATGTATCCAAGATCCCTGAAATCTTCGTTTCGTTCGAATTCGTTTTTAACCGACTTCAAAAAGGAGGAGGTTCTCAATTCGTCTGTATATTTTTTTTTTTTATGTATGTTTGCGCATAACTCTGGCAATTATGAACCGATTTGAAAAAATCTTTCTTCCATCCATTCTTCAATCCATTGATTGGGTCCCATAAAAAATATTGCTTAGTAATAAGTAGTTCCTGAAAAAACAAGAATGGTAACTGCGCAGGATAGCTGCAGGAAAGCCTATATAGATGACTTTATGTCGCTTTTTAAAGACAAAAATGGTCATAACTCTGGCAAATATTTATCAATTTCAATGATTCTTTTTTTATTCGAAAGAAGAAATTACTGTAATGAATCTGTATGAATTTTATCACAACCGGATAAGAACTTCTTGGAGGACCATGAACGATGTGGAGGAATTTATCTGGTAAAAACCATAAAACTGATGTTCTCCATTACATTGCTCTGACAATTAAGAAACCGATTTCGATGATTCTTTTTTTATTCGAGAGAGTAAACTACTATGATGATTCCATGCAAATTTCATTACGACCGGATATTTTTTTCTGAAGAAACATGAATTATGTAAAACTATGTAGATGATAATGTGATCGTAACCTACCTAGATCATTTTACGGTCTTCGATGGTTCAATCTTTATATGAAAACATCACTAAAAAGTTTAAAATTAAATTTTAAAAAAAAAATAATATACACAGCCGGTAAGCTAACACCAACTTCAATAATATTTAAATTATTTTATACTTTTCAGTGATATTGAAGTCGGTTCAATTTAAAAAAAAAGATTTTATAACTCAGTGTAAAATTGAGTACATTATCAGATGCATAAATGCCTACTAGAGATGAAATTTCTTAATATTTCGTAAGTTATATTAACTTACGAACCATTATTACATAAAGATTATGCTATGAGTTTTATTAAAATGTTATCTAAATCTGTAGCTAATGATATTTAAACATTCGTAAGTAAGTACATAAAACGACGTGTCAAGTAAATGCCGATTGTGTACATTAACTCCATCCGTATAAGTAGTTCTTGGCTCTCGTTATTTGAAGCTGTGTTTGTTAAACATTTCACTTCTTAGAACGGTATGGGTGTCAGTTTATCGTCTCGGCGGTACAAAATACGTTCTTTATTATAAATCATTTGTAAAAACATCTCAGTCTTCTGTACAGCTATTGATACATCAGTTATAGGAAACAATAACACATCAATCTGAGCTTTAAGGTAACTCCAGGAAGGAACCAAAAGACAAAGATTGGAAACAGAACACCCTAGAAATAACTAGATGAGAAGCTTAGTAGATGATTCTAGGAAAGTCATTGAGCTCTGGAAATAACCTGATTGGAACTAATGGAAGCTTAGCGAAGATTCTAGGAAAGTCATTAGGTAATAATCCCGCTTCGTTCATGTCCAGCAAGCTAAAGTAGAACATTTATAATATTGATGTTTTTATAAAGGCGTTGTAGTAGGTATTGTCAGTATTGAAGGAAATTTATAATGACCTACTTAAGTCAAACGAGGTTGTTTTGCTATGGTACTATCACTCTTCACAATTCGTTTTTGGGTTTAAAGATTATTGAAGAGACAATTTCGAGTATCATAAAGATAAATCCAGTCTAAAGTCCTTGTCTGTAACACGCAGATACGAATTACAAATGTTATCTTGTATTTGTTTTGGCTATATACCGTAAGCCGTCTGGATTTCTATGATAAGCTATATAGACCAAAATTATCTTATCTTATTGTGTTATCTGCTGTTTCCGTATGAACGGTTTCATCTAAATTACTATGACTAAAGGATACTACATTATTAATAATATTGCCTTCCATAAGCTATGATATTGATTTATCTTTTGCGTTATAAACCAAAATAGGAAATCAGAGCAATCGATCTGACTGATAGCTGCTTGGAGCACCATAACTTATTCAGTTTATTTCCAGTTTCCCTTGAACTCTGAATGTATTAGTATTGTCTTATACAGCAATGACATTGATTAATAATTCAGCTTTATGTACAGGGTACAAAATATGGGCAAGTTTTTCTGCGTTTCTGCACACTTCAAGAAAGATTTGCTTTTTTGCTTACTATGCTTTATCTGCCATAATTTTATCAGATATAAACTACCTATCCTGTTTTTATCTTGCAGGATGGGAGTATTTCCAATGGAATTAGGTTAAATGTTAGCATGATACATACACTATAAAATAATATTATTTTCCTGATTCATGCATGGTCATCTATTTTAGTGCTGTTTATAAATAGTTTTATTCATTTAATAATCAATTCTGAACGTATTATCTAGGTCATCTGGTTGTGCTTTCATTTCTTTATCATTGAATAACGGTCGTTGTCTAATATATTGGCTCAGATTACAAAATATTGGTTTACCAATGGCAATTATCGAGCTTCGATAACTTTAACAGTTTCTAAATAAAATTGAAACCGTTTCCATATGGCATCCCGCAAAAGTTTCCGTTCAAACTTGGTGGGGTGTGGATCTCCGCCCTCGTATTGTACTTTGATCAGAAAAGAGGACAGTGACGTCGACCCCGACGTATTCAGGCATATCAATAGCTTCGACGCATGCGTAACCGTTTGTCTGTGTGTGAGTGGTTGTCTGGTGAAGCACGCGGTCGGTGCGTGCACCTCTCTCCATCTCGCTTGAACCACATATCTGCATCCTCTTCCCTTGCTTGCGACACAGCCGGGGAGCACCGGAAAGTTTAAAATACCTCCACTGAGTGAGTTTGCGCTCAGTGGCATTCCAGCTGCGGTTCTGTACGGTCGTAAGCCTTGCACCTTGTGACGTTCGCCGAAACCCTTGTGAATATTTTTTGCTTTGTAGATTCGTGGAGGCTACCAGAAAACCTTGAAGCCCCGTTAGCTACAGCTGTTGTGAATTTTGAATCGCTTTGGTAAGTTAGAATTTTGGGGTATGCAACATATAATTAATGAAATAACTATTATCTGATAAAGGATAACTACTAAACAAGTCTACAAGAGGCTGATACATAAAAAATAATATTCCGGTTCAGTTAACGGTCCGTGCAGGCAGCAAATGGCCGACTTGTGGTTGCAACGTCCAGCGCTTTCTCTCTCGATGGTTCCGTTGGTTTAGCTGCGATCGGCTAAACTAAATCACTTTCCATTAGACAATTTACTGCTGTGGCGCCTGAATACTTAGCAAATGTTTTTATAATAAATCTACTATTTTACTTAAGGTTTTTTCAACGGTCAAGGAAAATGTTCGATTTAATGAACAGAACACGGTTTCAAAATTCAACAATGATAATTTTAAAATTTTGCAACATTCGTTCTATAACAGAAATATAATTAAATTGATGAATGCAATAGAAGTCACGCTCGAGTGGTTTCGTAATCGTTTACCTGGTGCTGTTCTCAGTTCTTCGTGTCGTCGACTAACAATGTCTACAGTTTCTTTTTTATATTTTTACCTGTCTTTTTTTTGGTTGAATAGCAAAGGCCCTCATTGTGTGTTTATTTCGTGGGACGAAGAAAACTGGTTAAGCGATCCGACGGACGCGGAGGTGCATATATTAGTAACTGCATCTTAAGAAATATGTCTTCAAGATCTTATGGTTTTTACACCGTGTCATTTTAAACAGATACAGTAATAGCTTGTTGTTTTTCCTGTGAACTTATAACTATGTTAATCATAGTAATAGCATCTGCAGTAGGTAATTTACCTAGTACTAACATTCTAAAAGGAAAAGTATAATTATTTATTTTACCTGTTTTGAAACAATCTCACTTAATTCATTAATAAACGTTCGATGATTGGAAGGTTAAAATATTTTGGAGCAAATAAATAATTCCAATTTTGTCTGTAATAATCTATGTATAATAAACAATGTTTTACCATCTTCGATAGCATCACTGATTTTCATCATGTGGGACTGCCGTCAAACACGGGTTTATAAATTTAAAAAACATATATTCTATGACCGCACCATTCGTGTTTGAAAGCGTTTTGAAAGCTTTCGTGAAGACCCTCCCACTGTTGCATACTTGTATAACAGATGTGATGCATTTATACAACTTAAAGAATTTAAACTCTATAGAGAAAGAAGCGTACTTAATGAGTTTAGAAGGTTTGCGTGTGTGAGTTCAACACTCACTTTATTCTTCTTATAAGGACTTAATTATACAGTCCGATACGCTTAAACCAGAAATTTTTCGTCCTTTTGAATTCTTATCTATCTATTTACAATTAATTCTATTTAAAATTTTACTGTAAAATTACAATGCGGTAAATACAAATGCTTTGCATGCCCAGAGATCTTTTTACAAGATGGTGTGAGATTTTCAAACTTGAGTTGAAAACTATACTAAAGCAAGCCTAATTCTTTCATTCTATTAAGTTGGTATTTTTTTAAGTTTAGTAAATACTTTTATACGTACTAAACTGGCAAAATAAGCATTTAGCAAGGCTAGAATTATTATTAATGGGTTTGACTTATATATGATAAATTTAAATTTTGCTATGTAGGTGCTTCAGTCCAGTCACGTGACTTCTTCTTTCACGTTTCCATGTCGTTATGAATATCGCTACAATACTTAATTTTGTGCACTGAAACTAAACTATATTGGCTCAGTAGGTTTATAAAATTAAGTATATTAGAAAGAATTCGTCATTCTGATTGTTGGCTGTCCCAATTTGGTATGTTTATTTCCTCCACTTCGTAGTATGAATTATAGAGGTCAATGCTTTTAGCAAACGATGGAATTTTCCTACATATTGGTTTTTACATTAGTCCTTCATGGTACGTATGTGGGTGAATGTTCAGTTGTTTAAATAAAGTTCGCAACAGATCTTTTTTTGGACTGCCATTGGACTGCAAGTTCTAGTGGCAAACATTCATAAAAAACTGCAGATTTTATTTACTTGCGTTTTTGTTGACGAGGTAACTGATACACTAAATGGCTCTTTATTGATGCTACCAATCTTGCAAAATCATCAAATGATTTTGCACCAATATCTCAGATCTTCTTCGTTGATCGTTATTATAATAGATCCATGCGTATATGTAGATATAATTTGAAACCAGTGTTCACGAACACAATAGGTATTAAACATATAATAAATCATACGATATACCTACGTATAATGAAATATTGAATTGTAGTCCTATTTATTTTGTTGATGCATCGAAGTGCACAGATGTTTACTTTTGTAAGAATGCACCTGGGAAACGTCACAAAAATATTTTCATAAGTACACGAAGGACGCGTACCTACCAGCCACATTATACCTACTACAAAACACTTCAGGTGATGACATACTCTTTCTTCTGAAGTAAGACATGGGCAAATTCATTCTCATTGGATTAAAAAATATATAACCGAAACCATGTCGGCCAGACAGGCCCTCTGGTCAAGTGGTTAGAAACCTTGACTGCTACCCAGTAGGTCGTGGATTTATTTCCCCCATAAATATAGTAAGACCATCATATTACTTTTTAACCCTCTTTTAAGAATGAGTAGAAATATCAATTTCAAAATAATTTTTATCAAAAATAATGAATTACCTAAAGTACAAAATGTGGTTCAGTGTGATGCATAGAAGCTACCCCTAAGAGGTTTTTAGTGTTTTGAACATAACCCTGTATAGTCACAAAAGAAAAAAATATATTAGCCCGAAGCTTCACTTATATTTAATCATTTAATTCAATGAGAATGCATTTGCCTTTCATCGAAAAAGAAATAACATTACAAGTCATTCGCCTGAAGTATTTTTGTACCAAAATTACATAAGTATAAATGTATAGCCTTCCAGCCATGTAGAGCTGCTTGGTAATAAACTTATATAATTTTGTGTTCGTATTCTAATTCCAAGGATGTGCTAACACACGGACTAGGTTCATAATTGGTCAAGTTCTTTAACAATAGTACCTATTACTCAATTCATAATGTGTTACGAAACAGTAGTAAATACTGATAACGACGCGACGCAACAAATGCCAACGCGAACAATTGGTACGCGACCAGTTGAGTTATCTGAAATTAATTTGCTTTTAGCGTGGTACAAAATACGTATTAGTTACCCGCATAAATGTTAGGGGAAAGTAATTACGAATAACCAAGATAAAAGTAAATAAAAGAGATAAGAAAAACAACTCATAATAAATGACAGAACAGATTATTTGTGATTAAATTATCATTTAATAAATAAAAACCTCATTAAAATCCGTCTATCCGTTTGAGAGCTATAAATAGGTAGACACAAAGAGCCGCAGACAGCGGGAGAGAATTTTCGTGAAACTTAAAATTAAAAACCCTTCTTATTTCGTTAAGGCTTAAGATCCCTTTTCAGTTAAACCAGATTGAGGTTTCAATTGTGTATTTTTCCTTAACAGGTACTACAAAATATCCCTAACTCGTCAAGATGCTCGCCAACTCAGCTATGGAAATGCAAGCTGAAGAGACTCCGCTAGCTCTGCAGCGTTTGTGGAGCCTCACCCGTGCCCGCCTTGCCGGTACCTCCACCGCCTTGGATGAGGAGCCCGCGCTAGTAGAAACTTTGCCACCAGCTCAGGTATGGTAACAGACCAGACAAGGTATTTTCCACTAAAAATCTCAATAGAATCCTCACAATATTACATTCACGAGAGCTAGGGCCAGGTAGAATGCCCCTTCAAAGGTAAACGTAGATAGGCAATCACCCGAGTGGAAAATGACGAGTGGGTTAAAGTCCATAATCACCCATTTTGCTTCACTCATTGAATTATTTGGCCGGGTGAAAACCATATACTGCAAGTATTCTAAATTCACCAACATCAACGAATTGAATCAAAATTTCTGAATGTGAGTGCATACAGTTTGAATCGCTTACTTAATTTTTAGTCTGTCAAGCCAACAAATGGGTGGAGCAAAATGAGTAATTATGGATTTTAACCCACTCGTGTGTTTCCACCCACCCATCTATTGTGGCTTTGCGATCCTGCGGTGAATTGCCAATGGTGTATGAAAAGCCTCAGTATTGAAGGCTAAGTTTGCACAGTTTGGCCCTTCTACTGGTGGTGTACCAATTCCTCTAGGTCTATGTGCATGTGTTAATAGGCTAGTATGCTTTATTACGGCCACATCATCACACCATCAGGTGGAGTTGCGGTTAACCTTTTATTGAATTAAAAACATTATATCTTTATCTACATGGGAGATCAAGTATCAGTATCGCATTATTTTTGCGTCGTATGAACAATCTCAGTAAATCAAGGGCCACGGTTGAGTTATGAATAACATGTCCTCATTTTTCTTATCGGCAAATATATGTCTTCATATTTCATTCAAGATAATTTCTCTATGTCGTCAAACAACGAGAAGTTGATAGTCTGACTCATATCCATGTAATTTTATTGCAGGAGCTAGAACGTACGCTGAAAACCTTGATCCCGGCGCCAAGTGATTATGAGAGCGATGGTGAAGAGGCCTTTCCTGATTTAGAAATCCCTGTAAGTATTTAGAATTGTTTATGTCTCGAAATTCTGAACATTCTTTGCCACGTGTCCTGTGACGTTCGAAGCAAAAAAACTTGGCAGTGAAAGTTGGGCGTGGCAGTACAAGATGTTTTATTTTCATTACAAATCACAATGACAAAATTAGTCCGCGAATCCTTTGCCAACTTTTTCCTAATGTCGACAACAATCTGAATGCTCACTGTTGAATTATTTCGGATTTCGTCAGCCTCAACGGTATCATATGCGATGTTTACTAATTACGTACGTAGTGCGTCGCACCCTTCGTTTTATCAATGCCACGTCATGTGTGGACCCCTGCGTCTAGACAATGTACAAATAACCTGATATGGCTGATAAATCTACCACTTGAACAGTAGGTACGAAATCAAATATTTGCAGACGTACAGAATTCGTTTGATTGTTTTCTAATATGGCATTTGTAACGCTTCGCAGACTCGTGACTATTGACTTTAAGGTCAATAACATAGCATAGTTGCTAGGTTTTTTCGCACAGTGTTTAACGAGGTCACAGCCTTCAGCCTACGACACGTGCGTCTCTACACTGCATAGTTTTCGATTATAAAAACCGAGTAAGCGAAAAAGAATTCGTGAAAGTTAAACATTGTATAACGTGCAGAAATATCGTCCGATGTAATGTATCTATAAATATCTTTCAATCAGGCCCGGACGGGTGGACTTTGCTCTTTGTTGAAAGCCGCAGTAAACTAATCAATCTTGCTGTATTATTGCTTCACTGCGCAGCGGACCGTTCTAAATATAACAAGTCACTAAATAACTGGAGATGAAAGAAATCTTTAGTCACATAAATTAATCAGAACTGGTAAATCATTCATAATATGAAGTATTCCTGTTGACAAAATAGAAGAAGAATAGTTTATAATATTTATTGGTTATAAATAGAGTATAATAGGTATTTAAAAGGTCCTACTAGCTGGTGGTTACTTGCCCAAGTCCCTTGCACATATAATCGTCTATGTAGTTGCCATAACAATGTCATGTATTATGCCGCCAAGAAGCAATGTACAAACATTGGTATGTTCGGGCTGTAGTTACCGAACTCCATATTTATGAATAACTAACGTCTGAAGTTACAAGCGACAGTGCAGCGTACCTTACCATCAAGCGAAACGGTTGGCGTCTCAAGACAACAAGTTGCTTAAAAAAAGCGCATAAAGCTATAAGGGCTTAGTAACAAATGTAAAAATTGATCAAATAACATAACGGAACACGTTTATACAACCTCAAGGTGTATTATTCGATCTGAACTTCCGTGATTTTTTGTAAGTTACGTAAGTGATAATAAATCATTGCTGTGTTCCGGGATTCTTGTCATATTTGGAGCAATAATTGTGAATTAATAACGACGTAATAATTGTAGCGATACTGTATTGTTTTGGCAAACGTTTTAAAACATCACATGGGCGCTAGTGCGACTTGCCAATTATATAGGTATCATGTTTAGTCTAGCTTCCCTTATTCCTTCACACACCAGCTAGCCGCTCGGTCATTGTACTGAAGTATTCAATCGCAATATTTACATAATCGAGAAAAAACAATAAAAATGTTGAAAATCAAATCAGATCGGGAGGAATCCGATGGTCTATTGGAATTTATCGAAGAAGACTGGGTGTGTATCTAAGTGTATACCGAAGTTCAATCGCGGATGTGACGTAATAAGTGATCATTGAATTGTTTTAGGAGGCAACTGATGTGCCGTGCAAGGGCTACTGGGCTGATAGCCTGTACAATAAAGAGGTATTACTGGACGCCAGCACACTTGGAGATGTACCTGCTGTGTACAGAGTACCACAACCTGCGCCGCACCAACTGCCCGTCATCGGGGTGTACATAGACCCCCGCGTCAGAACTGGCTTCCGATACAAAGTTAGACCCATGCAGGTGAGACGAGCAATTTAATGTACACATTAAACTCTGTGGCAATCTTGAATCGCAGACTTGTGGGAAATCGTCGTATCGATAGTTTGTACGAGAAGTGTTGACGATTGCGTTGTTGAATTTTACACAGTGAATGCAATCCTCCACATTTCGAAAGTGAGCATCGAGCTCAGTTAAATGTCGACTTTTGAAACCACGACTATTTCTCACGAAATCATTTTGAATGTTGCTTAACCATCGACATCTATAGATCAGGATTCGCTTTTGTATCATCAATGTTGAGCTTGAATTGGGATTCAGATCCAAAAACTTCGAAGATCCATGTAAATATCGGGCAAAATTTTCTAGCCTGGACTGCGAAAGAAACGACTAAGCTGATGAAATACAAAGACAATAGGTAGAGTCGATTTTGGATAGTGCAAACAGCTTACTTGTAACATAATTAAACATCATGCCATTTTAAGATCTCGTAACATTTTATTTTTAGAGTACCTAGATGAATAACGCTTTTTTTTTACATTTTAATCTAAACTTATTTTATTGTAAAAATTATTTTACTTTTCTCAATTTTATAATGTTAAATCTTAGATGCAGTCGAAATCGATTGTGGTTAATCTAGAACATTTTTGCAAGATTTATCCTTTTCAGAGTCAAAGGATGGTGAGTTTCTTCATGTCTTACAGAAATGTTCATGGAATAAGCGAACATTCTTAGAGATACATTGGTATTTTTATTTCAATTTGATTAAAAAAAAATGCTTAATAGAACGCTCAAAGAAGAATCTTCGCAAAGTTCCATATCTCATAGCCACAACCGATAGAATATTATGCATCAATTAATTTACTATACATACTGTATTTCAATATTTGTACTTTGAAACAGAATATATTTTTACGGTGCATGATAATGAGGTTGTCATGGTTTCATACAATTTTGATACGTAGAACATTGTTATAGGTAACAATTTTTGATATGTCAGATTAAGTTAACAATTATGTTATTTTAGAAAATTAATGTTCACAGTTTGATTAACTGAACATATTATGGATTTTAGTAAGATTTGTTTTCAAAAAAGTATATAGTAATGGCAACCTTATATCAAATGTTCAAAGACGCTGTTGTATGATCCAATTAATGAATACTGACACGCTTTTAGTGGATGTCCAGATTCAGTTGATCCGCTAGTCGATTTCGGCAGTCCAGTGCGATTCGGTCAGATTAGAATAGTCGGGTGTTAGTTCAGTGCGTAGCGGTGTCCGTTGCTGACATTTCCAGAAGGACAATATCATCAACGATCAACACTGTTTACTTTCGATGTCTCTCGCCACTGGTTGTGTGCACTTGCCGTTGTAGGCGATGGTATGTGGATCGTCCAGTTTTTCAGACCTTCGCCCAGAGCGGCGTTCACAATACAAACATCAGGAACCCTCGCAGAGACCCGACAGGTCGAAAGTGATATACTGGCTGGCGGCATGCTATGTCCATAATAGGTAAACCATAAGTATCATTCATAAGGGCGTTATGCCATATTTTAATCATATCAATGTTCTATTGGAAAGACGCTTCTTTCGTGGTCTTGATATGATTATTTTTTCATTTCATAAGCATGTGAATGCGATAACAATCCGGGAATATGATAATAGATAGATTATAAATCGTTTAATTATAAAGACCTTATCCTAATTGAAAAATGTTTTTGAAAAACAAATTTATATTCGAAAAAAATAGTCATAACGGATCACAAAGCAAAATATGTATTTTATAAAATTTCTTAATTTCTAATGATTTAATTAAAAAAAATTGGAACTGTACTAAATTAATTTTCTTATAAAATTTTGACTTAAAATATTGTAATAAGTAAAGTATACCAAAGACGAATATTATGAACGTTATTGTTTGAATGAAGTGTAATTTAAATTGAATTATTTCAGGCTCTGGATGCTCCTCCATTGTCAGTGAAGCCAAGATACTTGTTCGGAGGCAAAGCTCTTACTTTGCAATCGATTGGACGTGGGTTCGCGAGGCGCCTTACTTTTGAACCTCGTGACTCCAAGCTGAACGACAATGACAATTACTTCTGGACTGACTCTAGGCCCGAAGGATTCTGGTTTGAGATTGAGGCTGTCTCCATTGGAGACAAGTTCACTATTTATGATGCTAACCACGAACCTCAAGGCATTTTGGAAGTCGTTCAACAGCAGGTATTTTTTTTCAGAATATTGATATCCCTTTCTAATGTATTAAACCAATAACTTCATGAACATTTAAAAATAATGTTATTTGTTTCTTTACAGAAAAGTCAAGTTGAGATTGATCAGAAGATTTATGAAAATGGATCCATTGAGAAGAAAGTGAAAATTAACACACTTTGCAAAGTGGAATGGTACGAGAACGATAGTGCTACAAAACTGATGCCGGTTACTGGTTTGGCGATTCTAAAGAAAGGTCGAGGAAATGCAGCAGTGACTCGAGTGGTAAACGTTGCCATCGGTATCAAACAACTCAAAAAGGGTTACGAACTCAAGCCCGGTATTGAATCATCCTCTAGAAGGGTTACTGTCAATGGTGGAGACGTTAAAGACATTCCTTGCCAATACTGCGTCGTGGGTCTCGAAAAATATGAATTGCCAGTTATAGGTAAATATTGTGATGATAGTGACTAACCGGTTTTGCATCGGTGATACTTGTGGTTACGGGAACTAATACTTTTCATGTTACAGGAACTTACGTCGATTCTCGCATCATTCCTGGTTTCCATTACCGCGTACGGCCAGCTGGAAGCCGACGCCATCTTTTCGATGGCCGCAGTCTGTTACTGCAGTCCGTTGGAATGGGCTACGGAAAACGCATCACCTTCAAACCCGACACTCTTAACGCGCCGGAGAACTACTTCTGGTCGGACTCCCATCCCGAGGGCATTGGCATGGAGCCTCGCGCAATCCATCCTGGAATGAAATTCTCGATTACAGGAAACGGGGTATGTATAATAATACATTACTTATGAAAGCTAAATAAAACGTGAGGCGCTTGGCCGTCAGCCAATATATTATACTCAGCAAAGTTTCGGTACACTCACATTTTGCTTATTTTAATTTGTTTACTTGATTCTAAATATACTAACGTCAAAGTTCAAGATATTTTGGCAGAAGGACGATTTCTACTTGCACTCGATTTTGGCTTACGGCCAAGGATACGAGTAGATGAACCTTGGCAGTCGTTTTAGAATTTATTTATACTAACGAAATATTGTTTTGTCAAACAGGGACTACTGGGTGAGGCGAGCGTATTCCGCGCAGACTTGCCGCAAGTAGAAGAGAAGACTGAATATGTAGACGTTCCAGGAAAGCGTGGAAAGGCGGTCGAGAAATACATACACGTGGACGTCACATGTCACGTGAAGCTGGCCACCACCGGTGGTGGGTCCGTGGACTTGGAAGTTCACCTCATGAAGGTGTCGGGAGTCGCCCTGGTGCGTAAGGAGCCGGGCCAGGCCGTCGCCAAACTAGTGAAGGTGTTCAACGTGGGGTTAGATTCGCAATTGAACCTGCTGTTCGCCCACTCCCAGACCGAGCTCACATTCCACCCCCTGCCTTAAATACCCCAAGAGGCTCGAATGGTATTACAATAACTGTGTCGGCGATTAACACACGTTGTTGTATTGTAGTACCAAAAAACCTACCTGGCGCGACAGAGGTTCCGTCAAATGCCAATCGAATGGTCTCGACTTTGCAACCGAGGGATGGTCAATATTCTTGGACCTTTGCTGTTGGTAATCCGGTTGTAGAGTCGTTTCGGCTGACAGCTGGATATCTATGAACAACACCAGCATGTTCGGTTTATGTCATCATCAATACTGAAGACTGCCACGATAAGTTTTCTTAGATGAGCAAGAGATAACTGAACCCCCACCAACTAAAAAATATTAATTGAAATATTATTTCTCAACTATACCGGGTGTCCCAGAAAGGGTGTATCATATAGAAAGGTAGCGATTGTGATGGCCATGACTAACGATAAAACGGGAAATGAAAAGATAAAAAAAATATTTTCTTAAAATTGTTTGCCAGTCTACCAGTCATCGAGGGATCGCGTTTTCTTTTACAAAATATAAGTAAGTGGTTGATGACCAGTGCGAATGCAGCCGTGAATGGAATTGTACCACTTTATTAACACCACAAGGAAAACGGCCCAGAAGATGTATCAGATGGTGGTACCTCCTTCAACAAAACAGACGAACGATGCGTGGACTTTCAGCCGCTAGTACAATAACTTCTCATAGAGCATAAACATTAAGAAAATTATGTTTTTTATTCTTTTGTGTCGCCGGCGTTACCCTATTAATGTGACACCCTGTATAAAGATTTAATCAGTATTTTTATTTAAGTAACTTATTTGTGACCACCATACAAGTTGTATTTTACTTACCGGAGAGAGTAGTAAAAAGACTAGAATTATCAGTTGATAAATTTGTTTTCTTTTACTGTTTCGGATCAAATTATTTCCTCGAATATTGTATTCATAGATCTTAATCAATAAAGAAACCTTATTTAATTTAATGGAAGTTTAATTTACACCATTCCCCAATGTTTTGTCATCGTGCAGGTTTTTTTATCTGACAAAATGGTTAATTCATAGTGTATCTAATTCTTTCTGGGAAAGGAATTACGTGTAGATGGAACCAATCTCTAGTGTGCTTATTACTTTTGCATATTTATCAAAGTTTGAAAGTCTCGGAAAAAGTGTCACAAACGAAGAGAATATGGTTATTAGATCTAAAGTTGATATTGCGCCTAATAATTTTACCAATCCATTCCGGATATGGTCTTTTTAGGGTTCCATTAATAATAAAAAGTAAAAAGCGAACCCTTATGGACTGACTTCGTCTGTCTGTCTCACGCCTATATACGTATTTCAGGAACCACTGATGCTATCGATTTGAAACTTAGAATAGTTTTAGTTCTAACTTATCCAACTTCATCACAAACGAAAAACATATATTTTTTCTTGTACATTTTTTATAAGGGGTGCCGAAATGGGTCATCAAAATTTTAAAGTGAGACTACTATATCGAGTGGGGTATCATATGAAAGCGCTTTATTTGTACATCTCAATAAAGATTTTTATTTTGGTTTATATCAAGTAGTTTTTTGGCTGATAATGAAAAATGTAAAAAAAATACCGTTCCACCCCTTATCTCTGAAGTTAGTGGAGGGCAAAATCTGTAATAATTATGGGGTAATACAATGTCTATTTATATTTTACAGGAAAAATAAAATGATCTTTCTAAGTATTTTATTATAATTTAATATGTATGTTAGTTTTTAAGGTATTTGTTTCTATGGGCCATAGTTGCCTGCAATAAAGGTTTAATAAATAAATAAATAAGTGGTACAGTTTTGTAGTAATCCCATCAGTTGTTCCTGAAATATAATATAGGTGTGACAGACAGACAGACGCAGAAAGACGAAGTCAGACCATAAGGGTTCCTTTTTTACCTTATAGCTATGGAACCCTAAAAAGGGCTAAATGAGAATTAACGCTAATTTACATAATTACTATTTCAAGTGCGGAATTTATTAGCGAAACAAATGAAACTTTTATTTTATAATTAAAAAACATAAAATACTTAATCATAAATACACACATCAAAAGTGTCTAGGGATCAAGCATTTTTAAGCGGATTTCTTGAGATTGAGATGTGGCTTTGTAATAAATTTATGATTTTATAAATTTATATGGATCCTTTTTGGTGCATTTCATAATTTGAATCAGGAACTGTGAATCAAATTCGAGTAAAAGATGAAAATCAGCTGTCAATATTTTCCCTATAAAAACATACAACGCATTGAAGACATTATTAGTGCTACTGTTTCCCTACTACTGATTAAAACCAACGTTATTATGGAGCGGCGACGTCATTTAAGCAGGGAAGAAATGCTCAGAGCCGTGGGAATGATAGAAGCTGGTTCCCGGCAACGTACTGTGGCTTTAGCTCTGAATACAAGTCAGAGTGTTATCAGTCGACTTTGGACACGTTACCGAAGCACTGGTACCGTGGCTGAGCGCCATGGAGGACGGTATCGCTGCACCACACGGAGACAAGACCGATATATTCAAATCTTAACTCGAAGAGCTCCAACAATAACTGCCATGATGTTAGCCGTGAGGCTTCATCACTCTTCAGGGAACTTAATTAGCGACCAAACAGTCAGAAACCGCTTGCATGAAGTGAACCTTCATTCCCGAAGACCGCTACGGGTACCACCTATAGCAATGCACAATCGTAGGATTCGATATCAATGGGCTCTTGAACACAGAAATTGGGCAGAAGAACAATGGCGTTTCGTGTGCTTTTCTGATGAGTCTCGTTTTGGTATGAGACCGGATACAAGACGTATACGACACTGGAGAACCCCTGGACGCCAACAGCGATTAAAATCCTGCCAGGAAGTCCATCCTTATAGTGGTGGAACCATCATGGTATGGGCGGGTATTTGGATCGGCGGAAGAACTGAGTTGATTTGGATCAGAGGCAACCTCAACGCTCAAATTTATGCTGAGACGATTGTATCAGACGTCATCGTTCCTCTACAAGTGCAAATCGGTCCCTTATTTCAGTTAATGCATGATAATGCACGACCGCACACCGCAAGAGTTGTAAGACAGACTCTCGCCGCAGCTAACATCAATGTCCTGCCCTGGCCTGCTCAGTCGCCAGACTTGAACCCGATTGAGCATGCATGGGATATGCTACAGAGAAGAGCTCTGCCGAATATGGAGGGTATCCAGTCGCAAGAAGACCTTTTTTTGTTGTTGCAACGAACATGGGCGGCCATTCCACAGCGTGATTTGGATGAACTCATTTTGAGTATGCCAAACCGATGTTCTTGTGTTGTTAGTGTTCGCGGTAGAAACACGGATTATTAATTGTTTAAGTTACCCAATAAAATTTTAAAGAAAACTGTTATTTCAGTCTTTTTTTCGAACTTTTGTGTTAGTGGTTCAAATGTCAAAAATCCCTTTATTAGGAAAATGGCAAATTTCTTTATTAATGCAAAGGTGACTTGGTTTATCGTTACTGTGACAAACGAAAACACTTTATTTGATGAATCCTTAAAGAAAATTTTAATTAATATCAATCAGGAGAAAAGTTATTGCAAAAATATATGTTGATCCCTAGACACTTTTGATGTGTGTACTTTAAATGCGTTTGTTCTTAGTACGCCGTGTGATAAATATCACGTAGAGACATCTCTACACATATTGCCGAACTCTATCGCTTATGTGTTAGAGCTAAGCTTGATTGGATGTAATACAATGCCAACAGATGGCTATTGTTGTTTCAGTATTAATCATTTATCCGCTCATCACTGAAAATAATAATTTCTGTGTTTTTATATGTAATGTGTTATAAATTGTTAGTGTTTCAAATATTGTTAAAATTACAGTATTGTGCCCGATTTTTTTTTTTTTTTTTTTAATGATGTTCCCTTGTGGTAACACCGTATAAATTACAATCTAGCTTAATGGCTAATCAGCAATTTTACTTTAACCTAAACGAATAAATTATATTAGATTAAGAATGTGTCCAATGGCACTTTTCTTATTGTCTCTATTAAGGCAAGACACTTTGTTATTGTGTTCTACACTGCACTACACTGCACTAATTTAACACTTAAACTAACTCAAAAGGTTTTGTTCTTTTCAGTCTTCTCACTAGGTCCGTGTTGTCGAGGAGCTGGATAGCCCCGACATTCACATGATGATGAAGCCGACGTTCATGAGCTTCAGCGTAGTCCTTGATAACTTTGGCTACGAAATCCAATTTGAGGTCCCGGTGGAGGTCGTTTGTTCTAATGTACCAGGGCGCATTTACAATTCCTCTGAGTACTTTATTCTGGAATCGTTGTATTGTGTTTACATTGCTTTGTTTGGTACAGCCCCACAGCTGTATACCATAAGTCCATACTGGCATTAGGACTTGTTTGTACAGGAGTATTTTGTTTTGCACTGACAGCACGGAGTGTTTACCGAGAAGCCAGAGCATTTTCTTGTAGCGAAGGCCTAACTCTTCGCGTTTCTTTTTGACATGAGCCTTCCAGCGAAGCTTTGTATCGAGTGTCATGCCAAGGTATTTGGCGGTATTCTCATAGGGTATAACACGATTGTTTATGTATACCGGATGATAGATTGATTTTTTATTGGTGAAATCAATATGAACTGACTTGGATTCGTTGAGTTTTATTCGCCACTTTTTTGTCCAGTTACATATGGTGTTTACGGCATTTTGAACATTTTCCACTGCTTCCGCGTGTGTAACACCTGTAGCCATAATGGCCGTGTCATCAGCAAGGGTTGCAATGGTGTTGTTTTCTAGCGTTGGAATATCACAGGTGTATAGTAAGTACAGGACCGGACCTAACACACTTCCTTGTGGTACTCCCGCTTTGATGTGCTTAAGATCAGAATAAGAATCTTCCTGCCTTACTCTGAACATTCTTTCTGATATGTAAGACTCCAAGATATCGGAGAAATTCTTTGGTAACATCTTTCTTAATTTATATATAAGACCTTGATGCCACACCTTATCAAATGCTTGGGCTACATCTAGGAAAACTGTAGAGCAAACTTTTTTTTCTTCTAACGTTTTTTCAATAATATTAGTAATTCTATGAACTTGGTCTATAGTTGAGTGCTTTGCCCTGAAGCCAAACTGATAGTCAGGAATAAGATCTTTTTCTTCTATAATTGGTTTTAAACGTCTCAATAATAGCTTTTCGAATAATTTTGACATTATTGGCAACAGCGAAATCGGCCTGTATGAAGTTGCTTCATTTGGTGGTTTACCAGGTTTTGGTATCATAATAACTTCAGCCACTTTCCACATATCGGGTACGTATTTTAATCTAAACGAAGCATTTATAAGTGTAGTGAGTTTCACTATTGCTTTACGAGGAAGATTGCTGAGGACTTCCCCGGTGATGAGATCATAACCTGGGGATTTTTTCTTGTTTAGAAGTTGAATTTCCTTGTATACTTCCTTTGGTGAAGTGTATCTCAAATCGGTATCACCGTCTTCTATTATTGCATCAAGAGTGAACTCATTTTCA
The DNA here is from genome assembly GCA_911728495.1 of Furcula furcula. NCBI lineage: Eukaryota > Metazoa > Arthropoda > Insecta > Lepidoptera > Notodontidae > Furcula > Furcula furcula. The sequence goes on along the minus strand of OU452256.1, from coordinate 10,339,881 downwards.
GGCTGATTTGGTTGAAAAATTTCTTCTAAATGATTTGCAAATCTAATTGCTTTTTGCTCGTTATTTATAGCCCACTGCCCGTTCCTTTCCTTAATTGGGGGAATTTGCGTGATGGGTTTTTTTAAACTTTTAGTGGCTTTCCACAGTGAATAATCGGTTGTACGATCACTCGTTAGCTGAGTAAGGTAACTATGAGTGGATTCATCACGAAATTTCTGAATTTCCCTACTTAACTGCTTTGTTAGTTTGTTTAAAACTGTTTTGTCGGGTGGATATCTAGTCCTTTGCCACCTCTGCCTTTGTCTTCTCTTTTCAATTATAAGGTTTCGGATTTCTATTGGGTAATTTATAATTCCGGATTTCTTTTTTAAATCGGGTGTGTTTTTCCAAGCACACTGTTGGATATTTGTTACAAAACTCCTTACTTCTAATTCTAGTTGTTGTGGGGTTTTCAGGGGCACTTTTAGGATCACTGCGAAATCCAAATCGTGCTTGAAGCTCTCCCAGTCAGTATATTTATTGACTAAAGTTGCATGGTTTTCTTTATATATAATGTTCTCATGAATAGTTAGTATAATAGGTGAATGGTCTGAACTCATATCGTAACCATCTTGAATAGAAAGATAGTTTAACGATATGTTTTTATAAATGAAAAAATCGATTAAATCAGGAATTTTGTGTTGATCTGTAGGCCAGTAGGTTGGCTTCCCCGTTGATATTGTGTCACATTTCGTATTTCTAATTGCATACAATAGTTCTTTACCTTTAGTTGTAGTAAGTCTAGATCCCCAATAGGTATTCTTCGCATTAAAATCACCTCCAAGGACGAACCTGTTGCCAAGTTGTTTTAAAAGGTTTTCATACTGCGCTGCTTTTATTGAGTACCGTGGTGGACAGTATATAGATGATATGGTGACCGGATACCGTTTTGTCTTGACACATACGGCCACAGCTTGAATTTCACGTTGTTCGTGTTTATACATCTCAAAATGATAGATACCTTCCTTTATTATGACGGCACTGCCTCCTCTAGCTTTATTGTCCGGGTGCAGTGCGTGATAGATTTTATATCCTTTTATTTGTATATAATTTTCGTTTGTGAAGTGTGACTCGGATATAAGGCACACATCGATATCTTCTGTGTTGAGGATGACTTCTAATTCATGTTGATGCTGACGTAATCCGTTAGCATTCCATGCCATAATTTTTAGAGAGGTATCCATCATTTTTGTTTAGTAATAGCAACTTTGGTGCTATGTTCCAGTTTTTTGAGCCTTTCGTCGAACGATGTAATGACGTTTAAGATTTTGTTTAATTTTTCATCTAAATGGGATGTATGCTGTGTCTGTGTCTGTTGCTGTGGCCGTGTGGCCAGTGTGCCTTTTGTTATCTGAGCAAAAGACAGATTTTTGGTAACAGGTTTGCTCTGTATCTTTCTGCCAGTGTTAATGCGTGGGGCCTCATGAGTAGGGGCTTTATGCTTGTTTACTGCTTTATTTTTTAACTGCTGCAGTTCCTTGGCCACTATGCATCCGCGGTAGCTAGCGGGGTGTGCTTCGCCACAGTGGACACATTTTGGTTTAGTTTCTGCAGGTTTTTTGCAGTCTTTTGTCAGGTGCTTTCCGGTACATTTCACACACCTGGGCTCTCTAGAGCAATATCTCCGAGTGTGTCCGTACGCTTGACACCTTTTGCATTGAGGTATCAATTTAGATGCTTTGATAGGTTGTATGTCTACTTTACATCCGAGAATAGACTTTATGGTATAAATTTTATTAATGTCTTCACCTTTGCTGAATGAAAGCATAAACATATTAAGAGGTTCTTTAGTCCTCCAATTAAGTTTATTAGTTACCTCTTGGATCTTGTAGCCTTTCGATGTTAGGTCTTCAATTATTCTGCCGGGATCGCAAGAAAAGTGTAAGTTTTTCACCATCACTCTGACTGGTCTATCCTGTTTATTCTCGTAAGAATACCAGTGGCATTCGCTTTCTGAGAGTAGCTTTGTAATAGCCCTGTACGTGTCCTCGTTATTTGCGTTTACTTTAACGCTGTCCCCTTTTTGCATTTTAATTAAAAATGTGTCACTGGATATAGTCGCTGTTAGAAAGTCGTAGAACTTTTGGTAGTTTTTAACCTGTTCCACGATTATAGGAGGTGGCTGGGGAGCCTTTTTCTCTTTCTGTGCCTTTTTTTCTTTTCCGCTGGAGCTGGCTCCTTGTTGTTGCAGTGGTGATAGCGATTGGTTCAGCTTCCTTTTCTTCCGACTCTGCTGACGAATCCACTCAGTTTCTTTTGCTAGCTCCTCTTCATCGGTCTCATATTGGACTTCTTCGGAGGTTTTCTCGGTAGCCGTGGTATCTTTAGCTTGAGGTACATTGTTCCTCTCTTGGTAGTGCTCCAGTTGTTGCTGAAGCGCTTCAATTTTGCAATGTAAGTCCTTCACTAAACTTTGCAGTTTCTTACATTCAGCTTGTTCCTCAACGAAACGTTCATACAAAAGATGTTCCGTTTCTGTTTGAAGCCTAACTGTATTTTGCAAAGCCATTTTTAATCAAATATTAAAATGTAACTTCGCTGTAACTATATTTAAACATATTGTTGTGATTCACTACATATTGTAGAAATCTGGGTCATCGCGGCGACCGGTGACGATTACTCGCGACAGTGTTTTTGCTGCGTCAGCGCTTTACCCGAGTGCGGACTAGGGCGAAGGCAACGCAACCGTTCTTCGCGGATGCTGAACAAACACTGATGACTGACTGACTTGTGCCCGATGAGAAAATAATTATTCTGTAATTGGCAACACTCGTTCCAATTTCCGCTGCGTGAAAACCAAGGTGAAAACTTATCTGTCACCATTATAAAAGGAAATATTTATTTACAAAACACAACTTATTAAAAGGATACAATTTTATAATAATAAAAAAAATGAAACAATTCATTAATTTAATAAGTGTAAAAAAATTGGCCTATGTAGTAGGATACCCAAGAAGCATTATCTCCTCGCTGAATAGCTAAAGCCACTCTCTGAGCGAGGAAACGTCTAGCTCTGGGGTCGCTTGTGGTGTTGACCAACCTTTTACTTAGAGATCTTAATAAAGTATGTGCAGAAGGGCCCCATGCATCGATATAATATATGTATACACTAGATTTGGTGTCACGGTTCAAAAAGTAGTAGCGAAAAATAGCGCCCTTGTGTCGCTATTTCTTTGCAAGCCACATCCTGACAAATTTATTTTTGCCGATAGGATTGTCGCTACTGTCTATATGAAACTGTCAAACTACAAGTCATTATCATTATAAAATCGTTAGTTCACGTTTCCGCCACCAGCACAGATAAATTTGCAACCTCCGCGACCACAGTTTAGATGTCATTTTGTTCGTGAATGTTTATCTAGTTTATATATTATATCGATGGCCCCATGGACTTAGAGCAAGAGTTTCTACTCCGAAAGGAGATGTTAAATACGTGTGTAATACGTGTGTTATACCATCTAGCGGATAAATGTTCCGCTAGATGGAATAACACACGTATTATTAAAGCACTACCAGTAAAGTAACGATCGATCAAGCAACTCTCTGAAATATAGCATAGATGGCGCTGTATGTAAAAGTCGTTTGTTGGGTGATTTTATGAGTTCGGTTGTCTCTACCCGTAGAGCGAATTGTCCGCCGCGTGTAGACCACGCTATGTTTTTCATAGAGACAGGCTTGAACGCGGCTTAGTAGGAATACACGGCCGGCGGACGGCAACCGCGCTGGGGGTCTCGTTACACGCGACCAATTCTACTAACTACGAAAATCGCGATGTGCCAAATAATAACTGGAAGACAGTGAATTGGTGCAATACCACGATTTAACCAACGAATATATTACGAACTGTGTACACGATGGCTGATGTTACGTGCGCTAGTGTTTTATTTTTGTGTATTTTGTATTGTGTCACTAGTTTCAACTTGGAACCGAGGATTCCTGTGATAAAGTTCGGTGAGCCTGGCTCTTATTTCGGATTTTCAGTAGCGGAACACCTGACCGTGCTCGGCGAAGGCTCCAACGTAAGCTGGTGAGTGTAAATCCGATGTTAATCCAAGTAATGTTGTAAATGATGTCATATGTGAAGGTCGCCGCCTTCCATATGTTATATCGGACTGTTAATCTTAGTTCTATGAATGTAAAGTCCTAGAATTTGTTCGTTTGATATGAGAATTATCAGAAACGCTTATCAGGTTTATGATTCCATTGTGAATTGCTGTAAGTACCTATAGATCGACTTATGTTTAATGCTGAACGTGATAATTTAAATTGCGAATTTTCTGTTTCAAAAGAAGAAATGTTTTGTTTATTTGCTTAGAGTGTTTAATTAAAGTTGTCTGTTGGATTTGTCGGTGGTAGAAGCAAACATCTCGAACAATTTGTTGGTAAATCGTTTCTACAGTTAAAACTGAATGTAAGTAAAAAAAATGTAGAGATAATAGTTGCCTCTTACCTGTAGCACTGGTCTTTACAAAGTTGCTAGACAAAAAGTACCTGTTCGGACATCCCGTACCAAAAAAATATTCAACGCGTCCACTAATTAAACATCGGAAGGGTTTTATGGTAATCTATGACGTTGATGTGGTAGTAAATATTGTTTCTGACTTAGTTTTTTATGTTGTATAGCAATTTATAGGTTTATATTTTTTAATTTTATATCAATGAAATATTGGCTATAAAATAGTTACCAACGCGCTCTTTCTCAATAGTTTTGGTTACACAGCGATAGTACACAAGTGGCGAAAAGATTAGTCTCTATTCCATCAGGTACCGGATCGATTCCCAGTCTGCCAGCACTGATTCGATTTTTACCTTATGTGTGCATATGTAGGTAGTAATTGAAAGATTTACAACACGCTAGCGGTAAAATAAAAAGTTGTGATGAAACCTAATTGTTTAGAATATAGTCTGAAACACGTAAGTATATGGAATTGTTTTGTGTGTTGGATTGTTGAAGAAAGAAGATCACTGTTCAGTATCGAGACATTCAAGCGTTTTTTATTTAGGGATGGCTCTAAAGCATTATAATTATTATATTATTTGCAAACTATAGAGTTATTTATAGGTTACTTACCACAACAGGCCAATATGTTTGATAAATTAAGAATAAGCAAAATAATTAATGACCATTTTGACCCAGATAAGTGCTATTTTAAATTCCAGTATTTTTATTTGGATACGGTGCGAGGTCCTAGACAGTAGGCAACTTACAAATTATATATGTTTAGAATACACCACCAGTTAAATCACTGGATTGTAATATTAAAAAAAAAATACGAATATGTACTCGTAGATTAATAGAAAAGTAGTTCAAACAATTAGTAAACTGAAATATGAAGTTAACTGTTAGTCGTATGAGATATGGATTGAGAGTAATGCATCCCGTTGCGAGAGGCGGGTGGTGACCTAGTGAGGAGCGGCGCCAGGCGCCTGGCACAGCCATGCGTCCGCCAGCCGGAAGATATACTGTGTCATGCACTATCACACACATAGATTCTGATGTGTCATTGATAAGGAAAATAAACTTATTCTTTGAGAGTTAAGTCAATTTCTAAGTGGTTTTTAAAGTAATTAACAACAGAAATTAACTCCAGACATAAGAAAAGAGTTCATACTACTAGGTGGCAGGTTCTTTATGTAAAGAACCGTCAAGGTAGATACCATCGCAGTGTCAGATAATCTGCCGCCAAGCAGCAGTGTGCAGAAAGCATTGCTTGTATTCCGGTGTGAAGGGTTCACTGTAGCTGGCAACGGGCTAGTAATTAATTTCGCGTTGATAGTGTTTATAGGCTGCGGTGACTGCTTACCATCAGGCGGGCCGCATGCTTGCTTGCCACTTTGGTAGTATAAAATCAATTCAATATTCAACCAATTCAATTCAAAGAAGATACATTTAATAACAAAAATGATTAAAACTTAACAATTGCAAGGCCGATTTTTTTTTGGTTATGAAACATTACCCGCGTCTCATTATTACACACTAGGAAATCCTAGTTATCTACGTATATAACCTTCTAACACATTTGCCAGACAAAAAAAGTTCAACAAACCCACATCACAATATTTACTCCGCGTAAATTTTATATCGTAAGAAAAATCTGAGTGCGTCAGTCCGATGATTCATATGTCTAGTCCGGATTACTTCCACTAAGCTAGCTCAGCTGTAATGTAACCGTAGCTGGATGATGTCCAAACGCCTCCCCTTTTCTGTTCTAATATCCTCGACCTACTCTTTATTTATATTCTGAGCGAGGGAGACGTTGTTGCTATCGAATATATGGCTTACTATTCCTTTCTATGTACGTAAGCTCAATTTATAGTGATAGGATTATGAAATCCTCATCTTCCCTGACCTCATTATCTTGTATACATTGAGTGAGATGCTCTAACAATTCTGGGACATCAAATATGTATGATGTACTAGAACGATGCGAAAAATGTATCTATCAGGTAGTGACGCTGTTTCAGTTCTACAGAAGAAAGCTGACGAATTTGATACGTCATCGTGTGCAAATACATTGGTACAGTCATTCTAGTTGTTTAAATTCCTTTAGAAATCGATTTGACTGACACTGATCTCTATAAGTCAAGACTTGGGTGACTTGGGCTTAGGTGACGATTAAGTTATGGTATTATTATGGCTCTGAAATAAAATAATTTTACGTTCGAATTTTATGAAAACTGTTTTTTTTAGTTTAAAGCCTTGTCACATATGTTTTCAAAATTCTACATAGGATAGTATTTTGGAGTGATCACAACGCAGATATAATTTATGCCTAAATTTTGGCAATGCTTACTATCCAACCACGTTTTATCGTTGTAATAAGCCAGTGGTGACGTAGACACGCGTGTGGCCTGTAAACATGATAAGCATTAAAATTTTTGAATACTTCATTCTTAGCAGGAGGTATTGTCGTTAACGGGAGCCCCATAGTACTCATCTTAGCTTTCACAGTCGTAATACCAGAAAGGGGTAAGCAGAGATGTGGTTAATATAAACTAAAGTATATTTAGGTCGAACTGAACTTGAGAGGCGTTGAGTTCGTCACAATTTCTCCGACGGGGTACCTATTATAAATCTGTCTGAACCTGATGTTTCAGTTTTTAAGCACTTTTTCTGTATGGAAAACCTTGTATTTTTGTGTGGCTTTCTAGTGAGAAAGCCAAAAAACGTAAGGTTTCCTTTAATGATACCCTCTATCTAACATTATCATTAACTTCATTTAGTTTACAATCACAGTTTCTCTTAACCTCCTGTTATCAATAACTCTGGTATGATATGAGCTTTGTTGTTGTCGCAGTGAGACTTCTGAGTATCTAATGTCAAAATATCTCCCGCAGAGGTTTTCTAAGAAATTGATTGTATGTAAGTACTACATTTACTTCGCGCCGTTAGACCACCTCAGTCACAAACAGTCAATGCTTATGCCTTACACTTTAACGCTGGTATAAAGACACTTAGAAACTTGGTATTGTTTTAGAAGATTATTATTATTTCTTTATTCTAAGAAGATGCTTATTAAAGGTGCGCGTCCATTGGCAGGCGCCGGACGCACCGCACGCACGGCACGCAACGGATTTTAGTTTGCTTTGTATGATTTTATATAGCGCTGCGTCCATTATCCGCGCCGGCATTTTCCGATGCGGGCCGTCAAAATCATAGAAAGCAAACTAAAATCCGTTGCGTGCCGTGCGTGCGATGCGTCCGGCGCGTGCCAATGGACGCGCACCTTTAGTCAGCCATTGTATTTATAATGCTGGTGAAATTACATAAATTGCAATACCATTAAACAAGTAGAAAAAAAAAAATTACACTTAAGTAGTCTAAGTCGTAAACTTTTCTCAGTAATTTATCTAATAAATGCTTCACTGTCCTATCAAGCCGTCATCAGCTTTATATGGTTTAGATAATCGTTATATTTCCCCTATTATAGCGTTCTTCCACTTCATCCCAATCATCAATCTTTTTGTCCACCATAACCATAAAGTCGGAAAATGACCGTCTCAATTCTATTCACTAAGTTTACAATGAAATAACTCGTATTATATACCTACGTATAGGTGTGTATCTCATACGTGGGCTTGAACTTCCAAAGCCTTTAAGAGTATCACGGTGGACGTGGGTGTAATACGTAAGTTTAGTAGTTTACACACAAATAAAGACATTTTCTCACCGTTTGACGTGATATTGTAGCGTGTTTGTTTATGAAAACACAGTTTTTTGTGCCGTTTCTTGGATATACAGATTTTTATTATGTTTGCTTTGAAAAATAGCTGCGCGTAACTCCGACGTTTGGACAGTAATATTTTTCATGTTTGACACTTCATTTTACCATTTTATAGTTGTAATATTTTGGAATAAATAAAATGTTGTCACAGCAGTGATCTCAGTGGGTGAGCGCTTGCCTTGGAACACAAGGAGCATATTCAAACCTCGGCTCGCACCTGTGATTTCTTTAATTAATCATATGCGAATCGTCTTTGTGCGATTGTTACTACCTTTCAGTGAAGGAAAACAGCGTGAGGAAACCTGCATGTCTGAGAAAGCTTAACGAGCTTTCGAATTATGAAGTCAGCCAACCCGCACTTGGCCAGCGTGGTGGACTATGTCCTAAGCCCCTTCATCTAGAAGGGAGGCCCGTACCCAACAGTGGGACAAAAACGAGGGCTGTTAAAAAAAGTCTCTGTGAATTAATGCGTGCGTGAGGTATACACGTTTCTGCATTCCTATTTCTGTCAAAGTAGGGTGGTTTCCCCGGCTCTGCCCAATTAAATTGTTCACACGTCGAGCGCTGCGGGATGCCGACTAACGACACCACAGTGTAGGGAATGTCTCTTAGATAATGTTGGATTTTCAATGAATAACAATTTGGAAATCAATTTGTTACAATTTATTTATTTGTAGTGGTATACACTTTCTATTACAATAAAATCTGATGATAATCGCTGTCAATTAACTAAAGCACTTTGTAGATGACTGCCTAATTTAAAATTCCATTTAAATATCTCTGAAATGGGTATACAAATTTTCTATGTCGTGCCAAAGTGGTTTACTAAGAATAAGAAATTTGAAGAAACGGTAAGTATTTCTGCAATCGTTTAAGCTTTTTTAGACTTTTAACGTGTAAACGAAGCTTTGAGTTCGTGAAGCATCTATTACGTTATTTACAAATGATTTATCAGTTGTTAGAGTTAAACGTTATTTGAGTGTGATGTTATCTCTATAACAGCTACATAATCGTCACTATGCCCAGCGTATACACGTGCGATTGTGTCCCAATTGCCAAACAAAACGGTAACTTCGAGAGACGTGTTGTTTGTTTATAGTTATTTATAAATTGTAGTAAATAGTACGGCACGATTGTTAGCAGGCAAAAATAAACGTTTATACAAGCTCGAATTAGTCTGGGAATTGGTATTGGTATTTTAACGGTAATACGTTTTTTATTTTTCTCTTCATGTGCCACTGTCGGGACTTGGATTTACTCGTATACTCGAAATCCTTTTCGAAATCAGCATTTAAAGATTTGATTTTATTAACGCTAAAGGAATAGTATTTTCTTTGAACATGCAAAAGCACGTTCAAAGAAACCCAAACAAAGAAGAAAAGAAACTCTTCATAAAGACGAATAGTATTTTAACTAATAATATTGTATTATGTTTTTATCACTGCATCAGAATCGAAACGTAACAGGTTTCATGGAGATGAAAAAATGCTAATATATCGGGTGACGAGCGCCTTACTATGAGGTGAGCGTCTACTTCTCTTCATTTTCTTATGGAAAGCTGAGACAAATGAAAGAATTATTCCATATTTTTAGTTAAATTATTATGGATATCACCTGTGGTTGTATGATGTAGTTATTGGTAATTCCTATATTATTACGATAGAAGTCCACGTTCTGCACTCCAATGATATGATAATTACACGTTCATTAGGTATTATGTTAAACGTAGATACGGTTTCGCAATAGAGTGCTGGATCAAGGTGCAATTATACCAGATAATTGGCCAATAATTATTAGATCTAGTACTATATCAGTTGACATTATCTAATATTGTAATAAATAGTTTGCAATAGCAGATTATATCCGTTATGTATGTGTACCTTAAATATTTTATCATTAGGGCGCGGCCTTGTGTCACCTGCATAATTATTAGTGAACGTGGGTGGCATAGGCAGTACTGCGGAAAATTACGTATGTGTACGTTTTTTTTATCTTCCGGGATCCGATTTTCTGCTTAGAATACATATAAAATTGGTGTCTGGGAATTGAGATGTAGTATTACAAAACTAAGGCTCGGATGTTACTAAATGTACTTGCATATATAATGTGTAGTATTTAATAGTCACATCTAAATAATTATAAATACTAAGTTTTGTCGTAAATTAGTAATTTGCTGATGTTTCGATATAAGTTGATAGCTTAAAATAGTCAGTTGCATCAACGATGTTTAGCTTTACGAGCAGTACATTCTCATATTACTATTAATTAACAATGCGTACATTGACCTCTCGTATCTCTTACAAAGCATATAATTGCGTGTCCTTCGCATTTTACATCAAACAAACAGACAATCTCATTTATAAGATGTAACATAAATCGCACGTAAATTGCCATTCTATTGACCAGTGGAGGCGGCGCGGCGTTTCTGGATTATAGGGTTGGTACCCTTTCCAACTAGGAATTTATTATATTCATCATCTTCATCAATATCCAGAAAACGTCTACTGCTTAACATAAGCCTTCCCCTTGAAACGCCACAATGCCTGCCTGCGATTCGCACAATATCGTCAGTCCACCTTAGTCGGAGGCCTGTTAACGCTGCGTCTTCCGGTTCGTGGTCCCCACTCGAGAACCTTTCTTCTCCATCGGTTATCGGTACTTCGAGCGATTTGGCCTGCCAATTGGCATTGCAGATTCTGAGAGCTATGTTTGGTCGGCTTTAATCCTTTGGCGAATTTCCTAATTGTTGATTCTATAGCCCAAACATACTGAGCAATTGAGCATAACTTAATACCATATTGTATAAGTTTTTTTAAAACGCCGAATATTGTTGTTTCTTTTTTATTTTTAATTTTTTTGTGCACCTGTGTTTCAAATATATTTTCAGGTAAAATATTGCGTGTCCAATGTAGGACAGAATATGCTTATAACAACTTAATATTTCGGTTAGCTGTGTATGCATACACAGCTAACCTAAATATAATGTACATTTACAGCAAACATGTACACTTGTGCATACACTTATGCTGCGTATTTACGCATATTTAGGACATTTGTACTATATTTTAATTGAGTTTAAAATGACTGGCAGCCCTAAGAATTGTGAATAGAGCGCCCAGTACCTACCTATCGGCTGCGAATCGACGTGTATTGTTTACGGCTGATTTCGGAGATAACATGCAGATTTCATTTCAGATTACAATGGTTTCTAGAAGAGAGATTGCATGGAGTCATAAACATGATGTTGATATTGTTATTGAGTCTCCGAAATTAATTGAAAATTGGATCTTAACGAAACGTCGACGAATTCATACCTACATCGTTAGAGAAGATTGTCATACTAAAAATACAGTAAATTTAAAAAATAAAAAGCGATTACATGGATAACACTAATTTTATTTCAAAACGATGTTTTTTTTTGTCGTCAATGTCTGTAGTTAAATAATGCAGTTTATTTGTTGGTATTACGAAGCTATGTATATTTTAATAGTGTACTGCTGGTAGGTACCATCGCAGTGTCAGGTAGGTACCATCGTTCTGCCGCCAAGCAGCAGTGTATAAACGCTGCTGTGTGAAGAGTTTCGAATTAACAAGCTCAAGAGACTTAGGTAACACACACACATGGCTTTAGGTATGTTTGATGATAACCTGTTCAGCCGTTTATAAGTTTGCTTTCTCTAGGGGTTTTTAAATTTCAATTAATACTTGTGTAATTAAAGTATTAACAGCAGTAATTAAGACGGAACACGGCTAGTAAACATTGAGAGAGCATCTAAGTGCAACAGGGCTGGGCCGGGTCCGCCCACGGCTGGGTGCGTGGGCGCAGCTACCCAACGAACCAGTCCGGCTCCACAATGCACACCTCTCAACATGGGCCATTTATTCAAATCAGCTGACGGTAGTCGTAACTGGAGCGACAAGGCGCTGATGAAAAATCGAGTTATGAGCTCTCTAATAAAACGTCTGGTTTCTAAAGTTATCGTAAAAACACATAAAACCGGCATTGATAGTTACTAGTTGTTTTTTTGTAGTAAAATTCTATTCAGAAGTAGATTGGATAGCAGTCGCTTTCAAATCGGAGATATTTTAAACATAACACCGAAAACAATAATACTTATTACACCTTTCGTAGCGATATTGTGCGACGTAAATACAGACTCATTTTGCAGAGCCCATATACAAAATGAAGTCGGCTAATAAAAGTCGTCGTAGTTCAAACCCTTTTAGTGTGAATTTTCTAATATGAAAAACCCGAAAACCGCCGGGATATTAGTCACAGCGGTTGCGATTGAGACTGAAAAAAAAAACAAATGAGGTAAAAATGCGTTTTTACCTTGACTGATTCCGATCTCTTGTTTAAAGAATGGCAAATAAAAACAAGAAACATCGTACCTACCTCCCACTTACAGGTGACCGCAAGCTAATGAGACTTTCGAGTGGCTTGTTTACTTCTGGTGATCAAGGTTGTCAGTCCCTATACGGTGAATATGGTGAATAATATAATGATGAGGTGATCAAGCTTGCAACTTATATAAATAAAAATAATAAAGCCTAAAAAACTCAAAACAAAACCTCAAGTATTTGCTACGGTAATAAAGATAGCCGTAAATTATATCTCCTACTCATATCTTCGTAAGATCCGTGAGCACATTAAGAAAAATAAAAATATTTCCACAGATTTTATCAACATTCAAATTTCTTACGGTTTCGGCCACCTTTACTGTTTCTATGGTGTTTTTAGGACAGAGGTCTTTCACGGTCTTGTTTATATGTTCTAGCGCATTTCCATTATACTCGTAGCTCGGATAGAATCAATATTGTTTGTACGTCACGGAAAGAACTTAGAAGAAGAATACCTACCCGAAGGCCATGAAGGGCTAAGCTTACATATTATGAGGATTTTCACTCATCATGGCATTCCGATCGCGTACTTATGTCCAGACATTTTAGCAGTTTAACTTTGCAGTAAAATGTGTGTTTGTGTGTTTGCGGTATACTGTGTTGAATTCGCTACACCAGCTTTGGCCATACACGGAATAAATTCGCTAGTCAAGGTCGGCTATTGACCTTCACGTAGTATAACAAATTTCGACTCTCGACGGCGAATGAGCCATTAGCTTATAAATTTTATAATCAGAAACGGAACTCTAAGGCGCTTTCCTAATACAAGAGCGCTCGCGCGAATATGCGTTTAGTCATAGTAATCTTCATTGTATGTCCTTATAGACGTTCGTCTGGATTAGTCATCGGAGAATGTATACTAGGGCAAGATCGTACTATTACGGATCGTAGTTCAGTTAAACGGCAAACAAATCGAATTGACCACTGCTGCCTAAGCAGTGACAACGGTCGCGGGCGACCAAAGTGGCGCGGTAGCAAAACATGCAATACGGTTCACTCGCTTTAGGTGCATGTTAAGCGGGTTGTCAACCATATAGTGGCTAGATAGCGGTATGCTCGCTTGCCATGCGCCGCCGCCGTTTCGTATCATTATGTTGTCACTGTAAAGGCCCATTTACACGATGCCAGTTTCTTGCCTGTTCCATACAATAATATTGAAGCAATAAATGCCTTGCATCGTCTCAACAACATGTCACATTCTTGCTCTACTGGGCAAGATTTGTATTCAATAATTACATTCAATTTTGTAACTAGTATCCGCGTGTAAACAGTTACTTACAATTCTTGAAGGACAAATATTGCGCTTAAATTATTGAGTTCAATTATTACTCTTGTATGTACAAGAAAATGGCATCATGTAAATCAGTCTTAAAGTACCTACCTTCACAAGCTACAGTACACGCCGCAACCTGAAATCTATATTAGAATTTCCTATTCTTTTAGCCGTGCGTGAATAGCTCACGTTTAAGTGTGCTATGACCTTAATTCGCGCGAGCGATCTTGTATACGAAAACGCCTATCTCTTTGAATTTAAGTAGTTATGTGCGTATTAACAGACAAATAACGTTAATATTCACACACTAAGCTTATAATAACTGACGTAGTTCTTATAAGTCGAAGATGACGTCACGTAGTAACCGGTCCTTTCAGGCCGGTCTACACCTTATTAGCCAACCCTTACATGCAAGTGATGGAAAGTTCCATATAAAGTTTACTGAATACGAATACGCGAGGTGCCGCTAAAGATCCCATGTTATTGAGAGCGATTGATATGCAGCGTGCGCAGCGATCTCGCGCGCCGTCTGCATTGAATTAATCAATCACTGCGATTATTGCACGGTATGAATAAACGTTGTTCTGTGCTCCGATAGAGCACATTGATACAGCTATACATTACTGTATCCATTTGAATAATGTGTGTGGATATTGCACATTAGTAAGTATCAATGAGAGAAATTACAGATAACATTGAATTGCGCATTTAAGAAACATGCAAATTTTTACTATTGAAATTTTACAACTATACATAAATGGTTTATTAGTAAATAAAATTTTTATGGCCAAATTTTTATGTAAATAGGACTTCTTTAAATGATATGATGCTTTTGATTGGATTAGAATATGCCGTATGCCGTTATCCTTTTCAAAAGGCCCGTTGATTGAAGATAATAATGCCAATATTTCAATTGAATGCTAATTTAACAAATTGTTACTTATTTCTGCTACATATACCTACCTACTATATACTTTTATCCATAATTACTTGACCTCTTGCTCGGGACCCTGCTCGTCATTTATTACAATTACAAGTTACCTACACATTGAAATGAAACTAATTTTACGGATTATATCGCGGTTTATTTTTGATTTTAATTTCCCGACGTTTCGAATAATTTACAGCATTCATGGTCACGGGCGGACTGAGGTGGTAGCTGTCCATATGTCATAGTTGTCTTAGGGTACCCTCAGGTCTTCTAATTATTATTGTTAGTCCGATCTACGCAGAAAGAGCTTACAGTATCTTGAGGTCTTGCAGTGGAATGCTTGTCTTTGGATTTGACTATGTTTATCACGGGATCCCAAGCTGGTGGTAGCACCCAGCCATCTTCTCTATTGAAATTTGGATGTTTTTTAATTTCAATAGCCTCACGAATCATCCTTGGTAGGTAGCGCTGTTCTTTTGCGAGGATTTGTGGTTTGTCAAATCTAATATAATGACGGGTGCGATCCTGAATATGTTCACAGACTGCAGACTTCGTATAGCGTCGATGTTTAACGTCAGCTATATGTTCTTTTACACGGGTTTTTACCGATCTTTTTGTTTGCCCGATGTATGAGAGCCCACAGTCACAATCCAGTTTGTATACTCCTGCATCTTGTAGAGGTATATGGCACTTGACTGATGGTAAAAAATTATATTCAAAAATTATATTATTATATTTAATTATATTATTATATTTTGATATTCGCGTAAGTATCAGAAATCATTAAGTTACCTACAATTGCTACTGCGCGGCATTGAAGGATCAAGTAAGGTTGGTTCATAAGGGTGACCGTTTAGTGAAACAAACACACACTTATATGCGTGAAAGAAATATAAAGCTCGTAAACAAGGAGTGTGATGATTCTCTTCACCATGCCTGGCGACAGCGAGTCTGCCAATCGTCTCTATTATAGGTTCTTAGACAAAACCCATTTTCTTTCTGTAAACGCCTGTGAACTGTCCCCTGTGTTACTGTGTACTGTGAACTGACGCCTGTGTTACTGTGAACGCCTGCGGGAAGTTCAAAATATTTGAAGAAACATTTGCTGGCGGAGGACAACGTTTGGATGTTGGACGTCCCTCGCGAAACTAAACGTTGACTTACATAAATCGGTTAACCGAATTAAGGAGTGAGATAAAAACATATTCAGTCTTATTTTGAAAAGGAGTTTCTTTTTTCAGTTTAACTATGAACCTAGACTCAAGAAATCGTTCCTTAAATCTGAGTGAAGCGCTGCTTTTCGTAATAAGGCGGATTGGATCTATTGTAAAGATCACCATAGCAAGATTAACTTTTGCGCCCTTCACTAATTAATATTCCGTTTGTATCGCAATGTAATGTTATTCCAGATCGTTAACTATGTTATTGTATTGTAATAAACATACACCCACGTACGGTATAAAAACAGTTCGCATTTATAATGTAAGGCAGGGTTTTCCATTGTGATAATGATAAGAGAAGAATCGAATGTTTATAGTGGTAACTGTAAGCGGATCTTTAAGATGAATTATATAAAAACTATGGCCAACTAATAGGGAAGCTTAGTCCTGAGAGAATTTTTATTAATACGATGAAGGAAATATAGTCCTTGAATGGCGTAGCTAATAAATATAATGTTCAAGGGTGCGCCCTTGATAATCAGTCTTAAGGGATCTTGTTGATTGACCAATCTTTCCAATGCGACGTACATGATAAAATGACTCATTTGTAGTACTCAGGCCAGTCGACATGAAAAGAAGAAAAAAGTTTATGAACGTAATCATATTTATGTACCTAATGTTTTTTTACCAATAAAGTGATAAAATAGATAATAAAAAATTGAAAGGTGTCTTATGGACACCCGTTTACAAACGAAACAGAGTTCCTTTTTTGTCTCTCGCCCTCCTTATATACCTATAACCCTTCGTAATACGTTGACATACAGTTCAAGTCCGTTTGAATCTGTATAAATATTAGACATAACGTTATTAAAATATGTCAGTTTTTGGTGTCATTTTTCATTGTTATAGTGTTACACTTTTTTCGGTCTTGCCCCTCAGCCGGCAAACATCAGAACGTGCGATATAGAACTCCGCTTTAAAAACCATGACAGAAAAAAACACAAAATAAAAAAATCATATAAAACAAAAATTGGTATATGCCGTAAGTACATAATACCTCAACGTAGATACATTGTTTAAAACGTTAATGGTGATTTACAATATTATATTGACTTACAGGTTTGCTTCCAAAACCCAAAAATAATCATGGCAGTAAACCCGTAATATAAACTTGGTATATTCAAAATTCATCAAAATCACTACAAAAAGGGCATTATAATTGAATAATATCCAAAAGAATCTCCTCAGATTCATGCCAGTATTGATAACGTTATCAGCGTAACCCAATTCGCAGCACATCTGCCCTATTCCGGTGGATAGCCGCCATGATATGCCGCTATCACCGTTATGAAATTTCTCCCAAAATCAATATCATCACACTATTTACCCTTTAGATATTTATCATGTTTCACGATTTATTTGAAATGACAAAACTATACTGCTAACATAACATTTAAAAATGCCTTCAGGTAGATTAGCCATTAAATAGTTGTGACGCTTAATGCTAATAGCCTTATACCTTGGATATCAGAATTACGATCAAGAAACATAGTAACATAAACATCATAAGGGCCAATACAAATTATAAGGGCATTTTTTTTTTAATTACGGTAAGTAGTTGTGACGCCATGCTAATAGGTTTACACCTCGGATATCAGAATTACGGTCCAGAAACATTGTACGAATATGCGTCATACATTATCATGCCTAATATGGTGAATTTCGAAACATATTTTTTAAGCAACAATGTATGAATAAAGATGTTTTTTAGTGTTATTGAAGTCGGTTCAATATTTATTTTTAAATATTTTATTATGTATAATTAAATGTGTTTCACGACGGTGAAAAATTGTGGGAAGTAGATAATTAAGGCAACTAGTTTTAAATGGTGGACTAGAAGTTAAGCATAGTTGAAATATTAGCTAACATGTGTGTTTTCTATTTGTGTCTAGAACGTTAAGCGTTAGTTCTATTCATAGCCGCTGTTGTGTTTATGTTAGTTTTTTTTATATCATTAATTACTCTTAGATACTTTTGGTACTTCTTTATCGATAAAAGTATCAATGAATACTTGAGCTGCGTGGATAGAGCCTCTACGAGAGGCGTAATAGGTTAATGTTTGCTTTGACAATCAGTCATAGAAGACCTTGTTAATATCTGAAAGGACAAAATTTGTAGTACGTTGATTTTAATATTGTAATTTAATTATTAAAATATAAAATCAGTAAGTGTATGTATTTCATTATATTTGCATACATATATTCCGTTTAAATTGTGGGCTTTAAACTAATTTTATCTTTCGTCAATCCTTCCCCTAGGTCCGACGCAAAAACTTTAATCCAAAAATTTTGGTTGGGCCACGGTCACGTTCCGAACATCGGCCGTTCTTTCGATAGTTTATTTTTTGTGGCAGGTCCGCGTTTTATTTCTTTTTGCTGTGGTCGCGGACCAACCTTGTATGGAGTGCAGCCTTCGTTAGCGCGCAAGGTCATCGGCTCGTATTGAAGCTGCCATCGCCGAGCTTTTTGCCTTGTGAATGACACAGATAAAAAAAACAACGCTGGCATTAAAATACTTTTTTAAATGCTGTTGTCTTTATTATTTTTAGGGTTCCATACCTAAAAGGTATAAAAGTAACCCTCATTGTGATACTTCGACTGTCTGTCTGTCACACCCATATATTTCAGGAACCACTGATGCTATCGATTTAAAACTTGGAATAGTTTTAGATCTTTTTTACCCAACCTCATCGCAAATGAAAAACCATTTTTTTTCTTTTTTTTTATGTTGTGTTTTTGTAATGTCCCGTAGTTTTTGGCTGATAACCAAAAGTGTCAAAAAAACACAAACTTACCTAAATACACTCATGAGATTTGGTACATTTGTTTAGAAGAATATTACGCATTTTTATTATTATCATACGCATCGAATGCAGAACCTTCTTTTTGAAGCCAGTTAATAACTTTAATAGGTCCAAAGATGGTAAGGAACCCTCGGTGCGCGAGTCCGACTGGCACTTGACCGGTTTTATTAAACACGGCGCGCGAGAATATACATATGTAGAGTTCAGACCAAAATAATAAGGTAGTGAGAAAGGTTCTTAATTTAAATTCAACATTTTTAGGGTTCCATACTTACAAGGTAAAAAAGAACCCTCCAAAATTTGAAAGTGAGACTACTATATCGAGTGGAGTATCATTATTATTATTATATTATAAAAGCTTTATTTGCACATTACAGAACATATTTTTATTTTGGTTTATGTCACGTAGTTTTTGGCAAAATGTCAAAAAATAACAACGTCTAGGTACTACTATTACTATGGCCTTTACGCCTATTACAGACGATTCATGGCATAATGTCTGTGAGACACCGCTTTTGGTGACTAAACAAGCCAATACGAGAGTGACATAACCTGCCGCAGTGCTGACAAGAGAAGTTTGTGCTGTAGGGTGCAGAATCCTCTGAACGACGTTTATGTCTCTTGGCAGCGAGTGCCCCGAACCAAGCTTCATCAGAAAACTTGCGAGCCTCAACCCCTTTGCTGTGCCAATCAGCCCGATTTCCAGTCCAGTCTTTTCTATTTACAATGGACGATTTTAAAATCAACCATGTCACGCTTGATACAATCCTTAAGCGAAGTAATGGCCTTCCAAGACCTCTTTTCGCATTCGCCACTTCACTCAGTAAAACGCGTCGTGGCAATCTGGAGTGATCCAATCTACGCACATGCCTTAGGCTCAATTCACACCAAGATGGCAGCGGCCAGCAGCGCACTTTCATAGTCATAGTCATAGTTTTTAATCGCTTCAGAAATGGTACATACAAGATCTTAAAATTAACAAAAGTTTCAACATATCTCGCCTGGGTAAGGCATGCGAAAATACAGACAATTTATTAATTAATAATAATTCAATAATACTAGCAAAAATTCTAATTTAATTAATTATTATTTCCAAATTTATAATCAATGATAAATAAAATGTCAATAGGTATTATGTTCGCGGCCATCGGCGGCCGCCCCCGCGCGCCGCATTTTTCAAGCGATACTGGTCTGTTACGTATTGTAGATAAAGTTTAAAATTATTTCACACTGAAAGTGCGCTGCCGGCCGCTGCCATCTTGGTGTGAATTGAGCCTTAGCCAACGCAAACAACGCCTACACACTGCTTTTTCGCAGTAGAATATCTGCAGTGGTACCTACCTACTTACCTTCTAGTAGTTTCTAGATTACTAATATAAGTAAGTATGATGATATTATTATGTAGATGTCACAATACTCACAATAAATTAATTAAAGAATCTAGTTGATATACCTATCTATTTTTTATCTGCCATAAACTTAGCTACCGCTGTAACTCCCTTGACCGATACATCTTAGCTTATAAAACCACACCATTAGTAATTAAATAATTTACACCATGATAAAATAAAAAGCTTGAAAAGATTTGTAATTGGTTTATGGAAACTTAAATGAGGAAGATAGCGTTAACACGCATCATTGCTTAATTATGCAAAGTAATTTAAATTAGATTCTATCTTTACAGCCGATTCCTTACAAGCCGTGATAAACGTATGAAACACAGTTTACTTTAATTTATCTGTTATCATATGGAGATAAATAGTGATAATCCGTCTGATACGGTTCCCTCCGTCCACTGTTTACCTACTAGTCAAGGTGAAGTCAAAGACGTCGGGAACATTTTTCCACTGCCAATAAAACGATATTGATTGAAAATTTATTTGTAAATACTCTACCAACGTGTATTGATACGGGTTTTTATTGGTGTCAACAACGAGTTCAACACGGCAATACAAACTTTACTTTCATAAATCATTGATAGGGAATTCGTCGAGGTACAGTCTGATTAATTGACACTTAAGTTATTATGGTTTAAAATTTATATAATAATAATTATTATCAATAATAATTAAAAAAATAATCTATCTTTAGAGCCTATGCACATCGCGTTTGTATCGTTACAAGGGCAAACTGATTATTTGGAAAGAAAAACGCGGTGTGCATAGGCCCTTAAGAGGACTAGCCCGCTCATAGATTAAAGATTTTTCAATTTGAGCCAGCTACACTAAAGAAAGATATAGAGCGCACTGCGCAAGTGCTTGTGTAGCCACAGGTGCACTATATCTCCGTTTTGCCCGTATGAAGGAAGACGGCTATGGTTTTCAAGAGTATTTATGTATTTATGTCTATTTCTTTGGCACGGCCTACAGCTCAAACGGCTTGATGGACAGTGACTTATATTTCGTTAGATTCGTTGTGGATTTGTGGAAGTTACATAAGATATATACTTAAAAAAAAAAAAAAAAAAAACTGCCGCCAGTCGCCATTTTGTTTTATTTTTACTTCCAAAAACATCATTATTTGTATCAAATGTTATCGAGACAAGTTGAAATATATATTCATGTGTATACGTTTAATATGTGTATAATGTAATTTTAGCCCATTTTTGTTGCAGTCGGACTTTCTGTGCTTTTATATTTTATAGGTACCTACTTGTACTCACAATCCGATAAATGCCGAGAATGCCTATATACCACAAAGTGAAGGAAATATTAATAAAACAATAAATCTTATGTTTTTGGGGCGTAATTTACCGTAGTTACAAATTCTAAAGTTGAAAATTTCATGCCACCCACTCTGCTCAGCCTGACTCCAAGGCTAGGGTCGCTCTTGCAATACTTAGAATACAAAGTCAGTATCACTACTCTCTGCTGAATAAGGATGTAATTGGTACGCTTAATAGGAATTCGCACTTTAAATAATGCGATAATTGCACATTGACCAACAGTGTCTGAATACAGACATATCTACTACATTTTTGTTCATGATGTGACGCCCGCTCAGTTCCATTTAAAGGCGATTTGCTGAGTTAAAAGACACGGCATGATATTTTCTCCTCAAATGAGCCAAGTTCCCAGGCCATTGTCCAGGCTCCTTTTAAGGAGACCCGCACGCTACAGGCGGATCTCAAACCAGATTCTGACGGTTAATCTCGTAAGTTTTTTCGGTTCATACATTTTAATAACTTCATACTTGAATTATTCGCGAAAATATTGCTCATTATGGTCATTTAGTTCATTACTGACAGGGCCGCAAATTATGCAGTTACAAGTTGATTATAATTATACTTTTTTAAATATATGTCTGGCTCTCAACACGTTACAATTATAAATAATTAAGACAAACATCATTTTACTTTGTAAATATCTTATTAAGAAGATATTAATGAGGTTTTGATAAAGATCCAGTTGCAACGTAATGTTTGTATCGAAGTGAAAATTATATCTTTTATATAATTTTCATTTCGGTACAAACAAAATGGAGGACCTATGCGGCCCGGTACATACCTAGAAACAAATCAGTGCACTTAAAACTAGTTTGTAGTTTGAGAAAGAAAGTGTGTGGTAGAAAAATAAATCACAACTATTCACAACTCCCTGTGAACGTCGGACCAGAGGGGGGCACGCGCATTCCCTCTAATTGGCCGTCTGTGCAGCATCGCCCAGTATGGCAACGGACCACTGTCTGCTTCTGACCACTTTCGCCGACTTACATATCTCGTCTTGTTTTGCGAAATTAACTTGAATTTTTATGGCCAATTAAAACGCGTATCGATAATAGTCTCTTAATGAACGCAACTACGACTTGGCAATCAACTGGGTTCTCTCGTTGTTCAATTAATTTTGAAATAGTAATGATATTTAGTTAATTTATACGCTTAGAATTTAGTCAATCTATTAGACATCAAATTATTGAAATATTTTCCTGGGACTATCCACACACGGTCATCTGATCCCAAATTTGACGTCCATTGAGTACGGCGGCGAATCCGAGGAAGACGGTGGCGGGGTTGTGACCCCCGTCCCCGTGAGCACCGTGACAGGTTCCCGGGGGGCTACAATGCGCCCCCCGGCGACGGACTCAAAGGCAAGGCACTGAGGGGCCCCTGGTGCAGATCCCACCGGAGAGCCCTGGGGTGGGTCATACACATGAGAGGGGTCATGTTCCGATTTTAGTGGGTAAGAATACCCCATAATACATACCCAGGTCGAGCCCCATAGCTCCCGGGGGCCTTCTGAAGGTTTCCCTCGCGAATAAAAAACAAAAAAAGGTCTGCCTACACATGGTAACCAGACAATTGATACAAATACTTCTTTACTAGTTTTTTGTTGTAAATACGTACATATTATACAGGAATCGAACCCACGACCTATTGGGTGGGGGCTATAGTGTCTTACCACTAGAACATCGGGTCAATATAATAATAATATGAAAGGAATGTCATTAAACCTAATAGGGCATCATAATTTCGATTTTAGAACCCATTGGTTTTATTGTTCATTAATTTCCTACGAGGATATAACTCAAAAAGCAATCCGCAGTAAACCTAATAATAATAAATTCCATATAGAGTTATTAATTTATTTTTTTGATAACAATGTTGAGGTAACATTCTTCGAAATACACGAAGATAATAAATTTTTAGTTGCATTCTCGTGTCAGCCGTTCTTTTATTATGTTCGTGGGCTGTGCGTGATTGAAACTGAGCTAAAGGAACACCGAACAATAGTCTCTGTTATTGAAACGACTTGAAAGTGGTCTGTAACACTCGGCTTTAAACGAATACTCGAGATTTTGTTTTAGAGCCACAGCACACACGTTACTTTTAGCATTAGCGATCAGCGATTTTTTATTATAGTGACTGTATTTTAAACACCGCTTAGTTTCAGCATTAACATTAGCGATTTAGCTGATAAAATTAGTATTAAATAGGCTAGATGACTGGAAAAAATCTTTTATTCCGTCATTTAGATTATCAAAAAATATTGGAACGTATTTTTTCTTTTGTCGATGAAACAAAAAAAATACGAAGATATGTGCTTTGAAGTCACGCCGGTATACAATTTTGAGGCGTGACGTCAAGAGCCCCCACTCCCGAACTTAGACTCTCTATATCTTTGGCAATATGTATTGATTTGTTAAATAAAAAAAATACGTGTCCAATATTTTTTGATAATCTAACTGACGGACTAATAAAAATTAATATTTTTTTACCCTATCATGATGATAGGGTAAAAAATATTATCCCCATTCCAAGTTTTGATGCAGTTTTATTCAACCTGGTGTCAGAGTTGTTCAATCAAGCTGCCCTTAGGACTTTGACTTGGATTAACTAGTGTCTAGATTACAACCGGACAGACTTTTGCTTGCCCTCTAAGCACGGAGACGCTCAACCAAAACCACTAAACGAACACCTAGCTATGGACAGAGTTTGCTTAGCATTGGTTTGCAAATTCCTTCTCCTCGTTTATTTGAAAGTTTATCGCAACTGGCTAAGAGCACCTCAGGCAGTGATAGTTGAAGCCGCTAAAACGCGTAGTTTGGATGCAGCGGTCAAACGCCAATAAGCAGTATTTATTGATGTAGTTGCAAAATCGCTGATCGCTAATACAAGTATTGTCTGTCTCGTAACCCTTACTCGCAATACTCGGAATAGGCATTGTAAGTTCAAGGTTGTTTGAGAGTCATTGACCTTATTGTAACGTGTATCAATAAAGTAAATCATATTGCGTTATTTCTTTGCCTTTGTTTTTATCGTTCGTAAAGTGGTATAAAATGGAAGACGTAACAGACGAACGGTTATTGATTTATATATTTATTTACATAGCTACTTGTATATGTATATAAATACAGGTTTAAATGTGTATACATCTAGCTATTGGAACTCGCATTCTATGTAGTTAAGCCAGCGTAATTACATTGCTCCCGGAAACTGGTTATCAAGCCAGTAATGGCAATGGTTACATACATACATGCAACAAATTTATGACAAAAAAAATAATTTAAAAAAGTTCAGTTTCGCTTGTAATAACAAATTAAAACTTAAAAGTAAGATAAATACAAAAGTTGTACCAAGGGCGCATCCCAAAGTTTTTGTTCGTTTACTTCCTTCGGGATATCGATATATAACTTAAAATGAATATTTAAGTGAAAACTTAAAATGAATATACATACATATTTATTACTTCTTATCACATGCGACTGGTGAATAAACCGCGGCTCGTAAGCGGAATCTTTTTTAACCGACTTCAAAAAAGGAGGAGGTTCTCAATTCGTCTGTATATTTTTTTTTTTTTATGTATGTTCGCGCATAACTCTGTCAATTATGAACCGATTTGAAAAAATCTTTCTTCCATCCATTCTTCAATCCATTGATTGGGTCCCATAAAAAAAATATTGCGTAGTAATAAGTAGTTCCTGAAAAACAAGAATGGTGACTGCGCACTGAGAGCTGCAGGAAAGCCTATATCGATGACTTTATGTCGCATTTTAAGGACAAAAATGGTCATAACTCTGGCAAATATTTACCAATTCCAATGATTCTTTTTTTATTCGAAAGAAGAAACCACTTTATTAAATCTGTATGAATTTTATTACAACCGGATAAGAACTTCCTGAAGGAACATGAACGATGTGGAGGAATTTATCTGGTAAAAAACATAAAACTGATGTTCTCCACTACATTGCTCTGACAATTATGAACCGATTGCGATGATTCTTTTGTTATTCGAGAGAGTAAACTACTATGATGATTCCATGCAAATTTCATTACGACCGGATAAATAGGTTCTGAGTTTCTGAAGAAATATGAATTATGTAAAACTATGTAGACGATAATGTGATCATAACCTATCTAGATAATTTTACGGTTTTCGATGGTTCAATCTTTATATATGAAAATATCACTAAAAAGTTTAAAATTAAATCTTTTTAAAAAAAAATTGAACCGACTTCAATATCACTGAAAAGTATAAAATAATTTAAATATTATTGAAGTTGGTGCCAAATACAGAATGTAAAAAAACACGTGTCCGATCCGCGAGGGTATTATTCAGTGTATCAATACAAACACATGTATATAACTCATTTGTTAATTATCCCAATTTTTTTTTTCTAATTTGTACCAAAAATACAAGATCAGATTCCTTTTTCTGGAACAAAGTAGGAAAAAAAATGAGATATTCAACAAATGAGTTATATACATGTGTTTGTATTGATACACTGAATAAGACCCTCACGGATCGGACACGTGTTTTTTAACACCCTGTATACACAGCCGGTAAGCTAACACCAACTTCAATAATATTTAAATTATTTTATACATTTCAGTGATATTGAAGTCGGTTCAATTTTTTTAAAAAAGATTTTATTATGAATTGGTATTCGTATTTTTATTTGATTTTTGTGGGCTCAATACAGTCTTATCGTTAATAACATTTCGTTATAATATGCCTTTTCCGGAATGCACACATAATAATATCCCTTCAACATGTTGCAAGTTTTAATGCATAATTGTGATATTTTTTTGCTACTTCCGTCACGTTCCTTACATAGTAGGAATAGGTATTACGACTTCATGTTAAATACTTGCTATTTATCATAGGATTAGTGAACAATCTGGTATCATAGTTGATAAAGCTGCCTTTTCTGAAGTAGCCTAACGACTACTGTCTAAATAACAACTACTGAGACTGATTTTTTACGTGCTCTCCGAAGCACGGAGACGCTCAGTTCATAATTATAACACTAAGCGGTTACCTAACCTTGCTGTACCTTTACACCTAGCTACTACATAGTATCTAATCTGTGCTTTAAACTAATAGATCATTTACTGAATACCGATAACAATTGGCCTAAAATACTACTAGTTAAACTTATTAAGCAGCGTCTATTAAAATCTATGATCTATGTATTACTTCAAAGTGAAATGTCCAAAGCAATTTAATAAGATTTCTAGCTAGCTCGCGTTAACAATGGGAGCTATCGCACCAGCTCGTTTTACACCTAGTTAGGCGCGCTTCTCCTACCAGCAGCGGGCATTGTGTGGGCCCCTTGTTAATGTAATGACTGCCCTCGGGCCTCCGCTCCCATACCAACTCTATGGGCACATGTTCAATGGGATGTTATTCTTGCTGATTGGTACATTATTATGTATAGGTATGGCACATTCTCATTTGTTCAGATATTATTTACCATTTCTTAGGTTACGAGCATACATTACTTTAAAAACATGCTACCCACATTGCTCTCTCTACTACCAACCTCCACATTATATTTGTGTGTTGTGGCGGTGTTGTCGGCGTTCGCTAAGATATTTGAGTCGACATTGTACAACTGTATTTACAGTCAAATTAGCTCACTACTGACGGATGCACAGCATGGTTTCCGCAAGGGACGGAGTACGGGAAGTAATCTACTGTCTTTTACAACGTACCTGACGCCAGCTATTGACGCCGGGGGGCAGGTGGACTCCGCGTACTTTGATTTTCGGAAGGCCTTCGTATAGTAGACAATGACGTACTACTGTCAAAGTTTGCCGAGCTGGGTTTCACATCACATCTTTTAAAATTCTTCGCGAGCTACCTTAGTGAGCGCCGACAGTACGTTGAATTTGAGGGTTATGAATCTAGACCGTATTTTACCTTCTCTGGAATAAGTCAGGGCAGTAATTTAGGCCCTTTAGAATTTATTATTATGGTTAACGATCTCCCTGCAGTCGTTCGGGATGCGAGGTGTCTGTTGTTTGCCGATGATCTGAAGGTCTTCCTGTCGATATCGGGCATTTCGGATTGTGGGCGGTTTCAGGAAGATTTAGATCGGATAGTTCAGTGGAGCAAAATAAACAAATTGTTTTTTAACGCGAACAAGTGCGGGGTGCTGAGCTACAGTCGAGCGCATGCACCGCTCCACTACCAGTATAAGATGGAGGATGCAGTCATGCCGCGCCTCGGATGCGTGCGGGACTTGGGCTTACAGATGGTACCAGAGTTAACGTTTCGTAATCACATTGTTGACATATGTCGTAAATCTTTTAGAAATTTGGGATTTATCTTGAGAAATTGTAAGAATTTTACTAGCACAGAGGTTATTAAAATTTTGTACAATGCTCTCGTCCGTAGCCATTTGGAAATGGGGGCTATGATTTGGAATCCACATGAAGACAAATATAGTCAAATGGTTGAAAAAATCCAAAATAAATTTACGAGGTTTTTATATTTATAAAATCTTTTTAAAAAAAAATTGAACCGACTTCAATATCACTGAAAAGTAAAAAATAATTTAAATATTATTGAAGTTGGTGTTAGCTTACCGGCTGTGTATATTTGGCACCAACTTCAATAATATTTAAATTATTTTTTACTTTTCAGTGATATTGAAGTCGGTTCAATTTTTTTTTAAAAAGATTTTATTTTAAACTTTTTAGTGATATTTTCATATATAAAGATTGAACCATCGAAAACCGTAAAATTATCTAGGTAGGTTATGATCACATTATCGTCTACATAGTTTTACATAATTCATGTTTCTTCAGAAAAAAATATCCGGTCGTAATGAAATTTGCATGGAATCATTATAGCAGTTTACTCTCTCGAATAAAAAAAGAATCATCGCAATCGGTTCATAATTGTCAGAGCAATGTAATGGAGAACATCAGTTTTATGGTTTTTACCAGATAAATTCCTCCACATCGTTGATGGTCCTCCAGGAAGCTCTTATCCGGTTGTAATAAAAATCATACAGATTTAATACAGTGGTTTCTTCTTTCGAATAAAAAAAGAATCATTGAAATTGGTAAATATTTGCCAGAGTTATGACCATTTTTGTCCTTAAAAAGCGACATAACGTCATCGATATAGGCTTACCTGCAGCTCTCAGTGCGCAGTCACCATTCTTGTTTTTTCAGGAACTACTTATTACTACGCAATAATTTTTTTATGGGACCCAATCAATGGATTGAAGAATGGATGGAAGAAAGATTTTTTCAAATCGGTTCATAATTGACAGAGTTATGCGCGAACATACATAAAAAAAAAAAAAAAATATATACAGACGAATTGAGAACCTCCTCCTTTTTTGAAGTCGGTTAAAAAGAATACGGTGTTTATCCATTTTATCCATTAATGTACCCGAGCCTGTTCGTTATAGGCATGGTAGGGTATAGTCGTCCGTCTGTCTGTGTGGCGGGACGTAGAGCTTGTCCGATATGTATAGCGCGTACTGCGCGGGGACCTACACCACCCTGAGGTGCTGGCGGAGCTGCGGCTCTGCGCGCCCACAGGCTATGTGGGTGCACGCCGTCGCCCAGATACACTCAGTGTTCCCGTAGCTAGAACTAATTTACTGAAGTATGCCCCCTTGACACGAGCTATTCGTCTGATTAATACAATTTCATGCCGGATAGATATATTTTGTTGTACGTTGTCTAAATTCACAGAAGTAGCTATGAGATGTGTAGAAAGTGAGTTAACTTAGTTGTTATTAATTAATGATAGTCTTTGTAGCATCGATTTGGTATAACTGTAATGGTGCTATAAATGTGTATAAATAAATAAAAAAATAAAATAAAAATAAATTTATTTGCAGCTGGTACTATCGCGGACACAGTGTACCAGTTTTCAATCAAAATCGTTTGAACGTCGCTTACGTGCGTTTACCTCATCCGCACGTATTTTGAGCCGGCTCGTGTAAGCAATTTACGTCCTAAAGGTGATACACCGCTTGTGTCCGTGAGAGTATCTGCATACACTCTTAAAATTTCTTGTAACTTTGTAAATGCATGATATTTTAGGCAGTTATTTTATTTGACTTTATGACTAGACAAGTAAAACGTTAGCCTGATGGTAAGCGACACCTGATATACACAACTGCACGACACTGCCGCTCGTCACCGGAGACATTATTAAGTCTCTAAAGCCCGGTAATTTCACCGGCTACAGTACCGCTCACACCGGAACACAGCAATGTTTACACACTGCTGCTTTGCGACAGAATATCAAACTCAAACTCAAAAATCTTTATTTCAAATAGTCTTAACGCTAGCACTTTTGAATGGTCATTTTTTAAAAGCTACCACCGGATCACAACGCGGCCTCAACTGAGAAGATCCGGCAAGAAACTCAGCGGGCTTGTCATTTTTTCACTTTTTTTTTAAACATTGTTTTGTTACAAATGAATCGACATTAGCGATATTGTGTCTTGCCGTTCGAAACATAAAGCAAGGGAGAAAAGAAGAAAACAATAAATTACGACAAAAATTTCAACAAACTAAAAGGCCAAAGGGATAGTAGTCGGACCTGTCGAAGCAGCACCCGCGCACGAGTTGACTCGAGCAGCAAGCAGCATCTGACACTACGGTGCAACGTACCTGGATTGTCCCTTACACATCAAGGGACCTATCGTAAATTACTAAGGTTACGTAGTCGTCATAGGCGTATGAACGCTAAGGTTCAATAATCCCTGCTAAATGGAAATTTTGAATGTGTCAAAAATGGCATCCTTGAAAATGATTTCTGTAGTAGAATTTGGGCCCAATAGATTATTTTGTGAATACTGTAAATTGTATGGAACCCCTAACAAAAT
The DNA here is from genome assembly GCA_911728495.1 of Furcula furcula. Lineage (NCBI taxonomy): Eukaryota > Metazoa > Arthropoda > Insecta > Lepidoptera > Notodontidae > Furcula > Furcula furcula. The sequence goes on along the minus strand of OU452256.1, from coordinate 10,309,409 downwards.
TTAAAATAGGATTTACAAGCGTATTAAATAGAAGTAGAGTAAATTCGTTCCTAGAATTGTTAACAATACGATTACAAGTAATACCTTAGGCCGGGCCGTGGTACAATATATACAAAAACAGGTAGAATAATTAGATGATTCCGCACTTTGGGGTCCACCAGTATATCCTTATGCCAAGAGCATTGTTAGTGTCGTAAAAACAAAATTTGAATTGGTCATCTTATTTCCTTGCTACACTTACCTATCGTAAAAAAAAATACAAAACATCGAAAAATATTTTAGGAATCATCAAAATTGTAATCTTTATTTAAGTCCCGTCTCATAAACTCGACCTACTAGCACCTTATCAAAATGCATGACTCAACATTCATTAACAAAAAATCTTAGCAGATGAACAAATATACGTATCCCCTGTTTCCTGTCTGCGCGACTGCATGGTATTCAAATGATCTTCAAACACTGACTAAGCTATAAAAATTTTAGCCGAATCATATCGATGGTGCGAAGTTACATATTTGTCCTTTCACACAGCGAATGAAACGCTTTCGTCAGCTTATAATCGTAAAACGGTTGTCTACAAATACAATACATAATATCTACACATACATAACAATTAGGTTCAACTATTTAGTAATTCTATGTCAGTATATTATTTTGTAGAAATAAATTCTGTGGAATTCGAGATTTTATCCCAAGACCTCCGGGTTATAAAAAAGTAGTTTCCTGTTGCGCTACGGGGGCAACAAAGTGAATAAGTTTTGGGGCAAGTTAAATTTATATTTCCAGCTGCATACTAAATTTACTTACCCATTTTCAACAATCGTTGTCAATTTGTATACTATTAAATGGTGGTCTAATGAGCTCAGAATCCAGTCGATTGCGTTACGAGCCGGCAAAACTACGTTGTCGGGTGACCAAACGCGTGTAATGGGTCGCCAACTGCGCGTCAAGTCGGCACCCTTGTGCTGTCTGTTGGGAACCCACACTGCGTAAATACATGCCTTTCGACTGTAGAGTCATTCTGGATAAACGATTTCTATATAATTTCGAGTTTGAATTCCTTTGCCATTTTTTTGATTCTATAGTAAGCTCGTTGGTATGCTGACGTTTACCTGTGCACGATTACTACCAGTTTATTAATAATACATATTTAAGATTAAATACACAATTAAATAGATAGATAGTATTTAGGCTAGATTACATGAGCTAGCTGTTTGCATTGGTGTTTACAAAATGTGCACAAGATGTAAGTAGGTACCTAATGACTCTGAATACAATAAAAATCCTAAGTCCTGATTATCACTACTTAAGTATTTACTATAGCAGAAAAATATTTTAGATAGTTAGGAGATTTGCTAAAACATCCTATATTATGTTGGGATTACAACGCATCGTTAATAGAGGGCTTAACCTTTGTAATTTAGTGGCCACAACGCCAAACTGATAAAAAATGAGTAGTTTAATAGCTATAGAAACTTATTTTCTTTTTAGAACACCGCTTGCTTAATAAATAAGTTTGTTTTCATTTGTTTTGATTGGATTTTTCAAGTTTTACTTCATGAATATTTCTTTTTATTTTAGAAGGATAAGTTACTGGTCATCGTCGTCCTTGAAACGAACCCTGCTGTTAAACAGACTAGATTCGTGTGTACAGCGATGTATTATCAGATTACCGTAATCAAGTCTGATGTCAGTTGCCCGTATCACTGGGGCGTTATCAAGGCCATAGCGGTAGTTATCTATGTGTCCACGAAGAATAATTAGGACGCGAAGCCGGACGCTTACTTAGTGATTTGCAAGTTAATCAACTATATTTTTTATAATATTTACTTTAGCCTAATCTATTAAATAGTAATAAGGGGCAGCTACAACTAGGGTTGCCAACCCTCCCGGATTGCCCGGGAGACTCCGGTATTAATGGTTAATCTCCCGAACTCCCGGAGTGCAATCATTTCTCCGGTTTTTCTAAATATTATGTACGCAGTCGTCGCTCGCACGTGTCGCTACCGGTGTAAACCTGTTCGTCTCGCCGTCGACGTTGTCGATTCCTTGGAGATTAATTCGGTGGTTTCTCATGCCTCCTCTACACCAGACCCTCTACACACAATACAATAAAGTAAGTAGCATCTCGTCCTCTACAGTGGAGGGCATACAAGAGCCTTAGACATACTTTTACTACTTTATCATAGTGTTTCTACAATCGATTAAGTACTTAATCCAACACAATGAGGTTGGACTTTTGCGTGAGATGCAACCATAGCTCGTTGAAGAAATTCGAGTGGATATACGCTGGGCTTGACTTTACGAAATCGAGAGACGTGTGTTAAAAGTTGAAAAGTAGAGTTACAAATACTTAGATTTTTCAAGAAAAAGCTTTTATGATTTTGTGGTGAAAAACACCGACAAGTATTAGATGCTGCTCGAATCCAAGGTACATATAAATTTTGAAATTAATAAATGATTGAGATTTTCGTAACAAACATTCTAACACCTCCCCCCCCCCCTCTATTCGATTTCATAAAATTCTCCCGAGTTGGTCCTTTTGAGAGTTGGTAACCCTAGCTACAACGTACCTACTTACTAAAAAAGTTCAAAACTAAGTTTTTATCAAATACAATTAAATACTAGTGTGATGACTAGTGTGTGTGACTTTTGAAATCACGGATATTTATTAGCCATTTACCGCCGCACTCGCAAACCCCAATTAACTTTAATTCTAATTAAGTCACTTTTTAAAAACTATTTATTTCGACTGTCTGAACCGTTTATGAGTAACTTCGGTTATTGAACACGACATAATTGATATCTCTACTCACTATCTGCGTATTAAGTATTAAAGGGCTTCGAGTATCAAAATAATCCGATTTCAAAAAATAGATCAATGGTCATTAAGATTAATTGACGTTTGTAGGTTCGGCAGTTAGAGTAAACAATTTAATACCTATTCATTATGTTGATTACCTATTGATATGATTTTTTTAATAGGTTTAACGATAACACTATTGAAGGGTCAGTATTTTTAAAGCTATTACTAAGAGGCTATTTTTTTTTAAATTAACCATGTATGTTTAACTGATAATTCTTCATAATTAAAAAAAAAACACTTAATATGTTATCTGTACAACTTATTTATTCGCTTCATCAATGCGATGACGAACATACTTATATGAAGCCATTATCATTAGGTATCAAAGCAAAAATGAACCTGACCAATTAAGTTGTCACCTCATGCATTAAGTATTGCCAGTTGTGCCTGACTTCGCCACTTCGCCACATTATGTACAGTTAGATGGCGCTAACGGTGTCCACCGGAGCACCAGGCATTGAATATCATCTCAACAACCGGACTCGATGACTATAAAAAGTTAATAGCTTATAAAATGTTTAGTTGTTCGAAGACGATCTAACTGATATTGGTTCTTTTACGACAAATACTATAGCGTCAGACACAAGTATAATCCACACTTGGTCCCGTATCCATAAATTGGTCTCAGATCTGACAAATATTTTAAGCACGCGCATTAAAGGGAGATTTGATTATAAACAAATCTTATGCGGCAATCATAATGTTAGCTGGGTTTACGTTGATGTATAAGCCGATCACGGTTCGTATGAGCTTTTAGATCGATATTACTGTAATCTGTGGGTCTAGCGCCATCTGTTTGAGCAGTATATATTATTGTAATCCTATTGTCGTGAGAGAAGTAAATAAGCTATAAAAAAAATATCTACGTGTAGTCACTGCCATTAGAGCAGGGCCCTAATTCTCAGATTTCACGCCCAATTCTGCCTAAGTATTGTGGCTATACATAACATTACATTATGTGACAAAAATATATGCACAAATATTTCGAGCACGTTTCCATTCCCTCAACAAACGTCCGTATTGTTTATACTGGCCGCACTGTTTATATTGTGCAACTGTGTGGTCATTATGTTTCCTTCTAAATATGGTCTAAAAGTAATTCGGGTTTGAGGTGCGCGACACACCTTGACTCACAAGAACATATGGATCATAGCACACGATAGATAGATAGATAGATAGATAGACAATTCTTTATTGCGCACAAACAAACAGATACAAAAAGAATAAGACAGAAATTAATAAAAAATGCAACAATGGGCGGCCTTATCGCTAAAAGCGATCTCTTCCAGGCAACCTTAGGATGGAGAGGAAAATAAAGAATAATTAATAATAAGATAGTTAACTATAAGATAGTTTTAGCATCGCTGAATAACCGTTTTGCTGCTGTACCGATACTGCAGCGGTCTTTGCCGATTCACTGCGTTGATCGTTGTAGTAAGGTTGTAGTAAAATAAAACGCGCGATTTTGCTGTACATAAAGTGATTATTATTATTCATTATAATAAGAAAATTTAGTACAAAGGCGTGCTTAATTGAATTTTTTTACAACTGAACTTTGAGTGATAGAACTACACTAAGTATATTATTATAATTACTGATTCTGTAATCACTGTTTATGACAACATCCTAATCAAAGGATGCTCTAAAATTTAATCGGTACTTACATGGTATTGCGTGTGCGCATGAATTTATATACGTTCAAACATACCTTCATCGAGTGTCCTAATAGATACTCGCACGAACGCCAAATCGTACAAATCAATCACTTCATGCGGGCGATGTATTAATACATCGCATTTTGAAACCAAAAAATCAAACTTTTGAATTTTGGTATCAAAATTGATAATTTTAACCATTAAATCACTGATGGCTGTTTTTAATAGTGTGGGGTTGAGAAATCAGTCATATAGTAAGCTTCCCAAAAGCGACTAAACTGACATTAATATGTTAGGGCTCTAAAAAACCTTCAAAGTAATGCTCGACATGTCAAAGTTAATACTCGTACACACTTGTGTCGTGCACATCTTGAACTGTAACTCGCTAGTTTTTCCGTCCCATTGACTCCGCGAGCCGTTACACCGTCCGCGCCTCGCACATCCGACCAGTTTGTAACTTTTTACCACATTTGTACAATGTTATTCGTCTTACGTAACTGTGTTTCTAATAGCTCTGAGTTTTTCCTGCTGCGTATCGAGGGCGCATCTATAATTGATCACATGTTCTGTGGATCAAACGAAGATTGCTCGTGCTTGTACCGTAACATATTGAATCGTTTTTTGCTATCGATTTATCGTTTAGATTATTCATAACCTGATTATGTATCTAGTTATTGCGATAAGATTGCAATGTAAAACTAAGCTATTCAACTCGTGCCGATATAAAAACGAAATTACTTAAAAATGCTATAGTTGTACTCCTTTAGATATAGCATTTGTGACCTATAATTTACTAAGGAGTTCGTCATTATTTTGTTTATTTTGTAGAGGTATTAAATAAATCATAGTGGGTTGTAGGCCGCCGTGCCTCAAATTACTATTCATTAGCGTGCCTCGTTATTCATAATGATGTACCTATGATATCATTTTATGGGGCTTGACTTAGTAAGTATAACGTAATACGGAACCAACTTATACGTGTACAATTTTCGCATTTGTTTTTTTTTGTAACTATGCGACGTACATTTGTACGTTTATATAATGCTGAAACCTTTGCAGGATCATCAGTAAATCGCGTTACTGAAGTTGCTTCTACAATGTGAATCATAGCATCACCCTTTTTTTTCGAAGGATTTGGCAGAGTACTTGACTGACATAAATGTCAACCGTAGATGGAGCGTTATAATAGCTATTTGACAGTATTTGTGTTGACGATGGGGTAAAGCTCATATCTAAATGATATATACGCAATAACGTTGCATATAAAGCTATGTATATACGGAGCTTATGTTGAGTATGCTGGTTGGTGAGCAACAGAAAAGCGAATTTTGAAAAGTAACCTTTCACATACCTGAAATAGGTACTTACGTATTTCAGGAGTAGTTTCAGGAGGTTTAAGAAACCGGGCACCCATAGTTGCTATGAAGAACTTGAAAAACTCAGTATTTTCAAACTCAGCTTGATTCGGAAACCGGGACATTATATTAAAAACACAGCAGCAGTGTAGCATGATGGTAGAGTTGTGTAGCGTTAAGTCATATTTGGATGTATTTTTCCAATGATGTTATAATCTCGATGTATTTTTCTAATTTTTTTTTCTTTATTATTTAACAATTTATGTAAAAAAAACACAAGACAGACAATAAACCTTAGGATAATACAAGTATTAAGGCACCACCTACTTATTACATAAGAAATCTCTTCCAGTAGGTGGAGAGAGGCCAGGAGAGACATAAAACAAGGCAGTATTTGGGAATATCTAAATACTTAAAATTATTTTTTTATGCGCACTGATCCACACATATGTTGCAAAGTTTTGCAAAAACATTACAATATTGTCGAGGCTTTATTGTGCTGATATCGCCAGTTCTCTCCTTGTACAGGAATGTACCAATTAAAAAAGCCGGTCGCGGCATTACGTCATTTCCGTATTCACCGGTTTATTTCTGGCACTATCATAAAATGTGTATATGTACTTCTCCTTACTTTGCAGGCACTGCTTTAAGTATTATATATATACAAACGCTTCTTACAAAAATAATGTTGAGACATACACTAAAATGTGTTTACTCTTGCCACTCTATGCTCTTCCTGCGACGAATAAGATACTATGACAAAATCATCGACCTAATATTTAAACTTGATTAGGTCTTAGGCCTCGTTTACGGAAACGCGGGGCGTCGCGCGTCGCGTGTGGCGTGGCGTCTCGCGGCGCGTCGGACGTTTTTATTGTTTACGTAGCGGCGGCGCGTGAAGCGGCGCGTATCATCGCACGCGTAAACACAAACTTATAGCAATATATGATGCTGTTTATAGAGACGCGGGGCGGGAAGAGTGGCGGTGCCCGCCGCTGCGCCCGCGGCGTGCTCCGCCGCGTGCAACGGCGGTGCAACTCACTTTTTAACATACAATTTTCTTCTAAAAAAAAATCGATCATATCATACTCCATTGCGATGGTGACTACGTCTGTGTTGCATGATTACCAAATAGACTGGCAGAAGGTTCCGCCACAGGCATCGCTTCATCGAGAATCGCCGCTGCGTGCGCCGCCGCGATGAACGCCGCGTGAGACGCGGCGATGCCATCCGCGGGCGCCGCCGTAAAACACGCTCCATTTCAAGCAAACGCGTGTAAAATCGCTTCTCCGTAAACACACTCATACAACGCCCTACATTTGAATTTAGTGCGGGCCGCGCCGCCACACGCGACGCGCGACGCCCCGCGTCTCCGTAAATGAGGCCTTACGGTCCGAAAAGTGGTACACAGAAATAGCGCCCTTGTGTCGCTATTTCTTTAACAAGCCACAGGCTGACAAAATGATTTTTGCCGATCGTAGTGTCGCTACTGTCTATATGAAACTGTCAAACTACACATCATTATAATAATAAAACCGTTAGTTCACGTTTCCGCCACCAGCATAAGTTCGCGACCTTCGCGATCACATTTTAGATGTCATTTTTTAGTGAATGTTTAACTAGTTTATATATTAATCGATAGACAAAATAGGCAAAAAAGTATGTATTACATTCCTACTACAGCAATGACTTAGAAGAACTTGTCCCTAGCATGAAATAGTTCAGAAAAGTAGCAATTTTCCCAGATTCTTGGTTTACTACATTACGAGCAGTTTTCGGTGAGTTTACGAGATCTTCGGCGCAGTAAAACTTTATACCGCAGTATAACCCGGTTTTATGCGATGCGCAACAATAATCACATTTATTGCATTTTTATTTCTTTACAGACTTGCGGGGTCAGTGTCTGTTTATCTTGCATTGTCATCTAAACGCTCTCTAAACGTATTAATAAAGCCGTAAATTCAATCGAAAAGTTATCGATAAATTTGAATGACCAGAATTTATTGTTTTGCTCTATGAAATATTTTCCTCTTATTTTCTATATTTATACAATTTTTTTTTTAAATTTGACGCTTAAAATCACAGCCGGGCAGACTTTGTATTCATATCCTTCATGTTATTTCAGTTTACATGTTAGATTAAATTTATCTTCAAGGCCAGATTAAATCGCTCTACCATAAAAGCTGAATCGTCACTAATGTCTCAGGTGAAGTGCAGCTGTCTATATGCAGGGGTGTCAATTACTATGATGCGAGATTCATCTTGCCACAATTGAAAATCGATTTTGGCATAATCCGTGGGGATTAGGCGCCAGAAGTGGTCCTGGCGCCTTGATGATTGCACTATAGGTGGTAGATGATCCAGTATCTTAAACAAAGTAAATTCATCAAAAATAATGTAAATCATTTTATAATAATGTTATGAATCAAATAAAGCTTCAAACTACGTTTTTCTGAATTTCGATAGTGTCGGGGGAGTAAAATTTATCGACAAACTGTCCTATATTAGGTGCTCTTCAGGGGTTGTTTTTTTTATTAAAGAAGGGGAATTAATTCCGTCGGCCCATAATCTATAGATTCATAAATAATGTATTTGTTGTTCATAGCAGTTAATAATTGAATTAAGTGCCTACTTGAATCACAATTCGTAGGAATTTCATAAGAGAATTTATTCTTAGAAGATGATTACTCTGTTTTAACGGTGGTGAGATCATGTTGTATTTAATGATTCATTTGATGAGGAAAACAGTTACTTAAGTATCGTTTTGTATCTGTTAATCCTTTATGAATAGTTCCGTTATAATTATTTTGAAGATTTATTACTAGCTCAATCATCAACATCATTAGCCGGAAGACGTCCACTACTGAACATAGGCCTCCCTCCCCCTTAGAACGCCACAATGAACGACAATTGGATATTTGCATCCACCGGTTGTCTGCGACATGCACAATGTCGTCTGTCCACCTAGTGGGAGGCCTACTTACGTTGCGTCTTCCGGTTCGTGGTCGCCATTCGACAACCTTTCTACCCCAACGGTTATCGGTTCTTCGTTCTACTAGCTCAATAGGTAGGAAGAAACCTATCTATCAACTCGAACGAAAAGGGTTTTATTTCAGCCCTTGTATTCTCTAAGCAACACAACCTCGAGTTCAACGCTGCAGGCAGCGACGAGTTGCGCTTTCGTTTTCACAAACTTTTCATACGTAGCAGTACCGTGACATGAATTTACAGTGGAATTAAGGTCGAATAGTTTAACAGTAAGTTTGATGATGAGCCGAAAGACGATAGTAAATATGTTAACAGCGCTAAGCTGGACGTCGTATTCAAGACTGAGTAGGTATTCTGTAAGAATATACAGGGTGTAAGGAAACACGTACCGAATGTTTTTTAAAAGACGTCAAATAATGTCCGTTACAACATTACAGTAACCATTTATATGGTAAATGACAAATGACTAACTTGTTAATTTTCAAGCATGTAATGAATATATGCGGAATAATATTTATTTTTCAAATTACATTGCTAATTTTCTAAAATAATAACAGTTAATTGCCTATTAATTAATTGCCTATGCACTGTTTTTGTGCTTATAGAATAAATAAATAATAAAAAATCCACAATTAATTAATTTATAGTTTTTAAATTAAAACTAGGTTTTATTATTATACCAATTTATTATGTTATACAAATTTTATTTAAAATAAGTTTTTTTTTTTTTTGAAATTTATGAAACAGCCGATGAAAAATTTCAACACTAGGATGTTCAGAATCATGTACTGGATCCCTGGTATCGGTTTTCGGTACGATGTCCCTTACACCCGTTATAACAAACTTGACAGCTGAATCCGCGGTGAGATATGAAATTCGTTCAATGAATTTGATATCTCACCGCGGATTCAGCTTTCGAGTTTGTTAAATGTTCTTACAGAATACCACTACTGGCTCGAAGTCGAGCTCACCGTCGAGCTCAGCCATGATAGGGTACCTTAGAGAATTAGCATAGCAGTTTTAGTCAGTCTGTAATCTTTTAGTGAGTTGCAGAAAGTATCGCTAACAATATTTAGACGTATAAAAACCAGTATCCTACTTAGAAATGATGAATCATAAAATCATTAATATTGGAGAGGTGAACCCTCTCGCCCTATATTTAGGTATCGGGCGTGTCCCAATCTCAAATTTCGTGTATGATTCAGTCAGTCCATCGACCCCGCGTACATCCGAGCCAGGACGTTTGATTTATATGAATATATATTTGCATAATACATTTCAATTAACTTGCTTGTCAAGTTGGCACAAACGATTTAAATATCGAACTCACGAACGGCTCTTCCGCAGAATTAAACTCGCTGCTTTTATTTTATACAGAAAAGTATTAGCCATTCGGTGTTAACAGAGCTTAAGCATCTCGAGGATTAGGTGAATTTGCGCCTGGCCAATATAAAAATATATTTAGTGCAATTCTATACGACCACAGAGGCCATTTTTTTAAAGGATTTGCTATCATAATCATTTATTTGTAAAGTTAGTTTACACGTCAGTTCACCTAAGTTAATACAGTCAATACAAATCATGTTATTTATCTATTTGCCTCGCCATCGAAAAGTCTTTGCTTGTGGCGGCTTCGTGTGGCGGGTCACCCCCTTCCCTCCAATATGGTTGAGGGGAGTGATGGCTGCTGCTCGAGTCAACTCGTGCGCGGGTACTGCTTGGGGGGACTGGTCCGACTACTATCCCTTTGGCTTTTTAGTTTGTTGTACTTTCGTCGCATTTTATTATTTTTTTCTGTCTTATTTGATCTTTTGAACGGCAAGACACACTGTCGCTCTGATCTAATTGTAACATGACACACTATTTAAAAAAAGTGAAAAAATGACAAGCCCGCTGAGTTTCTTGCCGGATCTTCTCAGTTGAGGCCGCGTTGTGATCCGGTGGTAGCTTTTTTTTAAAAAAAAACATGACCTTTCAAAAGTGCTAGCGTTAAGCCTATTTGAAATAAACTATTTTTGAGTTTGAGTTTTAGTATCTATGTATTTACAAAAAAAAAGTATGTAAGTATTACTGTGTGACTGGCCCGTTGGTCTAGTGGTTAGTGACCCTGTCTGCTACCCAACAGGTCGTGGGTTCGATTCCCACCAAGTGTCTGGGTGTTTTATCTATATAAGTATGTACTTACAAAAAAAAGTATATATGTATTAGTATCAGTTGTCTGGTTTCCATAGTACAGGCTCTGCCTAGTTTGGGATCAGATGACCGTGTGTGAATTGTCCCGGGATATTAGTATCAGTTTTCCGATTTCCATAGTACAGACTTTGCCTAGTGTGGGATCGGATGACCGTGTGTAGATTGTCTCAAGATATTATTATTAAATCACATTAATTTATTAAAACATCATCATCATCAGCAGCTCAAAGACGTCCACTGCTGAACAAAAGCCTCCCCCTTAGTAGGCAGGGGTTGCCATAATCCCTACGCGTGGTAGGCGCTTGGGGATCGCAGTATTAGGCTGCCTGTCCACCGGAGCGGAGCGAGGCAGTGGAGCGGAGAAACGGAGAAATATTAACCAATAAGATTGCACAATATCTCCGCTCCAAAATCTTATTGAATCTTATTGGTTAATATTTCTCTGTTTCTCCGCTCCACTGCCTCGCTCCGCTCCGGTGGACAGGCAGCCTTAGTTGGTAGGTAATCCAATACAAAGACGCTGCTACCTGTCTTCTGGTTTTCCTTTACTCGCCTCATACGGACACTCAACGAGAGGAGATGGGTGGGTCCATATAATCATCATTGATTTATCTATCGAAGCAAGAGATAGTATACTGTACAAGTGTGTATTCTACAAGTGTTTGCTTAGATACAAGGACAGTATCTCTTACGTTACTCTCACAATCCAATGGGACAAAGAAGACCGATACGACCGGGGAGAGAACCAGGCACATCACCAAATTCATACATGTCTATCCCACGCATGGATCATCTTACATTCCAGACAATTAGGTGTTCGAACAGTTCATAATAATAACATCTAAGGACTGGAACAGTTTGCCTGCGTCAGTTTTTCCGCCCGATTATAATGTGGGTGTCTTCAAGGCCAGAGTGAATACGCTTTTAATAAACTAGTGTGCTCTACCATCACAGACTGAGCCGCTGCTTTCCATCAATCAGTAATATAATATAAAAAAAATTGAATACTATAAGCAGCCAAGCCCACGCTCTTTACTTGCTAGGATTATTATTTCCGTCTGCCGGATTAAACTCGGATTTTCTTGACCGCATTAAGAAATCTCTGTGTCAAGACTGTCAAGAACTAGTTCATTAATCAGTTGTATGTCGTTTATTTCTCGTACTGCCTCATAAATCTTCCATTTGATAACGCATGTCAAGCTTGAAATCTATGATAACTATTTATCATTAAGTAGGTAGGCACTGAAATCATAAACAGTTAGTAGATACATGAAGTTGTTTTGCAGTTTGCGAGCTGTATAATTTTTGAAATAAACTTAACTCGTAATTTCAAAAATTTTGAAATAAATTTCTCATATCATAATCAGTTGAAAGATGTCCAGCTGGACAAACGGATCCCTCATAGAAGGGAGAGGGAGGAGTTGCTATAATCCCCTCGCTTGGTAGGCGTCTTGGGAATAATTTTGATCAATTGTTCATATGCCTAGGTGTTTGTAATCGCATTCCCTTTCCGCCGAAGTTGTTATAATGGTGCAAGCGACCACAAATGCCACGCAAATGTACGCTCAAGCGGATTTAAGTTGAAAATAAAATTGTATGTGGTGTCGATAAAATGCGTGCGGTTACTGCACTTAATGCGCATCCATTAGGGACGGTTTACACATGCCAGCAACAAAACCTGCGCTGAATGACGCAAATATATAGGTAAACGCACGAAATGTGTGTGATAACTATTTGGAAGCCCGTCTTTTATCTATCACATACGATGTGGTTTTTCAAGTGATGGGATTTCGTTCAAAACAATTTTTGTTTGTGTTTTGTTATTAAAATTAACAGAATTAATGTTCTACCTTGCACTAAAACCAATACATCATGAGATCTGCACTTCCAAAGCAAGTCATTTCAGATTGACATAACTTACTTCTTCCAGAACATTGATCGTGAAACTACTATATTCTAAGAACTACAATAACTAAGTGGAATTTGCTGGCATTTTATTATATGTAAAACCGTATTATTTCATCTAATCTGGCAAAAACAAATACTGTATCGAGTGCGCCTGTGTAAAAAAATCATCCGTGTTGATGCAATTGCAACTTAATATATGTAGATAGACCCTTAGGGCAGGTGTGGGGACTTGTTCCCTGCATCTTTGCGCGATCTGACGACTGCTTCTCGTGGAATTCGCGTGGGAGACACGGAGACCCGTTTACTTGTCCTGTTTCTTTTTTCTGACGCCTCGTTGCAACGACATTGGATTCTAAAATCAATTGTTTCGCTCAGAAGTATTTGAATATCGGACTGGGTTGTGTATACAAGATTTTTTTAAGATTTACCCAGAATATTTAGAGGCAATTTCTACGTAGGGACCAAAGTCGGTACAATTTTTTCATATCTATGTGGGACTGGCGAATGAGAAGAACAAAGTTTTAGCAATCAACTCTATTTATTTTCCAAAGTTTTACAGTATAATTGTACATTTTTTCCGTTTTGCAGCGCGTTTCACAGAAAAGTAGAATAAAGATTAAAGTACGAGCCATAGATAACATAATATTTTCTTAACTTTTTTTTTATTAGATTGTTTTTTTAAAATGTAACCCTCCCGATTTTAATCCAACATATTCTAATCATAAATTAACCCCACATCTATCGTTGTTGTCAGAAATTACGATGTATCTACATATAAGTAAAAACAGGTACATATCTATTGTTACAGCACAACGTCCACTGTATGTTATCCAATTGCTACCAAAGAATTTGCATATGTCTTAGGGCTCACACACGTAACTGCGAACTCGCATCGCATCGCAAATATCTGCGAATAACAATTTTTTTATGGAAAATTCATTTGTTTCTCGCAGATATTTGCGATGCGATGCGAGTTCGCAGTTATGTATGGGAAGCCTTACATCACTATTTGTACATTAAGTTGATCGTTATTCAATTGACATAAATTATGTATGTTATAAATATTATTAAATTTAGTTTACCCGTATCGATCATGAATTTATCAAAAGATAATAGCTTATATGATACGAGTAAGTAATTGCAAAAGTACTTCAACGCATCAAATACGTTACGACTATTAATCCCACGCATTATCAGTCGCAGTAATATCGGCCTACGGACAATTGGCAACGGTCAGGCCGACTCAGGCCGGTGCTAAATGAAGCCTTTGGTAATTACGTCTCATAAATTGCTCGTATCACCACGTTTCGCGAGAATATTAAACCAATGCATTATAATACGCCCGTGCACCTCCCACGTACTGTGGGATTTTTCGCGCGAACCGTGCTTTTAAATCCCGCACGCTCATTGGTTAGAAGCAGATTTCAGTGTCTAAGTACCGCACTAGTCTCGGCCGTCTATTGCTGTTAAGTACTGTTATTAACCGTACAACAGTTTAGACGTTCATCGGGCTCAGTTTAATTGGATTTGTTTGGTTAGATCCGGCTAAATATCAGTAATTTGTTAGTGGTAGTGGGTTGAATTTGTGTAGGTTAATAGCGTTTCGAATGAACTTGTTAGATTGAACTATGAGAGTATACATTTCAGAATTATGTGTAATTGTGTACAGGATTAGTACTTGCTATAGTTTATAATCCGTTCGCTAATACGAATGGAATGTTGTCTGTATTGTCTCGTTTTACATAAATCTCAAGAAATTTGACTTGTCGTTTCTTAGTTTCTTTAAGTCAAATTTAAATTTTATATATCTTATAATTTTTGTGTTCAAATTATTATTGCATGTTTGATAGCTGTGTAAATAGTCAATAACATGAAGTGTTCATCCCAAGAAGGATATATTAATTAAAATACGTAAGTAGTTGAAAGGTACCATATCCGTTTAAAGTTCGTCATATTTTACCTTACTAGCCTTGTGCAGTAATTAACCATCCACAAAAAGCGGCATCGTTCATTATGGAATCACCTCAAGGCTTATGGTGGCTATAACAATATTCGATTGTCGAAGAAGCGAACACCGACCGATATCGGACAATTAATCATCCTCACATAAGGAGTTCGGTATGATATTACCACCGGTAATAAGCTGCTGACAGCGATTTATTACTTTTATCATACATGAAATGCCGCTTACGGTACATATAATTGTATTTCATACGATTAAGCCGCGTAGAAATTGCAATCAAGGTGATCATAAAAATTAGCAGTCGGATTAAAAATTTTCTTCATTATATTATTTGTGGCGAACAGTGAAAAAGTTGAAAGATAACTGTGAATTTTATGAACTAAAATATGTAAGATAATTTTATTAATTAAATCCATAAGTGGTAATGCTTAAAGCTCAGCATGTACCATAAAGGTACGCGTCCATTGGCACGCGCCGGACGCACCGCACGCACTGCACGCAACGGATTTTAGGGTCGTATTATAGAACTTGACTCAAGTAGCTCTTAAACTGCATTCAACTGATCACTGCTTGAGCGGAGAATCAATACTTGAGCACCCAACGTATTACAAAACAATCCTAAAACTCAAATCAACTGAGTCGAGTCTTGAGTAGAGATTTTGATCTCTGCTCACTTGAGTTTTGAATATATAAGGCAACACTGCAATCAGTCTGTTTTCTATTAGAAATAATTTCTGTTTTCTAATATTTATATTCTGTTTTCTATTACATATATTGTTTTACGCAAAACACCTATTTGAAAATGTATAAAAACAAACAATGATCTTGTATTTTGGCGCTTCTATAATTTAAGATTATTAGTAAAATTATTAAACCTTATATTAATTGCTCTGTTTAAATTATCATTCTAGATGTAATCAATTTATTAAAAGTAAAATACAATACCGGTAAAGGAGTTGTTCCATTTTGGGCCAACACTATGTACACTACATGGAAAAATAGGAAAAACATAGGAGAGTTTCATAAAAATACTTATACATTAATTTGAAGCAGAGTACAATTGTACATAAATGATTACTTATGGAGTTATTTAATATGTCCACCCTGTTTTTAGGGCAGCCATGACAGTTGCGTTTGACGTTGGTTTACTACATGACAGTTAATGCTATAGGTGACATTTCGTAATAGATTGTTTACGCATGGAGTACATATTGTATTTCGGAGTTTTTAGTGATTATTTATGTTTACGGACATTAATTGACTGCTTCTTTCTTGACACGGGGCTTTACTGTATTGATTATCGCATGTGATTTGGATTGGAATCCGTCCGTCAAAATCAAAATCCGTCAAAATTACATTTTAGTTACTTATTTCCGATCCATCATATTATTGTGTGGTGTTGCTTCAGTAGTATTATATTTTCTTTGGTGTTGCTCTCCTTGACCAAGATATCTTAAATGTACAATAAAACGAAGCAATATTAAAAAAAGAGAACAGTACAAAACAGTTACTATATTGCATATTTATATATTCATATAGTGTACATGGTGTTGGCCCAGGCTCCATACATTTCTGGAACAACTCCTTTAAGGAAAATTCGTTGAATGGATCGGACGCTTGACCAACTAATTGACATCAAATGGTCTGCGCGTAAACTGCAACGACATAGGTACATATTACATCCATAGTAGCATCCCTAATACGTCTGTGACTGCAACTCACAGATTATTAGCAACTTGTGCTGTGGGCCGTCATGTCGTCTGGGTATCTTATTTTGTATTAGACTATGAAGTTGAACCAGTAACTCTCGCCAGTATATTACAACGAAACAAGTTAGGTACCAAACACAATTTGTAAAAGACGGAGTAAATTTTTGTGAATCTGGGGGGTCTAGTATGAGTTCTGATAATTTACGAGCTCAATCAAAATTTCAGTTCTTTTCTGTACATCTTACTAGTTTTTGATAGTTGCCGCTAGGAACGCTGGTGTGAAATGTACGGAGAAAACTGTCAGTTTGATCGAGCTCCTACACTATCAGAACTCATACCAGACCCTCCAGTATTTGGAGCACAGGAGCGCTATAGACAGCCCACGGTAGTCTAGCTTTACTAAATGCCTGCGTATTTTTTCCAAAATCACAATTTTTGACTTTTTTTTAAATATATGTATTTCCATGTTATATGGATCTCGCACGTCCTTCAATATATTTCTCGGAATTCTAATATTAAAATCATTGAATCTATTTTCATAGAATCGATTGCATCAAAAATATCCTTTTTTACTTGCAAAATCTCTACTCAAGCGTGGTCTAGACCACACTTACGAAAACAAAGATCAAATCTCGACTCAAGCAGAGATTTTGAGTTGATTACGATTCAATAATAAAGGAATCGGTAGTCGACGCTCAAGTAATGTTCTAAAATAAATCATAAACGTCATCACGCACTGACAATGCTCAGGTGATTCTTGTTTGACTTGACAGTGCTCAAGTAAGGTTCTAAAATTAAAACTTCAACTCAAACTAGATTTAAGTAGTACTTGAGTCTTGAGTATGGTTCTGTAATACGACCCTGAGTTTGCTTTGTATGATTTTACATAGCGCTGCCTGCATCGGAAATGCCAATGGACGCGTACCTTTAATCAGCGAACGATAATTTTTATCATTATTTATCAAAGAACAACGTAACAATATGCAAAAAGGTTCTCTAATGGCGTAACAATTCAACAACATAAACTATTTAAAAAAAAATAAAAACCGACTTCAAAGTAAATTATCTAAAAAGCATAAAATAACGAAAATATATTGAAGTCGGTGCTAGCTAATCACGTTAACTAACACTATCACCAGCTGACACCGACTTCAATATATTTTCGTTATTTTATGCTTTTTAGATAATTTACTTTGAAGTCGGTTTTTATTTTTTTTTAAGTAGTTTATTTAACACTTTTTAGTGACTTATTTTACCATGATAGGTACCAGCACTATCACGCAACTCGAACGGCTACGTTACAGTAACTTACTGAAAACATAAAAAGTTTATATCTCTTAAACTACTGGACCGATTTTGATGAAACTTGTACTCTACCCTAAGTTGAAAAATACCCTAACTATTGCAAAAAGAAATTTCGAAATCGGACTTATAGTTTCTGAGAAATCCGTGGACAAACCTACATACATACATACATACATACATACACTCATAAAATTTGGTAAATTTGTTTAGAAGCCCACATAGACTAACATATAATAATATTACGCATTTTTATCAATATTACATACATACGCGTCGAATAGAGAACCTTATTTTTGAAGCCGGTTAAAAATGAGTTTCCTTTGCAGAGTTTAGATGTAGTCGGATAAAAAGCAAAAACCATACCAAATAATCAGTTATCTAAATGTATACCTTCTTACTATGGTCATAACGTATTTTCTATCAGTATGCTGCGTATGATTATTAATTGACTCATATCTCTGTACCGAATTGTGATAGACATCTAAATATGCAAGCTTAAAAGCTAACAATAAACAAAAATATTCAAATAAATGGACATTTCAATTAAGCCACAGTCCGTAATAGCTCTTCAAACATAAAAACAAATGGTGAGACTGTTCTACGTTTAACAACAATGGCGTACACAGTAATATGAGACTTCTCTAGTAGCGGGAGGTTAAATATAAAAGTTAATTAAGTAAGGCTTAGAATAATAACGCCAAGTAAGGGGTAAACATTAGTTTACCCCACGCATTAGTCAGACGAATAATTGAACTTTTACTAAAATAAACTCCATTTGGGTATGTTTTCTTTAATTGTGATTTTGTCTGGTAAACTTTTATTTCTTTACCTAGTACTTGTAAGGTAGCATTGTTCACTTAATCCTAGAAAACCACTTATGTTAAACTTTTTTATTGTGCATTCCTTAACGATAGTAGGAGACTAGCCTTGTAGTAGTATCCTAGTTTTCTATTATGTCATATAGTTGAACTTCTTTTCATAGTATAAAAGAAAGTCGCTTCCGCTGTTTGTACGATTAGATCTTTTTAACTCCGCAACGGATTTTAATGCAGTTTTCAACAATAAATAGATTCAAGAGGAAGGTTTATAATATGTAGTATGCGCGGGTAGCGTTGCGCGGTTTATATAGTTTAAAATAAATAGTTATACTTTCACTTTAGTTATTAATATTTGCGAATTTTATAAAGCAAAGAAAACAACTTATCTTTATTTTTTTTTATTTTGCATTTCCTAATAATCGTGAGCTACTAGCTCTGTAGAGTCTCCCATTATGTCACATAGCAAATTTTATATAAATCGTTGTGCTTTCAGTTTAGTTATTAATATTTGCGGACTTTATATTAGCAATATATTGTTGTCAATAATTTAATGCGGCATTATTAATATTTTTTGTTAGTAGATTTATATGACTGATGTTGAAAGTAGTTGGTAGAGTGTTATATTTATCAGGTTTATTGTCTACTTTATAAACCTTTTCCTAATTAGATACAGCGACATTCCGATATAATGATATATGATATATAATTTCTTACGCAACGTACAAGTTTTAAGTAACGCCCTAACAAACGTTTTAAAGTAAAGTCGCAGTAAAGAGAGATGTATGACCGACACAAAAGAGCTGAGAAAGTATTTTCAACAGTTTCAAAGAATGTTTAATCCTTCGGGAAACACAAAGAAAGGAATTCTTGTTACAATGGAGTTGTTTTATTTTTTTTCCGTATTATTTCTACCTCGTGTCGGACATGACTTCATTGTTCCCCTCATGGTAACGTGAATGCTTAAATAGACCTCGGTCACGGGCGAGGGCCGACTACACCCGGTGTACGAACAATCTCCCCAGAGATATGGCCGGCGCTTCATCGTTAATTAGGATGGAAGCTTCTTAATAAAGCGATTTAAAAGCTATCCGCCGGCAGCACTTTATGAGTTTCGTTTAGATAAGGCGATTTATTGACGATGGCTTCAATGAACTCTGAGTATCGTACGAATGATTCTTTATTGAAAAAGTGTGGTTATTTTTGTTTTGATAATTTTTTAATAGCTATTTTTACATTTAGTGGCATTTATAATTCAAATGAAAAATAACTACCGGTAATTACCGGACATAAAGGCTAATGTCTTAAAGGTCGGCAACGTGATCGTGATTCTTCTGGTATTACTAGCGTCTATGGTAGCCCGCACACTGTCAATAATATTGTCAATATTCAACAACCCGTCCGACTTAAATATGCACCTCGCTGGAACGCGACGTCACAGCGGCAGGTGCACAGTTAAGTTGCATGGGTTGTAGAATATTGACAATATTATTGACAGTGTGCGGCTAGCCTATAGGCTGTGGTAACTGCTTACCATCAGGCGGGCCGCATACTTGGTAGTGTAAAAAAACAACTTCTCGTTTTGTTTCAATTTGTTACAGTTTCAGAAAATATTTCATTTTCCGACAAAAATTTATCGGACAAAGGATTCATTAAATCGGAACGGACAACGGGTCCCTGGATTGGATCACCCCGGTCACGTCCGCGGAGTGACTGGCGTGAAGTGTGCACAATGGCTATCCGGGGTGGCCATCATCATATAAATTGCTGTCCAACAGTGACAGGCAGCGAATGAAATACGATTTCATTTGTTTTTGTTGTGCCACCCCCTTTTGGTATCACCGATTCAATAATGGAAGCAAAAGTGTAACTACATTCTTGTCATTGTTCGACTGTATCAATTGACCTATAAACTGTATATAGTTTTGAAACATAGAGTTTATGTATTAAGAATAGAGTAAGATTTTGTCCCCTTAAATAAAGCGTAGACAGATTTTCCTTTAAGAGGCAGGTAATTTGAATTATTTAATGTTATATTGATATGTAGATATGTAGAATTTTAGTTTTATTGAAGTGCACCATCAACTGCCCATTATGTTTCTCTTTCTCATTTTCTAGTTAGGTTGCCTGGAAGAGATTGCTTTTTAGCGATAAGGCCGCCTTTGTACATTGATATCATCAACGTATTGTTCAATTTACATGTAACTTTTGGTGTACAATAAAGTGTATTTATTATTATTATTATGTAAGTGATTAGTAGTGATGGGTTTAATCTGTCACAGGCGCAAATGTCGATAAATACAGCTGATGGTATAGTACTTATTGTCATGTACCTGATATTTATGTATTTTGATGTTCTTACTCGTGGCTACATTTTATTACTTGAATGAAGCATTCTATAGTTAGTAGTAGTTGTACTGATTCATATTCTAAGGTTTGAAAGATATTTGAAATAATAAGCGAATTAAAAAAATCTATACTTATAATAAAACTGTAACAGGTCCAATTCTGTACATTGAAGATATTTTGAAAATTATATTTGGAGGCCATTCTATAACCGATACTGATGCCGAAAATATATTTTTCTTAATTTTTGTCTGTCTGTCTGTCTGTCTGTCTGTATCACGGCTGAGCATCACGCCGAAACTACTGAATGGATTCAAATGAAACTTGGCATGATTTGAGATCTTACTACGAGGTAGGACATAGGATACTTTTTATCCCGTAATCTAGCACGGTTCTTTTAGGAGAGGGGATTAAAGTCAAAATGGGTAGTTGGTTATACGCTTGGTCCAATTTTATCAATTTTTCTTTATAATATAATAAATATTAGTAAGGGAACACTCATAGAGAGTTGTTATCAAGGTTTTGTAATCGATCGGGTTAAGCAACGTTAGGTAAGGTCATTAAATAGATGGGTGACCGTTTAACGCCATTTGGACTAAACTGGTCTGTGTTTCGGAGAGCAAGTAAAAAGTGGGTCCCAGTTTTTAACCGACTATAAAAAAGGAGGTTATGTATTCGATGCGAATGTCTGTTATTAAAAGTTTAGTTAACGAAAAAATTGCGCATGCGGAGCTGCGTGGGTCAGCTAGTAAATAAATAAAAATGCATTTGCAATCATTAATCTGCTGTTATCGATAGTCCTTGTATATCTTAAATTCACTGTTTACATTTGTAAGGTTTAGGGATTTAATCTCAAACTAATTAAACATTATTATATTTCAAGTCAGGATAAAAATATAATCGTGGTGGTAATTAATTCATTAAGTTGGCAACACTCAGTGAGCTGGGGCATTCTAGGCTGGGCAGCAAGACTGTGAGACGAGTGTTGGTAGTTTTATTGAGATTGGAAGCACATTAAAACAATTACAAAGGACAGTGGAGTTTTTCTTACACATTCGATCACACTGGAATAACACACAAATGGCGCTTTCGCTTTGGCAGGAGAATATCTAACGCAGCTATGGTCTCAACCTATACCGTCTTTCCTTAAGGTCAGGTAAGGTTAAACAAGGGACCTTATTTGTCGAGAAGGAAACCTTTTAAAGGTACCCGGTCACCGTAGGGTTATGTGGAATTTTATCGACCCTGTCAAGTCTCTGGGCACCCTAGACTTCGCCAGAGTCTCATCACCGGTACCAGACGTTTGCTAGAGCACGTCCGGGGAAGCAGATAATGTTTTTTTATACTACCAAGGTGGCAAGTAAGCATACGGCCCGCCTGATGGTAAGCAGTCTCCGTAGCCTATGGACGCTAGCAACACCAGAAGAATCACTAGCGCGTTCCAACCCTTAAGGCATCAGATATTGTATCCGGTAATTTCACCAGTTACAGTGCCCTTCATACCAGAACACGTAAATGTTTACACACGTGTAAATATGAAGGGACCTACAACCTCCCCCTCTATAAAAAAGGGACTTTGTGAAAAGCTTTCACAGAAGTTATATTTTCTACGTCCATCACGAACTAATACGGTTACATGCTATTTATAGACCACGAACGTTAACTAAACATTTTAAGGTTATTAATATTGTATTGTAATATGTTATTCAATGTCCGTTTCCTTTGTTTTAGGTAAGTGTTGCCAGGGCCTGGCGAGCGACGGTTGTTATTCATCCTTGAGTTACCAGCCCACGTGGTTCGTATTAATATTCACGATAGACTGACTTATCCTGCTGATGGTATCGGCACAGTCATAGTTATGCTATGCGCAAGTTTATATTTCTCATTTAAAACCGTTTATTTTCTTAAATTCTGCTTAAGTACCGTTTAAGTTTTCGAGCTCTTCAAGCGAATCATTTTAAGATAGCAATTTTGAAAAGCAAGAATCAGTTAGTGGTAAATTATAAAAGCCTTCAATGTTGATTCTACGACGAATACAGAAAAATCTTTATTTCTTCGTTAATAGTGACTAATGCTTCTTGCACTGGATTGCACAAGATTACACATACATATTAAAACATTTTGTTTTATTTATTATTGTTTTATTTAACATTTTCCTTTAGTTTTGGATCAGAAAAATATAAATTATTCGGCTGTTTTGTTTGCTGTAATAGGCTACTACATAATATCTTTAGCATTTCCATTTCCCTCATTCAACTTAAGAAGCAGTATTATATGATGATGATGTTATACAAAAACTGCGTTTTATATACAAAAACTGCGCAAAACAAAAACGCAGTTTTTGTATATAATTTTGAACTTGAATTGTTTACAGTTAGCTTTTTTCTTATTACTGCTTTAAATCAAAATATCATAAAAATGTATTAAATATAACATTAAATTAGCGAATTGCTTCTTCGCGTGTTTAAAAATGCACAAAAGTACTGAATAATTCGTTGCCATAGCAACACGGAAAGGAATCTCGTGACTTATTTAAATAATTTGCCGTTGTGGGCTGTGCGTATGGCACAATCCGGGCCCTGTCCTTTATGTTTGCACGGCGGAACAGCAAGCTTTGTTCCGATTTGTAAGCTATTTAGTTTAACACCTGGCTCTTGTGCTTCTGCGTAAACTGTAGTAGGTACAATATGAGTAATAATCACTCGTGTTTACATCACCTGTCATAACTTAGCGGTTATATATTATTGTTATGTATTTATGATACGTAACTAACACTAGTAGGTGCAAGAGGCCAACCAGGGGCCTTACCATGAACTTTTTTAGCATGGCGGTTTAACACGAAAAGTAACAAAAGTAAATAAGCTTATTTACTTACAAAGATACTTTTAGATGGTGAAATATCCTGTCGAAAGGGACTGTAACATACGTGTATGTCGACACCGATATTCGATAAGTACTTTATTTGGAGCTTTCTCATATTTTAAAGCGGAGTTATCGGCTACATAAATAAGTTCGACAGATAAAGACTGTCAACGTGTTTACTCAAATAATTCGTCTTCCTCTTGTCGAGATATATGGATTCTATTTTGGTGGCATAGAATGTTTTCGTTTGCCCAATCATGTAGTTTTTTTTTAAATTCGATAGGAACTTATAAAATTAACTTCCTTGAAGTGGTCTCCACATTGGGAGGGAAGGTTACATAAAAGACTGGCAATGGCGGTGTTTCCTCTTATTATGGCTAGGCTTATCGGTTGATAGAAAACGCTAACAGCACGAACGGTCACGTAAGACTTCATTAACACGTTAAACGCCAAGTGACCGGCACACAGTGGATTTTTCTATTGTAATGTGATCGGACGGCAGTCAAAGGCTTAAGGTTAGTGTAGTGGGTAAAATCACTGGGCTAAGAAGACTTAATAACTAATGTCTCAGGTAACGAGCGAGTGAAGTGCAGTTGCCCATAATTGCGTGACATGTACTACAAAGTGAGCTTTTAGGTTGTCTGGCCACTAAGTTGCTTATAAAAGTACTGTGTGGTTACGAAACAGAACCTTAAAATAGATTTTCTTCAATAGGTTCCTATTCGATTTGGTAATATATTACAGGGTTTGCACAAAAGATCCGCCTG
Organism: Furcula furcula; assembly: GCA_911728495.1. Classification (NCBI taxonomy): domain Eukaryota; kingdom Metazoa; phylum Arthropoda; class Insecta; order Lepidoptera; family Notodontidae; genus Furcula; species Furcula furcula. Next base: position 10,284,677 of record OU452256.1, on the reverse strand, counting down.
TATTGTTGAATAAAGGCGACTTTACGAGGGTCCTTGAACTCGTCGATTGTATTGCGATGTGACTACAATACACTTTAGACCGTGAAGAGGCATTATATTGGACAAATAAAGGCACTTAGCGAATTTTGTGGCAATAAAATCGAACCTACCTACTACAATCCATATGTGTTGACTTTTGAATTCAATCTGTATACAATAGATTTTTGTATGGAAGGCATTTTTTTAATTCTAATTACGATTTCTGTATTGAAAACCATATAAGCTTCTCAATAGAGAAATGTAGCACGTAAAGGTTGTCTGGAAGAGATCGCTTTTAGCGATAAGGCCGCCCTCTGTTGCATGTCTTATTAATTTGTATCTTATTCTTCTAGTATCCGTTTGTTTGTGCGCAATAAAGAATTGTCTATCTATCTATCTATCAATGATCCCAACCACATTCCAACGGCTATATATACCTAAATATAAACAGTCTACGTAGTAAAATTAAACTCCTAAACTAAAATAAAACTGAAAATCTAGCACGTAAGGGATGGTGGTGGCTCTACGTTATTATAATAGTAATTTTTGAATTTGTTCTTATTCTAAATCTTGTTTTAAAGGATCACATACTAGGCTTATACGAATATCGATCGTCTTAACTATAATAAAACCAATTAAATTACATACCAATACTGTTTTCATTCATTGTATCCGTGCATGTACTTATCATAAAACTTAGTAAGTACGCAAAACAAAACACTGAAGGATAATTCTCAATAATTTTTTATCTTGAATCATTAATTCTGGATAAAAGACCATATGTTCAGATTCCATAAAGATAAATTCACTTACGGAACAACAAAATACTTTTTTAATAAAAAAAAAAGAAAGAAGATAACGTTTTAACTTTCGTCCGATGCCAAACAATTTGGCACTTTCTCTGACCCTATTCGACCGCCCATCAATATCTGTAAAACCCTGAGCACACTATAGATAAAAATGATTTGAAGACTGTGGGATGTGCAAACATTATGTGTTGCGTTTGTCGATTAAACAGCCAATCTGTCAACAAATACTTATCATAGAGTGAATCATAAAATGATACACTCGTACTAAGAATAAAACTTAGTTTCTACAAGTATATTTCATAAAGTAAACCAAAACTGCACAAGGGATTAGAATTACGAGGTTATTCCGAAACGATTAGTTTGTTTGTAGTTTGATTAGTGAACAAGCTGCAGGCCTAGCACGAGTTGCAATCTTGACATATTGGTGTGGAGTATGTGTTAACTTCTTGTGAGAAGAGTTCAGAGGGTTTCGTAGATCGCAATCAAAGTCAAAGAGTTGTACAACAGTAGGTGTAATTGTAAAATTAAAACCACTTAGAAAATACACATGAGCACAGTCACAGCGATACGTTGACAAGACAATTCTCCTGTCATTCCTTTATTTAAAGTAATACACGACAGTAGTACAGAATACGTAAAGACGATTCAAACAGTGATTGACTGAACACCAAAAAGGTCAACATTCAACACTTCCCCTCAATCGCTGTTTGAACTCAGACATCACCACTGGCTCAAATGGCTTAAAGACCTAAGCCCAAGTTCACTACACAGAACTTATGTTTAGGAGCGCACAAAGACTTAGTTAAAATATCAGCCACCATTTCTTGAGTAGACAAATAATTCAACTTAATTACATTATTATTTACAGCCTCCCTAACATAGTGGTACCTAATATCTATGTGCTTAGTCCTCCTATGAAACACTGGATTGACACTAAGTTTCTGAGCAGACTGATTGTCATTAAACAAATCAACCACTAACCCAGAACTACCAGTCAATTCAGTCACCAAGTCCCTAAGAAAATGTGCCTCCTTAGCTGCCTCGCTAAGAGCAACGTACTCAGCCTCAGTACTTGACAAACTAACACACGTTTGTTTTCTGCATTCCCAGGAGATGGTATTTCCTCCATACTTGAAAACAAACCCCGAAAATGACTTTCGATCTCGTACATCACCGCCCCAGTCCGCGTCTACAAACCCCTCTATATTACCATGACCCGACCTATTTAACACAAGGCAAACGTTTTGAGTCCCCTTTAGATATCTCAACACACGTTTCGCAGCCCTCCAGTGTTCCATAGTATGACAGGTATTAAACTGGCTTAAGTATGAAACCGCATACGTAATGTCCGGTCGTGTAAAAACACTTAAGTACATAATAGAACCTATTAATTCCTTATACGGAACAGTACCCTCGCCTAACACATTCGTATCAGTAAACTTAACATTGGGATCTAAAGGAGTCTTGACTGGTTTGCATTCCGACATACTAAAACTGTCAAGCAAACGCTCAACATACCGTGCCTGACAAAGCTTGAAAGTTTTGTTCGCCCTGTCACGTTCTACCGCGACCCCAAGAACATGTCGAACCGCACCCAAGTCTTTAATCTTGAATGGTTTACGCAAGTTCTCTTTCAGCTTTTCAGCCATGCACACATCATTGTAACACACGATGAAATCGTCCACGTACAAAGCAATGTAAACAACCGACTTACCATTCCGTTTGTAGAAGATACATTGTTCAAGTTGGCATTGAACAAAACCTGTCCACAGAAGCACTTCCTTCACCCTCTGATACCAAGCTCGCGAAGCTTGTTTCAGTCCGTAGATTGCCTTCTTCAATCTGTAGACTTTACTCTCGCTACCAGGCGAAATGAACCCCTCCGGTTGATACATAAAAGTTTCCTCGTCTAAATTACCATTGAGGAACGCCGTCTGTACGTCCAGATGATCTATGTCCAGATCCATCTCTACGGCAATCGCCAACAACAGTCGCAAAGAACTGTACCGTACTACCGGTGAGAACGTTTCTAAATAATCTTCACCATACTTTTGGGTGAAACCCTTGGCTACTAATCTAGCCTTATACCGGGCTATCTTCCCCTCGGCGTCACACTTAATTTTGAAGATCCATTTATTCTGAACCACATTCTTGCCCATAGGCTTATCCACCAACTCCCAAGCCTCATGCTGATTGAACGAGTCAATCTCCTCCTGCATAGCTTGTCGCCACAAGTCGCTCTGCCCTGAACTCAGAGCTTCCTTTACAGTACGCGGTTCAGCTGGGATCTCATCATGTGCGTACAAACCCTTAGGTTGTCTAGATCTAAGATTGTACCTCGGTTCTGGAGACTCCACCACCTCCGCAATGGTATCTTCAAAAACCAAAGTGTCGTCGCCGCCATCATCACCGCTCGCTGACACAACCGGCTCAACATTCACTGCTACCGGCTCTTCAGTGACAGGCTCCCGAGCTGTATCACCAACCACCACCTCACTCTCAGGCACGCTTGACTTCCCCTCACTGGTGGAATCATCAACTTCTTCCCCTGAAAGAAATATTTTTATAGTGGCTTGTCCGTGTCCAGTTCCTAGCTCTTTGGCTGGGAACACACTTTCATTAAATATAACATCACGGCTTCTAGTTATATCATGTTTCTCTGAGTCATACAACCTATAAGAACACCCATTGTCATCATAACCGACAAAGATATACCTCTTACTCTTAGGTTGTAACTTATTCCGCTTAACATCATCAATGTGTACATAGGCCTCGCAACCGAAAACTCGCAAGTGGTCATACTTCACCTTTTTACCCGACCAAACCTCCTCGGGTGTCATCCCACCTAACCTACTAGATGGAGACCGATTAATAAGGTACCCGGCGGTGTTAGCCGCCTCAGCCCATAACTTGTGATCCAAACCCGCGTGATACAACATACAGCGCACCCGTTCCAAAAGAGTTCTGTTCAACCTTTCAGCCGCACCATTCATTTGGGGTGAATAAGGGACAGTGACCTGATGTACAATGCCCTTCTGTCTGAAAAATTCGCTCAACTCTTTATTAACATACTCCGTACCGTTATCACTGCGTATAGCCTTAACCTTGGATTCACATTGGTTTTCAACAAGCCTAACAAAATCTTTAGTGACGCTAGCTACTTCGCTCTTATTTTTCAAGAAGTACAAGAATACTTTCCGCGAGTGGTCGTCTAGAAATGTTAAAATGTACCGCTTACCTGAGTGGGACGCAACAGGAATCGAACATAAGTCCGTATGCACCAGATCCAAACGCTTAGCCGCTACGTTACGACCGGATTTCTTGAATGGAAATCTAATTTGTTTTCCAAGAATACAAACATCGCAATTATTATTTGCAGTTTCATTATTCTGAAAATCAATAACGTGTGACAATGACTTCAAGCTGTCATAACTCAGGTGACCTAATCTATGGTGCCAAGACTCCTTTGAAACCTCATTGTTTACACTACTTAAAGCTACCGCGTTAGTATGCAGTTTGTATACACCGCCAACAGCCCTAACACTAGCTATACAAGATTTATTCCTAAAAATCTTACAAGTAGACTCAATAAACTCCACTCTAAGCCCTTTAACCGCTAAACTATTTACAGATAGTAAATTTACACTCAGTCCCGGAACGTACATTACTTCTTTAAGGCGTAACTCATTATCTCCGAGTTTCAAACACACATTACCGATACCGACGCATTTCAAAGTCTGCCCACTCGCCACGTTCACCTCTACACTGCTTGTAGAAAAATCGTGTATCCAGTCTCTCCGACCTGTCATGTGACTCGACGCACCCGAGTCCACGTACCACGTGTCGGCCAAGAACCGAGTCGCGACCATGGCCGCCCCTTTCTGGGTACACTCCTTCTTTACGTGACCAGACTTTCCGCAGTTCCAACACCTCGGCTTCTTCTCTTTGCGCTTCTTACCAAACTTTTTCCCCGACTTATCAGCAACTAGGCAATCTCCATGTTTGCAATTATCAGACCACTTCGTTTCCTGAAGCAATTTCCCCTTCACGAAGTCGCTGGTAAGTTCGCTTACACTACTCTCCATAGCCATGATCATTGGATCAAATTTAGGAGGTAATCCCTGAAGAATTATCGCCGCCAGGAACTCATCGTCAACCGGTTTATTAATAGCCGCCAACTGTTGCGACAATGATAAACATTGGCCAACATATTTGTCCATATCGCCGCCGAAGTCGTCCAACTTTACCGAGCACAGCATTCGCAACAGTTTTAATCTCCTGCCTATGCCCTTATCGTCGTACGCCTTCTCCAGACTCAGCCAGGCTTCCTTACTTGTCTTCGCAGTCATCACGTGGGACACGCACGAAGCATCCACTGACAGGCAGATCTTAGTCAACGCCCTTTCATCCTTACGTCGTTTCAGCTCTGGACTGGACTTATCGCCCTCCGGATACCCAACGATAGAACACCAAAGGTCGTCATGAATAAGCAGGTTTTTCATATTAAACCTCCAGAGGAGAAAATTTTCTCGCCCTTTCAGTTTCTCAATAGAAAATCCAGTCACGCTTCCGCCTTCTGCAGACATGGTAGCCAGCTCTCGATCGGTCAATGTATCTCGATACAATTCCTCTCCTTCAGGCGCTCTGGGCCCATAACCCTCTGTTAACTTCTTGTGAGAAGAGTTCAGAGGGTTTCGTAGATCGCAATCAAAGTCAAAGAGTTGTACAACAGTAGGTGTAATTGTAAAATTAAAACCACTTAGAAAATACACATGAGCACAGTCACAGCGATACGTTGACAAGACAATTCTCCTGTCATTCCTTTATTTAAAGTAATACACGACAGTAGTACAGAATACGTAAAGACGATTCAAACAGTGATTGACTGAACACCAAAAAGGTCAACATTCAACAGTATGACGTAGTTTTCAACACCGAAACGTCAGTTCTCTATACTAAAGTGTGAAATACTACGTCATCGTGACGTCATACTCACACTTATCTGTCAAGATTTGCACATCGTGCTAAGCCTGGAGGTGTCAGAATTGTTCAAGCAGCCGTTAGGCCTTTGACTTGGCAAGACGACTGCTATATAAATTACAACAACCAGGACCTTTTAACGCGATATTCGAAGTATGGAAACACTCAGATCCACCACTAAATGGACACCTATCTAGGCTAACTTTGCCTGGCGTTACTGAACCAACTAAACCAACCAACAATCGTGGGTTCAATTTCCACCAAGCGTCTGGGTGTTTTTTTTATATTTAAGTATGAATTTACAAAAATAAAGTATATAAGTATTAGTATCAGTTGTCTGGTTTCCATAGTACAAGCTTTGCCTAGTTTGTGAGATAGATATTATTATTATTATCGATTACCGAACAGAAATTTCAAATGACTTTGAATTGGTACTAACTTGAAATACTCCTGAAAATGTTCTGTGATTATCCCAATGTATTATCATCACGCATCATGGCTTGTGTTTCTGTACCCATGTGAGTGAGACGGGACCTACTTACCGCTCCACTGAGCAGACACTTGGCCACGTGCCTGAACTTGGGGCGCGTGCCGGCGCCGCTGGTTTATTGAGGAAATACATTTTTATGTATGCGCTATTACATTTCCGATACTTTGGCGATAATATGACCATTACGTTACATAACACGTATTCTGTTTAATTTATTCTTCCTACTCATTATTATATCTAATTTGACAGCGAACGTAATTGCTGATTACAATTTTTATCTGTACATTGTCTCTAATTTAGTAACAAAACATAGCTGGCTTGGCTTTTATACAATTTTTTTATGGTACCTACTAGTCCCACCATTCATTCACACTACTGTGACTCCTGTCAGCCAGTATCTACAGTGGTCAGCAGTGAAGACACCGAAGTTTGACTCTCAGCGAGTCCAGGGGAAACGGTTATTGTCTTGGAACCCGAAACCCTTGGAATTTGAAAAATATAAATTCTTTTGCAAAGCGGGAGACAAGTAAAAATCACACAGGTCGGTATAACCTCAGAACACGATTCTTACAGGTGCACCAACTATAGTTAGTTCACCTGTAAGGCACCACGGAAGTAACTAGATTTGAAGGGACCTGTATTTAGATTTCTACTAATAGACTTGTTAGTTTGTACGTTATCTAATTTAGAAACAAAACATAGCTAGCTTAGCTTTTATACGAGTAAGCTAATTATAATAATTAATGTACAGATTTTTTCGTATGGTAAGCATTAATGTGGAATGTATTACACCTGCAATCCGGTCATCGTACGAGCCGTTTCGCAAGGGAACATCGGACGCTGGCTAACGTTTTTCTTGGCTCGTTTAATCTGTGTACGCCTCGAGCGTAAATTCATCGACGCACAGCTAGTTTCTTCATCTCTACAACGCAACACAAATATTTATTTGCTAATAGATTATAGCGGGTACTGGCGGAATGCTGCAAACTTTTCGACAGCCAATGCAGTATAGTGTAAGCGTTTAGTGTAAACAGATTTCTTTCGTAGTATTGGTGTAGTGAGTGTGTGGGCTGCGCGTGTCTATCGTTTGTAAAAGCGTGATCTGTTAGTTTTATGAAGTTGTGAGCAAAAAAAGCCTAATGATTAATTTTTGAATGTCGAAGTACATATTTCATAGGGAAGTGGCAATTTTTTTTATATCTACGAGTATTAAGAGTATCCGAAAGTACGATACTTTTTTTAGTGACATTTTCATTACTTACTTATATTCCTTAAATGTTTGATACACAGAAATCTGGAATCTAGTTCAGTAACCAACCCTTATATTACCCAATTATTATGACGGTACGGTAAGTACGCAGAAATCTGAAATCTAGGGCAGTAGGTATAATACTTACCTACTTTAAACCACCCTTATTTTGACACTGCATAATTGAATACAATACCAAAACAGGGTTAACTTGATACCATCGCAATGCCTCGATGGTAATGCATTCACGGCCCCTCATTTCATTTCACAACCTTGTTATTGTGGCCTAGATCCCGAGGAAAGCGGCCCTACCCATTACCTGCGCCTCCTTAACACTATCGCCGTGTATTTTCAATCTACTCTGACGCGATTTCCATATCTAGTGAATCTTGTTCCTCGCATTATACTGATTTAGATTCTCTGATAGTAAGATTGTTGTCTGTTTGTTCTCGCTTCATTGAAAATGACCGTTTATCTTGATAGCTATAGCGTAGATGTGGTTTATTATGTTATGTTCTATTTTGACTATTTAAGTTATAATATTCGTGTTAGTTAAAATTTTATGGGATGAGAATCTCCATTCGATTCATAATAAAGACTATCTAGATTTACATGATGCCATTTTCTTGTAATACAAGAGCAATAATTGAATGCAATAAATGAAGCGCAATAATTGACCTTCAAGACTTGTAAGTAACTGTTTACACGCGGATACTAGTTAAAAATTTGAATGCTAATCTTGCTTAGCAGAGCAAGAATGTGACATGTTGTTCAGACGATGCAAGACAATTATTGCCTCAATATTATTATACGCAACAGGCATGAAACTTGCTTCGTGTAAATGGGCCATTAGATGTTTTTTTAAACTTTGGTTTTTGCATACATCCAGTGGATTTTGATTAACTTTTAAAAGTGTACATTCATTGTGGCCAGTATTAAAAGTGGATAATTAGCTACTTAAATCTAAAATCTAGACATAATATAACATCCTAGTCTAGAGCGGAAAAAAATAATATTTACTGGCAAATATTTTGTCATACTTATAAAGGTAGGTACTTTATCCGGAGAGCTGTAAAGCACTAAACACATGATACGTATTTTCATTAGGTATAGGTCATGCCATTGAAATATACATAATTTTTGTACATTACATCTCAATTTTATAGGTACAATTTAGTTACCAATGTTTTTGTATGTTCTATATATTTATGTCATTTGTCCGAAAAAAAAAACAGTATTCAAATATAGAACAAGTGGCACAGGAATTGTCGTTTCATTGTCTTCCTAGCACCCTCCGAGGACCGGCACTAGTTGGTACGTACGTACTTCCGAAATTTTAGGCGTGCCTTTTTAAGAAGTGTAGCTCACGCACGCGCCGTCCTCATCTGTATTCCATAATTGATACCTCAGCTTTATCGCGACAAGGTTTTACATAGCGCCATGAGTCAGATGTACACATTGGTCCATAGCTGGCTATCTGCGACATGAGGGACGTATGTCTGACCATACACACTATAGCATCGCCGTGTTTGTCGAGAGAAGTAATGTAATGTGAACGATACCTATACATACTTCGTAAGGCGGAAAATGAATTATGTATGAGATAAGCGATTAGGCGTGTTAATAGTACGATTTATAATTTATTTGTTATTCATTGGACGGTAATGTTTTTAACATTTTAAGGTTTAGAATACAATGTTTGTATGAAATCACATATCAAATGATAAAAATTTAATGATAATTCCTAATTATTTTTTAAACAACATCGAGATATTAATATTGAAATAATGCTAGTTTTTTCGGTATTGAGCATATGCTATCACCGTGGTATGAACGAAAAAACCGGTCAATTACTAGTCGGGTTCCGACTTAAAGGGTTCCGTACCATTATTAATTTTATTTCATAAATCATTTTTATGTGTGAAAATTTCAACTCTCTACCTCCTATTACGGTTCATGAGACATACCTACGCTGACAGACAGACAGACGGATGAACGGACAGCGGAGGCTTAGTAATAGGGTCCCGTTGGCAGCCTTCGGGTACGGAACCCTAAAAATTAATGTCGGATCGCCTGCCATGCACAAAAAATAATATTGACCGATATTTTCATAGCACATTAGTCATATAGTCCGGTTTACTGGGCAGACTCCTTGATAGTTTCATTAATAACTTATGAATAACTTCGTCTTTGTCAAAGGCCTGCAATTTCCTGCGTAGGGTGCCAATAAATAGTGCCATGAAAACAAAAAGCGATCAAAAAAATTAACCGCTCATCATGTAATGTTCCCGAGCATTCGAAATTTGAATACAAGCGTTGGGGCGTGAATACACTCCAACCAAGTTGCACGCGCCTCAACTTTGAATTTTGATTGCATGTTCCTGTATTGTTTTATATTCTTTTGTTTATGATTTATTGTGTTGCAGTCAACCATTATTATTTCAACTATTCTGTAAATCACTTATTGACTCGACAGTTTGAAAGAAAACATAATTTTGAAACAATTATTGCAGTAGAACGAATTTTTTGACTAGGTTTATTTTGGGATTGTAATTGCTTATACGTAGGATATTTATACCTTTAGACGTAGTTTAAAATTAATTAATTAGAATTACCGAATGACATTTCAAATCTCTTTATGGTTATTTTAGTACGTTCGTGTAATAATATTCGTAGATAATAGGTACCGATGGTAGAAATACTTTCTAAGTGTTATTTTACGAGCAGCAATGAACGTTACCGGCCTACTTCCGGTTTTAGGAGCGGCAGTAAATGAATTACAATGCTCTGTGACACTTTGCCCCAAGGCTTCAGTCCACCGTTGCTGTTTGATAGCTTTTATTCAGCTAACGTAATCGCTATAATGTTTTAGCTATCGTACCCAACGATGGTATGTAGCGTGCAGTCAGTTGCAAATTTAATTTTATTATGTAGATTATTTGGTATTTTCTTAGGCTATACATAAGATTTTACCAATAACTATGGACTAGTTACATATTTATCTATGGTATATAAAAACACCAAAAGAAAAATATTGCAGGATTTCCTGGACGCATACATACAGATTGGTAATTCTGAATATGCACAAACAGCAAACAAAATTATAATACAATGCGTATTATTAAAGGATGCTTAATCACTTTCGGAGTCCATTTGGGCTAGCGGCACGATCTATAATTTACATGCGTCAAGGTTGAATGGCGCCTGATTCACATTCGCCGAATTGTTGCCAATATTATTGTACGTGACTAAACGACGCGGATGTCTGTTCCTATAACGATAGCTTGCGCTGTATTCACAGATAATAATTCTAAGGACGTGCTTAGAGCATATTTTCCGATGGAGATCCAAACATACAATACATTGTCAAAATTGCTTTTAAGGCTCCACAGCCTCGCTCCGCACAGGCGAGCGAGGCAGTGGAGCGGCGAAACGGAGACATATTAACCAATAAGATTGCACAAAATCTCCGCTCCAAAATCTTATTGAATCTTATTGGTTAATATTTCTCTGTTTCTCCGCTCCACTGCCTCGCTCCGTTCCGGTGGAATGGCAGCCTAAGTCTGGATTATAATCAAACAGAATCTCTATGTATCAATAGATAAACCTCTCAATGTTTGAAAGATACTAATAAGAATTGCTTTAAATTCGGATTAAGTAGGTACTTCTTCGCCTATCATATACAAACGCACACATACTGACATACGCACACACGCCAACACACACATTCACACATACTCAAGCATATCTACACACAATTCTTCTTTGCCCTTTGTCTTGTTTAAATTCTGTTGGCCACTTCTTAGCTGGTTTCCCAAGATACAGGCTGTGTCTAGTTTGGAAACCCCGGTAATTTTGTAGAAAATGTTTAATGTGGTGACGACGCGGTGTTGGCCTTGAGTCGTCGCGAGCAAAATAAATTATTTGATTTGATTTGAGCATTGCTGGTCGGGGTAGCGTGCATTGCAAAAAATGGTACAGCCTGAGTAGAAGTACCTTCAAGGTATAGAAGACTACACCCAAGTGACCAAACCGTGAGACGTATTATTCCTGCGGTAAATAAGGCTGCCATTGGACTATAGGACTAGAGGACCTGGCTGCCGAGAAATTCCATTTTGCCATGTTTATTATATTCAACCTAGTGACGAGACAAGCAAGTGTTTGCCTGGTCGTAAGCGACACGCCTGTTAATAAACAGCTAGATTGCAATGCCGCTCGTCACTTGAATCATTAGTTACTAACTGCCGGCCCCAATATCCTATCGATCTCTTACTATAAGTTAAATGGTAAGTACCATGGATAGCTATAATGACATATTTCCGTTTCAATAATAACATATTAGTAGCTTACTGTTGGTTGTTCAAATGACAGTCTGTCAGGGTTTTAGTTATCGCTCCATTTCGGAGGTTTATCGCGGGATATCGATGATTTTAACTTATATTAAGGGATCAATAGGATATTGCGACCGGCAGTAAGTCTCTTGTGTCCGGTAAACTCCGGTAATTTGACCAGTTACAGTGCCGTTCACACCGAAATATATGTATAAAGCGACGTTACACACTGCTGTTCTTTTATACTACCAAGATGGCAAGCAAGCGTGCCGCCCGCCTGGTGGTAAGCAGTAAACGCAGTCTTTAATAATATAATAAATAATACATTATGTTTCACAGTTCGGTCCTTAGCAACTTATAATGTTTACTTATTGTAGTTATGCGTCCATACTACTAGCCTTGCACGGTGTTATTTAGCTTTTTTTTTTTTTTCTTTTTTTTTTTCGGGTAGTTTATTATTTTATCACTTTGCCTACCACCACCACACTGACACTCCTATAAGACGGCCCACCCGCAGTTTATCTTCATTGTTTGTTTCCGTGCTCAAGCCTTCGCACGTCTCCAATCCAAAGCTACAAGTGTATTCAGTATTAAATAAAAAGTGAAAATTAAGAACCGGACAACTGAGAGGCGACGCCGCGATGTCGGGACAACGGAGAGGTGCCGCCGCGGTGGTGACGTCGGACGTCTCTTCGTGCTTCGGGAAATGGATCGTCGTGCACTATTGTGTTCGTACGAATCGAGCTTCCATACCGGGTCGTCTCACACGTACATAAAGAACACATTTATGGTTAACAGCGATGCCCCAACAGGGGTAGTTGTCACCCCATCAGCGGGTATTGACGTTATCGCTGTGTTCAGACGATGCGAGCTTCCAATACCAGGGTCGTCTCTGTCGTAGTGTTGAACACGTTAACCGTATAGTGCGTTACACAAAAGCCGTTCACCGTTATAGTGCGATACGTCCGCTCTGCTGATGTGAGTATACATATATATATGAGTATTTACGGTTAATTGCGATGCACACACCCAACAGCGGGTAATTGTTGCTTTCGCTGTGTTCATACGATGCGAGCTTCCAATACAACCAGGGTCGTCTCTGTCGTAGATAATGAACACCTTTACCGTCATTGTGCGATACACAATGCTCATGTGAGTATAGGTCTTGCTGCTGGTATGTCAGTATGACATGTTTACGATGTTATCTTTACGATACCTGTTTCCACGCCGTGTCGTCTCATTTGTACAAACAATGTACAGATGTACGAATAAATGCGTTGCGCATTCCTTATTGCGGGTAATTTTTATGACTTATGACTTAACGCTGTGTTTAGTAAATGCAAGCTGCCAATACAACTGGGAACATATAATCCGATCATTATCATTAGCCAGAAAAATTCCACTGTTGAATATACGAAGACGTCCATCTTGGAACGTCATAATTAACGATAATTTGCTATTATCATCCACCGGTTGCCTGGGATTCTTACAATATCGTCAGATATAATTCGATGTGTAGGTACTCCTAATTAGCGGAATGCGTCGTGCGCCACTCGACGAGATGAGTAAATAATTAAAAACTTGTAATAATAATTATAATAATATAATAATTCACAGTAGAATGAATTCAAGACTTCATAGTTCGTACTGCAAAGTGGTATCTAGCAGAGCCGAGGGGGACTGGCCGCCGCGGGCTTGAAGCTCGACGAGATCCTGGCCGGCCTACAGCCGGAGCATCCGTGAGTGCCACCGTGGAGCTGCAGTAAGTAGCCTCTGAACTTATGGGACAGTACGCCGCGCCGGCCGCCTCCTACACTTATTATAAATACCTAAGTACTTAGTGGAAAGTAACTATTGATAAATCTGTTCTAGAGAACATAACAATATGACGAATTTAGCTAAATTAATTACCTTTACGGTATAACTTTATGAACAAGTTGCAATATTTGAATGTGACAATATTAAGGACGAATTTTTGTCATACATAATTCTAATTTCTACATTTATTGCTATAGAAGATTGAATACTACATTTAAATCTGTGTAGTAAATTTATAAAGTTCAATATTTTCTAATATATATATATATATTCAGGGTGTTTCAAGAACCCTGTCCAATCACAGTGAGTGTTATAAAATATCTTAACACGATCATATTTACGTAATATTTTTTTATCTAAGGTATATATTATTATATACTTAGATAAATAAAACCCTATAAACAGCGTTCAAAAAAAAAACCCTGTTTGTTTACCGAGGTTATCACTCAGTGTCAAAATACTATTATATATTACATAATCCTTTGCTAAATATATCATAAAAATAATATACATGATCTTAGTATACCTACACAGTTTAAAAAAAAAAACATCCTGTTTGGTCTTTGATATTATTATTCAGAATTCATACGATTATACTTATGTAATTTTTTGTTGAATATTTCATTGGATTTTTTCTGATATTATATCTACCAGCGTTGCGAATATTCCTCTTATAAGTTTGATGTGCCTTTTAATGTGTAATACACCACATTCAAGTTTGTTTTGAGTAACTTATATGTTTTTTCTACAATATACACAAAACTATCTAGTTTACGCTCTCTATTCAATGTCTTTGCTTCTTAAGATTTTTGAGATCGACAAAATAATTTTACACCGACCATATTATTAGTTTTTACTACCTTTTAATTTTGATTGTTACTATATTTTTGGAGATAGGAACTATTTTTGAGTTCAAATATATTAGTTGTGTTTACTAGTACGTCACTATTACCATCCCTTAGTATTAATAATTTAAAAAAAAAATATTGTTGGGTAATTTTAATTTTTTTTTTATGCCCTGGTTGCGGGTTCGATTCACACGCAAAACACATTTGACTGCGTGAACATGCTTAGTTTGAGCGTTATTTGTCTACACAGAATATAAATCATACCTTGGCGTATTTGTTAAAAAAAAAAAAATACATTAAGTACACCAGAAATAGATATATTTGTAATTTGGAGGATATACGAGTTCTTCCTATATTTAAAAAAAAAAAAAATTGTTGTAACACAGAACTTAAATCCTTTTTGGAACAATGACTAGATACATTTAAAATTAGGTTCGATATCTAATGAGTGCATTAATTAAAGATTGTGACTGTTGTGTATATACCTACCTACCTCTATAGCACCTAAATGTACTAAATAAATACCGATCACGACCATGATCTGCTAACAATCTTCTTTATTTGTCTGACTGCGAAATTGGTAAATAAGTTATACTTCTTGACTGAAAAGACATTCACGCAATTTCAGGTTGTGGTTATCACCAGTAATCAGCAATAACGTTAGGGTTATTGGCGCCATACGGGCTGTATATATATTATAAAATAAAAATAAAAACTTTAAGTTCATTATATGACTGTTGTACATAATACCCTTTATGAGATAAGCTAACGGTCATTGACATTACAATCAGCTGACAGCTGGTAGATACATATGAGGGTAGGTGACACAATAAATAATATTTGGAGGGTATATCTCCTTATCTACACTCAACTTATAAAATATGACATAAGTCTTGACCCATACATATGAGGGTAGGTGACACAATAAATAATATTTGGAGGGTATATCTCCTTATCTACCCTCAACTTATAAAATGTGACATAAAGTCTTGAACCAATACTTGTTATCCAAAAAAAAAAAAAAAATATATATATATTACGCAGTAACTTTGAAGTGCAACTAATTAATCATAAAGATACTTTTACTATTGTGGATGAAATTAATACAGGATTGTTCATTAATTACAATTTATTGCTTACCTATTGTCAAAGTTCAATAATGTTTCGGTT
This sequence comes from Furcula furcula, assembly GCA_911728495.1. Taxonomy (NCBI): domain Eukaryota; kingdom Metazoa; phylum Arthropoda; class Insecta; order Lepidoptera; family Notodontidae; genus Furcula; species Furcula furcula. The sequence continues at coordinate 10,268,964 of OU452256.1, read as the reverse complement.
ATGCATCATGTTAATTAAATAATTAATTTAAGGTTTTTTCTATCTATTCTATGTGGCCTGTGTGGTCTTTGGGAATATTTACGTTCACAAACTGATATTTACTTACATGTTACCCTTATTATATTGTTCAGTTATTGATTATATAAAATAATTACGAAAATAGATTTCAATTTCAGTCATTGTCTAATGGTGAGGTTTTGCATATTTCCTTTAAAATTGTTTTTGTAAGCTTGGTGCATTTGCGCGTTTTTACAAGACAATGATTATTGCCACTGTTGACAGGTTTTGAAGCGAGATTTTTCTCGATTCGACCTTTCTATTCTTACATACTTAACCTTATAAATGGATAATTTTGCTTGCGGTTCCTCCGCAGTATAAATTACGATTGGTCAGGGAAGATAATCTACTTTATTACGGGCTTAATACTTACGTCTGAATTTTACTGTTGGCTACGTGTAATATAATATTAGTGTTATAAGACTCGTATCAAGGTTGTTGTTAGAAAACTCATTTGATATTTAAAACAAAAAAGGAAAAAAAAAAAATCTAGTGCATAATATTATGTAATGTTGTTTTTTGATTATAATAATTGCAGAGATAAATGAATTTGGATTTTTAGGGCATATCTTGTATTACCTATTCTATTTTATTTTATTGGGGAAAACAAACAGTTATATATTTTAGTATCAGTACACAATATGCATGCGTAGTATAGCCAAATGTACAACCAACAACATTCCCCAAATCATAATAGCTAATATTCACATTTTATAGATCATCACTCTAAACATCCTACAATAAGTAAACATTATAAGTTGCTAAGGACCGAACTGTGAAACATAATTAAGGATCAAACGAACTTACCCTTACGTGAAGTTCGATCATAATTATGTGAACAGTTCGGTCCTTAGCAACTTATATACTCCCCTCCCTTTTACATATCACCCGTCCCAAGTATAAAATGTGAAATGTTTTTCCTACTCTAAACATAATGAAGATAAACTGCGGGTGGGCCGTCTTATAGGAGTGTCAGTGTGGTGGTGGTAGGCAAAGTGATAAAATAATAAACTACCCGAAAAAAAAAAAGAAAAAAAAAAAAGCTAAATAACACCGTGCAAGGCTAGTAGTATGGACGCATAACTACAATAAGTAAACATTATAAGTTGCTAAGGACCGAACTGTTCACATAATTATGATCGAACTTCACGTAAGGGTAAGTTCGTTTGATCCTTAATTATATTTTAAGTCTTTGTGTCCGGTAAACTCCGGTAATTTGACCAGTTACAGTGCCGTTCACACCGAAATATATGTATAAAGCGATGTTACACACTGCTGTTCTTTTATACTACCAAGATGGCAAGCAAGCGTGCCGCCCGCCTGGTGGTAAGCAGTAAACGCAGTCTTTAATAATATAATAAATAATACATTATATTTTAAGTCTTTGTGTCCGGTAATTTCTCCAGCTAGCTACAGTGCCCTTCACGCTGGAACACAGCAATGTTTGCATACTGCTGCTTGGCGGCAGAATATCTGACACTGCGGTGGTACCTACCTAGACGGTTCCTTGCACTAGTAAAGAGTAGTAGGGCTTAATCTATACTTATAATAAAACTGTAACAGGTCCAATTCTGTACATTGAAGATATTTTGAAAATTATATTTGGAGGGCATTCTATAACCGATACTGAGGCCGAAAATGTATTTTTTTTAATTTTTGTCTGTCTGTCTGTCTGTCTGTCTGTCTGTCTGTATCACGGCTGAGCATCACGCCGAAACTACTGAATGGATTCAAATGAAACTTGGCATGATTTGAGATCTTACTACGAGGTAGGACATAGGATACTTTTTATTCCGTAATCTAGCACGGTTCTTTTGGGAGAGGGGATTAAAGTCAAAATGGGTACTTGGTTATACGCTTGGTCCGATTTTATCAATTTTTCTTTATAATATAATAAATATTAGTAAGGGAACACTCATAGAGAGATGTTATCAAAGTTTTGTAATCGATCGGGTTAAGCAACGTTAGGTAAGGTCATTAAATAGATGGGTGACCGTTTAACGCCATTTGAACTAAACGGGTCCGTCCGTGCTTCGGAGAGCAAGTAAAAAGTGGGTCCCAGTTTTTAACCGACTATAAAAAAGGAGGTTATGTATTCGATGCGAATGTCTGTTATTAAAAGTTTAGTTAACGTAAACATAGCGCAGGCGGAGCTGCGTGGGTCAGCTAGTAATATAATAAACTAGCTGACCCACGCAGCTCCGCCTGCGCTATTTTTACGTTAACTAAACTTTTAAGGGGGTAACAACGGTAAATTTGCAAAAATAGCCTTAGTTTAAAGAGTTCGATGGATCAATCCGCTATTGCATTGGCTATGAAAATTATATGTACTTATACCTCAGATCTTCAGCAAATAGTTTTATTGATTAGATATTGCATTAAATAAAATGTTTTCAAGCAATATGTATTTAAAAAATGTACTACGTTGGATATGAATTGTGTTAGCGTTCAATATCCGTTCATCGGATAGACGTCAAACTTGGACTATAAAAAGCATAATAACCTATTCTACAATTTGTATTGATTACATTTCTTAATTTCATTCATGTTTTACAAGAAATTATAGAAAAACCACGTACGCGATGCATTTCCCCTTGCAGCGCCCCCGCGATCGCCTTCCATCAGTCTTTCGTGGACTGTTATGGAGGGTGGACGTGCTCGATTTTTTTTTGACAAGATGAATTTAATTTAAATGATTTTGAACATGTTTTTAATTAAGGTATGTTACTTATGGCATAATTATAACATTATAAATCATTTCAAATGAAATCTATGCTTCTATATTTAATTAAAGATATTTTTATTGTAATACCATATTTTTGGTTCATCATAGAGTATGCGAAAGTATCGTTGCCGAGTATTATGCCTAACTTTTAAAGCGAATCAGAGTCATATATGATCTTACTAATTGAAATCGTATTTAATACTGAGTAGGTCGACAAAATGACATGCATTATGATATCCTTAACATTATGTTTTTTTTTGTCAAAACATGAACGGTGTTATTATTACTATCATGTTGGTTTTTGCAACTTAGCAACGAGTCGAGTACCTAGGTGGTTGGCTTGGTGGTGAGCGACACGCTTACCTACGGACAGTTGCATTGGACAGTTGCTCGTCTTTTGAGACATCTGGATGGTTAAGTTGGAAGGGTACTCATGTGCTATCTAGGTGGCGTCACTTTAATCTTAGATTTCTTCCACTATGTAACATAAGTAGAAGGTCACTGTAACTGGCAAAAAAACCATCGGACCAAAAGGCTATAATTATAGTTTTGGATGACAGAGACAGGAAGAGACTTTTCTATGGGTGGGTGCTTCGATTACTATCAGGTAATACCTTGTTACTTAACTAAGTTGCGTAACAATAAACTGATGATGTTGTTGGCAGGCACGAGAAAAAATACCACCGCGTTAAAATGTTAGTTACTCTAAAACCAGATTGCTTATTAGAATCAATGTAAATTAAATATCTATTTAAATTTTACATTACCTATGCACCTACCACTATTACCCTCTGCATCATCCAAAGGTAGACTGGCAGAGAATGCCTAAGGCATTAAGTCCGCCTTGTACATATTTAAGTGTGCTAAGAATAAATAAAATAAAATAATTAATGTAATTAGTTTTATAAGCTGCTAATCTTCCTTAAATATAAATAAATAAATAAATAAATAAAATGTCAAATGCTCTGCAATAGTTCAAACCTCGCGATGGGTACAGAACTCAAGATGAAGTTACGTTACGTACTCTCGCGCTCACGAACGGTCTATCACCTTTAGGACGACAATCGCTTGCACGTGCCGGCCCAAAATACATGCGGGCGGGGTAAGCGCCCGGAACGTCGTACAAACTATTTTGATTGAAAACTGAAACTTACACTAAAAAATACTATTACTGAATTCGTGCGTTCAAACAAACAGTGCTACGGATTCCTTTGGCGGCCACGTATATTGAATAACAACTCAGGTCCGTTGATTTTGTAGTTTGCTACCCTGGCCGCTGACCTTAAGGTCTTGGGGTCGATTCCCACACAGGACAAACATTCATGTGCATGAACATAATCTGTTTGTCTTGGGTCTGTGTCGTTTTTATCTGTACTTAATTATGGAAAAAGTTAAGTGTCTTATCATAATTTCAGTTCGATGGCCATTACAGAGTCGATCACGGAACTCATCTACATCGTCATCAGCAGCCGAAACGTCCACTGTTGAAAATAGGCCCTCTCTCCCGTAGAGGGGAGGGGTTGCCATAATCCCCACGCCTGGCAGGCGGTTGGGGATCGCAGATAGGTGGTAGATAATCCAATAAAAAGACGCTGCTGCTCGTCTTCTTGTTTTTCCTTAGTCGCCTTTTACGGACACCCAACGGGAGGAGATGGATGGGTGCTATTATTCTTATCACGGAACTAATTGTGCAATAAAAATAATTTATGATTTTTGGGTCTGCACGACTTGGGTCGACGTTGGGTATCTGGTCTTGAGTAAGGTTGGAAGCTAGCAAGCTTCCAAGATTCGGGTACTTGTGCCGCTGTTAAAGATAATATACGCATTAGAATAGGAAACATTACAGTTACACGCTTCTTTAATAATACCGCTAGCATCTCATCAGGGCCACTGCTATGCATTGCAGCATCTTAAGTCACTCTCTTTGTCATACTCGAACATCGCAATCAATCATCAATTTGGTTTCAGTTCATTTTTCCAGGAATCAAAAAGCTCAACTTCAGATGGATGTTTATTGGTTAGAGAATTTGGAACTAATTTAGGAAATACGATAATAAGGTCCCATTTGAAGAAAAAGAACTATATTTTGAAGGCTATGTTAAACGCTTTCGTTTTGACGTGCAAAACAGAAACCTTAGAACTTTGTGCATAGTTTCATTTCAAGTAGGATTACAGTAGTCACGGCAAGACGCTGCGCAGTAGCTATTTTTATGTTTATGTATTTAGAACTCACAACTGTACTTGCGGAATGGTTCGTCAACCCTAACTTCAGACACACAAAAATCCGCTGTGACTGTAAGTTATAAGTAGTACGAATGTATATGGATTCCGAATGGACAATGTATTGTGTTCAGCTGGGTCGAAGTGCGTTCCGGTTGTAACCGGACCTAATAACCACCAACAATAGAATAGAAGTATGTATAAGTCTCACTAGTCAGGCATTGGCCATTCTATAATAGACGGACTGAACCTTTGATATGAAGTTTGGAATATGAAATGCAATAATCCGTATCCTGATGCAACACGTCAACTACGTTACTACCTACTTTAAGTGGTTGGGTTGTCAGATTGTAATTAGGTGGCACGCCAAGGTATAAATCAAGATATAAAACAGTGGGTTACCGTTATTAAACTGCATCATTTCATTCTCTAACGGAATAGGCAAAATTAACAAAACTCCATTCGACACATCTGCATATTTTTAGTCTATGATTTTTCAAATGTAATATTCATATTTGCTGGTAGCGCCCTCTACGATGACAACTCTCGGCCGGAGCGGCCAGATTCTCAAGGTCATTGGCGCATGTTACCCCCTTAATAACAGACATTCGCATCGTATACATAACCTCCTTTTTTATAGTCGGTTAAGAACTGGGACCCACTTTTTACTTGCTCTCCGAAGCACGGACCCGTTTAGTTCAAATGGCGTTAAGCGGTCACCCATCTATTTAATGACCTTACCTAACGTTGCTTAACCCGATCGATTACAAAACCTTGATAACAACTCTCTATGAGTGTTCCCTTACTAATATTTATTATATTATAAAGAAAAATTGATACAATCTGACCAAGCGTATAACCAAGTACCCATTTTGACTTTAATCCCCTCTTCCAAAAAAACCGTGCTAGATTACGGGATAAAAAGTATCCTATGTCCTACCTCATAGTAAGATCTCAAATCATGCCAAGTTTCATTTGAATCCATTCAGTAGTTTAGGCGTGATGCTCAGCCGTGATACAGACAGACAGACAGACAGACAGACAGACAGACAGACAGACAGACAGACAGACAAAAATTAAAAAAATTACATTTTCGGCCTCAGTATCGGTAATAGAATGCCCTTCAAAAATAATTTTCAAAATATCTTCAATGTACAGAATTGGACCTGTTACAGTTTTATTATAAGTATAGATAATACATTATATTTTAAGTCTTTGTGTCCGGTAATTTCTCCAGCTAGCTACAGTGCCCTTCACGCTGGAACACAGCAATGTTTGCATACTGCTGCTTGGCGGCAGAATATCTGACACTGCGGTGGTACCTACCTAGACGGTTCCTTGCACTAGTAAAGAGTAGTAGGGCTTAATCTGACATATAGATATATCTGGAGATACATATTGTATATTTATCAAAAAGGTACCAAAAGATCCTGTAATAACGAGTATTGATTCTAATATGAGAGTCATTGATCATTGCTTTTTGTGTAAGTCACGATATTTTCTTCGTATTTCAAGACCCGTACAGAGGTTAAAAAAAGGTGTCACGATTTTGGAAGCTATCAGGCTTGGCAACAAGATTCAGTTCTTGACTCAGTTCTTGAATTCATTTTCTTTAATAATGTATAGTTCATCTCTTAAAGTAAAGCTATTTTATAGCCATAGTCAGGTTGACAGACTATTAAGTGTTCATTAAAGTAGAGAAGTTTCACGACAGATGTAGGAACCAAATATAGCACAGAAAGTGTCCATTCTACACAACCTATCACGCTGTTTACTCAAATAGAGTCTATAAATTAACGCCTTTTCAGAATTCCACTGAATGTGAGTGAGTCATGTTTCGAGACTTACTGCGAATTAAGGAATGCAATTGAACAAAATAAATATTAACATAGTTCGAAACTAGACTTTCTCTAGTTTTAGAAATTAGAAATTTTAGAAATATCATTGGAAAATAGCGATAGCCAGTAAAGTGTGATATCTTTAAAGAAGGTGATAAGGGTGATAATAGTTTTAAAATTTCTTGAAACTATATTTTTTCCAAAAATTAAATATGTAAATAAATAATTGTAGTTCATAGTTTGCTTCCTAACACGGGTTGATGGTATTTCCGAAGTTTTGCTATAGTTAGTAAGAGTTGTTCCCTTAATTGCCTAATATGTAATACACCCACAATATACTTAATTCATCGGTCTTTAATTAGCTGTTTCATACACAAGACCGGCTGGCTCTACAGCTTCTCTAAAACTTTTGGCCGAACGTTGTCGTGCATTGCCTTAACCGAGTACCAATGTAGTAGTTCTTATTAAGTACTTATATGCTATTATCGTATTATATTGTTATTTAGTAGTATTATGAAAACATTTGAAGTACTTATTAGAAAAAGAAAATTATTACCAATTAAGTTTCAGATTTGTTAAAATTGCTTTGTGTCCAATAACATTCCATAATAATTAATTGATATTGATATCTTGCAATGCAAAATAGACCGAACTAATCAATTAAAACGATGGATATGTCTTTGTCCGGCCATTTAGGGCCGGTGCTGGCTGACAGCAGTGCACCGGGTCGGATTATTAATAAGGGTACGCCCTCGTATCCAGGTCAGCCAGTAATTATAGCTAGTGCTAATGTCACTGGCTTACGCTTGGTCAATTTGGGTTGCTGACGGCAGGTTCATTCATTTTAACCTACGTACAAAGGCAAGCATAAATACCTATGCAAATGTTATACTAGTTCATAGTTCTCTGGTCTAAGTTGTGAAATTAATTGTGCAGTCGTTTACATATTTTTATTACAAGCAATAAACACAAAATCTGGGTCAGAGGAATAGCTATGCTGGCAGGAAAGAAACAAAGCTGCTTCGTTAGTTCGTTAGCCACTATTGACTTTTCACATAACATTGGCAGAGAATACATCGCAACTAGATGGTGTTATTTGACTGTAGTCGTATGTGATATTTTTATGTAATACTAGCTGACCCGCGCAGCTCCGCCCGCGCTTTGTGAATCCAAACCATTCTCGAATCCCCTTGAACACTCAAAAATTTCATCAACATCGGTTCAGCCGTTTAGGAGGAGTTCAGAATTATATATATAAAGACTAGCTGACCCGCGCAGCTCCGCTCGCGCTCTTTTTACTCAGAAACTTTTTTGGGTTCATGCACAACACTGCTGAAGATCATGACATCATAAAATGCATAGAACTACATAGTTTACGATTCTATAAAGCACATGCAGACAAACATTCATTTTTATATAAGTACTAGCTGACCCACGCAGCTCCGCCTGCGCTATGTTTATGTTAACTAAACTTTTAATAACAGACATTCGCATCGAATACATAGCCTCCTTTTTTATAGTCGGTTAAAAACTGGGACCCACTTTTTACTTGCTCTCCGAAGCACGGACCCGTTTAGTTCAGATGGCGTTAAACGGTCACCCATCTATTTAATGACCTTACCTAACGTTGCTTAACCCGATCGATTACAAAACCTTGATAACAACTCTCTATGAGTGTTCCCTTACTAATATTTATTATATTATAAAGAAAAATTGATAAAATCGGACCAAGCGTATAACCAAGTACCCATTTTGACTTTAATCCCCTCTCCCAAAAGAACCGTGCTAGATTACGGGATAAAAAGTATCCTATGTTCTACCTCGTAGTAAGATCTCAAATCATGCCAAGTTTCATTTGAATCCATTCATTAGTTTCGGCGTGATGCTCAGCAGTGATACAGACAGACAGACAGACAGACAGACAGACAGACAGACAGACAGACAGACAGACAGACAGACAGACAAAAATTAAAAAAATTACATTTTCGGCCTCAGTATCGGTTATAGAATGCCCTCCAAATATAATATTCAAAATATCTTCAATGTACAGAATTGGACCTATTACAGTTTTATTATAAGTATAGATATAGAATATTTTATGACACCATATCAATGGTAAAGCATATGGGATGCGCGGTAAGAGCTTCTTCTAATGCCGTAATAACACGAAGTCGAAGGTCACTGAGATGGTTTAGTGGGTAAAATGCCCACTTAACTCTGACTTCGCCCCTTATGAAGATCGGGTACCTTTTAATGGTTTCCTTCATGACTAAAAAGTTTAACCAATTAGAAGCTACAGTAATGAAACGGTCGTTATTTCCTCTCGTTTTATACTTCCCTACAAAATAAACTTTCCTAATGTTTTATCACACTTTGTTGCAACTGTCTCTATCAGTTTACGTCGACTGTAAAATTGTATGAAATACCACCTTGTTAAAAGTAAGCGATTTTAAATTGGACGATCCCAAAGATATGGATAGTGGATACAATTAATTTTTATGGACATTTTAGAGCTCCAGACGTTGTAAATTGCGCGTCTAATTCCTTTTCAATTAACCTCCATGTTGTAGAAACGGGGACTTGTAGAGGTAGTATTTTCTCTTATTAAACTGCGAAGTGGATTTTATCAGATATGCATACTATCGGGTTATAAACTGCCTATAAAACTTACGTTTAATTTTAAGGACTTAATGGGCGACTTTAATATCAAAGAGAAGATTGTCCATTTGGTTAATGGTTTCTTTTATCACTACTTTGAACAGAACTTTTGAGGACGAGATTGGATTGGTAATTAAATCCTGGACGATTTGGTATGTATGGTCAAACTTATTGGCAGTGCCGCTTTCTCCGGCGATAGTTTTACTTAAATAACACGTGCATTGAATCGAGATTACTAATCAAGTACCAATTGACATGTGTAATGAAATTGACCGCCTAGAATACAAATAACTGCGTACCTTAAAAGAATAAACATTTAACAGTTCAAACAACGCAATTTAACTATTTCCTTAAATGTGTTTAAATCTCCATAAAACCAGTGCTAATAATGGAAAAGTATCCATTTAGCAAATTACACGACGTAAAAAATTATGTTCCTGTTTACACCTTGGCGAATTAAATCGCGTGTTCCAAGGACTGGTGTTAAATAATTTGGCGTGTTCCACCCTTTGTACGAAGGCTTGTTGGTGTTTACGCGATACTCTGTGGGCTGCAACTAGGCGCGACTGAAGGCTTGGCTGTCAGCGCTCGCACGCAACCCCCCTCTACGGACCACATACTACCATTTTTGATTTATGATTTGAATTAAACACTAGAATAGGTTTAATAATTCCCGCGATATTGGCCTTACAGATAGGCTTATCTGCATCGTTCCGTTTTTTGTAGATGTAGCAACGTCTATAAATAATAAGGTGGTAACGGTAGACGGTGAATCAGTAAGCCTGTCTCCGGCTTTTCCGGGGAAGTGAAATATAACAGCCCAATTCTTCCTATCTACTTAGTTGATAGTTTCAAGACAATATAGCGTTTTACCAATACTCGAGAGTCAAATCATGGTGTTTTCTCTAGTAACCACTCCAGATCCTCGCTTAACAAAGATATAGATGTAGTTAACCGTGATTATGTTGAAAATAACTAATTTTGGAAACTAGAAGAAGACCCATCACTATGTGTCTTGTAAGCCAAGATGTGCTGTAAACAGTCAATGTTAATCCCTAGGGGTGAGTTAGCAGGAGTACTGAATTATCTTGGAACGGAAAATTTGAAAAAGGAGAGTACTAAAATAAAAAATAAAATAACAAAATCTGAAAAAGGGACCTTGGGAACGGGATTATTTTGTACATATTTCTGTTTCGCTTATTTAAAATAAAAATAAAGAAAATCTTATAATGCTTAAATCAGTACACAATGCGAATACTGTGTGAATTAACCCAATATTAAAGTAAAATACACAAATCTAAGTCGTACAATAAACAATAAATCCTAAGCGTTCATTTAATTACATTTTATAATCAAGTAAATAACAATTATTAAAACAATCCCATTAACCTGATAAGCTCCCCAAATATGTAGCTACCAATTAAAGGTGATGTTGTTTTACGAGTAATGTTACTTCCGTTTTGATAACGACGAACACAGTTTACGTAAGTAACGCGTACAATGCACCTTAATATCGCGTTGTTTATTTTTATATCGGTGATAAAAATATAATTTGAATCTTATTCTCATTAAATAAATAACATATTTGTTCAGTATATGTGTATGTTCAGTTATTTATTATATTATATATATAAAAATACCACAATTTCAACTCAGCCGCCATTATCATTTTAAATTTAATTTCGCTTCGAAAGTAGTATTGCTTGCATTAAACTGAAGAATGGGCCGAGATTATGAATGAACTGCATTTCCTTCACGAATGTCCAATTCGTTTTGTTCGTCCGCACTTCCATTATTTTGTTTTGTCATCTTAAATCCAGCTCTGAGAACTCCGGTTTATTTTCATCTCACGATGCAACAAAATAAAAATGTTATTCGGATCAGCACCACCACGTGCAATGTTTGAAACATACGAGTAATATTTAGTACATTAATATTTACGAATGACTCAATGTTATTTTTACGTTGCGTATCTCTTGAATAGATAATTTATACCGCAAAACATTTAGTATAATTCTATTTAGTAGAGCTGCTCAGTGGTGTTGAGTGGTGTGCTGTGCTTTCTCCGTAGTAACTTGCGGCGTTATGCCCTTTAACACTTCCACCCCTGGAGCATATAGCTCTAACAACTCTGGTCGGCCAATCAAGGCAAGCCAGAGGTAAGAGTCCTGCGGGCCCCCTTCGGTTTCCACTCGGCCGACGAAGACACGCCGAGGCTTATTATTATTATATACTAGCTGACCCACGCAGCTCCGCCTGCGCTATTTTTACGTTAACTAAACTTTGAATAACAGACATTCGCATCGAATACATAACCTCATTTTTTATAGTCGGTTAAAAACTGGGACCCACTTTTTACTTGCTCTCCGAAGCACGGACCCGTTTAGTACAAATGGCGTTAAGCGGTCACCCATCTATTTAATGACCTTACCTAACGTTGCTTAACCAGATCGATTACAAAACTTTGATAACAACTCTCTATGAGTGTTCCCTTACTAATATTTATTATATTATAAAGAAAAATTGATAAAATCGGACCAAGCGTATAACCAAGTACCCGTTTTGACTTTAATCCCCTCTCCCAAAAGAACCGTGCTAGATTACGGGATAAAAAGTATCCTATGTCCTACCTCGTAGTAAGATCTCAAATCATGCCAAGTTTCATTTGAATCCATTCAGTAGTTTCGGCGTGATGCTCAGCCGTGATACAGACAGACAGACAGACAGACAGACAGACAAAAATTAAAAAAATTACATTTTCGGCCTCAGTATCGGTTATAGAATGCCCTCCAAATATAATTTTCAAAATATCTTCAATGTACAGAATTGGAACTGTTACAGTTTTATTATAAGTACTAGCTGACCCACGCAGCTCCGCCCGCGCTGTGTTTACGTTAACTAAACTTTGAATAACAGACATTCGCATCGAATACATAACCTCATTTTTTATAGTCGGTTAAAAACTGGTAAAAAGAGCAAGTAAAAAGTGGGTACTTTTTACTTGCTCTCCGAAGCACGGACCCGTTTAGTTCAAATGGCGTTAAACGGTCACCCATCTATTTAATGACCTTACCTAACGTTGCTTAACCCGATCGATTACAAAACCTTGATAAAAACTCTCTATGAGTGTTCCCTTACTAATATTTATTAAATTATAAAGAAAAATTGATAAAATCGGACCAGGCGTATAACCAAGTACCCGTTTTGACTTTAATCCCCTCTCCCAAAAAAACCGTGCTAGATTACGGGATAAAAAGTATCCTATGTCCTACCTCGTAGTAAGATCTCAAATCATGCCAAGTTTCATTTGAATCCATTTAGTAGTTTCGGCGTGATGCTCAGCCGTGATACAGACAGACAGACAGACAGACAGACAGACAGACAGACAGACAAAAATTAAAAAAATTACATTTTCGGCCTCAGTATCGGTTATAGAATGCCCTCCAAATATAATTTTCAAAATATCTTCAATGTACAGAATTGGACCTGTTACAGTTTTATTATAAGTATAGATTTTATTAAACTTTCCGCTTGCACGCAAACTGTAATACTCGTAATTTGATCTGTAAGTATTAACTGACATGGAATATTAACGCATATAGTCAAAGCTACAGCTTAGTTTAGATAACTCTTCATAGTTCACACTACAGAGTGTGTTCACAGAATATAACGTACTCTTTTAAAATAAATGTAATTAGTTAATTACACAGCTGTTTTTAATCGTGATGTTAATAAACCCCGGATATATTTCTTCCTATCAGTCAACAAATAAAGGACAGAGCATACATATGTATGTAGATTAGTGTCATAGAACATGTGTTCCACAGTGCAATGAACTATAATGATAGGTTTTGCAGATGTGAGCATGCGAGCAGACACTAACAATCTTTAAATTATATCTAGTACCTACCGTTATATGGTTGATGTTTTTTTATTTAACCTAGTGACGAGACAAGCAAAACCTTCGCCTGATGGTAAGCGTCGCGCCCGACTAAAAACAGTTGTAATTCACTGCCGATTGTTACCTGATATATTAGTTAAAAAGATTTCTGATATTTACAGATTTTACGGATTTTACCGCGATATAATCCGTAAAATTAATTTCATTTCAACGATATTAGTTATTAAGATTTCACTAGCTACAGTGCTCTTCACACTGAAATACAGCAAAGCTGCTTGGTGGCAGAATATCTGATACTGCGGACCTGGACGGTTCCTATCAGTAAGGAGTCCCATCTTGATTTAGGTAAAATAAGGGATCTCATTTTATCTAAGAGAGGCACAATGAGACGTTTCAGGATTATATGTCTAACTGCGATTTCACATGCAGTTATTTAATAATCAGTATTTCCAGTCATGCAATCTTATACGTGTACCTATAAATAATCTAAAATTTGCAGACGCCAATAGCTAGTACAATACTACCTACTACAAACCACAGAAAATTCAAAAAAGATCATTTTTCTAATTAGCACTGTTCAAGTATCGCATCCACGCCCTCTTCAGTTTCTGACTTGAATCGCAAACCACTGTGCCACAGTAGGTAGGTACTCTACGCAGGTTGTCATATTTATAACGTAGCACCATGTTTATTAAATGAGTTGTCATTAAGTTAATATTACATGAACTAAAGAGATAAACATTAGGAATAACGATGCAACGGTCCATTTCTGACTTCACAATCTAAAAATATATTTAACATTCTTTATTTTATACTTATGCAAATGAAAGCGCCGCGGAACTTGAATGAATGGACAAAAATAGCGTTTATATACATAACGTGTAGTGCTAAATACACTGGCCTTTCACCGAATTGAGATATTTTATTTCCATTTTCTATTAAGACACTTTAGTTCTATATTTGCCAAGAATATTGTGGGTGTGTGAGGTTTGGAAATGTCCATATCTCACGATAGAAAGTAATAACAGTGCTTTTAAACTCGTGAGGTTCCTGTTTAGTTGGCAAACAAATGAATGTGCCAATCTGTCTAAATAAACACTGATATGACTTCAAGTATTGACATTACTCGGATTTTAAATGTTAAAAAATCCCTAAGTAGGTACAGAAGCTGATACTTAAACGAAAAGTTATATTTTCACTATAAATAATTTAAGCGACAAAAATTAGACAGTTAATTTTCTAGAACTTTGCAATATTTTCCTAAATTTCACCTCAAATTACATTAAAAAGTAGCAAGTTTTTTTTTTAAATTAATACGAGCCAGTGCTTAACTGCAGTCCCACATGATGGCAAGCGGCGACGCAATCGAAGAACGTAAATCACACTAGCTTATTAAGCTCCATCAGTTTTCACTCTAGCCTTGAAGACACCCACATTATAATCGGGCGGAAAAACTGACGCAGACTCAAACTTTTCCAATCCTTTAGCTGTCCTTATTATGAATGACGAAGCATTAAGTAATTATAAAAAACATTTTTCCGCTGCCAGCAACTACCGGTTCCAAAACAATCACAGGTGTTCCGCGTTGTCTACGACGGGACATCCAACTATTTTGCTTTATACGCCATTGTTACAAGAACAATAGAGGGTAATTAAATTAAGTTTGGGCCCCATAGGTAAGTGGGCAGCCTCACATACGCCCACATAGCATTCGTAATCGATACCCGCGATAGCAACACGGCATGGTGTGGACGATACTGATTATCATTCCGCATAATTATATATCAATACACCGATAAATATGGAAATATGTCTATTTTGTGTGTAAGCCTCTAATTTCATATGAATATTAATACTCCATATCGAAAAATATCAATGACATTAACGCTTCCATTTAAATAAATAACAATTAGGTACGTAATTTTTTATGTTTTTTATTGAAAACAGTTGTGCAGTGTCGTCGCTGTGTTTAAATTGTACACGAGAACTCGTCACTTTTATGGCTAGTAGTTGCCTAATAAGAATAGGGTAAAAGTGGGATAGTTGCCACACTTTTTGAAATTACTTTATATCTCTCAGTGAAAAAAGCAAAATTCTTTATTTGTAATACGGGTAGGTACTTTGATTTATTATCTTCAAACTTATGAAAGGAAAAACCATCATCTTTGATATTTCCAGAGTATTAGCGATTTTTGCGGACCTCTAAATTTTGGGGCATCTATCCCATATAGGGGATAATTGCCAATAGGATAGATGCCCCACTGAAAAAGAGGCCATCTATCCCGCAAAAACTTTGATTTCACCTTGCCCTACCATGCAATCGCACAAAGACATGCAACACGGTCAACTTAGTGGTAGTTGTAGAGTCTCTCGAAAGATAAATAAAATAACATGCGATCATCCGCCAAACTAGAGAAATTACAATCGAGGCAACTATACCCCTAGGGCAACCATCCCACATTTACCCTAAGCTGATTTTTAGAATCACTCGCTAACCGGTGACGGAATCGTACACGGTTAAGCACACGGCAGACTCACAGGTCACACATAATTTAGCATAGCAACCCCTTATAGTGCACTGGTAGCTAAAATGGAGGTACTTTCAACGGCCAAGCTGAACTGATGTCCTCTTAAACCGTCACCAGCCGGACGAGTCAACTACTGAACACAGGTCTCCCCATTGAATCTTTGGTTCTGCCACTTTTTAATCAACATACTACTACACTACTAGGCGGTAGGTTTCTTGTGCAAGGAACCGTCCAGATAGGTACCACCGCAGTGTCAGATATTCTGCCGCCAAGCAGCAGTGTGAAAGCATTTCTCTGTTCCAGCGTGAAGGGCATTGTACCTGGTGAAATTACCGCACATACAAGTCTTAAATATCTAATGTCTTAAGTGTCGACAACGCGTTAGTGATTTTTCTGATGTTGCTAGCGTCTATAGGCTGCGGTGACTGCTTACCATCAGGCGGGCCCCACACTTGCTTGCCACCTTGGTTGTATAAGAAAAAATCTCTCTTCAGATACATCAAGTATCGATATTCATACAGCGTGCACTCACGTACGACTATCAATTCTATCCACCATTATATTGTAGCAATCAAACGGGACACAATAGTTGACAAATTGTACATCAAAGTACAGGAATATGTCATCAGTACCGGTCTGCCACGCGCGATCGTCCAAGCATTCATCCACGGTCCAAGGTTAAAGGTTCATCACTCGATTGTAAATCATTGATGTCCAAATTACTTTATTGATGTGGCATGTCAACAGGTCATCAAATGGCGTCAATAGAGGTGTATGGGCAAGGGCCGTAAGGCGCATCGTTATTAAGAGCATTGTACCGCGAAATGAATCGGCTGTATCGGCTTGCTGTGGCCCATCACTGTTCATTACAATGGCGACACGCTCCGATGGCTGGGGAACAGAGCTGTGAAATAGGGAAATTAGATGGACACGTAAAAAGCGTTGAAGTTTTTTTCTTTTGTTATAGTGTTCCAAAACAGTGGTTAGTTTCTGAAGCGTAGTGAAGTCAACAGGTTTAAATAAGTTGCTGTGATTTTTTTATTTTTTATTAAGGAATTCTTTGTGCCTACAAAATTACAACATCTAACCTAAAATTATTTTTAAGTATCATATGTAATTATAGACACTTGTATGTTTTCACAATATCAATTTAAGTAACTTGCAGTTTATTGGGAACTAGCGACCCTCCCATATACAATGTCCCTACTGGGACATCCTGGTAAAAGTAAAATAAAAAAAAATCTCAAGTTAATTCATTAACCATCTCAGCTTTAGTTCAGTCTTCTTTTTGTATCAAAATAAATGCTTCGGGGTCATGTCATGGTGGAAAGATTGGTCAATCATCATATTCTTCTAAGGCCGATTGTCCAGAGTGCCCCAGGTGAACATGTACTCGTATTATTTCGTCTTTCGAGGAGTGCGGTCTACGCACAGCCTAGATCTGTGCTAAGAAAATACGTTATGTATAAATGCTAATTCACACATAAATTATCTTGATACCGACGGTTTATAATACACTTAAAAAAAAAAAGAAATTAATAAAAAGTTTCTGAAATATGCTGGGCGCGGCTAGCATGGAACCTCGAGGCGGTGTGAGTCGGCCTAAAGAAATTGCCTCTACCTGTGTGGTCACCAGCAATTATCTCGGTAAATAATAAGTATTTACATCCGTACGCGTGTACCGACAATTTAATAAGTACGTACAGACGTACGTAATTCGTACATTGTAAGATTTCAATTGCATAAAGTACCTACTCTTTATTAAATTTGTACCTTTTTTGTTTGTTTTACGATCGAAGTATTATTATTTATTACCTTTATTTGTGTTATCATGATATATCTAACATAATACTAGAACAATATTTTGGTTCCTCTGAGGCCATGTATTCGTTTTACAAACAATACGTTATCACTTGCGTTAGCTTTTTTCCA
Source organism: Furcula furcula (assembly GCA_911728495.1). Lineage (NCBI taxonomy): Eukaryota > Metazoa > Arthropoda > Insecta > Lepidoptera > Notodontidae > Furcula > Furcula furcula. Next base: position 10,251,105 of record OU452256.1, on the reverse strand, counting down.
TATAATTTATATGGACTTCTCACTTATGCGATTGGTACGTATTGTTTATAAAACTGAATGAATATTTCTAACGCTTATTTTATTTTTTATTATAAACTCTACATTTCTATGATTAGATTGGACTGGATGCAGTCATCAAATTGGTCCAATGACCGATATTGGTTTCTTGAGCAACACAGATAAGAGAAATAAAACTTAACCGTTACGATACGATAGCTATAAAATGAGATAGATTGACTGATTTCACGTTTCTAACATCCTATATTGAATAACAATAGGTTTGACAAAAATACACCTAGCTTATCCGACACAGTGCAAAGTTTGGGTTTATACGATGCTAGCTTTAATCCGTTGAGGCTTTCTTTCACTCAATCATTGAAACTCACAAGCTTTATTAACACTATTACTTTAACAGGAACACAAAGCGTCTTTTAGATGCCGCGGAATTAACAACGTAATTTGTAAAAGCTGTCTGACTATTGTTCTTGGATTACAATTAAATAACTACAAGGAGTGTACCAGACATAAAGACCGTGTACAACTTGAGAAATCGCTTGCGTTCAAAGGTCGGATCGGCAAGCCGCTTCGTACTAAGTACGTTGAGTTCTTTGGACAAACAGCGCTTAACACGACTTGCTGTTTTACTGCCTACGTAAATCTCTGTAATAGCCAAGTCATTGGTTAGAATTTATGGACGCCTACAGTTTTAGACAACAGATACATGGAGTAAGTATTATGATAATAGCTCTACTGAGAAAGTTTAAAATATTTCACATTCTTCTTTTAGTCTACGAAATATTTACCGACTTAGGTTCTTAGTTGTTTTGCTATAATTTGTTCCACATGAGCCTCAAGAAGTTTAGTTTCACACAAAAATGTCTGTTACGCCTCGCGGACGCTTCCCTACTCTGGATTTTAAAGTTACCCTGGAAACCAATGTATACTTAAATCCAATCCAATTTTAAATTCCAACAATCAAGAGGCGTCGGTCTTGTCAGTGCGGACCGCTTCGCGGATTAGATTGACATTTATTTAGATTGGTTTTCAAAGCCTGTACTGCAATGTATTATATTTCACTGGAAGGCAGTTAAAGCTCCAGACGTGGCTGTGTTCTGCGAACTGCAACTAATTATTAGCTTGTGACAAATCTCATAATATAATCATCCATTTGTTCCATAAACAAAATGAAAATGACGCAGTATGTCTGCTATTTTCTGATTACAATCTTTACATGCAACGTCCAAAAGAAGGATGAGTCAGTGGAGACTTCCAATGATTTTATTTTAAACGTTCGGTGATCACATATAAGTACTGTATCGGGCTAATATTTATATTGTATTTCGCACATTTTCGATACAAGTAAAATGTGAAAAATCTACCGATTAGCACATAAAACTTGAATGACTACCACTTTATTTAACATACGTATACATTTAAAAACTTACACAAACTTATTGCAATAAAGGTTGTAATAGGTATGTGTGTTTATACATGTGCTAATTGTATGATGGTGTGCGAAGGTCGCGGATTCGATTCATGCATATATTTCCCAAATGATCATTTCATAATATGTTTTTGTCCAAGTGCTTAAAGCTCCTGCATAGTAGTAATAGCGACTCTTAGTTATTACTACCTAACTACGTTACTTGCACAGTTTACTATCGCTGCGTATGTCTGGCAAAAATAACAAATGAACTGGTTCTTATATTACTTACTTTTTATTCGATTGTAAAATAAACAACGTCTTCTTTAAAAGCGGCCATATACATAATTAGATCTCATCTCCAAAAGTTAATTCTATTGTAGGTGGATATGACGGAGATCTCACTCCGCGTCTGACATATGCTAAATGAATAAATCCGACGTGGTCGGATTAACTCCTAACAATGATGTTTCGGATGTTTCTATCGCACACGAGAAAGGACACTCTTGTAATTCAGCGAACGCACTCAACTTTTACGTATATAGGTACGTGTGTGTTTTTTTCTGTTGGCAATCTCTGTCATTATTATTTTATAATGAGGTAACCTGTGAAAATAATTTAAGCACCATAATTGGCTAAGTACCATTGAGGTAACATTACTTCATACTAGAGACCACATCGCAGCTAAAGCTAAGCTATAGCAAACAGGCTTTTAGAGCTTTTGCTATGTATACGTCAACACATACAAAGTCCTTCTCTACGTTATATAGAGTTTGTACGATGGAACTGGAATAATTTATTAAAAAAATCTAATTGTGATGGCATCTTTAGTACATAGTAGTGTTGCTTCAATTTTCAAGAAAATATCGTCTGTTGACACTTAACGCTTCCATATGTGTGTACGCCTTGAACATTTAGGTATTATGGAATATGGATAAAGAAATCTCTGCACCAAAACATAAACCGCATTAGAATTTTCGATGTGAAATCTATTTCTTCAATCGACAGAGGCACGCGTCTCAATATACCCAGCACTCTAAATAAAAAGATCTGCAGTAAATTTGGCAAGCTACTGTATAATAAAAATCCACAAGTGGGGTCGTAGTAACAGGAAAATATGAAATGTTTTCGCTTTAATCGGAACTACGCTGAATGTGTCTGGAGTGAATCTTATTTAATTGAAATACAACTCTACATTACAAGAACTGAGGTTTCCTTTTGTATGATTCGGTTGCAAATGTTTGTTTTGACTGCAAATTTTACTGAAGTTTTACGGCTCGCGGCCCGGAGTTCGTTGACCGGTGACGTCACCCTGAGTAATTCAGCTCTTATTTCAGGTGTAATTTGTATACTCCGCACATTTGTGAATATATCATTGACGTAGAGAGTATTCCCTCTACAAACAGCACCTACTTATTTCTAACCTAAATACATACCTACTAAGCTTGTTTACTTAAAATTGATAGTAAAAACACTATTCCTATTGTTGTTTCTTGGATAATGACTAATCCAAAAAATAACATGCTACTAAGTCTCATAATGTCTTATTTTCGCGAATACTACACATTGAAATCAAACTTTAACTTCAAATTTTAAAGATAAAATCTGTAAAAGTAGTTTGATTTCAATGCTACTAAGTCACTAATAGGGGGACCTTAAACTTCTACTATGAATAGTATGTAGTTCTTTCACGGTCTCATCAGTGTTTTGGTAGTTCGTTCGATTCCTTCCCAACAAAAATATTTCCGTGCATGAAAATCTTACATTTATGTATCTTGAATTTGGTTGTTATTCTTGAAGGTTTATATGTAAATGTGTATTAAAAAAAAGTATAATCTATATCAGTGGTCTGATTAACCATAGTACGTAGGTTGCATCATCTGGGAGTAGCCTATCCTACACTAAATGACTATGTACAGCTCCAAGCTGGCGCGATCGTTGCGTACCTGAGTAAGGGCTAGGGCATGCACAATGGATCCAACTGGGTCGAAGTGCGTTCCGGGAATACCGGGCCCAAATTTATAGCCACCAAGAATAGAATAGAATAGAACCATAGTACATGCTCTGTCTAGTATGGAATCAGATGGCCGTGTGTGAACTGTCCCAAGACATTTTTTTTTTGTCTTATGGTTAATGGCCAACCTGGTATCACAGTTGTTCAAGCTGTTTTATTGCTGCTGCCTATTATTTTACTGGTAATTACTGCCACTCGTTAAGACAGTATCTTAAGCCCTTTAATGTTTCCAGCGACAGTACTCTTAATACCGGAACACAGAAATGTTTACACAGGTGCTTTGTACCAGAATATCTGGCCCGCGGTGATATCTACCTAGATGGTATTTTGCACGAGGGGCCTAACACCTAGTAATAGTTTACATAGCATGCTTTTATTCAAATTGTAAACAAAATATAGCACTGATATATGCAGGTATTGGCATTTGTCGACAAATTCGATAATCTTTTTGAGGAGCCCATGTAGTCGTTCTACAATATGAAACAGTAGAGAATAGAACACTAATGTATGAGAATACACATGAGTTATGACATTCCGTTTCGTATTATACATAGAATGACAAACTTTATTCTAATCGGGAATAAGTTTGATAATGGAACGCGAAAGTCTAAAAGTATATATAGAATGACAACTTGGCTAAGGATTGGTGTCACCGCATATCAGATGCAGAACATCCTTACCTGGTGAAATTACCGGGCCCATGAGACCAACTAATGTCTCGAGTGACAATCGGCAGTGAAGTGCAACCATCGGGCGAACGTTCCGTTTGTCTCACCAAGTCGCTTGAAAAAACTTTCCATCCTGGATGGTTTTCGGGTCAACCTAAAATGAATGATTCAGTGCATTTCGATCAAAGTTTATCGCCGAGCAAAATATCTACACTATACACTACTAATAATAATTATCCATTTGCCAATTGCCAATTACAACACTCCCTACACATCCGCTAGCCAATACCTCTCCAACCAATACATAACCGCCGGTTTCATATTTGCCACAAAACTTCCCACGTTCACACTAACTGTTTACTTTCTACACGATATTTGCTTCAATCTAATGGGTAAATATTTAAAATCAAGTATAAACAGAATTTTAACCCTCCTTGTAACACTACACCCGAGGAACTCATAAACACTGTCTTTCATCTGGGCTGCCTTATTACGGTGCCCATAATGCGATGGGTGCTGTATAAAAAACGGTGGAGTAATCTAAAGGATGTATCCTATAGAGATTATTGAAGGACGCTTTAATAAGCTACCGTAATATGATATTTTTTGAACAAGACAGCGAAATAAGATTGTGTGTCTCGTAAATATAGCTATTTATGATACAGATGGTATTTATTATTATAATAGTTCGTACGTATTATTAAAATATGTGATCCCGTTCGTGTCAAATTTTCTATTCTATTTAATAAATATTCGTTCACTTGGGAATTTAAATAAAATACACATTAAATGTGGGTTCTCACTATGTTAGATGTAATAAACTGACTGGATGTATTTTTATATATGTAGTATGAACCCGTTATAGCATTAAGTTAAGAAATCTATATAAACATTATAATTATGTAAAACGATCGACATGGTGTTGTCGATACAGGCTTTTAGCCTAGTGTTGAGACCGCAGGACATTATATTTGTTTATCGTCCAGCAAATTACATGATATCAAGTATACCACTCTGTAAATCGTAAGTTTTTGCTGTAATATTTCTTTTTTCATTTTTCATGTATCCTTTATGTACCTATATGCTTTAGTTTCTATAATAAATAAATTAAAGAAAACTCGGCCACCAGACTAGTTAAGAATTGTTATTTCTAAAGAGAAATTTTTTTTTATAGAATTTTATTAAAAAAACTTTGCTTGACTTTCAAGATTTTTTTATAATTAAAAAAAACATGACGGTATCGTTTATCGATTCAATATTATCCATTGTTTACAAGTAACGCTGAAAAAAATAATAAGCGAGATAGGAATCGACAGCGAAGCAACCTGATGTATAGTTTGGATAACAAATTTTGTGCAGCATCTCCAGCAATAAATATTGGTAACGATTTTAGACTTTACGTATTAGCAATAAGGCCTAAAATAGACATGGTCATGGTACTAAAAGATGTTCAATTACGCTATTTACACACTATCGAAAATTGTAGATCGGATCAGAGCTCTGCTATTATATTAAAATCAATTACTATAATTATATTTGAGTTGGTGCACCGGCAACTCCGTGGGCGTGAGTTTCTATTCGTCTGTAATTAATGGCTCCATGATAAGCGGTAAAACACTTTAGATTAAAATAGAACGCTGATCTATGAACATGGTGTTTTGAGCGCATTATTTGAACAAATAACGGTTGTATTTACAGCATCACTCCGTACACATCGACTTAAAATATAGCTTATTGGTTATGAGGTAACTACGTCAGGGAAAATGTGTGATGATGTGTGTAATCATAACTCTGATGAGAATAAGACCTGCAGCTTTCTTCAGAAACATTCTTAATTAACCGACTTCAAAAAAGGAGGTTCTGTATTCGACGCGTATGTATGTAATATTAATAAAAATGCGTAATATTCATATATGTTAGTCTATGTGGGCTTCTAAACGAATTTACCAAATTTCACGAGTGTATGTATGTATGTATGTATGTATGTAGGTTTGTCCACGGATTTCTCAGAAACTACAAGTCCGATTTCAAAAATTCTTTTTGCAATAGTTAGAGTATCTTTCAACTTAGGGTAGAGTGCAAATTTCATCAAAATCGGTCCAGTAGTTTAAGAGATATAAACTTTTTATGTTTTCAGTAAGTTAATGTAACGTAAACGTATGAGTTGCGTGATAGTGCTGATACCTATCTTGGTAAAATAAAAGTCACTAAAAAGTGTTAAACAAACTATTTAAAAAAAAATAAAAACCGACTTCAAAGTAAATTATCTAAAAAGCATAAAATAACGAAAATATTATTGAAGTTGGTGCAGAATATACACAGCAGGTACGCTAACACCAACTTTAATAATATTTTCGTTATTTTATGCTTTTTAGATAATTTACTTTGAAGTCGGTTTTTATTTTTTTTAAAATAGTTTTTTCAATACAAAACATTCCAAACCGATGGCGGGCGGGACTCTCAAATTGTATCCTACTCTGTGCTAAAACCATCAGAAACCGAATTTAGTTAAAATAGGATGACCGGCGTACTGGTACATTGGATATTACGTAGACTTAAAAAAATAATTGAGGGTTTATTATATACTTAATGTGAATTACAGTGATGATATACACATTAGTAACTTAATTCAAATGTTTATTTGCGAATGTAATGTTTACGAAAAATGTTACAGTAGACTCAATTTTATTCGACCAGTAGAATACTGGTATGGAAAATTTCAACAGTAGCCGAATGATGTCTACTGCTAAACAAAGGCCTTAGAAGGGAGGAGTTGCCATAATTTTGCTCACTCAAAGGATCAGATCACAACTAGTTATTAAGTACTAATATAGCTTAAGTTTTAGAATAGGTTTTACTAACAGAATAGATCTATGTTGTCCGATATCTTTAATAAATAATAATAATAATTCCCACGCTTAGCTTGGCGGACGTCTTGTGGATCACAGTTTAGGTGGTAGGTATCCAATAGAAATACGCTGCTGCCCGTCTTCTTGTTTTCCCTTAGTCGCCTCTTACGGACTTCCAGTGGAACCCTTCTGGGTGCTATTCTTATCCGGACACCGTACGGGTCATACAATATTGCAAAATTTACAGTCTACAAATTGATTGGTCATAGATATATAAAGAATTTTTTATGGAAATCTATACTTTTAAAAAAACTGTAACAGGTCCAATTCTTTACATTGAAGATATTTTTGAAAATTATGTTTGGAGGGCATTCTATAACCGATAGTAAAGCCAAAAATATTTTTTTCTGTCTGAATCTAGGCTGCGCATTAAGCTGAAACTACTGGATGGATTGAAACGAAACTTGGCATGATTTGAGTTAATACTCCGAGGTAGGACATAGGATACTTTTTATCCAGATATTCGGCACGGTTCCCTTGGGAGAGGGGACTAAAGTCAAAATGTGTACTTGGTTATATGCTTGCTCTGATTTTAATAATTTTTCATTATAATTATAATAAATATTTGTAAGAAAACACTCATAGACAGTTGTTAACAATGTTTGGAAATCGATTAGGTTAAGCAACGTTAGGTAAGGTCATTAAATAGATGGGTGACCGTTTAACGCCATTTGAACTAAACGTCTCCGTGCTTCGGAGAGCAAGTACAAAGTGGGACCAAGTTTTTAACCGACTTTAAAAAACGAAGGTTTTGTATTCTATGCGAATGTATATTATTGAAAGTTTAGTTAACGGAAACACAGCGCGGGCGGAGCTGCGTGGGTCAGCTAGTATGGTATAAAGTTCAAATCGTATTTAAATTTTAATATATCAATACATTAATATAGAGGCAAAGTTTGTTTGTTTTAATAAATGAGGTGGTTTCTGGAAATTCATTTCCGAAAATTCCTTATTTCATAGAAAGCTTCAGTACTTTTTTTTTTTTTTTTTTTTTTTTTTTGTTGTCGAGGAGGAAACCTTCATAAGGTACCCGGTCTCCGAGGGGGCGGAGGCCAGGTTATGTGGGGTTTTTACCCACCAAAACCTCCCCGGTGGCCTTCATCGACGCTTATAGAGAGACTCTGGGCACTCCGTTCGGACCTTCGCCAAAGTCTCTCCAGCGCCAGACGCTCGCCAGAGCACGCCCCGAGGGGGAGCTGAGATGTACGCTCCCCCCGACACCCTCGCGGTGCTCACGACGACGCAGGGCCTACACCGCGTCGTCGCCCGCCTCGGGGCCGCATTTAGTAGGGACGCACAGAGCCCCCACCCTATGCGTCCGCGACCCACGAGCCCCCTTTAAGGCAGGGGATACCTCGTCACATTTCTATTAGGCCCCTGACGATGGGGCCGGAGTGCCGGAGCGTATAGCGCCTCCGTTCCGACGCTGTCGCCTCCGCCGAGCGGGATCAGCCCTCTCCCGATCACGCTCCGCGGCCTCCTTCTGGGACATAACGGTCTCGCAGAAGGAGGCTACGGCCCTCCACGCCGATTCCTCCGCCAGCATAGCCGATACTACTGCTGGCAGAGAGAGGTCGTGTCCGATCCGGTTAATTAGGATCCGCCGCTCCGAAGCCCACGCAGGGCACTCCTGGAGCGTATGCTGGGCGGAATCCCGGTCACCGCCGCAATGATGGCAAGTCGTCGTCGCCTCTCGCCCTATCTTATTCAGATAATCACCGAAACAACCATGTCCGGTGATTATCTGAGTAAGTCTGAAGGTGATTCGCCCACCTTTTCGCCTCAGCCAGGGTTCGAAGACCGGCAGGACAGCACCAACAACGCGCTTGCTCGCGTACCGCTCATCTGAGAGCCGCGAGCGCCATTGTTCGAGCGCGTGCCGTCTTTCCTCCCGCCGGATTGTTTCCAGCGCGGGTGCGCTTTCACCCCGCTGGCGGAGGACGCGGATCCGGTCATAGACCCTCGCATCCATTTCCGCCAGGATGTCCAGGGGCGGAAAGCGCGCCAGGATAGTTGCCGCCTCATAAGAGATAGTGCGGTACCCTCTCGCGACCCGGATGGCCATCTTGCGCTGCAGACTCAAGATCTTAGTCCTGCAGCGCCGGACGCCCGACAGTCGGTGTGACCACACGGGCGCCCCATAGAGGGCCACGGATCGCAGGACCCCCGCATAGAGGCGGCGTACCTCCTCACTCGGTCCCCCAAGATTTGGCAGCAGTCTGTGCATGGCACCCGCTACCCTCTCGATCCGGGGGACTAGGCGCTTGAAGTGCTCTTCGAAACTCCAGCGCCCGTCCAGGATGAGACCAAGGTACTTCATGTACCGTCCCACCCGGACCTGCGAATCACCTACGCGAACCGTCGAGTCAGGTGGTTCCCTGCTCCTGGGCAGTTTATGGAACCATAGCGCCTCGGACTTGTGAGGCGCTATCTGGAGACCCAACTCGCGGATTTTGGCGACGACGACCTCTACACCAAGCTCGGCGAGCCCGATGGTTCTCTCAAAGGTTTCCCCCTCGGCCAACACCAACGTGTCGTCCGCATAACAGACGACTGTTACACCGGGGGGGAGATCCACACGCAGCACCGCATCGTACGCAAGATTCCACAAGAGGGGGCCCAACACGGACCCCTGCGGAACCCCGCAGTGTATCTCCCTCCGTAATAAGGTACCATCCTGTCCCGAGTACTGGATGGACCTGTCGCGCAGATACGCCCCGACTATGCCCTGCAGATAGGGGGGGACACCATGATGTTCCAGTGCCCCCCGTATCGCAGCCCAGGGCAGGGTGTTAAATGCGTTGACGATATCTAAACTTATCGCCAGCACCACCCCGCCCCGAGACACTACCTGTTCCGACAGGGTGCGGACGCGAATTATCGCGTCAATCGTCGAACGCCCCTGCTGGAAGCCAAACTGGCTATCGGACAGATCGGGGCCCACACACGACAGATGCCCGCTAAGACGATCGGCAATTACGCGCTCGAAGAGCTTGCCGGCCTCGTCCAGCAGGCATATGGGACGATACGCAGAGGGGGAGTCTGCGGCCCTGCCTTCCTTCTTCAGGAGAAACATCCTTGCCTCCTTCCAGGACTTGGGGAACGTGGCAAATCGGAGGCAGCTGTTATACAGCCGCCTCAGCCTGTCCCCCAGGACGGCTAAAGCCAGCGCTAACACCCGCCCCGGAATACCATCGGGGCCGGGTGCAGTGTTCCGGCCACGCAAGCGGCCTACGGCTCGGTCCAGCTCCTGCTCGGTCACCTCGAACTCGGCCAACCATTCGGACGGCGTCGGGGGAACTGAGGGACTCACTGGGGTCGCCGGGAAAAGCGTATCTATCACTCGTCCCAGCAGCGCCGGATCCATGGTCTCCGTGATCGGGGGCGCCCAGGGGCGGAGCTTTCCGAGCACCGCCTTATAGGGTCGCCCCCATGGATCCCTGTTCAGGCCCTCAAGGAGCTCGCTCCAGGACCGAGATCTAGCATTCGTTATGGCGATTTGAAGCGCCTTAGTGGCTACTCGGTACGCCCTGTAGGCTATAGCCTTCTCCTCGGCTGTGGCTCGCCTTCTCCTCCGGGCTCTAGTGAACTGGCGTCGGCACCGCAAGCAGTCTACTCGCAACTGCGCGATCTCAGCCGACCACCAGTACGTCTGCCCAAATGGCTTGGGGTGTCTGGGGATTCGGGGCATGGAGGCGTCGCATATCGACGTCATCGTGCCCCGGAACCAGTTTGCCTCCTCCTCCGGATTGGACACGACCTCATCGGCGTTTACTTCCGGCCAGGCAGCGACGTTAGCTGCGGCGACGAGACGATCTCGATCGAGCCGCTTGAGGGACCAACGTCGCAGGGGGCCGCCTTCTATGCTGTTGGGCCGGTCGGGACGACGGAGGGCTACATCGAAAACGATGTAGCGGTGGTCGGATAGTGTGACCACTTCCTCCGCAACGCGCCATCCCGACAACATGCTGATCGCAGAAGGAGTCGCCCACGTTAGGTCGACGACCGACTCCCCCTGCCATCGTACGCACGTGCTGACGGACCCCCGGTTTACAAGACGGAGGTCAAGACCAGCTGCCCACACTTGCAGTGCCTCTCCCTTTGGACCGTCTCTGCGGTTACCCCACGCTCTAGCGTGGGCGTTGAAATCACCCAGGACGATCAGTGGACGGGGTTGGCATCGGCGAATACAACTTGCCAGCCCATCTAAGTACGCCTCATAGTCGGCGAGGGACCTGTTAGGAGACACGTAGCAGCCGACAACAGCCAAAGCGCCCCACTGAAGCTTCAGTACCTAGTCACAATTCATACAGGCGTACAGGCGATATCATTTCCATAAAGAATAAACTTAAGGAAATATTAATATAAAGCAAGGCGAAGAGGGGGTCAGGTTGCTAATATAAAATGTACCGCTATTCGTTACAAGTAAAGAGATATTATATTTAATACTTGCGCTCGCATTGTGTGGAACAATTGTAATACGATAGGTAGCCCCTGATAACCTCTCCGGTGTCCTAATGACACGCCATTGTGACAGAGGCATACTTCATTATGTTCGCAATAAACCTAATTGTAAGGAGGTCAACTGTATTGTTTTGGTGCTCATTGGATCAGATAGAAAGGAAGAAAGTTGTTAACCAATAAACATTATATGATTTTGCTATTTTCATTCATTGCTTAGTTAAATAACACCATAATTATTTGAAAAAGAAACTAATCTAAGTACGTGAATTGGAGGAAATAAACAACTAAACTCCACAGAATCTACTGTGGAGTTTAGTTGTTTATTTCCTTTGTCTAATGCAAAATATCGTGCTATTTAGTGTAACTCAGCGATTTCAGAGATTTCTCGTTGAGAGCTCTTCATTATAGAGAACTATATACCAGACTAGCAATTTCCTGCGGCTTCGCCCGCAAATTTTTTTACAGAGTTTCCCAACCCCTAACACAACCCCAAAGGTTGTTTTTGAAAATTCGCGAAACACGTATTGATTTATTTTATTTAGAGAATCTTTTCAGTAAATTTCAAGTCAATCGAACGATACAATAAAAAGTTTCATACAAAAGAAAACACCCCATTTAACCCCTTTAGGAGTCGAATTTTCAAAAATCCTTTCTTAGTGGATGCTTACGTCATAAGAAGAACCTACTGTCCAAGTTTCAGCTTTCTAGGTCCAGTGGTTTGGCCTGTGCGTTGATGAATCAGTCAGTCAGTCAGTCAGTCAGTCAGTCAGTCAGGACAAGTAATTTTATATGTACCTATAGATAAAACAAGAATTTCATCACTAGTTTTTTTATGTTACCCTCTAAATTAGATTAAAATATCAATGTACAGTAAAACTGTCTACAAGGTCAATAAAACTCATACTCAAACGTAAGGAACGTTTTGAACAATCAGAGGATTGATGTGAAATTTAAAGATTTTTTATGCTTTTAATCCCAAAAGATACTTGGCAAGTAGTGGGATATTGTTTCTTATACCATCAATGTGGCCAATAAGCATGCGACCCACATTATGGTAAGCACTCACCGCAACTATTACGCTAGCAACACCAAAGTAATCACTAGCGCGTTGCCGACCGTAAAGACATTAGATATCTTGTGTCCGATAATTTCATCAGCTACAGTGACCTTCACACCAAAACACAACATATTTACACCACCAGACCACAAAACAAAAATCAGTACAAGTACTATAGAACGCTTAATTCAAGTAAGAACTCGTAGGCCCGTGCCTACGAGTTCTTAGTAGTAGTAAGAACATCAAAATACATAAATATCAGGTAAACGACAGTAGGTACCATACCGTCAGCTGTATTTATCGACATTTGCGCTTGTGACAGATCAAACTCATCACTATTAATCACTTACATATCAATATAACTCTCATAATATAACTTTAAATATTTCAATTTACCTGCCTCGTAGAGGAAAATCTGCCTACACTTTGTTTAAAGGGACCATAGACTAACGCGTACTCTATTCTTAATATATAAACTCTATGACCTGGACGGTTCCTTGCACTAGAAACTTAGTAAATTCGTAAAAAATCGTTATCAAATAAAATACATAATTGGTACTTAACAATTTCTTAATTATCGCATATGATTCAACAATCAAAACCTCGGTCTGATATTTTACAATAGTGCTAACCATGATGACCGTATTCGTACTATTTCCTGTCTGAGGCTACATTAATTAGACAGCACTAAACGCCTATTCATTAGAGATGTTGCACATAATAATTTTTTGGTGAAATCGATTCCGATGATTTGTCAGAACAAATAATGTTTTGTTCATTGAGATATAATGTATTAAGTACTTTAGTACATCATATCTCAATGGTTTTGTAAAAGTTATTATATTACGCATGCACACATTGTGCGTTACACATAGGGGAGATCAAGGAAGGTTGTGAAATTTTTTACGTTTCTATTCATCAACAATCAACAATAATTCAATATGAGAGTCCTATTAACTCATGGTACTTTGACCTTAAAGAAACATAAACCAAATGTAAAATTTAAGGAATTAGTCTCCAGATCCCAGTGTCACAATTCTCCTAGTATCTCTCCTAGTAGTTGTAGAGTTGTTTGGTTTCCATTGTACAGGCTCTGCCTAGTTTGGGATCAGATTGTCTCTAAATAATTTTAATTCTTTCACTAACAAAAAAAAAAAAAATTAAATTTACATCTTTGGTAAAACTAGGTAGGTACACAGGCGAGCTTAACTCAATACTGAGTTTTCTTACAGCAAACTAATAAAAAAAATATAATATATTTTAAATATCAAAATATCAAGTTATAACACATAATTATAGTACAATAGACATAAATACGTTCAAATATAAGGCCTCCGATGATCATGGCTTCTGCATTCAAAAGTTCAGAAATGTATAGATAATTTGAACTGAGCCGCCATAATATATTAGGTATTTTACGTAAATAAAATATAGAATTATGATATGCGTATTTTACGATATTCAACAACAACATTAATCATATTAAAACAATTTCTTATATTTCAGGTAAGTCCAAAGCAAATAAAACGGTCATCAAACGTGTCAAAGGTAAGTAAAACCGACCCTTCAAGTGCACCGGCGGGAATGTGCGTGGGCGCACACCCGCTTACCACGCGCGAGCTTGCCCAACACCGCTGTATCGAATCAAGATCAAGAGCATCGTAATACAAACACTCTATAACACATCAAAGTATGTGAAAGCAATCTACGTCTCATAATCGGAACCCTTGACGTGCGGCGTTTTTAATTCCGTCATGTTGGTACAATGAGATATTGTTGCCAAGAACGCGTGAGCTTGTGAATGAATTGTTTGATGTAATAATGTTCATGTTTAAACTTACACGTTAAATAATACGTGGTTAAAGTGCAACCTTAAAAAATGTTAGTGCTGATCAACGTTTCTTCTAGCGATTTTAATAATTCACTTTTTTTCTTACTAGTATCAAAAGTCAAAAATAATTTATATCAAATGGGCTAACACTTTTGAATGGTAATTTTTTTTAAGAAGCTACCGCCGGATTACAACTCGGCCTCAACAGAGAAGATCCGGCAATAAACTCAGCGGGCTTGTCATTTTTTCACTTTTTTTAAACATTGTGTCACTGTTTATTTAACCCTCTTTTACCGCATACACGTAATTATATACTTCTTACCTATTAAAGCAAATAATAGTAGCTGACATAGTTCTCAGAATTTGCAAGTTGCGAGTCACATCGCTCGAAGAACCGATAACTGACAGGGAGGAGGTTCTCGAGTGGCGACCACGAATTGGTAGACGTAGCGTAGGCAGGCCTCCCATTAGGTGAACCGAAGACATTGTTCGAGTCGCAGGCAACCGGTGGAGGATGCAAATAGAAACTTTTCGTTCATTGTGGCATTCCAAGGAGGTGTCTATGTTTAACAGATTAAAGCAACTAATATCCAAATTGGAAATTTTATAAGGCAGTGAAAAATAATAAATTACATCGATCATATTTTTTATAGAAAATATTACAACGATTTCTAACGGGTGTAAGGGGACATCGTACCGAAAACCGATACCAGGGATTCAGTATATGATTCTGAACATTCTAATGTTGAAATATTTCATCGGCATTTTCATAAATTTCCAAAAAAAGGCTTTTTTTTAATAAAATTAGGATAACATCATTATTAGTATAATATTAAAGCCTAATTTCAATTTAAAAACAATAAATTACTTATTTGTGCAAAATTAGCAATCATCAGCAGCCGAAAAGTCCACTGCTGAACAAAGGCCTCTCCCTTAGAAGGGAGGGGTTGCCATAATCTCCACGCTTGGCAGGCGGCTTGATTGAAATTAGCAATGTAATTTGAAAAATAAATATTATTCCGCACGTATTCATTACATGCTCAAGAATTAACAAGTTAATCATTTGTAATTTTCCATTTATATGGTTTCTGTAATGTTGTAACGGGCAATATGAGAAATCTAATATATAAAATTCTCGTGTCACAGTTTTCGTTGCCATACTCCTCCGAAACGGCTTGACCGATTTTGATGAAATTTTTTGTGCTTATCCGGTATCTATGAGAATCGGCCAACATCTATTTTTCATCCCCCTAAATGTTAGGGGTAGTCCACAAATTATTTTTATATGGCAAAACAACGTTTGCCGGGTCAGCTAGTCTTATATAAAAGTTTTCGGTATTTAGTCCCCTTACACCCTGGCGGGTTAAGGAGTTTAAAAATTTTCCTAAAGCAATTTTCTAGTGGACTGTAAATATAAATATATAATTATATATTAAAAACGCGGACAAAAGAAACTATACTACATTCGCAGCATACTGGATTGCAAGGACAAGGAAGTTAGCAACTGCAGGGAACACAAATGGAATAAATCGCAGCTGCTGCAAGGAACGGATGGTGCGCCCTACCTTGAACGGCTGCGATGCGATGATGGCGGCGTCCTCTGCTGCTCCACAAATTAGATAGTTGTATCTGCTGCTATTGTCTCTGGCACTTCTTTTGCTTTTAACGAGGGCGGAATTAATTATTATATGTATTATTTTTAAATAATATCGCGATCACGCCATAAGAAAATATTTTACGGCGGCGGTGACAAATTCACGTCACATTTTCAGAACGTCAATTTCTTCTTTTTTATATAAGGCGCACTAGGGAATAGGATGAAGGACAGGGAAATCCAGCCTGCTACAAGTGCATTTTGGTAAATAAAAAGTTTTCAATAACGAGATCCAACATCCCCCCGGCCTTGAAGGAATCCTTTCAAAAAATACAGACTAATAAAATCTATATTAAATAGACTATTTGACTATATCAGTCTTCAATTAAAATAAATAACAAAGAAAAAACTGGTTGGTTACCACCGCTTACAACCTGTGTGTCGCTAACATAAATTACTAAACTTAAATAATAAATATAATAAAATTATTAGTAAAAATGCTACTGCGTTGGTAACGGGCACAACCGTACTATAGGTCGCTCGTAGGTACCACAACTAGTTTGCACTTCTGCAACACGAACAATTCCATCTTTACCAGGAAATAATCGTGTTATAACCCCCAATGGCCATTGCAGAGGAGACGCATTATCAACATTAATTATGACGATCGTACCTACAGCTACAGGGTTAGAAAGAGTGTTCCATTTTTCCCGCATTTGTAAGTTATGCAGGTATTCAGAACGAAACCTCTTCCAAAAAGACTGGACAATCGAGTCCATCAAAGAAAACCTAGACAGTAAATTAGCTCTCTCATTGGTCACATCCGCTGCTGTTAAGAATGCCAAAGGAGCGGTATGTAAAAAATGTGAAGGAGTAAGAGCTGTGGGTTCTGATGGATCTGAACTTAGGAGATAAAGTGGCCTGCTATTAAGAACACATTCTATCTGATTAAGAATCGTAAGCATCTCCTCATAAGTAAGGATTTGTTTACCTATTACTCGAAAAAGTAAAGCCTTGGCACTTTTATATTTGCCTCCTAGATCCCTCCAAAATGTGGGGCGGTGGGAGGATTAAAACGCCAAATAATGCGGTTTTTAGTAAGCTCATTTTGAAAAGTTTTATAGTAATCATCAGACTTTAAGAAGTCATACAACTCGTTTAAATACGATTTTGAAGCTATGAAGTTTTTGCCGTTGTCGCTATATAAAAATTTACATGGACCACGTCTTGACAAAGAGCGTTTAAACGCGTCTAAAAATGTGGCAGAACTTAAATCAGAAGCTAATTCGATGTGAACAGCAAATGCCTTTTGACTGCGAATCCCACGCTTCCTAGCCATTGTGATATACAAAGGGTCAGCATAATCTACCCCTGTATGAGTAAATGCGTTGCATTGTTCTAAACGGCACTCAGGTAAATCAGACATTATAGGGAAAGTTGGCCTTGGGTTCATACGAAAGCAAGTATTGCATTTATGTATGCGTTGTTTTACAATGCGTCTGGCCGACAGAATCCAGAACTTTTGCCTTATTATTGAGAGCAATAATTGAGGCCCAGCATGTAAATAAGTGTGGTGATAATAATCAACTAAAAGATCAATCACATGTCCCTTTCTCGGCAAGAGAGCAGGATGCTTATGAGAATACTTAAGTGAAGAATAACATAAACGTCCTCCAACTCTCAATAAGTTATCGGAAGATAGGAATGGACTAAGCTTACGCAAAGCGGATGAAACAGCTTTCCCAGTTTGTAAATTCTTAATGTCGTTAGAAAAATAAAAATGCTGGATATGTTTTATTAAATATATCTCAGCGGTATTTAAATCATTAGCGGTAATTACATCGTTGCGAGGCAGTTGTTTCAAAAATCTTAAAACATAAACCACACAGTGGAGCAGTTTACTCCATGAAGAGCACCTATCACTGAACAATAATATTGGATCTTCCTTTACACTAGCGGTTACACAAGTGACAATTTTTGATTCTAGTGGTGCTACCGAACTTGGAGAGAAAGTTGAAATAGGCCATTCGCTAATAGGTAGAGTGCACCATGAAGGGCCATTGAACCATAGATGATGGTCCTTTAATTGGGAAGGCAAAAGGCCTCTCGACAAAGCATCTGCGGGGTTTTGCACACCCGGAATATAATATAAATTTTCAGGGTCAATATAAGATTGACATTGTGCTATTCTGTTAGCAACAAATGTGTTAAATCTGTGCGGAGATGATTTCACCCAACACAGTGCGACTTCAGAGTCAGAAAAAGCATAAATACTATCAACAGGATATCGTTGCGATAATGTGTCACACACCATACGCAATAACTTCGTCATAAGAACGATACCACACAGTTCCAATCGAGCAACTGTGACAGTTTTAATTGGAGCAACGCGTGATTTTGAGCAAATAAGACGAACGATTGGTTCTCGATCACCTATAGTAACATGAGTATAAATGACGCATCCATACGCCTTCTCACTGGCGTCAGAAAACGCTATCAACGACAATTTACAACCAGGTCTAAGACGTCATAAAGACGGGCAGTAGCCGATAAAATTGCACGCTTTGTGCCTACTGGTTGAGGAGGTGAAGTGGAGAAAACAAATTTATCAAAAGCAGGAAGCCAACTTAGACCTAAAATCTTTAAGCCACTGTCACTGTCAAAAGAGATTGACTCAGACTTACGTTGAGAAGAAGAAGAAAGAAGAAATAAATTTTATTTTTTCGCAACATGTGACGCTACAGAAAAAAATATATATATATACTTAACAAAAGTAGATAAAAGTAAAGTATTATTGCTACATACAATAGCATATAACATTTCTTAAAACTTAACCTCTTATGCCCCTAAGCCCCTTGCCATATCGATATTCATGAGCAAAGAGAAAGTCACCAAATCAATCGCCCTCTCTATTTTTGATAGGTGGTGGGGTATATGTGTTCTGTGGTTGATGGTGCCATACTCTTTGCTATGAAAACAAACAAGTAAAATCTAAAACTAAACATAACAAAGAGGTTTTAACTTATAAATTCCAACCTTAGGTACCCACATATCCGACAATCCATATAACTAAAAATAATCTAAAACGCATATTGAGTCAGATAAAAATAAATACCAAAAATAAAATAAAAATATGAACAAAACTGGAGTGGTGCGTCGCATGTGCGGAAAAAACAGGTCACTGCTCAGCTTGATGCTGCAACACCGGGTGAACCTGATGTCAGTAGCGCTGATTTTCAGCAGAGACCCTTCGAGCAACGTTCCCGATTCCCACCGGTGGGAACCCACAGCCATTCATTCATATATTTCTTATGAAAAAGTACCCAGTAAAACAATAGGTTAGTATATAATTATATTTCAAATTCAGTCATCATTATTTTCAAACCAAACAAATGTAGGTAGGAACACACTCATGTATTACAGTGCCGGGCGTTGTCTGACATGCTCATTATTTGGAAAAGAAATAAATATATCAAAACAAATATTAATATATTACATACATACTATGTGTATGTGCAGCTTGGTTTGTTTAGCAGGTATTGTAGTAACAGTTCAGGATGAGTTTCATATTGTTTTTTTTTCAGATGCTATATTACCTACTAAAGCAACAAAAGCAAGAATATAACAGTTGACCACTGGTATGTGTTCTAGAAATTCTGAAGAATTGCTAGCCCACTTCGCCAACTCAAACCCCCCGGCCTTAAGCATATGGATGAGCTGATAGGCTATATCAGCCGCCAAAGATACAGAAGATGCCGAAGAACATACATCATCCATGTACGTATCCCTTTCCAACACATCCACGGCAAGTGGGTATTTGGGACCCTCATCCTTAGCCAACATTCGCAAAGTTCTCATCGCTAAAAAGGGTGAAGAACATAAACCAAACGTGACTCTATTATATTCGAAAGTATCTAGCGGTTCATCGGAAGAGAACCGGTACAAAATTCTTTGATATCTGCGGTATGCAGCATGTACTTCAATACATAAGTACATCTGCCGTATGTCAGCAAAAAATGCTACACTAAACATACGAACATTAAGAAGAATACGGAATATATCAGCCTGAAGATTACAACCAGTATGTAAGATATCGTTTAAAGAAACCCCAGCATCCGTTTTGGCACTACCATCGAGCACAATACGTAACTTCGTAGTGTCTTTATCTTCGCGGATAACAGGATGGTGCGGTAGATAAAAACCTGGCTGTATGCACTCCTCCGGTGGAGTACGCGAAATTATACCTTTATCCAGATAGTCACGAATGACATCATTATATCGAGTTCGTAACTCAGGTGTCTTGTCTAGCTTATTTTCCAGAGACAAGTACCTCTTCTTAGCTGTAATATAAGAGTTACCTAATTTATCAGGACTTTCTTTAAAAGGCAACACTACAGAATAACCGCCGGTGCTATTGCGGGTAGTTGTGGAAACAAAAATATTTTCACATTCTTCCTCTTCAGGACTTAAAAAATTATTAGCGGGTAATTCCTCAAGGGTCCAAAATTTTTCTAAAACTTTGTCAAGTGAGTCTTGAGTGAATGAACAAAAAGTGCGGGATAAGTTGGGTGTCATAACAACAGGCGTATTACCCATTACGATATACCCTAATGTAGTTTCAATAGCGGAAGGCATATTATTATTACGCATAATGCGATCAAATAATAAAATTTGACAGTAAATATTTACTCCCAACAATATTTCAATCGGTCCAGGTACGCCATAGGAATCGTCACTGAGTGGAATATTTTTCAAGTAATCTAAGCTTGAAGTATCAACGTAAGAGTCTGGCAAGTGTGTTGTAATATTGTCCACTACTAACGGTTTGATAGAATACACAGTGGAGTTACCAAAACGCGAGCTAAATTTGATATCAGTTACGCCAAGAATACGCTGTGAACTTCCACCGATACCCTGTACTTCAGTAAACCGATTTTGTGTCGATACGTGAAGCGATAATCGTTTACAACAAGAAGATGCGATATAATCGCTTTGTGAACCTGGGTCAATCAAACATCTTACAATATGATGTTGATTATTGTTATCAATAATAATTATTTTTGCGGTTCCTAATAGAGTTGTAGATAAAGAACGATCAGAATGATCGCGCGAAACGTTACACACAGAAGTGTGTATAGCGGTAGGTGCAACGTTCACTTGATTGTCGACCTTATTCTTATTAGACATAGAGTCACTATTTGCAGGTGTTGCGGATATATGATCCGATTGAGATACACCGCGAGTCACATGTAGAGGTGGAGCGGACACACTTCTATTGGAAGTGCAATTATTAAAATTATTTAATTCACCAAAATGTAATAATGAATGGTGTTTAGCGGAACAGTGGGAACAATATTTTTGCGAAGTGCATTTAAAAGTTCTATGTTTGCAACTTAAACAGTTATTACAAAATGAATTATTTTTTACGTAAATAAACCTATCATATGGTGTTTTTGCCATAAAGACTGGGCACTGATACAAATGCTCATGCGCGCTATTCTTGCACAGGGTACAAGAAACTTTATTCACTTTATTTGTAAGGTTGACATCAGTGTTAATAAAATACTTAGTTGGTTTTGGCGTTGGAACTTTATTACGTGATTTATCGAAATCTGGAACTGAAAATCTTTGCCCAATAGAACGAGACATAATCTTGCTTTGCTCTTTTACAAATTCAATTAGATTAGCGTATGATGGAATTTTTTGTTTACGATACATTGTTTCAAATAATTTGATCGTATTTAAATCCAATTTTTGTAACGCAAGGTGTAAGAATATAAAATCCGATAAATCAGTAATTTTTAGTTGTTTAAGTGCTTCTACAGACGAATTAAAATTATTAATGAAACTTTCAAAAGCTGAAGCACTGTTATTATTCAGCGGTTTAAATTCTAACAACTGGTTTAAATAACTACCAGCCAATACGCGAGGGTCATCATATTTATCAATAAGTGCATTCCAAATTATATTATAATTCTCGGCGGTTGGTGGCAAACCAGCGCACACAGACTTTGCGCTGTCAGTCAACTTGCCAACTAAATAGTAAACACGATCACCATCAGTTAAATCCGCATTGTCATGTATAACACTTTTAAATTGCTGGTAGAATAGTGGCCAATTGCGAGCGTTCCCATTAAAGGACATTAACTCAATAGGAGGCAACTTAGGCTTGGATTTCGATGCTGAAGAAAAGTTTTGATTGTGACTTTTACTACTAGCGGCGTCTACTTGTGACATAACTCGCTTTATGTAACAGTACATTTCTTCAAATGAAAGCCATGCCTGATAATCAATTTTATCCTCTGGGTTTATTTGCAATTTAAATGTGTTATATTTATCTGTCGCTTGTTCGAACTCACTACGCAAAGTATCAATATTACTCACATTACACAGGAAAACTTCACGTTGGGATTCATTGGTAGCAGCAGACTTAGATAAATCATATATAGACTGCAGCCTGGCAAATAATACATCGCGCTTAGAGCGCAGGATAGTCAAATGGACATGATCCTCGTTAGATATTTCAAACTCTTCCTCACTATCTGCCTTCTTACCCTTCCCCATTATTAATATTTAGTTAATTAAAAATGGGTACACAAATAAAATATATTTTATGTCACTGTTAAATCAGTCATAAAACACCGTTGAACTATAACAATGTTCAATCAGTTGGTAAATACAAGAAATTAAAAATTAAGATAAATATGAATTTTCAAAGGCATGTGTGAAGTTGCCTTAATACATCTGAACGCATATATGAAGTAACCTTAATTACTCCGAACGCATTATAATAAATCCTTTTTGCGAGTATTGAGGGATCGCTCAGGCGTGACCTTAAAACAAAAGCTACACACGCGCACTGCGTTGACAGCTGATGCGGTTGCAATTAATTTTGCACTATAATAAATATATGCGAAATCACTCTCAATAGAAAATATTAATGGGTATAATAGGTAGAATAAGAGTATTCTAATGCGATTATGTAATGGAATGAAACAATTATCAATGCGGGATGCGTAAGAATACGACTTAAAATAATAAATTTGATAATTATTTCAATACCAATTACGTTAAATTATACGTATATAGACATAGTACGTAAGTTGTAAGCGGTGGCTAAGAATAACCATATCATTTGCTTTACTATAATAGTATAAGCACAAATTATATTCGGAAAAATCTAAGATTCATTATCCGGGCCGAAGTGACCAAAAAAAGTGGCGGGTTAAGGAGTTTAAAAATTTTCCTAAAGCAATTTTCTAGTGGACTGTAAATATAAATATATAATTATATATTAAAAACGCGGACAAAAGAAACTATACTACATTCGCAGCATACTGGATTGCAAGGACAAGGAAGTTAGCAACTGCAGGGAACACAAATGGAATAAATCGCAGCTGCTGCAAGGAACGGATGGTGCGCCCTACCTTGAACGGCTGCGATGCGATGATGGCGGCGTCCTCTGCTGCTCCACAAATTAGATAGTTGTATCTGTTGCTATTGTCTCTGGCACTTCTTTTGCTTTTAACGAGGGCGGAATTAATTATTATATGTATTATTTTTAAATAATATCGCGATCACGCCATAAGAAAATATTTTACGGCGGCGGTGACAAATTCACGTCACATTTTCAGAACGTCAATTTCTTCTTTTTTATATAAGGCGCACTAGGGAATAGGATGAAGGACAGGGAAATCCAGCCTGCTACAAGTGCATTTTGGTAAATAAAAAGTTTTCAATAACGAGATCCAACACACCCTGTATAGTAAAAATATTTACGTTTCGGAATAATTTCTAACTCCAAAACTAGCGACACATTATGATATATGATAAAAAATAATACCAAGTCCCCAGCAGCAATATAAGCCATAACTGTTTTAACGATATATCGTTCAACGCCGACCGTTTTTATTTCTATTCATAAGCCGCACATTATCTCTTAGATTGCATTCTTGATTCGTCACCGGCGGTAATACGAAGACCACGTAGATCAAATGTTGGCGCATCATTAGTTTTATGGCGCCGCTACGGTAAGCAGTTACACGATATCGCAACACGAGAATTATGGGAAAGATAATATGCTCTTAATACTACAGTAAGTTTTGGTTTTGCTTGTGATGTAGATGGTTAGCCGTTATCTCTATGCTAGAAAGTTATACGGTAGGACGATAGATGCTTTGAGCTTCACATCCTAGACTTTTTTTTGCTGGGGAAACCTTCAAAAGATCCCCGGGAATTGTGGGGCTCGACCGGGTTATGTGGGATTCTCACCCACTAAACCCCAGCGGCTGTCGCATCGGTACATGAGAAGGGAACCCAGGGCTCTGCGGTGGGCAGATCCCACCAGGAGCCCCTCAGTGCCTTGCCTTTGAGCCCGCCGCCGGGGGACGCATTGTAGCCCCTCGGGAACCAGACACGGTGCTCACGGGGACGGGGGTCGCAACCCCGCTGCCATGCTCATCAGAGTTGGCGCCGTGCTCATGGACGTCCTAGGGATGTGATCTTCGGGTCGCTGGACGTTCGGGGTGTGGGCACCCCGAACGTCCAGCGACCCGAAGATCACATTCTAGCCAAGCTGTATGTGTACATAATATCAATGTTTATCCTTATTAATGTAAATCTGAAAGTCTTACCGTAGTATAAATAATACATACATAGTTACAGTAGATGCACTATCAACAAACGACTAAACAAATGCCGTACCGCCCGCCTAGCCGCCGCCGCCGTCGCGCGGCGTTCATATGCTCGACTAAAACGTATAGTGACACTCGCTGTACTCGCAAAGACGCCTACCAAGCGTGGGGGTTCAGCAGACCTATTTCGGCTGGTGATGATGATGACGAGTGATGACCCGCTGGGCTGCGGGGTACAGAAGAACGTCTGTTTCTGTGATTAGATCAGTTTATTATTAGTGCTCCCACGGTATTATTTATACTGAGATTTTATGAACAGGAAACATCATGTTGAAAACACCAATCAGTATTTGGCTTGTCTGGTGGATTGTGGCTTAAATCCCTTTAACAGTGATCTTAGAAGATTCCTTTGTCTAGAGCGGTAGAAAGTTAACGTGTTCTGCAAAAAAATATCACATAATACAAGACAGGAAACGAAAGTCTAGTGTGAATAGAACTTTAAGTACAATATACTAAAAAAAGTCCTGTTGGCGTTCATTCCTTACTCCTCCTGTCCTCTGTCCTGTCTCCTATAATTTCATTTCATGGCTTTTGCCACCATGTAGGTTCATAATCAAGTGTCAAGAGTTTCATGAAGCGTGAAGAAACGCGCAAGTAAATTAATGAATAATTATGCATATCCTATCTAGCTGAATGCATTCTACTTTACCTCTGAACGCAATATAATGTAGTGACATTAATTCTGCTGACTTGTGTATTTAGATACGAGCAGTTTATACCTACCATTACCTACAAAACATGCATATAATACGCTGTTCGCGTGATATTTTTAATGCTGAATCAATCTGATCCATAAAAATGTTTTTATATTTTTACTCGAAAATTACTTGCATAGTTTTTTCCTGCTTGTGTAATAAAATAAATGCTGTATCAACATAAATTTGTATTAAATAACGTGGGTTTTTATAGCTGATAATTTAAATAGCAAGCTGACTTTGCTATCATCATCACCATCAGCAGCCGAAAAATGTCCACAGCTGAGCAAAAGTCTCACCCTTAGAAGGGAAGGGCTGTTGTAATCCCCATGCTTGGCAGGCGGCTTGGGGATCGCAGTATAGGTGGTAGACAATCCAATAAAAGACGCTGCTGCCCGTCTTCTTGTTGTCCCTTAGTCGCCTCTTACGAACACCCAACGGGAGGACATGGGAGGGTGCTATTCTTACCCGGACAACCCACGGGTAATGTGTATTATTAGCTTTATTTATTCAAGCTAATGACGAGCCAAGCAAGTCGTTCGCCTGCCTATAGATAGGTACATCGCACTGCCACTTGTCATCTGAGACATCAGTTATTAAGTCTCTTGTGTTAGTTCACTTGGTTTAGCTGAAACAATTATAGGCCAAAGCCTTAGACTATAGAATGATCGAAGGCCAAAGCTTTAAAGATTGGAGTAAGAATACAACAGTATACTGCCACTCAGTTGTATATTTCTTTGTAGAAGAGGAAACCTTTAAAAGTTAGCTGGTCTCCGTAGTAGCGAAGGCCGGGTTAAGTGGTTGTTTTACACACTAAAACCTTCCCTGTGGCCTTTATTCAAAGTCAAAGCCAAAATCATTTATATCAAATAGGCTTAACGCTAGCACATTTGAACGGTCAACTTTTTTTTTTTTAGTAATTTTTCACTTTTTTTTATTCAGTGTGTCATGTTACTTAGCGGTTGTTGGATCAAAATATCAAATATTAGAGAAAAAAATATAATATAAAATAAAATAAAATAGTAGTCGGACCAGTGCGGGTGCTGCTTGGGGAGCCAAGCAGCACCCGCGCACGAGTTGACTCGAGCAGCAGCCATCACTCCCCTCAACCATATTGACGCTATGGAAAGACTCTGATCACTCCGTTTGGACCTCGCTAGAATCTCTCTAACGTCAGACGGCTAGTGAGCGTCAGTACGACCCAGGGGGTGCAGAAATGATCGCTCCCCTGGGCACCCTCGCGGTGCTCGCGACGACGTAGAGTCTTCTCAGCTGTACCTACTGTATCAGCTCAAATGAAGCTTATCGACACAGTCAACTTTTGTTCTATTGAATATCCACATAAACCTGTATTGTAATTCTCCACCAAAGTGTCTCGACACCGGATCACTGTGAGAACAGACTCATAAACATTCGCTCTCTATGACTTCTTGTTATTTCAGGCTACCGTTACTACTACTACCAGCAATTCCAGTCACAGCGTTAGGTAATTAACAATTTGCACAGAGGCGAGTTCATTGCGTGTTATAGACCAGTAGAGAATACATGCTTTAACCGGTGCCGGTATTGGACACTTCAGAAATACACGATCTGTAATATGTTGTAAGTAAGTATGATAGCTGGCAAAAACAATTGAATTGGAAGTAACTTGTTGGAGGCTTAAGGCCATTTAATTCGCATTTTTTGCCCGACTGCCCCAGAAGGAGGGTTATGTTTTTTGTGAGTATGTATGTCTATTTCTTTGGCACGGCCTACAGCTTAAACGGCTCGATGGATTTTGACTTTTAATATATGTTTAGATTCGTCTTAGTTGTGGGAGTAACATTTAAGTGGTTAAGTCCATTTTGTTTGTTCGCATTCGGGCTTTTTATGATGTACTATGGTTAGTGGCCGACCTGATGTCAGAGTTTTTCAAGCTGCTCTTTACGCTTCTGACTTGGCTTACCGACTGCTGTCTATATGACAGCAACTGGGACCGACTTTTTACATGCTCTCCGAAGCACTGAGACACTCAGTTTAAATGCCACTTAACGGTAACCCATCTAAGGACTGACCTTGCCTGACGTTCCTAACCGACTGATCGTTTACCAGTCAGTGATTTCAACTAGCTATGAGTGCCTCATTCACATTTATCTACACATATATATATGAGAGTGTTTTTTATACAACCTAGTGATGAGAAAAGCAAAACGTTCGCCTGATGGTAGGCGTCACGGCCGCCTAAATCTGTATTTCACTGCCGCTCGTCAGTTAAGTCTATGTTCTAAAAATAACCGAAGTTTAACCAAACGCTTAGCTGTATAGAACACTTTTATTATTACTTTCTTACCGATTACGTAGGTACTGTGCTTCATTACAGAGATCTTTAAGCGTTTCGTAGGTTGGCTATCGTCGTTTCAAGTGGTAAGATCAAATAGCTTAAATATGATACGAAATCTATTTAAGGTGTTGGGGCAATCTCGAGTGGTCGCTTTGGCTGCAGTTTAGCTACCAGACTCTGTTTCCGGAGTGCTTATCAACGGAACTCTTACATCTATGTTTGTTCTAAGAATATTTGAAGTGTTCCCTACTAAAGAAGCATTGAGGGTCATTCAGTTTTACTTTATTACCTTCAGATTTCAATGATTTTATAAATTGTACTTACGTGTAATTAGTTCGTTATCAGACATTAAATATTTATCAATAGTGGTAGGTTCCTTGTACCTACATGGGACCAGCATTGCATATCTTTAGCCACCCAAGTGACTATCAACCTTCAGTTGTCCACCGAACTTTAACAGTTTGACATTTGATGGTCACTTGCTATAGTGATCAACATTTTAGTTATCTAACGAGATACGTGATGGGCAGGATAGTGGCACCGCTGTGTCATACATACATTATAACTACTACATTTACGCAACACATGGATATTTATGAGTCATACTCAGAAAAAGTGTACATTTTAAATTTATAACGAAACTGATATGTAACGTAGCTGAGGATCAGTGTAACGAAACTGATATCATTAAGCAAAGTACACACTGAATATAGAAACACCAAAAAATAATAAAATTATAGATTAGGTACTAATTCTACAAAAAAAAAGATCGGTTTAGAAGCTAAGCTTCAAACTCAACATTTTACGCCGCTAAAAATACGTCAATACGTTTTAATGTAATTATGATAAAATTTTATCATATAAATATAAATGTAATTCATATAAATAACTTCGTAAACTCAGCTTTATAATTTCTCAGTTTCATAACGTAACGCGATATAACTAAACTGAAGACAAAATCTGATAAATTGTAATCTCAAATAATAACTCAGTTTGCAACCATTTCTTGTATACACAATATCTGAATGTATTTAACAATATATTACTATGATTGACACAGTGGCATGAAATAATACATTTTAATCATTTAATCTTACCAAAATAACAGCCGTTTATCACCCTGATATATTTCTTCTTCCAAATAGGTTCAACAGCAATCTCAACACATAGAACGTCGACAAAACAAAATGATCTCCGTAAATGATCACTATAGGAAGCACTAGTGTTGGCAATAAAATAAAATTACTTGCCGTCAGTATTAAACAAATGCGTTTAGAATTATTCATACGTAACTAACCCTGAGTAACGAAATGGTATAATTGTTGGACAAGATTAATATTATTTTTAATATATTTATTAACAATTCTAAGTAATAAAATGTATAACTATACAAATGCTGGACTCAAAGAAGCCTATATAATAAATAAACAATCAAACTTAACTAAATCGTTTAAAAGCTGTAACAACCAATTTTTGAAAAATTGAGATCGCCAGTTGGACATTCAGAAATTGTATAGTGAGGTATTTTACATTTGTTTTGCCATAGTAATAAAATAAGGATTTGATGAAAGTATCATGTTATTTTTAACCGACTTCAAAAAAGGAGGAGGTTCTCAATTCGTCTGTATATTTTTTTTAATAGAAATAATCGAATTTAAGTCTAGAGATACACGTAAAGACAACTAAAAATACTTGACTATGATATTTACATTTTAAATTTAATATCAAACTGTTTGGACAAAATAAAATGCCAAATATACATTTTTTGTGAGTATGACCCTTATTTGCATACTAAATAACACAGATATGCTTATACTTTCGAGAACTTATCGAGTTTAGAGAGAAGAGTATCTCAAAAAGAAGCCATTGACCACCCACTCGGTATCAAGATACAGTTTCCGAGTTCACTTGACGAATAAACAATGTAATTGTGTGGTGTTGTGATTAGTACCGTCTGTTTGTCTGTCCGTCACTATACATATCCGTTCTACAAGCGTGTGGATTTGAACTCACTAATCCTAAATCCAAATGTATTACACGAAAATTATGGATAGTGGATCATTCTTATTCTATAACGATTGCGCTCTCCGTACGATTTGAAAATTATAATCGGCATACAAATGCCGCAATAATGCTACAGTAACGGAAAACTCACATAATCCGTGGTTTCATAGTATACGGTATAATGTTACATCGACCTAATAAGCTTTAGCTTGTGAACTTTTCTGTTGGATTAAACTATTATCACATCCCAAATACAAATCCACTGTTTAGAGGCACCATGTTTTGAAATACGAGTTGATTGCATATCTTTACCTTGAGGAGGTACCTTTTCCACTTCACAGTTACGCTCTTACCTTGAAAGTACGCACGACTTTGGACCATTGAGAAAAACTACACTGGAGTTCATTATAATAATGGTATGTACTTATGGGCAGTATTTTTTTAAGTAAACAATACAATGTTTACTTAAACAGGTTTAGATTACTGGACATTCATGCGCATTTAGTGTTAGATTTTCTTATACGTATTGGTTTTCTGCCCTCAAACTGATGTATCAGTACAGTTATCTAGAGTTAGTTATAACCAAAGATGCAACTACGTTATTTATTTTCATTATTGTTTCCAAAACCAGTTTTATTATAGACTTGGTTATCGCGAAAATACTGATTCCGTGAAAACCGTTAGTTACAATTTAGTTCGCATATATTTTGTGTGGTGTATGTTTGAAACATAATACTGTCTGATTAGGTTGTAACATTAATTAGTAATCGATACTTAAGGCCTGGTCTGCATTAGAGTTTTACGGAGATAAGTGTATCGGTCATAAAATAACGATAGAAATGTGTATGGAAAGGTAATGTTTATCTAACCGATAGCCGTTAAGTATTGATAAAATTGTTTAATTCGTATTTGTGAGTGAGTATCCGATTAATAACTCCATTAATCGGATATATCTAGATATGTATCCGGAAAAAAATATTCGATCTTCCAAACACAGTGGCAAACGTGCATCTAAGCTTTGGAAGCAGACATATAGCCACGCCTTATAGAGAACTGGGCACATAACCTCACCCAAGCTTTTGTAAGATTAAAGTTACTTCCATATTTAATGAGCGTGTGTTTCCGTTATACCCCAGTTTTCTTAAAATATGGCTATTTAGGCGTCTGGCACTTTGTGCGTTTCGGACCACAGTGTCAACCACCCACGATTAATTTTTTATAGGTACTGGGTGAATTGAACCATAGTGTGAATGCACCAGTGCTGTTTTTCAATTAGGTGATTCGAAGCTAACAAAACTTTCGTTTTCCACGCTATAATAGGCGTTAAACGTATCTCCTTTCCACCCAAAACCGAGTGCATGCATCGCCTCAGCTGTGAGTCATAAGCGGTAATAATGAGAGTAATTGCCTCTTTTCTCACATCGTGATTCATTACAGAAGGAACGAGACCCGCTGCGGCACTTTACTTTATTTGTTATGCTCCTTTTAATTTAACTGTGAGTCAACAGCAACGCGTACGCAGCAATATGATTAATTGCCGTGCAGCTGAAAGATTTTTTAAACATCCCACTAGTATGCGTTAGAAATCAAAACACACATTTGTTAATACTACGTTTATACATTAATGAGAGAATAGCACCTGAAGCAGTTTACGGTAGTTCCTCGAACTTTGTCACACACACTTACACACGTTTGTAAAAAAACAGAGAGCCCTTAAAAAATTACAATGGTAAGTATATAGTTTGTAGGATGTGGGGTCGATTGATATGGACATAGATTGACACGTTTTTAGTTACCTACATAGAATGAAAAATACATACAAAACTTACGAGAAAGATTTTTTTAGCCTTTTACGTTTTTACGTTGTATCCATCGATATAATATATAAACTAGATTTGGTGTCACGGTTCAAAAAGTGGTAGCGAGAAATAGCGCCCTTGTGTCGCTATTTCTTTACAAGCCACATCCTGACAAATTTATTTTTGCCGATAGGAGTGTCGCTACTGTATATATGAAACTGTCAAACTACAAGTCATTATCATTATAAAATCGTTAGTTGACGTTTCCGCCACGAGCACAGATAAGTTTGCAACCTCCGCGACCACATTTTAGATGTCATTTTGTTCGTGAATGATTATCTAGTTTATATATTATATCGATGTTTGTATCAGTGTGAATTACGTTTTATTAACACTATCTCAATATTACACAATTAAAGCTTAAACAGCTTTAACGTACAAAAATATGTACGGAACTGAAGTTATAACAGTAAATGCAATTTTAAACACGGAAATGACACGATTTTTCTCCGTAGCTTCATGTTACGGCTGTTATTAATGGCAGTCATAATAAACCATTTATATGATAAGGAAACAAACCTATGCCGGCGGCTGTTTAATACTACCATAAAGAGGAGTAGGGAGCCGATTAACATCTGTGTAACAGATGCAGGTACACCGTAATCTGGTCGTGTTCAACTGCGCGGGGTCGAAGGTCGAGCCGGTCCCACTACCGACGACTAACAGTTTTACAATTCAAATGTCGAACAAGTAGATTCCAAGCTTAGTTTGTAGTGTCGATGTGATTATGTTGTATTTAAAACCCGGTGAAGTGCGAGTCGGAGCCGCACATAAACTGTTTCGTACCATTTTTAATTAGTATCGATAAAATTAGTATTTGTCGTTATCAACTCCATTCAACTCTACCTATGACGGTTCATGAGATACAGCCCGCTGACGGACAGGTAGTACGGAACCCTATAAATTAACTTAATTTTGTGATTTGATTTCAATTTGCTACGATTGTAAAATTTCAATTCATTTTGTACTTTTAAGAATTATAGTTCTCTTTGCTGTAGAGGTTTACCTTATTTTACAGTTACTCAAAACGAAACGCTTAATAGACATTGTGTTTCTGAGATGAGAATAATCGTTTAATACTCTCTGGAGTTTCAACGATACCCCTTGCAGAATCCCTGTGTCATTATTAAGCTGATACGCTTTGCAATCCACGACTGTATTAGCTAGGGAATATAATGTTTTGTTGTATCAGTGCCTAACAGCTGGTATTCTGATCAAGTAATAGCTTGTAACTGATTAAAAAATAAAAATAAAAAAATAGAAACGAACACGTAGTAAATGTAACAGTATATTTGCTACTAAGTAAGATTAATATGGCAAATATAATATTTAACTAATCTTTTTTTATTAATAGCTGTCTCGCGCAGCTCCGCCCGCGTAAGTTTCTAATTTTCTGCGCAACTATCTTTTTTTCCGTAACAACCTTTTCCTGACAATACCAAAACAAAAAAATATAATTATCCAATTTAGTGCAGGCGTTCGGAGGTCATGCGCGTACATACATTTAGGCGATTCATTTTTATTTATATAGATTGGCTGTAGCGTAGCCGTAACTGCGACTGGAAGTCGTATGGATGGCGTAATAGCCCTTTGCTTGACCGCATCACTTTTCTCACAATTTACCTATCTGCTTAACTTACAGTTGTACCTATTTTTTTTGTAAATTCGTTAAATGTACTGGCAATGGATAAAAGATGATAGTATGAATGCACGTAGTGAAAACCTTCTAAATCAATGGTGTTAACAGATTATATTTCATCGCTCTAAGGATGGTGTCATGCAATACATTACAACGACTTTTTAATATTTATTTGATACGATAAACCAATAAAAGACTTATAATACACTTTACGTGTATTATATATAGTGTATGTATATAGTAGGTATGTATTAATAAGGTTACTTATTTGGAACTTCTGCGTCATTTTTTGAATCATCTACCTACATGAGTCATAACTATCGTATAACAATTTTAAGCGAAAAACAGTTCTTGTTTTTGTTTAATTAAAATTGTTATTATTAGCTCATCTCAACCACAACCACGTGGGCTCTATTTTAATTGTGTACCTACATACCTATATCAATAACAACTAGTAATTTTAAAACGAATAAAGCTGGTTTAAACGAGCTTCCTTGTAAATGCGTAACATTTTGTTGGAACATCAGGGTCATTTTGGTCCTTTGTTAAATCCTTAAATAGAGCCGTGGCATTTGTATCAAAGGTTAATACCAAAAGAGCGATCATTATGTACTACCATTTACGAAAGGTACCTTTTGTTAAGTTCACTATATTCAGTAATAAATCTTGAGAAAATAACCGCTAAAATGCCAGTGCCACTTGCAACAGCTACGAAATATCGGAAAATTTATACTGGCCGCATTGACTTACTTTGACTAGCCGTAAACCCGTAAGTCAATATGATATTGCAATGAATTTTATTTAATAAATAAGAACCCCATACCAACAAAGAGCTTATCTGTGGGTAATTAACCATTTTAACTTATTTCAATAATAGTTTTTGAGCAAAATTATTATGAAACTAAATTTAATAATAATCTGACACCGATTTCCATCCTTATGGGTTCCTTTTTTAATTTTTCGGTATGGAACCCAGAAACTTTTAATGATGTTTCGTACATTGAATAGAATTTTCCGTGTGTTATTTAATAACATAATCTTTCATGTTACATTGTATCACTGATTCACTTCGGAATATATTATGTTTATAGTTTTATGAATGATTTTATTAAGTATTCTTATGACATTATTCCGATCACAAATTCATTTTGTCGCAATTGTATGCAAATATCGGCACATCATATCTGCAAAGTGATATATGGTCCCATCTATCAAAAGACTTTGAATAATTTTGTGACGCCTTTTGAGTGTTATAACAATTAACGGAAACCGACTTTTCCTGATCACTCCATTGCGATTGTACAGCGATTAATATCGGTGCAAAGAGTAAAAATATTTTTTTGGAATATACCGCCGACATTAGGTTTTGCGTTAGGTAGGTATATGCCACATAAGCCTGACCATCTATCTCACCATCATCAGACCTGTCGTGACTTATGCTTGCGAAACCTCGACTTTAACCCAGAAAGACGAAATAAAGCTTGCTGTCTTCGAAATAAAAGTGCTCCGGAAAATTTTTGGTCCTGTAAAAGAGCGAGATGGAACTTATCGCCAGCGAATGAACCACGACTGGTAAGTAAGATCTAAAACTGTTTTAAATTTCAAATCGATAGCATTAGTGGTTCCTGAAATATATTGTTGACGAAGTCTTACCATAAGGGTTCCTTTTTCACCTTTTAGGTATGGAACCCTAAAAAGGATGGTAAAGTTTCCTTTGCAAGCCTTCATTCTTGGCTGCCGTGTGACATACGCCTAACAATTTTCCGAATGGTATTCTAGTATAACCGACCTCAATCACGCAATGTTTATAAATAACAAAGAAAAACTAAACCGCGTTCTAAAAACATTATATTGTAGAAAAACTTAAGCTATTGCATAAATGAAATCATTCATGCATAACATAAAGTATAGAGTAACAGGACAGAAATTGCTAGAATTTCGTTATAAATGCAGGAAATACGTATAATGCTTTCCATAATTTGATTTTTATGACTAAGGTAGATTTGGAACATGCGATCGAGATTAGTCGACTGGACATCGTGATTTTTTGTATGTAGTTTTGGCGAGACAAGCAGACTATTCCTGATGGTAGGCGACATTATGTCCGTATGTGCAATCGCATTGCTTTGCCTCTGGTCAACAGCGACATAAATAGTTATAAAGTATCTTGCGCACGTTAATTTCTTCGGCTTCAGTCCCTTTTACTCCGTAATAGAACAGGTAAGTAAATTTTACTTATAACATCAGTGTAAGAACTAGTGAAATTTTTGAATACACAATCTTGTAGTAGGTACATTCAGGAAATCTAAAATTCTAATAGAATTAAAGCAAGGAAAAGAAATGTTGGAAGACGAAAGATGTCCTGGCTACGTAACATCAGAGAATGGACCGGAATAACCGGAATCTGTAGAAAAACTTAATTCAGACTAGCCATGGATAAATAGAAGTTTTGCAATATAACCCAACCTAGCCTAGATATAGCCGACCTTAAGTAATGGAGAGGCACTGAAAGAACAAGAAGAATAGAATTAAAACTGTATTACAAATTTCAGATGCGGGTTCAGTGGTCAGACCGAGTAGAACGATGCACCTGGCTGTATGACCATGGTAGAACAATTATATTATAAACCATAGTATGATATATCCCTGCTAATGCGCGCCAAAAATTGTGACTCATGCAATTAGAATAGTTGCTCATATATAGTTAAGGTATGATATCCTTTCCATATTTACTTTTGTACAGCACTTTGTGTGTTTTAAATACGCATGAAGGCATTTTTCAAAAGCGCACGTCAAGCTCGTTACATTTTAGCGACATGACACTGCTAACTCACCCAATTTGGGTGAATCTCGTTGTTTCACTTTTCGTGCGCTAATGGCACATCTATTGTATAGAATATCATTGGTAGAGAGAGATCTCGGGGAGACAGCGAAGCAGGGCTGCAGGCTTGGATGGCTGCGTGGGAAAAGTGGTCGATTAAGAGGAGGAGTAGTGCACAAAATACATGCAGCCAGAATTTGGTGTAAAAGATACTACTAACTAACTAGAACTAGCTGTCTCACGACGCTCCGCACACGTAATTTTCTAATTTTTTGCGCAACTTTCTTAACTTTTTTCCGTAAGGACTTTTTTCTGACAATAACGAATACAAAAATAATATCCAATTTTGTACAGTCGTTCGGAAGTTATGCGCATAGTTACTATATACATTTCGGCGATGCATTATATACATATTTATATTTTTTTTAATAGATTCGGGCTCTTTAACGTTGTAGTATTATTATTAGACTGACCGTTCAGTCAACTTAATATTATGTGGGATATTCCGGAAACAATCTATCTAGTTTCGTTCCGATGTGTCGTTCGAAATTATCTTCAGTTCCTTCCAGTAAAGTTCCGAGGTTCCCCGTCGGCGTTAACCTAGATAAAAGTGGGAAAGCGGCCCTTAGTTATTTATTACTTTCTATTTTTCGATAGCAAAGCACATTCGAAATTCGTACGTGGGCGAGCACGTTTCGTAAGTGTTGAAAGATAAAGACACGCTTACAAAAATTGAGCAACAAATTGAATTATTAAAATTTCATTATTATTATAATTCGACTTACGTAAATTACGCCCTCTTAGACATTGTTGTCAATAATAAGTGATCGACACGAGACACGGGGTTTCGTTTCAACGTATTTGTTAGTAGTAGTTATGTAGGTACAAGTATTTGTTAAAGTGCGTTTTAGTTAAGTTTGTATAATATCCTTGCCTTTATATATCAGTGCAAAATATCAACCAAATAGTTAAAGCAGCAGAGGCCATACGTGTTCTAGTTCTATAACTTAAACTTGAAACAATGGGTAATTAACAGGACTTTGTAATTAGTGCTGATAAAGCTAACTAGACCGCAGCACAAAGTAGTGGCTTACAATGTAAACCGAAAACGAGTCTCGATTTGGTAGCGATGCGCATGCGCCGGCCAATAAATCGTGTCCAATTAGCGAGCTGCACCACGCGTTATCTACGACAAAGCGGAATCCAGCCACTTACCGTAGCGCTAAGCGCCAGCGCCACCAAATAAAGTGGCGTTTAGTATGGTAATCCTGATACGGGTGACAAAAACTTAACATTCAACGTTTATTTATAATTGCATATAAAGTAGCTAGGTCGTCTACCATTCAAGATAATCCCCATTGTATTTAACTGCTTACTATGCAAATTTCAATGGTGCCATTTCTGAGGCCTATAAAAACAATGATAAAGGAATGATTGATAACTAAGACTATGTAGGTATGTTCTTGAAAATAATTTATATACAAGCTGATTTGGTTTTATATCCCAATGATATGGTTATTATGTCTCTTAAGATCAGTCAGTAGCTTTTTCAGCCTTTATTCCATTTTCTCCATACAATTAAGTAGGTAGGGAAGGCAGGAAGCAACGAACACCTAAGGGAGTTTTAAAATATCTCAAAAGATACTAGATGTAAATTAACTTTAATAACATTTTCTGTAAGGTAGATTATCATATTTTAGGCTATAACAATCAAAATTTTTATTTATTTTTATACAATCAAATTTTTTAACAAATACAAAACCTTTAGTGTTCGTATTTACCCGACACTGGTCGGGCAATCACGAACACCGAGTGGGGCAATTGCGATCGTTCGTCATTGACCCAGACTAGGTTAAGAATTAGATCATGTACGACAGATTAGTCAAGACTTTTCCTAAATTTGAGATCGTATTGTGCGACAAAGATCACAACGGTAACCTAAGGAAGACAATTGGCCGTCTGTGTATTTTTGATAGGCCTACTTTTCATAATAATAGCACTCGCTCGCTTCAATAGCTTCTTTAGGCCTAAGAAAGTTTCATTTCTTCGAATAAAAATTATTTTTCCTATATTCTCATTGTCATTTTCAGTGTCAGGAAAAAACATTTAAATTTAAAAAATAAATAAATAAATAATATTTTGTTGGTTTATACGACGAAGAACATCTTGGCTCAAAAATTTAAGACAATGTTTTGCATTGAGCACCAAGTCACTGTTTAGAGCAGCAGTAGACAAAATAAGAAGTGCCATGATGGTCGCCAACCTCTGGTAGGAGATAGCACTACAAGAAGAAGAAGAACATTGTGCTTTTAACATTTTTAACTCTTTTAAAATCTCCCACTTTATATTTCGTTTCGGATTTTCGTAAATAGTTTCGAGGCATCTAAAACAAATAACATATAATTGTTAGATACCAAAAGAATACTAACCAAACAAGTGAAAGATTTCCAATTTTTATACTATAGTGTGGCAATGCCGAACGTTCGAGATTGACCCACTCAATTCGTACGCCAATACCCTCCATGGTAATAATACAAAAAAAGTTTTATATCTTTAGGTTATGTTTGGGCGGCCGCCCATCTAACAATCATAATTAAATGTTCGACTACTAACTTTGAATGCCTATTAATGCCATATTAGAACTACCATTACTTGATAAGTTACACTTAGTTTAACTTATGTAAAAATTCTAACGAAAATTACGAAATATTGCAATTATTCATACCCTGAACGATGTGTGCACCCATAGCGCTCGCTAGTCGCTTGGAACTAGTAACAGCGTCATTTCTAAGATGGCTAAGAGTCAAAAGTTGGAATGTCTTTCTAACATAGTAAAATCGCTGCGTTCGGGATTACCCAGCGTTCGTGATTACCCGGCATTCCCCTACTCACATCTTCCAATGCGATCGACATTATGGTATGTCGCTGAAAAATTCTTTCTTTTTTCCTTTTGATATAAAGACGCAAATGGTTTGTAATAAGTGAATGCCTTATAAAGTACATGTTTCATGTTTTTAGCCATGCTTCCATGAATTCGATACCTTAATTAATGGGACGGGCGCTAATGAACGCGGCATCGGTTTCCAATAACGCTTACATCGAACGGTAACCTACTAAAGTCACTGATATACCTATATCTGAATTTTCTTTTAATGACTTTCCGCTGAGTATGGGTTGATTGATTATTTTAAGATAAACACTCGCGATTTAACAATAAAAAAAATCATTGTACATTATAATTATCTCAATTAGAAAAAATACCAATTTATAAATTCAGTTAGTGTTAGATCGCGATCCCATAATTTTTCGTCTAATAGTAAAGGTAGCCCCTTACTGCTACCGTTTTCTTTACAAGACGTAGTTCAAAACTATTAATGCATGAACACAAGAGTGACAGCATACCGGTGGCCAGCCAAAGAAAATTGGTTCTCTTTACTGTTCCGAATTTGATCTTGTAAAAAACAGGGTATACAAGTGCACTAAATGTACTCCATAGTACAAGTACGTAAATAAAATAACTAATTTATCATTCCGAATTTGATCTTCTAACCTAAAAGAAGGAATAGATGGAAGTGCACTAATACTAATATGTACTACGAAGTACGAGTACTTACATAATACCTCAATGTAATAGGTTGTTGTAAAAGTAGTTTGATTTCAATGTAATAGGCATGGTTCTGCCTGCAGCAAAAGTGAAGAACGATCGTTCAATACATAACGAAATAACATTAAAAAGTAATATTGTGACAGACGATAAATTCCTATCTGTAGCCAATACCGCCACCAGTGTCATTCACATACCTTGTTTATTTGTAAACAATATTACAATCTATTGGCCGAACAACAGCGAGCAAGGGATGTTATTTACGAGTTTAAACCGCCCCGAACAATAGGTAAACAATGGGGAACATAACCCACTACCCATCTACTTAATTTCGAGTAGACACCTTTGTCATGTGTTCTGTTAGCGGTCATTTCCATAAATTACCGAGGACGGGTCGCCGACGTTCCTGTAGTGATTGAATAAAGGGAATTATTGGGATAGTCGATATAAAAATATCGATAAAAAACCACAGTACCTAAATTATATTCCAAGCTTAAAAGTATGTGAAGGACAGCTAATAAGCTACTCTAGGCGCGAATTGAGGAATTAATTTCTGAACGAAAACATTTTTTTAATGGCAGAAATATTCATTTATGCAAAGGTAGGTATTTAACCAAAGGGCGTTGAAAGGCAAACTTAACCCACTCGTTTAATAGTCATATACGGCATATAGCCTTTGTTTGTGCAGTGTGTAATGCATATAAGCAGCCATGGAAAAATAACTCAGCCCGATTTTGTAATGATTATTATTCTCATTAATTAAGTATCAATCCTCCCAAACCATAACATTTTTTTTATAATTCTTTCGCTCTATCTTTGTTCATTATTTTAAAGGCAGGTAAATTAATGTAACGAAACATTATCCTCATGTTTTTTAATTTTATGAATAATTCGGATGTTATATCGATAAAAATAAACCATCCTTACGTCGAATTGTACCTGCCATTGTTATGGTAATAGGGGACGTGACGAACAAGCTTCGCGGGAGATTTGGTAACGGAGGTATAACTTAACATTTTGATGAATTGAATTCCTTGAGGGCTATTCTTTTCAATGATAGTGTTTATAGAAAAAGAAAATAATATTCTTTACAAAATAATAACCTGCGCAGCCAGGTAAATCTCTGTACATATACTTATGTAATATAATTATATTCAAATTCAAAAAGATTTATTTCAAATAGGCTTAACATAGGCATAACACTTTTTTTTCTTCTTTTTAATCAGTTTTTGTCTTGTTACAAATTGGTCAGCGTCAGCGACAGTGTGTCTTGCCGTACGAAAGATACAAGGGAAAGAAAAAAATAAAAATTACGACGAAAATACAAACAAACTGAAACGCCAAGGCATAGTATACAAAGCCAAACGTATAAACTTAAACAAAATTAATTAACAATACCATAAATAGTTGTACAAAGAAATTTATAGCTCAATATCCTGGACTTCTAAGAGAAAATTGATTACATGTTCAGCGTACATTCGTGTACAGATACTCAGACATTCAACGACCAAGTTAGGGCCCAATTAGTGGCCTAAGTCTCGTAAAGGTTAATTCCTACTCGCCCTGCGGCTAAACCTCTGTATTGTTCGGCCGCATCGGCGGCCAATCAGTTTAAATTTCACCCAATATGGCGCAGCCGTAAATGGCGCCCTTACATTATCGGAACTGAGAGCAAAACATCCGCTAATTGGCTGCAATGTTATCATAGTGGATATGATTTATAACACTATTGAATGGACATCTTGCATTTTTTGTTCGTCGTTAATTTCATTTGAATCATTATCTAGAAATGTATTGTATCACTAAAAACAAGATAGGCTACCCATCAGGCTATCGTCTTTTTTGTCTTCACTTCACACATCACTAATGTGAATAACAAAAGCATACATTGAAGCTGCCGAAGACGTCTCTGCGTCCTCACTACACGGTTAAAGTTTCACTAGTTAGGCAACACTGTTCAGTAACTTACAACAGCTTCTCCCAGACTTACTAAGCCATTCAGAACATCAGTCCTCTAAAAATATATGAACATCGTATTAAAATCAACTGTGTTGTCTAAAAGAAGTAAACAGTCAGACCAGACGGGATACGTCTTTTATGTCAAGAAATGTGATTATCTTCTACTCGTTTAAACGCTATGTTTTCACTATATTTTAAAGTGCGAGTGATTCCTGTAGGCATCAAAGCATATGGGTAAAATAAAAACTGCGCAACAAACTTTAGAAAGTGTACTAAGCCCTTTCTTATTAAATGTTCAATTTGTGACAAAAAATGTCTACACGACGGACCTTGGTTTGAGCGCAACGCTTTGATCTATGAGGTCGTTGACATACCCCGGTGCCCCAGTTCACACGTGATCACAAGACCGTAGAGCATTTCTGATCTGCGCGCGCCGACTCATTCACTCAATTGCCTCTTCCTGCTTTTGACAATGTTGCTGGCACAAGGCCGACTATTTCTATACAATATACATTTCAATCACTCCATAAATACATTCTTGACCGTATTTAAATTCGGAGAAGCTCTTGCGAGTAAGCTACATATTGGCCCTCATAGGCTGGGATTTTACGCTGGCTGACTCATAGTTTTCATGAATAAAATATTGCAGAGATCATTAACCTCGTTAAGTCAAATAAACAACTCTTCGTCGATGGATGTAAGATTTTATGCGTCTACGAGAATATATCTCATATAGTTTGATTTATACGTAGATCAAAATTTTTGCTTAACCAATGATTCTTTAGTATCTAAAATATAGAAGGAGAATGCTGACATACATGTAAGCTTGCCGTTTATTATGATCGTATTTTACGGTAATACTTATAAATACATTATAAATTACTTTCGTTATGATACATTTTTACCAACTTCATTTTGAATAATGAAATCCTGAGATCCACTTATAGCATTAAATGATATAAACTAAACAGAACCTATACTATTGTAACCTGCAAAGTGATTGAAATACATATTTATTATACTATATGTTTTTCTGAATACATACTAAATAACAAATATATTAAAGTAGGTACATAAATTATTGTCCTGGAATGATTAAATATCAGCCAGGGTATCTAACCACTACTCTAACTGGCCAGTCAATATCTAAAAAACAAAACATGCAATGTTAAAAACATTTCTTTATGTTTTCACAAAAGAACTTGAAAATAAATTGAGATGTAATTAATAACTCAAATTAATAACCTAAGATAATATACGCACTTAATCTAAAGATAAGTATAAACAACATAAGGGAAAATTTGTTTCAATAAGCAATAAATTATAATGCATTACTAGTTAGTAGGTGGTCGAAGATTTGTCGGCCACATGTGCGTTTGTTAGTGCAAGACGCATGCGCGTGCGCCGACCTGAATCGCGAGTTCAACTCCGCGCTATATTTAACCCTGACGCAGAGGGATGACGTTATAGACTTAACGGGGAAAGTATTTTGGTTCCAACGCGCATAATGTATGTCGCACAACTGATGTAAAATTAGTTCTAAGAATTCGCATATGTCTTGTAATAGTCGTTATTCGCTCTGGGAAACTTTAATCGCAACGGCTTGGAGTCCTCTTTTGTTTTTATTTAAATGCTTCCCAAACAGCCACGTATTACGTCGTGTTTAAAGTATATTCCTGCTTATTGTATCAACAGTTGTGTATGATACTTTTTGTATATTTTGGTGGGCGCAAATAAGTTACTTGTCTACCTCATAAAGAGTAATTTATTTGCTCAGAGATACCCTGGATAATGAGCTCTAGAATAAGTAGTTTGTTAGTTGAGCAATCTTTGCAAAACGATATGATTGACACCGTTTCTTTTGACACGAAATGCAAGTGTTTTCTATGAATAGTATTATATTTTTTGCATGGTTTTATGTGTATTTTATCATTAACCACTATTAAAAAGTAACTACTATTTAATACTGTAGGAATGTATTGTATTAAGTCAAGCAATACAAACGGAAAAGAAAGTCTTTCATTTTAAAGTTTAAGATATCCTCAAGATTTTTTTTTATATTATTTGCTTTATTTCACTCTCGATTATAGTTCACTTAACCGAAATTGATAGTATAAACAATAATAATACTATTGACTCAGACTGATCGCGGGTTCGTGGCTCCGTGAGAACGCCTCGGCCTGGGCAAATATTAGCCCCGGTGCATGCCGGCCGTCGCTCCCAGTACCACAGCACCGGTACATTTCATTACTAGGAATATTCTGTAATGCTAGCTCGCGCTAATCGGCGATGTTTAGCAAATGTAGAGACACGCAAGGTGGATTTTCCACTTGTTATAGCTTCAGAATCCAAACTATCAGATCAGAAAACGACGCAAAGCGGCTAACTTTGTTATTACTGGCGAAATATGTGTATTTATCACTGGGTTTTCGATATTTAAAAATGGTCGGTCCTGTATATCTTCGGTTTAAAATATATCTTCTCTCTTTTCTTACTCTATACCGCAATACTGAGGATCGTGACTACATTGCCTTGCCCGATCTGAGATTTAATTCCGCTACGCTATCCGGTCAGATGCCATCCACAACGCTATATGGTTTGGCATATCCTGTACCTCGGCGATTTTATCTGCCCATCGAGGTAGTCTTCTAGCACGTGGACGATTTCCTTCCACTTTTCCTAACACAATAGTCCGTTCCAGACTGGAGGGGTGTAGTCGCTAGTTTAAAATATACAGTAACAATATCAAAAAAACTTTATAGAAACCTTAATATCTAATGTCCTAACGCGTTGCCGACCCACGCGCTAGTGATTCTTCCGGTGTTGCTAGCGTCGATAGTCTGCAGTAACTGCTTAGGTAGCCTTAAAGTACGTTCCCGGGGCCCGTCGACAGTGCAGTGGGTTGAGGACACCGTGGGGTTTTAGTCGGTAAGAATCCGACATAACCGTGGCGTGGGTATCTATGAGGATTCC
Source organism: Furcula furcula (assembly GCA_911728495.1). NCBI lineage: Eukaryota > Metazoa > Arthropoda > Insecta > Lepidoptera > Notodontidae > Furcula > Furcula furcula. The sequence continues at coordinate 10,206,578 of OU452256.1, read as the reverse complement.
TCACGTTAAAAAAAGGGTCGCATGCTTGCGTGCGTGTTGCACCTTGATAGTATAAAAAAAACTAATTTACGTTCATGATAAGGTGTTGCGAAATTTTTTATTTTTTCTCCATACATACTTTCCAATAGTAACGTGTACGTTTAGGCAAATAAGTACATATGTATTTTAGGGGACAGCATAATAAAGTTGATATCTGATCTCTCGACGGTTGTGTCGGACTTACACTACACACTATGACAGTAAAAAATATATTTCAAAATAATATCGTCGGCGTCCTATTTTACGATTGTGAGCGACTGTCCCACACAATGCGACGCGACGCTTGCCTGCCTCGCCCACTGCATTTTCATAGTGGTATTTACTGCACATTAATTCGTTTTAATGACCCACATTGAAAACATTCTCTGGTGGATTACATACTATTGAATTAATTACTATTTCTTCTAATTGTTCCCATGTGCACCGCTATTTATGTTTATGAGATTATTAAATAATACGTTTTGGAATTTATCACATTCATATTACATCCAATAGGTGTTTAGAAAAAAAAGAAATAAATAACAGTATTATTTGATTTTATATCACACAAATGAATAACAATTCACACAAACACTAAAATAATCTGGCCGTACTGTGACGATTATCGTCATAAAATGGTATCGTCTCAGTAAAACGCTGGTTGAAGGCTTTCAAAAAATACAACGGAAAGCGTTTAAATAGGTTGGTGGACCTGAAACAGCATAATTGGATAATCCAAGATACAACACGACGACAATAAATTGAAATGAAGGAACATGGCAACATTTTAATTATTAATACGGAGCAGTAATAAAATCTTTTTAAAAAAAAATTGAACCGACTTCAATATCACTGAAAAGTATAAAATAATTTAAATATTATTGAAGTTGGTGTTAGCGTACCTGCTGTGTATATTTGGCACCAACTTCAATAATATTTAAATTATTTTATACTTTTCAGTGATATTGAAGTCGGTTCAATTTTTTTTTAAAAAGATTTTATTTTAAACTTTTTAGTGATATTTTCATATATAAAGATTGAACCATCGAAAACCGTAAAATTATCTAGGTAGGTTATGATCACATTATCGTCTACATAGTTTTACATAATTCATGTTTCTTCAGAAAATAATATCCGGTCGTAATGAAATTTGCATGGAAACATCATAATAGTTTACTGTCTCGAATAAAAAAAGAATCATCGAAATCGGTTCATAATTGTCAGAGCAATGTAATGTAGAACATCAGTTTTATGGTTTTTACCAGATAAATTCCTCCACATCGTTCATGGTCCTCCAGGAAGTTCTTATCCGGTTGTAATAAAATTCATATAGATTCAGTACAGTGGTTTCTTCTTTCGAATAAAAAAAGAATCATTGAAATTGGTAAATATTTGCCAGAGTTATGACCATTTTTGTCCGACCGAGCGAGTCCGAGCTACTAAAACGTCATCTATATAGGCTTTCTTGCAACTCTCAGTGCGCAGTCACCATTCTTGTTTTTTTAGGAACTACTTATTACTAAGCAATAATTTTTTTATGGGACCCAATCAATGGATTGAAGAATGGATGGAAGAAAGATTTTTTCAAATCGGTTAATAATTGCCAGAGTTAAGCGCGAACATACATAAAAAAAAAAAAAAAAAAAAATATATACAGACGAATTGAGAACCTCCTCCTTTTTTGAAGTCGGTTAAAAATACGTGGCATTTCCGAGGGGTTCGGCTGTACCAAGATATTATTTCATAAATTTATTTTCATTAAAAGTATAGATCGGATCAGTATGTGTGATATTACGCCAGCACAAGATATTAATTTACGAATAGATTTATGCATAGTAAAAAAAACTTCTTCAAAGTTGTCGCTGGTACTTAGAAGGCAGCCACCGCCGCACTTTTTACTTCGTTTTGAGGCAGAATACTTAAAATATAAGCTTAAAAAGGAAGAATTAGGCATATAATAATAAGTTCTTACTTAACTTTTTTTTAAATAACTTAAGTTTAGGAATACTACTGGGACATATACGTAACAGTCCACTCTGGTTTAACAAATATTCAGTTTGTAAAAAAAATAACATGTAAGGATTTTATTTCTGTTCAAAGATTCAAAGATTCAAAATTTTTATTTCAAATAGGCTTAACGCTAGCACTTTTGAACGGTCAATTTTTTAAAAGCTACCACCGGATCACAACGCGGCCTCAACTGAGAAGATCCGGCAAGAAACTCAGCGGGCTTGTCATTTTTTCACTTTAAAAAAAAAAAAAAAGTTTGTCTTTCTTCAATTAAATCAGCACCAGCGACAGTGTGTCCTGCCGTTCAAAATATCAAATAAAAATAAAAAATACGACGAAAATACAACAAACTAAAAACTAAAATGCCAAAGGGATAGTAGTCGGACCATCGGATCGCATCGGAGTTCTGTATTAGAAATGCAATGCAATCGAATGCCAAGTTTATTCACCAGTCTGGCCTTCTACCGCCCACTGGCCAAGCCTGACTAATGCACAGTGCTGGGTATTATTTACCTCATGAAGGGAACAGGTTTAAGGCTGTAATCTGCGATGCTCTATGTTGCGTGCACTGCGTCTGCTTTGCGTGACCGTGGTATGATTTGTAGTTTTACACAAATAGGTTTTGCAATTGTTTTTTTTCTGTTGTATAGAGATCGATAGAGATATTTCAGACCTTCTGTTAATGGGTGTATGGGAGTTAAAATTCAGAACAAAAATAAGAATTGGTAGTAATTTACGGGTTGTTCTGAATTTAAAAATTTCATGTTCTTTTTACAAGCTTTTATTTACTTCACCTGTCCCGTTGTCTATAGTCAAATCTTATAAGTTAAATTTGACCCACTTCCTGATGTGCGATTGAGTTGAAATTTTGCATACCTGTCAAGCTTCGATGACAATATAATATTATTATGGTGACAGCGAGCTGATCGGATGATGGAGACGGAAGGTAGGCAACGGAACTCTTCAGGAACTTACAGTAGATCGACGGTGTTTGGACTGATTTTGATCAGCTTACCACTGACGTATTTTATAAAACCCTTTCTAGAAAAAATATTTTTTTTACTATAAAAACTTGTTTTTGTTTCAAATTATATTAAAATGACGTATTTATATGAAAGAGTATTAAAAATACTTACCCTATATATCAATAGATCTGCTACGGATATCAATCTATAATTTATATAGGTCGTTAAGCTAAGTCAAAAGCCTAAGCGCAGCTTGAACCACTCTGACACGACCACGTTGGCCTCTAACCATACAACAAAAACAAAAATAGTTATCTTTTTAATTCATAGATAATCATTACGTATTATATTCTGTTGTTGCATTTATAAACGATTGGGAATGTAGTTGTCAGAGGCGTAGAGATAAATCTATGAGAACGGCTAGACGCGTGTCGTTGACAGTGTAGATGGCCCGATACGGTGACTTACCGACAGCGGGACATACACACGTGATTACACACGATTATTATATCTACTGAAAGGGGAAACAATTTATTTGACAGCGCAGACAGATACAAAAATAACAAGGTATTCGATTATAGTGAATGAATGATCGGAACGCGTCGTGTGTGTTCAATGTAGTTTGTGAGTGTTTTTACAAAGTCACCATAAAACCATATAGCTACTAATCTATCTATCAGAATAGGAACTTTTAAAATTTTAATAGACTTTGTAAAGGTGATTATTAATTTAGTTTTCTAAGTTCTTTTATGCACTAATTCTTCCAACTTTTCACTCATAGGGCTGCTGGAAAGGTTCTTTAGAAATAAGCAGTGCCTTTGGACTATTCTTTCCTAAATTTTTTCTATTCTTTCATGTTTATTTTGAACACTTACATACATTATAAAATAAATGAAATAAATAAAATCATTTTATAACAAAGCTGCATCGACGAATAGAAACCAAGGATATTATACTCTCAACAGCATAGTCACGAACAACGACCACTATCGCCAACTAGCTCTAATGAGAGATCGCGCCGTTTGATAACTGTCTTCAGTCTATCAATATGGCAGATCATCTTCACACGCAAAGGCAACACGAAGCCTAGAAACGATATTATTTTTTTATATAATATGTATTAAGTGACGAAATGATAGTTAAATAACTAAAACTTTGACTTTTAATATTGGATAATTTTTAATTCGTTTATAATAAAATATCCTCCTTTTTTGAAGTCGGTTAATAAAAAGTGGTAAATCCTGGTAAAGGAGAACGTCCAGCTTTTTCAGGTATTCTGCCGTTTAGCGTGTATACACTGCGGTGTTCCGGTATAAGTAAAAGGCAGTGTAGTGGGTGAAATTACTGAGCCCAAAAGACATGTATCATAATATATACATGTGTACTTTAAACTGTATGTCGAGTGACGAATGGCAGTGCATTTCAACTGTTCAATGTCGTTTGAATTTGCTGAGATAATTTGGCGTTTCCCCGGGACATGCCAAGAGTCAAACCTCGGTGTCTTCCGCGATGAATACTGTAGATTCTGGTTTAAAGCAGTCGAGCGGGTCAAGCGGACAAATGGGTCTTAATAAAAATATGTTCATAGGTTGATAGTCTCATAGCATCAAGCTATGCTCTCAATTTGTCATTCATTTATAAAAAAATATATATTCCAACGTAAATTTTAAAAGAGCTTTGACAAGTATGAACACTAAAGTGTGACATGTCGATTTTGTAAGCGTTCTAAATATGAGAGAAAACAAAGTGCTTCCACGCGTTAATAAACAGTAAATATTGTTATGATGAACGCTAGTGACAAGGATAAATACATCGTCCATTGAGCGAGTACCTTACAATTGAATTTACGATAGGTTCGTGACACTGCAATCTAAAACTTTCATACTTTCTTGTTTCGTCATAGTTTGCGCTCACATTGGTAGATACACCTACTCCGTCATTTAGACAACGGTAATAAATTCTCAATGGCATAGAATATGATGTATAATGGATTCATTGCTTCGAGGTGTCATCTTAGTAATGATCTAATAGTAAAAACCTTTGTAAATTGCTTTTGTAATATGATTGCCTCGGTGGCATATTGTTTGGAAGTGCGACTTTTATCGCGAAGTTCGAGGTTCCAGTCAGATTTTTATATTGGATTTTACTGCCCAGCTCCAAGTTTGGAACTGTGTTGTTTTTTTTACCACCAACAACATAAACAAGCTTGACCACGATTTCACCTGGAAAGAGGTGGTAATGATTAGCTATCAACAAAACAACACAAGGAAAAATAACCACCTGTGTCGGAGGTATTGGTATGGGGACATAGATATGGATTCTCCAATACAGCGACTCTATATAGAGCTCTATCAACTTTACTCGAAGTAGCAACATAATCTACTTCAAGGTGGTGTTATTTAGCTCAGATTTTTTATAAGGTGGATGGAGAATTTTCCTAGTCCTGTGACTCAGATCAACAGCTGACCAAACGTGTGTGTGTAGTAACATAACTCAATAACCTAAAGAATTCTAGGATGGCTTGCAAATCTTGACCAACAGGGGTAGTTTATAACATAGAAACACAATTCACTCTTAAACTTGAGTTGTAATCTTTGCTTTTGTTTTCTCTTTTACTTTAATGTACTAAAATAACGTCGAGAACTACATCATAAAGTCATCATATTTATAGGTTGAGGTCTGTACTGTCAGCAATAGTTGCCGTGCGATGCCATCACCAATACCAGAACCCATCATGCCAATAGTTTCTGCATAACAAAACTACGTTTGACACCGTTTTGTTAGTCCGGTCACGACTCGACCGGCCCGGTAATTATATACAGAGTTAATTGAGACGTTTCACGCACTTAAGCGCAGGACCGCTTAACAATTGGGAAAGTGACCGTACAAGATTAGCGAGAGGCAATAAATACTTTAGTTTATGAACATATAAACCCCCGCGGCCGGATAGAATTATTGATATATGGACACACAAAAGCCGCTTTGAAAGTCACTGTTGGCTGGGGTAAAATAAACTTTTAGTATTGTGGTGTCGAGAATAATTGTGTAGCGTTTATGTTGTCAGTTTAAATGGGATTTACTGTCGATGGCTTTTGTTTTGTACTTGTGACCGCTTATTGTATGTTTGCTATCTTACCTGTTAAACAAACGGTATTTTGAGTATTTCAATAGATTTATTATTAATGCATTGAATCTTCAATTATTTATTTCGTACTAACTGCACTGCTAGTGTTTTTTTTATTTTTTATTATAGATTTTCCTATGTTTTTTCTTGTAAACCAGATCAGGGTTAGAAACAAATACGAATAAAACAAAACAAAAATTATACAAATCGGTCAAGCCGTTTCTGATTTTTTGCGAGACTAGCGGACTTTTATTTATTTTTTATATATAAAGAAGATTCAATACACAATTAGGTTCTACATAAGTTTTGCAAATCTGTATTTAAACTTATTGGCATGCGAATATTCACTTTGAGCAAATACAAAAGCTGAAATGATTCGTGCCCTGCACAGTGTTTTGTTTTGAAATATTTTGGATGCAGTCCCCGCTTCATTGCCCAATGAACAAATCTCTGAGTACTTTCGGAATATTTCCATACAATTCGAACCACACACGGCGGGCGCGTGCCCGCTCCTTCTGTGAACTGTTTCGTATGAAATGCAATTTCATTTGGGTTCTTTAAGCGCATAGCATTTTATGAGTTCAGTTACTGGAAGCTTTAATGGGCTCGGTACATTGGCTTTGTGTTCTGTAAAGTGCAGCCCGTATAAATAATAGTTGTTTAGTTGTATATAATAGTTGTTTATTATTTATACTATGTATTTATATTTAACTGAACAACAAATATACAAATTATAATATGTTTTGATAATAGAGCAACTTTAAAATGATAACGTAGTCTAATTTAAATTCTTTTTCAAAAGCTTAAATCTGTCCAAACAAACATTCATGTGCTACAGACTGGTTTTACCATCGATTTAGATTATTTTTCACTATGGTTTTACACACAACAGAAGTAACCTCATGTAGGCACTTATGACAGTAAAGTTTGGACAATGGGCGCGGGCAGTGTTTGCAGTGGACCACCGGCAACGGTGCGGCGGCGGCGCCGGCGGCGCGGTGAGACGTTGACCAAAAATTATCTTTAATTCCGGCTTCTGTCACCAAAGCTTGCGCATGATAAGTATTTTTTTTTAAATTCAATGTCAAAATGATGATGATGATTTTTGATTGGACTTGTTTTTCGTGTCTTTCCAAAGAAAATTTACATTCATACTACATGTATGGTTTAACTTTCCTTTTACATTTTAAAAGGCACTATCATGCCCAGAGATGATGGGGTGAAATGAGACAATATCTTCTATTTTTTTTTCAATTCTATTAATACGGGACGAACTTAAGCTTAAGAAATTTTTAAGAAATCTCAAACAGCAGTCGGGATTTTTAAATACTTCAGAATTTTTAAAAAGAAAATTATATTGAAAAACTAGAAACTATTAGAATATATTGAAAAACTCATATCGGCTAATTTTCTTTTTAAATTTATATATTTTTAGACGAGGGGTTTACAAAAAACAACACGTTGAAGGCACTTTCAAAATAATCCCTTGCTCAGCTACTAAATATTGATACGCCAATAGCTTGTTACCGTGGCAATTTATTTGGTTCCATATATTTTTTACCACGATATTTGTCTGACCGAAGTCTTATATTTTTCATATGACAATATATCCTGTTACCACCGCATAAACCACATAACTGGACACTTATAATGATTCGTGTTAACCACAACCATGTCCATTTAAAAAGATTTTTTCACTACTCTCTACAATGATATTAAAAAATGTCATTGCGTCTCTAGATATATTATGCTTAGAAACATCAAAGTGACATGTGTTGTTAAAATAAATACGTGTCTGATAATTAAAAAAAATATGATGAATTTCAATTACATTTTTGTTTTTTTCCTATTTCTTGTAATAGAGGTCACAAATTACTTCACATAAATTGATCATTTAACAATTCATATGCATTTGATTGACTAGCGATGCGACATGGCTTCGCATGGTAGTTTTAAGGTTCTACAACTAAATATTTTTTAATATAGCTTATTATGCTGATAGAATCTTTGTTTTATACAATGGTTTAATACTACTATTTACTGATAAACAAGCAATTTATTGCCTATGTCAATCAGCGACATCTAGGGCCAATTTTCCAGGATGAGCCCGGTGACCATAATATATGAAAATATACAAAATGATAAAAGTTTATGCGAAGATTTTTGAACACCATACATTGCGGGCTTAGCGCGTGATCACGAAGGACTACAAATGCACGTATCGTGCGTGCTGGTATTCCCTGCCACGTATATCGCCATGATCTCGCACGACGCAGCCCGTCGCTGCTCTTTGATCTTCACAATTGTCTTAATCGAATCCAGCCGGCAATACATCACAGTTCTATCAAAGACTTGTTTCTACTGGGGATATTTAGGACTTTGTTTCCATGTACACGTGACGTTTATTTGATGACGTAAGTATTTTATAATGATGATTTATATAAAATATTGTTGGCTTAGCTGTTTATTCTAATATAAGTAATGAAAGCTGCTTATTTTACAAATGTATGTTTAAACTTCGTATTTAGAATCCGGTTAATGTGTTCGTGTTTTTGTCAATATATTTAATCTAATATTTCCGTTATCAATAAACGCTTAGCTTGTTCGTGTCCAAATACCATCAACAAACTTGACATTTAAACGTACTTAACAATTCGAGAGCCCGTAAAGCTTTGAATGGAAGATTGATGGCCACCCACGAAACGCATTTTTATTGTAGCGGCTATCTAAATGGTTGTGCAATATGGTGGTACTATCGGTCGATGTCAAGGATAGATACCGTATTGATGGGAATTTATCGCCCTTTACAGTGCAGGGCACGGCCCAAGGATGCGATATGCGAGACGGCGGGTAGGAGCGGTCTCTGATAGACGATGTTTACGTTCACGCGGTAATGGAACAAGGCTTGCAAACATATTGTTTTACAATTTCATTTATCCGTACAAAGTAATAAATAAGCGTGGGTGTCGCGGTAGTCGATGAGGGCACGATCGATGGCCACCATGTGGGCGCGTGGCACCGTTTCACTGTAAATGAGCCCTTTGTACTGTAAATTGGCTATGAGGGCCTGTTTGATTGCCTTTTGCGGTTACAAATATTAATATTTCATTCCTCACTCACTTCCTATTTACGCAGAACTGTCCCTTCATGGGCTTTTATTTCCGTATCGTATTTCGGCGCCGGCGCATTCGTTTTTGTTTACTTGGATTTGGAACGCGTGGCATTCACGGGACTCGCTTCCAACTTAACTGTTTAGATAAGGCAATATCTCAACATCAAGCAAAACAATGAAGACTTAATTGTCAGAGCTTTCCATAAGCTCTCGGGTATATTGACCTTTACGTCGCTACAACATGTCGATACCTCGGGGCTCAAAGGGCGTAACCACCATTTTGGCGAAAATGACTTTTTAATGCAGTCCTACTCAGTTTTTTCTGCTCAATCGATCTGTATATTTAAAATCATCCAATTCGCCAAAAAATGGTGTTTACGACCCCATTTTTTGTAGAAAATAAAACAGATATTTTTAGTTTTTGTGTCGTAACAGCAACCACTGTTAATTATCATAAACGTGATGGTAGTAAACGCCACCGTAGATTATACAAATGTTTTTACGCCTAACAATTATCAACGATATATTTTTAGTTTTGGGTCGTAAACGACATACCTTATGGTACATACCATACATTATGGTGCTTACGCCCAAACATATCAATTTTTAAAGAATCAACTTGCCCGATACGCCCTTAATAATTTCTGTTGGTCTAAAATAAAAGGACACATACACCCCAAAAATCAATGGATGTTCGATGAATGATGGTTGTAACAGTCGTCTTGCCTACTAATTCAATCAGTTTGTAGCCAGTTACTTTGTTTTCTTCAGTTGATTAAATATCAATTACAATTTTATAATATGGACTATATTAATTTGGCATACCTATTTATCAACTCAGATAACAAATTATACAAATAATTATTGATGTTACCTATACCTAATTACCTGTCTTACCCAAAAACTATTCAATAACAAATTTTATTTATAAGTAGGTACTAATATAATAAAGCTGGATGGAACAGCTAGTTCATTATAAAAGGAAAATGATAAATAAAGATCACTTTACATAATAAAAATATTGTTTATCCAATAATCTAGGTATCGCCACAAAATTTAACACTATTAACTAACCATCTTAAAAACAACAAGGAACTCTTGAGATCAATTATTATAATTTTTAAGTCTTTTGGTGACCTGTTAGTAGGTGGGTACTTTAAATCTACATAGACCTATGAATACCTAGGTATACCTATGTAGTTACCTACCTAATAGCCGGCCACCAAAAGAATAAAAAAGGTTAATTAAATAATCTGAAGATTGGTTTACATATTTATTTGTATTTATACTTTATGTACACATTGCAAACACAAACAGTTTTAAAATACAAAATAACACACAATAATATGTACAATGGTGTACTTAACCCAATATGAGTTCTCTCCCAGCAGGCTCCTATAAGGAAAGAAGAAACAATGAAAAGGTAGGAGCAAGTAACAAAAATGATACAATTAATAAAAATGAAATATAATAATAACACATACATATTAAATAAAATAAATAAACTAATACTATTAAAATAATACATAGGTTGTTAGTGCTAAATTTAAGGATACCTAGATTATTTAATAAATAATATTTTTATTACCTACGTAATGTGATTTTTATTTATCATATTTCCTTTTAAAATGAAAACTAGCTGTTCCATGTCATCTTCATCCACGAGAAACGTTTTTGCTTTGCCCCCGAAGGTCGTAGCGTGATGTTAAATACCTTCCTCAAGAATTGAACTATCAAACACAAAAATATTTTTTTCAAATCCGACTGTTAGTTTCAGAGATAAGCGCGTTCAAACAAACTCTTCAGCTTTATTATATTAGTTTGAATAGTTTTTAGGTAAGACATGCAACTACTGCACTAGATAATATCAATAATTATTTGTATAATTCGTTAATAAATAGCAGTGGCGTGCATACATTTTTATGCCAGGGTAGTCAAAAAAGGAAATTACTTGGAATAGTTATTAAATAATAGTCATTAAGAAGAGGGTAGGCACAATCTTTTTGCCTGTATGGAGCGCACGCCACTGATAAATAGGTATGCTACGTTGATAAAGTCCATATAAAATTGTAATTTATATTTAATCAACTGTAGAAATCAAAGTAACTGTCTACGAACTGATAGAATTAGTAGGAAAATTGGCGGTTACAACCATAACTCATCACACATCCATTGATTTTTGGGGTGTAACCGCCCCAAACATGCAATTTTTCGGGGCGTATAGGAAAGCTAATTTTGTTAATTTTAAATTTATTCCAAATATAATATTACTGTGTTCTGCATCTGAAAAAAAATAAGACTTTTGGTGTTTAAATGGCTTATTTAGGTCAAAAACCAAAAAAGTTATGTCAAAAATAAAATTTTTTTTATTGTTTTTTGGCTCTCCTGAAAAGTCGAGTTTTGGTGCTTACGCCCTTTGAGCCCCGAGGTATCGATGTGGGTGGAATAATGTAGAGATTATTGCGTTTAGAAATCTGAGAGTGCAACAACGATGCTATTTATTTATGATACTTGGTGCCTTGTGATATAGTCCGTCCAGGATCAATAGTCTTCTATTTGAATTATATTAGTAATGGAGCTTCGCTCCCGTGCATATTTAGGTTCAGAAGAAAATGTTTATTTCACTCTCTGGCCCAAAAAATTATAAACTACGCAAAAATACTTCGATCCTTTTTTTGCTGCGTCAAAGAATGCTAAACCAGTAAACAATAGGTAGTAGAATACTTGTCCAATCTCTTGGACAAGCCTTGTCCAATCTCTGTTTCGGTGCACTGGCACTGTAGGGGGGGGGGGGGGAAGGAAAAGCGAACAACGAGGTAATGGTATGGTAATGACTCGTAGGTGCACCAGTATACTACCAAGTATACTCGCGTGTATCTACTGATCATCACAACCGATCAACATGAACCATCGGGCGCCATCAACAATGATTTATGTTAATTTATATGCATAATGTCATGTAGTAAAGATATATCGACACAATCAGAGGGCCCGACGCCCGTGACCAATGTTAAATTGAATAGAAATCGGTTATTTGCCATCGAATGATCGAACGCGACGCGCGCTCCAAATCGATCGCTTGCTAGATGATCGATAGATGGGCTTTACGTAGATGCCTATAATTTAATTTTATAATTTGATGACTATAAAATTGAATTAGCATGATTGCATTAGTATTCAATAATGAAGAATAGGGAGTAACATTAATTCCTTGAATACGTATTGAAAAGTGGAAGATAATGAGTCCAAATTCTTTTTCTGGGGTCCACAAAGAGACCATCCAGATACCACCGCAGTTTTAGAAATTCGCATGCAAAGAAGACATTGTTGCGTCCCGATATGTAGTGCCTATTCTTCAGCTACAACTGAAGAAATTATTACTTCTAACTGTGACTAGACCAACTAAATTTATTTGACAATCCACCCACGGCCATGTGATCTCATATTAGGCATAACCCGTACTATGACAACCGTAATGGTGTTCAAATATATTTCTCCACCTTTTTGATTTCCTATTGTTGATATCTTCGTAACATAATCATTTATTACTACAGAAATCATTAAAAAGTCTTACTAAGTATAGCATGTTAACACCAGGATCGGATGGAGACTAAAGGGCCAGCCCTATGAGAGGACCGACTAATATTTTTGTTGATGTTCAATCAGTTGTTATATTTTGTAAAAAATTTTGAAAGTATTGTAAAAGAAGAACCGTTATAATGTTAATGCTAGCTGAATGAGGAAACAATGCGTTGGAGGGCATTACCATGCAAATATAATTAAGCCACGATCGGCTCCGAGGGAGAATCGCGAGTGAACGCTAATTTACTCGTCTCATATCATGCATATTTATAGAATCGTATTGTTTGAGATTATTGATATTATTGAACCATTTACTTTACTGAAATAATTTAGCGGTACCTATCACATGTACACTAATCTACTTTTCTTAATCAATAGGTATGTAGGTAATCAAAACCGAATTCGAATGACCACGTTCAAATGATTCGAATAAAATATAATTACTCATAAAAATAAAATGCATCATTCAAATGTCGACATAAGAGTTTTTTTTTCAATGATGAGTTGAATCAAGAAAAATTGAAATCTGCAATTTATAGTTTAAGTTATGTACACAAGGTTCAAATCTCAAATTATCTAAAATCAATCTGGTGACCGTTTAGTGGCATTTGAACTGGGCATCCCCGTGCTTCGGAGGGTAAGTAAAAAGCCGATCCCGGTTTTCGTCATCTAGACAGCAGTCATTTAGCCAAGACAGAGGCCAAGGGCAGCTTAAACAATTTTTACACGAGTTTGACCACTATCCATACGATAAAATAAAACTAAAGTCATAAACTCAACACCTAATATGTGATGCAAAGTTGTTCCCCAATTAATGCACTATCACTGATCTTGTAAACAACGTAATCAGAGATCTGTGTGAATAATTACATAGTTACGCGGTCAAATCACAAGTCAATTCTGTAAGCAATATAGAGCTTTAATTCCTTGTATTAGGGGTCAAGTTCAGTTCAACAAAAGCTACTATTTCTCGTGAGTATGTTCGTTACGTTGGCACATTATGTAGGTAAGGTAGTGAGGATCGTCATCATTACCGTTAGTAATGACATAATGAAAGCCTACAGCCATAATCATATCTACTTTTTTCATCTTCATCTTTTTGATTTTCGAATAGCAAGGCAATATTATAGTAATGATCCTTTTTGTTGCTTCAACTGATTCGCCTTTTATTATGGAAGGTCGCATCATTATAGCTTGTTAGGGATAATCCCTACTTATTTCGGCAGACCGCTCAATCAAGCTTTAATGATCTATGCATCAATATACTCTGATTACGAACTTTATAAAACAAACATGTTACAGATTCATTAAACATCTTACAGAGTTGATATTAATCATACCTCCATCCGTCAGCTATCTCGAACATCGTAGCTATGAAACCGGTTTGAAAATTGTCATATCATGCGTTTCAACTTTCGAACACAGTAATATTTAATATACTGTTTTAACTCTATGAGTTAGTCCCTATTGTTGTAATACAACTAAATTCATTCATCATTATGAAATAACAGTAGATAAAGAGGTTGTCGGGTTCATTTGTTTCCCTTATCATTACGTTTAGTTGTGTTTTATACAAATCCTAACTACAAATAAATAAGGAGGTACATCTATTATAGTTAATTGCTTAATATTTGTAATGAAATAACAAAAATTATTCTTTTAAATATATGCAAGGGTGTTACAAAACATTGGCCTCCACCTTATAACGCCACAATGAACGACAAATGGCTATTTGCATCCACCGGTTACCTGCGACGCGCACAATGTCGTCAGTCATCAGTCCACCTTTTGGAAAGCCTGCCTACGCTGTGGCTTCCGGTTCGTGGTCGTCACTCGAGAATATTTCGTCTCCATCAGTTATCATTGTCACTCTAACTTGCAGATTCTGAGAACTATTTCGGTGTCTTAAGTTCTTAGGCAAATTTCGTATTTACGGATTTTGGACGAAACTCTGAACATAACACTCCCCATAGCTCGTTGTGTGACTCTGAGCTTCTCTAAAAGATAGCAGTTAGAGACCACGTATCAGTATCGCCATATGCCATCATTGGCAACACACACTGATTCTAAAACCTACCTATAGCCAATTTACTTTCTTGTTGCAGGTTGTTGGTTGGCGCTCCTTTAGGCAAGAACTTGCAGCCAAACACGACGAGATCCGGAGCACTGTGGAAATGTAGCATCACACCTGCGCCCAACGACTGCGTTCAGATCATCACTGACGGGAAAAGGAGTGAGTTCACTACACGCAATCCGGTTATACTAGAAAAAGTTGTACCATCCTACAATTCCACTAGGTGTTAACCGGAATCGTAGATCATAATTTCATCCGGTGTTATCGTTTTCTTAATTTTGAATATTTTTTTTGTCATCGAAATGTGAAATTGTAATGTAAATACGTCACATAACGTAGATAGCTATAGATTTACACAAAGGGAAAGTGTTGTAATAATTACGTAGTCCCACGAATTAGAACACATTTTAGCTAATAAAAAAATGTCAATACACGTCTTAGTTGTTAATACTTAGAACGCAAGTTCTGTAGCTAGGAGTAGTGAAACACTCGTAGATAAATATGTTCATCACAATCTAGATTCTATACGAAGGAAACGCTGGAACAGTATCGACACACAATTAGTCGATACCATCGACTGAATAATCGATATAAGTTTTAATTAAAATGTTGTCTTTTGTCGGTGGTGCCCCAAACAGCGAAGTACGGCAAGATAGACACGAGTAAGTGAGCTGTGGTCTCAACCTCCTTTTATTCTTAATCATTTTGCTCTCCAACTAATCGACTAATGGCTGTTAATTACTGTTTTTATTTACTAATTGCCGATATATCTGCGCAAGTTCCAGCTGGACCGTCTTGTAATGATTACTGCAGCGCATGACCATCACTAACTTAGATTGAATTTTATTTTGCGATACATTATACCCATGATTTATTTTTGAGTTTAGGATACATTTTTACACTACTCAGGTTATTATTATAGTTATCCTGGATATCATTTAAACAAAAAAGAAAAGATGTTTCTCGAAAATGTATCCTATACACTAGAATATAAAAGCACTAACTGCTTGCGATAGCACCAAACCACATGCTTAAGCTACACAGCACTTTGCAAATCTTGTAATATTTAGTACCCAAGTATAAAATACTTGTAGGTATATTACCTATATTAAATATTGAAAGTATCAGAAAAAAACATTTACGTAGATATAATTAGATTATAGAGCTTACTAGAAATGTAATTCAGTTACTAGAGCTTTTTAGGCCTTCCAATAATATAACTTCAAAGAAAATTATTTCATCCATAATTTCAATTAATGGTAAAAATATTGTCGTTTTTACTTATAACGAACTTAAAGGTGACTGGCTAGTAGATATTAACGATCAACACACAAAAACATCATATCGAAAAGAGCACACATTTCGATTCTAATCATTAAAATTAGTCAAAACCAATGTATGTCTGGTTTTGCATAATAAATCGTCTAACAAGAGGAGACTACACACAGTAATGCTGGGCCGATTAACACTACATTCGTAACAGTGATTAATGAAAGCAAGATGTAATCAGTACAAAAAATAACATAATAGTAAATATATAAAAATAAGAAATATAACTACAGCATTAGCATCCAATTATTAAATTAGATTGAAAGAAACACCACTAAAATTGCGCCATTCAAAGAAATAAATGTATCGAATAAAGAGAATAAACACATCTGATTTAGTCTTGCCCAAATCGCATTAAATAATACTCACTGTCCAAACAAGATTGGTGTACTTCTGGTGTATTAACGAATCGGCCATCGATTAATTTATAATCAGTATCAGCTCGATATTAACATACGTAGTCTTCGATAACGTCCATTAACCCGAGACCACAAGTTTGAGCCGTATCTTCACTTTGATTACTTCACATTGATTCATTACAGGTGCAGGAGTACTCGTCACCTTAGCGCATAAACACACTATGACCACTGCCACAACTGACACTTAATATCGATAATCGAACAAACACCTTTAAATTGTATTTCGATTTAATCGATTAACTTGAAATACTATAGTTATTTTAAGTTGTGAGCATTTATGTACTACGTACTCGAGAGAGCATCTCAGCCAAATCATTTCATTTATATGCTCCCTCTAATACGTCATAATAATATAGAATACCTCAATCTCAATGGTTGTCACGATGTTTTAGCATTTATCGATATAAACTGCACGCTTAATAGTAAACTTTATATCGATACAAAAAGTATATATGTATCAGAAAATTTATATATCAAGAATTCATATTTATGAAATGCAGATACTCGATAAAAATGTTCTTCAAAATATGGGATGCATGATATATCTACAAGATCTGCTATGATTTCCAATCGCACGATGTTTGTGCAACATGATACAGAAAGTATCATTTTCTGGCGCATTTGCAAGACTTTGCTGTCAATATTATGAACTCTATACTTGCATTATACACGCCTGGTTGCAATGCTTTGCATTTGCCATGATTATCACCGATACTTCTTAGAGGGTTTAAAGATACGACGTTATGGAATCAAATCAAACCGCCCCAAAAATCAATTTGCCTCTGTTTAACGCATTTTATGCATTTACAGTTCTTAATTAATTTGTTCTGGGTTGAATTTTAAAATAACATGGTTTTAGAAATACGTACTAAGTTTTTTTTTGTATTTGTGTCTAATTTGAGCTTCTTACTAGATTTGTGCTAAACGTTTTAGAATTTAAAATCCATATGGAATAATATATGTGATTAAATTACTCATGTCAAATAATTATTATTAATTTTAAAATTGCTGTTATTGATTTCAAGCTTCTAACACTCTAGTAGGATAGATTTATCGTATTTTCACAAATTTGTTAATGTGTAGCTCTGGATTCGGATCACCTGACTGGACCTTACTCAGACGAAATCAAGGAAGGCCAATGGCTCGGCGTCTCTGTGCGAAGTCAAGGACCAGGAAGAAAAGCTGCAGTGTGCGCCCATAGGTATTTATTTTTCTGCAGTAAACGTGGATACGTTAAAAGGTTACTTAAAGGGATCTTTATGAGAACTAGAGCCTACTGTAAGCCTCTGCTCTACTTTGTAGACGATCCCACCAAAATAATGCTAACGTGGCATTGTATTCTTATAGTGAGTTAAGTTGTCAGTGCTCTAAGAGTAGCTATGCTAGTGACTGAGGGATCGTTGCTTTTTGTAGACTAATCCCACCACTCATTCCTACCACTATAACTTCTGTCAGCCAAGATCTACAGTGGTCGGCAGTGAAGACACCAAGATCCTCGGCATGTTCCGATAAAACTCTAAATTGTCTTGGAACCCACAACAAACTAAATTAGAGAATGTATGAGGAGTATATAAATTCCAGCTAAGCGGGAGACAAGTTAAAATCATAAAGGTCTATTTAACCTCAGTCAAAAAGACTTACAAGTGCACCAACTAGAGTTTGTCCACAAGGAACCTTTATTCTTCAATTTTGTTGATGGTTCAACGATGCGTAGAGTTCCTGTATTTTTAATACGCTAGACTTGTTCATGTTCACGCTTCTTCTCGTATCATTTTATTTAAATTTTGTTTAATTAATTTTCAGATACATACGAATGTCTGGTGAGCTGCAGTTTGGACAGGGTTTATGTTATACCCTGAGTAACGATCTTCAACTCCTAGACATGATGGAGCCATGTCAAGGTCGGCCTGTTGCAAGGTAATTATGTATATTTTTCTCGAGATTTTGTAATGGCTCACCTCATCTCGTCATCATCATCAGCCGGAAGACGTCCACTGCTGAACGAAGACTCCCTCTTTAGAAGGAAGTGGGGGGGGGGGGGTTCCATAATCCCCACGCTTGGCAGGCGTCTTGGGAATCGTAGTATAGGTGGTGGGTAATCTTTTCTGATATTTACTTTATTGTTGTTTTGAACACTTTAAAATTACCCATGATCATGAGAGGACTAAAATGATACCTATATCTCAGTCCTGCCGTGAATATGTCATATTCAACCCTACCAATTGACTTTGGTTGTTTACTGGTCGGCCATTACTTACCGGTTTTGAATTTGATCTTTTAAAGAAAAACGGGTAAAGGTAACAAGTCCCGTAACATGATCTTTATCTAAATCAAGAGCCTATTTCCAGAGAACATGAAGAGTACGGCTTCTGCCAAGTAGGGACGAGCAGCTCACTCCTGGAAGACGACACGCTGATCATGGGAAGTCCTGGACCCTACACGTGGCGAGGCACCATCTTCGTGCAAGACACGGCTGACGACGTGTTTAAGCGTGATAATGTAGTCTACATGGCACCCGTACAAGACGGTGCCAGTCCTGTCGAAAAGTACAGCTACTTAGGTGAGTTATATTATCAACGGTAAAATATAAGCCCTGTCTAGTCATATAATATTACCTGTACCAATCATAACGCCGGTTTGTGCGATCAATACGTCTGCAGAAAGTGCTAGACGTTAGATACACGCTTTCTTTGTATTCTTTCTCGACTTTTAATGTACTGGAGGCAACGTGCGAGCTACTGCCGGTCCGCATTGTGACTCACGCGTTGGTCTCAAATGAGTACTAAGGGCTCACAGATTTAATTAAATATCCATATATGTCAAACGATTGCTACTAGTATATAGATTTATGCTGGAATAACAGAAACCGTAAGCCGGTATGGCGGATAGTATCATGGTCTCTGAAAAATTTGTTTTTTTTTTTAAACTATTGAATCGAAGATTAAAATTGCCAATGTGCCATCAACATTTGATAACGAATGCGACATTATTTTTATGGATTTACTTATATTATAAGTATTGGGCAAAAGGCTTCTCTTCTTCCTTCTTCCATTCTCTTCATTTTCAATCTAGGCAAATCACTATCAGGTCATCTCATTATGGTTTCATTGATCTACTGTGACACTACCCTTTCCACACCAACTTTCCACACGTTTACATTTTTTTATCGTACCTGTAACTTCATGACTTCTCTCCAGTTAATGATTTTTCTAAATCTATTAATTCGTTTTTACAGGAATGTCAGTGACCAGCGGTAACTTCTTCGGTAATAAAGCTTCGTATGTAGCGGGTGCTCCAAGAGCACTCGGCACTGGCCAAGTGGTGATCTTCAGCAAACGCGCCACGGATGACTGGGGACGGACTGATTTAAACATACTGAACTTTACAATGTTGCTTAGCGGTGAACAGTTTGGTTCTAACTTTGGATATGAAGTCGCCAGTGCAGATGTCAATGGAGATGGGTAATAAGAAAAAATAATTAAGATTAGTAACTAAGAGTCCTCAAAAGAAAGCCTTTGAAAGTATTTTTGTGTCTTATCCAGCTAAAATCATTGTGAAAGATTTTAGCTGGAGCAGACACAAAAATAAGTTAGACTTAGAAGTTGACATTGCTGGTAATATTATTGTTAAAAACGTTAAAAGTTACTTTAGTGTAAAATTAATACTATTTATAAGAACATGGCTTTTTAATTTTCAGATTATCGGACCTACTAGTAGGAGCACCCTTCTATTTCTCAAGAGATGCTGGCGGTGCTGTCTACTTATATATAAACACAAACCACACTCTGACTCAAGAATATCACCTCAAATTGACAGGAAAACAGGAATCTCAGTTTGGTATTGCCATCGCCAACGCTGGGGATTTAAACAAAGACGGCTGCCAAGATATAGCTATTGGAAGCCCTTACGAAGGGAATGGAGTGGTATATATTTATATGGGAGATAGAGAAAATGGTTTGAGTCTGAAACCAGACCAAATAATTACAGCAGAGTCTTTGCCGATAGTGATGAAGACTTTTGGCTACGCACTGTCAGGTGGAGTTGACTTGGACGCAAACGGATATCCCGATTTATTAGTTGGCGCATACGAAAATGTAAGTCTATCTATAATTTTCTCATTATAGCAATTGAAAGGAAATATGTAATAGCAAAATTGTTTCCAAGTTCAGAACACATAATTACTTCTACGAAAAGGTTTCAGAAACGGCGTTTAGAAGTGTATTTTAAAACCAGATCATCCAGAAATTCTATATTTTAAGTAAAATGAAAACATGGCTTTTTATGGATTACAGAGCAGCGTCGCATTGATCCGAACACGACCAATAATCGACATAAAAACTTCGATCCGACCGTCAAAAACAATCATCAACGTGGACCCTGGGAAGCAGGGCTGTGAGAAGGATCCCAGATCCATGTATACATGTTTCCACTTCCAAGCATGCTGCATCATACAGTCCTTAGTAAAGACCGCACAGGCGAATATACATCAACTAAATTACGTCATCGAGGCTGAAACATTCCCCGGTGGTAGAAAATATTCAAGAGTATTTTTTGATTCTGATAAAAATAATATTATAGACAAGACTATTATGCTTGGAAAGGATGTCGAAGACTGTAGAGAGCATATTGTTTATTTGAAGAACAATACTAGGGACATACAAACTCCTATCAAAGTAAGTAAAAAACCATTAGCTATCAATCTTTTAATATCTGAAAGTATTTTAACGATAATTAGGTGTATTTTAATTGCTTCTAGTTTTTCCATAAAGTAAAAGTAAATTCGCTATAGCTTTACTTTTAGCGGATTACCTAGTAATTTTTAGACGTTAGATCAATATCAAGATACAACCGTTGGTAAAATTTACTTATTCAGCATTGCACGTTCAGTCAACAGAATCTCGTGTTCTATCAGTTTCAGGTAACATACAAGCTGGTTCACGCTGAGCCAAGCTATTCTTCGAAGGGCACTCTGCCTAATGTTGACGAGTACCCCGTACTTAATGCGACCGCCACCACTATGTTTAGCGCCAACTTCCTCAACGATTGTGGTGCGGATGCCGTCTGCATCAGCGACCTTGTTGTGGAGCCAAAGTTGTTGCTGCCATTAAGTACGTTTTTTTTCTGTTCTTTTTTATAATAATATACTCAGTTAGACGTCAACACGAAATGCGATAGAGAATACGGATTCTCACAGCGTTCAGCTCGATGTCGCATTCATGGCTGGTTTGACGTCGAGCTCGTCGTAGATCACAGCCATGATAGGTTGCGTTAGGGAATAGCATAGCAGATCAGACTATTATATTTATTCAGAACTAGGTTCTATAATAATCATTTATGATTTTTATTAAAATCTTTTTAACATATATTTTAGGCGCTGATAATAAGACTTACGCATTAACATTGGGTCAAGAAGAAGAAATTAGGCTATCCATAGCAGTAGATAACTACGGTGAATCTGCATATGAGGTGCAGTTGTTCGTGTTCCACCCTTCCAACCTGCACTACATCGCAGTCAACATCAGTGTGAGTATACATAAATAAATTATAGCAATATTCTGTCTTCCTTTGACGGGAACGCTACATGAAATGAATTCCGTAGAAGAACCTTTTTTTCTTTCTTTCCGTTACTCCGATGCTGAGGCCCGCAGGGCAGCTTGTGGCGAGCTGTTGGTGCGTAACGACACCACGAAACCGAGTGCTCCAGAGAGTCGGTCAGGGCCCCCACCTCGGCGTGTCTTTGTCGGCCGAGTGGAAACCGAAGGGGGCCCGCTGGACTCTCAACTCTGGCTTGCCTTAATTGGCCGTCCAGAGAGGAGTTGATAGAGCTATATTCTCCAAGGGTGTGTTAAAGGGCATAATGCCGTGAGTGCAGCACACCTCAACACCACTGAGCCACCCACACCCATGTTACTCTCTGTCGTCATTGAACGATTATTTGAGGAGCCCATCTAGTGGGTGGCAAGTCACCACTTGTCACAAAATCATTATGAATGTTATTATGGCAAGTGACCCCGGCCTTTGCAATAGCCTGGCTTTCAGTCCACCAAACTTTCAACAACATAGATCGTAGGACCTTCCGAGATCAACTACCATTTTTTCATCATTTTATCAGTTGATCCCGAGAGGTGTTTTACACACCATTTATTTCTTAAAAAGGGCCTCCACGGATTGGTTCCGTCCCTACGTAAGCCTCGAAAACACACACTAGACCAACAGGCCCGTCAATATAGTTTGATAATATAATCTGCGACACAGGAAAAACACGTGATCTGCACGAGTCTAAACAAGACAACGGTGACGTGTATGCTTGAGAATCCTTTCAAGAAACAGCCGGAAGGTGCACCCCCAATCACGATGCGATTTGACGCGCGAGCTTTAGAAGACAATGACCAGTCTATCGTACTCACCGTATGGGCGAATTCCACGTCCAAGGAACTGCATCCAGGGAAAAAGCCGGTACAAGTTGAAGCTTTGGTTATAAAGAACGCCGAATTATTGATCAAGGGGTAAGGGGTAACTTTACTTTTCTTTTTTTATTATACCTACTGACGAGACTAGCAAGAGATGTTTGCCTGATTTTAAGCCGAGCTAAGTAAGATTTGCCTGTGGGGTGCCGGGATATCTCCTCTCGTTGGATGCCGTAAGAGGCGACTAAGCTAGAACCTATAGGGGCAGACGGGCAGCAGCGTCTTTCTTTTGGGTTTATCTTCTACCTATACTGCGATCCCAAGCCGCCTGCCAAGCGTGGGGATTATGGGAAGCTCTCCCTTCTAAGGGGGAGGCCTTTGTTCAGCAGTGGACGTCTTTCGGATGATAATGACTATGAATATTTTTTCACGTCAAGTACTTTGTCCGGTGGTGGATACAGTCATCAAAAAATGTAGCGCTTTAAAATCCTATTAATCAGAAGATGTATACGTGACTGCTTATGAGCACAGTGTACTTAGAGTTATAAATTAGTCTTTAGTTGTTGAGAAATTATATCTTATTAAGATTAACACTTTACAGTGTTGCACGACCTGAGCAAGTGTTCTACGGTGGCGACATTAAAGGAGAGTCTGCTATGAAATACTTCGATGATATTGGCACCAGAGTCGTTCATACATACCAGGTAAGAAGTTTTCTCTTTTTTTACAGAGGTTTTCGAAGCGAATAAATAAAAACCGGAATGAGGATGGATCCATCCAGTACAGGATCTATCCAGTTGTAGATAAAATGGTCAGAATATTTTTATAATAAACTGTAGTTTTGACTCGTTAGCCCATCAACATCGATGAATTCACTATCTTAGAAATCCTCATGAGGTGGTTTCATTAATTTCTTAGGCGAAGATAATGTAGGTATGTAAATTTTTGTTGGGCAGGTGTTCAATGAGGGTCCGTGGCACGTGTCGACGGTGCAAGTGGTGATCCAGTGGCCGCACCAGCTTGCCTCCGACTCGGCGCAGGGCAAGTGGCTTCTCTACCCTGAAGACGTTCCCACAGTCGACGGAGAAGCTGGTAAGTATACTCACATAGAACCTCCGGCCTTAGAGAGACTCTGGATAGGTTCAAACGGAGTCTCCAGAGTCTTTACGGGGTCGATATAGGCCACCGGGGAGATTTTAGTAATACCAACCCTTGAATATGTCCCACTGTTGGGCACGGGCCTCCCCTCAAGATGAGAGGGCTTAGGCCATAGTCCACCACGCTGGCCAAGTACGGGTTGGCGGACTTCGATACGTCATTCTAAAGCTAGTTAGGCTTTCTCAGATATACAGGTTTCCTCACGACGTTTTCCTTCACTGAAAGCTAGTAACGGACGCACAAAGACGAATCGCACATGATTCATTAGGGTCAAATCAGAGGTGCGAGCCGGGGTTCGAACCTGCGCACATTGTTTCCAAGGCAAGCGCTCGCCTACTGAGCAGTTACCGCAATAGATAGATAGGGGAGATTTTAGTGCGTAAAAATCCACCATGCCCCAGTACCTTTAGAAGGCTTCCTCCTCGACAAAAAGTATACCTTCCTAACAGTAGGTAAGGTCAACTAATTTACGAGTCAGGCAGGATGTTCGCCTAATGGTAAGCGACAAGCTTGCTAGGTAAATTATGCTGCTGCTCGTCTTTGAGACATTTAGGAGCTCGTTAATTTCATCAGTTACTATTACCCAATACACTGGAACACGGGAATTTTTACACACACCCTATTGGCTGGGCCCTTTTCTAAGGGATATACTACTAGTGAAAAACGATTAGTGCTATGTCGACATCAGTTCTTTTTAGTTGATTATATATTTTTTTAATTCGGGGTCGTATTTGCTCAACGAAACATTGTCATTTAATACAATTTCCTGTCTCAGATATCAACAATAAGTCTTACTACTTGCTTCACCTTGCGATATATCTCAAATTACCTAAGAATGTACTCTACTATATTTTGTATTCGCAGATATCTCATATACCGTCTATACGGTCTAACTAGGTGGTGTCCTTTGTGCAATAGACCGCCCAGGTGCCCCTGCAGTCTAATATATTCTGCCACCAAGCAGCATTGTGTAAACATTCTCGTAACTGAGTTCCGGTGTAAAATGCAATGTAGCTGGTGGAATTACTGTTTTTTTTTTATAATAAATAGGTTTGCGCTTGACCACAATCACACATGATGGTAAGTGAAGTTGTGGTCTAGGATGGACCGCGCTTACCCATAAGATGCCTGTTCACTCTAGACTTGAATACACCCAAGTTATATTTATCAGGGAGAACGTTGTCCGGGAGGGTATTCCACAGCTTGGCCGTGCGCATGGGAAAAGAAGAAGCGAAACGCTTAGTGCGGCAAGTTGGAGTGTCAACGACAAAGCGGTGGAGACCCTGCCGGCGCCTGGTAGTCCGGTAAAAGAAAGGGGATGGTGGTACAAGGTCAAAAAGTGCTTGAGCGCATTCACCGTGGAACAATATATAAAAAACCGATAAACATGCAACTAGGCGACGATGATCCAATTGTTGCAGTTTCAAAAGACTGGTAATGAGCGGCAGCGCAGTGTACCTGACTATAGGCAGGCATGTCACTTATCATTGGGCAAACGTCTTGTTTGTCACGGGTATTCTGAAGTCACGGTACAGGTTGAATATAATATAAGCGTTACTAGCGCGAGTTACAAAATCATTGCCCTTAGGATCCATACAGGCGTTTGAAAGCTACCCACTATATCCCTGATATAATTCTACGTTTGGCTTTGAGACTGAGCATTTTGTTTCCCTTTTGAAGTCAAAAAGTTAATAAAACATATTACCCAAAATTTCAGATCAAAACGGTGCCTGCTTCGTAACGGAAAGGGAGATAAATCCCCTCAACCTAACCTCCAGGCCTGGAGCACCCGAACCTTACTTAGAAAATTTAGAAATGGATCCGTTCATTACTACTGGTAAACTGAGTGTCAGTTCCAGTGAAAAATCACACAATCAGACCAGAAGAAAATCCGTGGTATATTCGACGACAAGCACTAACAAAGTAAGAAGAAGAAGAGATATTGACGATGATATTGCCAAAGCTGAGGCTTATACGGATTCAGATGGGCAGAGGAAACAAGTTATTAATCTGGTAAGTTAGTCTCGTAAGTTATACCGTGGGGTGGCGGGTTAGAATTGCATCCCCCATCTCCTCTCGTTGGGTGTCGGAAGAGGCGACTAAGCGAGAACAGGAAGACGGGCAGCAACGTCTTTCTTTTGGATTTATCTTCCACCTATACTGCGATCCCCAAGCAGCCTGCCAAGAGGCCTTTGTTCAGCAGTTGACGTCTTTCGAGTTAGTGGACGTGCAGCAAATTGAGTTAACATAATGTAATAGCACAGTAGGTTCATTATTATTCGATAAGCACTCAATTTTTTTGTCTGTTATAAGTACAGAAATACTTTTAATATGTGCTTTGCCTCTCTGTTTCGGTGTAAAGGGACTGTAACTTGTAAAATTACCGGACACAAGAGACCTAATATATAATGCCTCGGGTGGCGACCGGCAGTGCAATGCAGCTGTCTACAGGGTCTAAAAAACCACGTGTCCGATCCGTGAGGGTCTTATTCAGTGTATCAATACAAACACATGTATATAACTCATTTGTTGAATATTTCATTTTTTTTCCTACTTTGTTCCAGAAAAACGAATCTGATCTTGTATTTTGGTACAAATTAGAAAAAAAAATTGGGTTAATTAACAAATGAGTTATATACATGTGTTTGTATTGATACACTGAATAATACCCTCGCGGATCGGACACGTGTTTCTTTACATTCTGTATAGGCAGGCGAGTCGCTTAACATCAGGCGATCGTCTTGCTTAACTCATTATTAGGTCGAATAAAACATTATAATAATAACCCCGGCCTTTTGCAAAAGCCCAGCTGCCAGTCCACCGAAGGCTCAACCCCATAAATCACTTCACGTACTTGCAATACCCTACCAACTGCCGAGGTCAAATGCTGTTTTTAAATCATTTTGGCAATTGATCCCAGGAGGTGATTTATTCACAACATTTTTTTTAAAAGTGTTGTTAATTTGTTTTCTACGTATTGGAGCCGTCCACATGCAAGCCTCTCAAAAGACCGGGATACCCCGTGAATGAAATATTCACTAAAACAATAAAATCTGGTACAATTCTCATACGGTCATCTGATCCCTAACTAGGCTGCCCTTAGCCCTTTGTACAAATTTCTTCAAGTCCTTGTAATTGTATTTTTATGTGTGTACAATAAAGAGTATAAATAAATAAATAAATAAATAGGCTGGGCCTGTACTATGGAAACTAGACAACTGCGACTAATACTTGTATTTTTTTTAACATAATGTAATTGAATGTTGTGTTTATGCAGAATTGTCATGAGAAGACAGCGAAGTGCATCCAGTTCCAGTGCGTGATCTACAAGTTGGGTCGCATGAAGACGTCCACGATCAGCGTGCGCGCGCGTCTCTGGAACGCCACCCTGGTGGAGGAGTTCGCGCGCGCCGCTCGTGTGCACGTCGCCTCCACCGCACACATTCGCATACCAGACAGCTTCAATATACACCAGGACAAACACCACGACGACACCACCACTGTACGTATTTGTCTCAACGGGACTAATCCCACAGGAAGCGAATACTACGTGTTCTTAGTTGTTCCTTACTGATTAGGACGATGCAGGCCGATCGCAACCCCGCCGCCGACTCGACTCCAAGGAGGGCGGCGGCGGGATTGCGACCCCCGTGCCAGTAAGAATTGTGACAGGTTCCCTGGGAGCTATAATGCGCCCCCTGGCGGCGGACCTAAAGGCAAGGCACTGAGGGACACATGGTGCATAATCCAGCAAAGAACCCAGTTTAATACCATATAGTAAGGTCCCCTGCGAAAACAACAGAAAGGCCAATCACCGTGACTATCTGGAAAATAAGATGATCCATGCGTCGAATGAGTATCCGGAAAGTCGATCCTGCACCTGACATCTCTTTGATCGTGTCAGTTTTTCACACTGTGGACCTTGACTTCACAACCTACAAACATCCATAATCCTGACAGTCTACCAATGACATAGATCCATTTTCCTAAAACCCACCCATATTCAAGGGACGCAGGTCTTTGACTTCGGTAGACTTTGTAAAATGCAAATAACTGTATATTGTGTTATGATTTTCTCACTCATCTTAATAATTTTACCATATCAGGTGGAGACGGTAGCATACCCAGATCTCAAGATCAGCGAGCCGACAGAAGTGCCACTATGGGTGATCATCTTATCGGTCATAGTGGGTCTCATAGTGCTAATTCTGCTAATTATTGCACTGTGGAAGCTGGGCTTCTTCAAGCGCAGTCGACCCGATCCCACACTCTCCGGAAACCTGGAGAAGAACAATCATGAGGCCAGCCCCTTCATCGGCCGGGAGAGGAATAATGTTCGATAGCCGATAGTGCTCTACGTGGTACCCAGAACTGTTCACGGGGCACGAGTGTAAATATCATTTAGGCGTTTTACAAACGTAGCTACTTTATTGTTTTAACCGAAAACTAAGTAATGCGCAATGGAATTAATGTATAAGGGGATATGGGTACATACGTAATATGTTCTGAAGTATGCAAGCATCCCTGCAGAACGGCATAAAACATCTCGTTAAAAAGCGCGTACCGTACAGTTTGCGTAAATTCTAAAATCATGGAAAGGTGCCGTCATCTGTTACGTCAGGTCTCGGTCTCAGCCTCAGCCTTGATCGGCAGGATAAGCTGGAGCGATTGAAGACCCAATATAGCACGTGAATCTGTCTCTTAGCCATCAGATCTTTACGAAGATCAGGTTTAGTGGTCTATGGAAAGAACCAATGCTCTCAGCATTGGATTCTTTGGACTCTTTTCATTGAAAGGATAATAGAAAAATTGCCTCTGACAACGTAGAGTGCTTTACATGTTTAAATATTTTTATGGTTCTCGAAAAACACTTGACTGATTTTAACATAATTATTTCATTTACTATTTGAAAGATACAAAGGCAATTACTAGTTTTGACTTGGTTTTAGATTATTAACATTATGTAGTTCATACTATGCAGTACCTATATCGCGTCCATATCGCGACATTAGTGTGTTTCAAATGAAATCTTTCAAAGATCAGCTTAGCAATTAGTCTCTATTGTGTTTGTTTCATTTTGTATCGGTTGTTTTCGCGATATTTCAAGCTCATGGTTGCTAGTTTTGGTCACAAAACACTAAAGTTTCTACGTTTGCGCGCTGCCTTAGTTACTATGCACAAGTATTTAGTATGTAATATCTCCGACTGTGATGTCTTCTTAGAGGAAAATTCGTGTGTATGTGATGTTCATATGGTTCTATGTTTTGTTGTTGAGACCACTGATACAATATTGTTTTGTAATGCATTTCTCTAGCGTTAAATGTGAAGATTGTTTGTTTATATATTCGAATGGATTAAGTATTCCTTTTCTGTAAATACGTACTTGCCTTATTATTTATGAATAGATTAATGTCTACTTAATTTGACTAGATTTTTTACTAGTCACAAAATATAATAATGTTACGTCTAGTTATATGTGTATTGACTGTAATGTTTATCGGTCACAATTTTTTTATACAAATACTTGACAACTGAATTACAGTGAAAATGAATTGAAATAAAAAATTATGAACTTCGGTAGGTACTTAAATATAACATAGTTCTTCCAGCATTTATGAACTTACAAGACTTCATCATCAAAGAAAAAATTAAAACTAGTAAAAAATACATATATTATGTACTTGAAAAAAAATTGTTATTATATTGTAGGTACGTAGTTGTAAGTGTAAATATTGTAGTTTCATGTTTTTTACATAAATTATATCTATTTGCAAATAGAGGCATAGTTGTACACTTTTCTATAAATTCGCCCAGTAACACTGCCAATTGCGTCCATGGCCAATGACTATCACTCTAGTATTTTATATATTTCTAATAAAGTTGACCACCTAAGTAAATAACACTGGTTGTGATTATTCCTGTAAAACTTCATACTGATACCTACTTAAAGAGTACATTATGGATTGAATAAAATTGTGCCATTTTGATAAAAAAGTTTTTTTTTATTTCAATAAAAACCAATACCTAGTTAGGTCGACTATTACAGTTATTATATATGTATATATATGTAACTGATTAGAATATTAACTAACTATAATTATTTATACAATTTTTCATTAGTAATTACATTATGTACAAAATTTTATCGAAATCTCCGCGTCTCCAACATTAGGTATGCTTGATAAAAAGACAGTTATTTTTATGAATTTTACTATTTAGCTCATTTAAGCAATTACGGGGTTATTCTTGACTTAGTTAAAAAAGATAGGTTAAGTTAAGTTACCTTTTTCTTTCTTTTATGATCGAAAATTCCATAATACGTAAATAACAAATTTAGAGCAGGCACCTAATCTCGGGACCAGCTTGCTCGCAACAACGTAATATATCATCATATAACTAAAGAAACCAAATGGCTTGGCAAATCTTTGCATGATCCTAACCTGGATGAACTTTTCATTGAGATAAACGGCGGCACAATTTGGAGGTATGTTGCTCAAGAACTTTTATAAGTACGCACTTCACTGCAACTCCGCCTGACGGTAAGTGCTAGCGAAATAACCCTGTGTTAAAAAACATAGCAGTGGGTAGCGAAAGTCCCTTACACAGCAACACTTCATAGGCATTGGCGACATTACTCACCCCAGAAATACAGCGCTCATAGACGTACTTTTAATAGGTACGTCTATGACAGCGCTACTCAAGGTTGAGGTTATTTAAGAAATCTTCTTTGTGTTAATACGCTGTATTCATACTTTCGCAGCGATCTACTATTTATCATAAGCATCAACATTTAGAATAACATTCCTGTGGGATTGTGGACAAGCTTGCTTTGCTTAGGTATATTGTGTAAAGAAGTCCCATTCCAATCTTTATTTGGTTCTTACAATTATAATCCAAATCCTTATTTGGTAATTACGATTATAAATTATATATACTCATAATAAATGCGTATGTATATAGAATAGAATAGAATACTCTTTATTTGCACACCAAATTAAAACATACAGAAAAACTTACAAAAATAACTTAAATTAGGTACAAATGGCGGTCTTATCGCTAATAGCGATTTCTTCCAGACAACCAAAACTTTAAAAAGAAGAAACAACTATTTGGGTAGTTAGTGGTGTACATACCTTCGTACATATCTTAAATTGTACATCTTAACACATTATATATACTTACATGTATACGTAGTATATTGGCACTTTGCGACGATATCTTTACAACTAGATTTTGGAGAACAAGCCTGATACTTAACTATTGTAGGTACTAATTATCCAATCTATATTTTATCGTTAACAATAAAGACACTAATTTTCTTGCTAAGTCTTCTAAGCGGAGTCAGCGCTACAATTTGGTGCTGATGAAGAGTAGGTAGCCAATATAACAAGATTTTGACTTTGACTCTTGAGCTATTAAAGTGACATCGTACAGTGTCTCTAGTATAGTGTCTAGGACTACTTAATTTCAAAAGAAATACTAACAATAAATATAAATGGAAAATCATAATGCTATACTTGGACTAGTAGTTGGGAGTGTTATCAATATATGGATACATCAATATGGCGGCCTGTAGTAACTGCTAACCGCCGAAGATTTCTGAAACAAAACAATGATTTGTTATTCCAAGTATACTTCATTTTTTGACTACTTGTTCCAAAATCTTACAAGAAAATTATATTTAAAATACATTTTAATTATTAGGTTCAAGAAGCAAAATCTACACAAAATTCAATGCGCGGCCAATTAAATAGATTACACTTGACACTTCATCAAAATTTAACAACGTAACCTTGTAACGGCGGGCATACAATATAATTATTTTTTCGAAGTTAGAACTGCATAATTGCTAAAAAAAAATTCAATAACGATTACATATTTATTGAAATAATGACATAAATAACAGACAGAACAAAGAAACTGACAGATGTCAAATGTGACCTATTTAATTTGCCCTACTTTTAGACCAAGTACGATGGTTAATTTAAAGTAGAGATTTTTAAATAAACTTTTATACTCACATCTTTTTTGACTGCCGACCAGCAAAAAGTACATAGTGTGCTATCTTTGTCGCTGATGTCACTCTTTTGCAGACACGGTTGTTCCATTTCGCCTGTGAAAGTGTAATTAGGAATTAGAGTAGCATAGACAGAGATATCATACTGTACATGTTTACTTTTAAACTAATGTAGGGCCAATTTAATAGATCACATTTGACATCTGTCAGTTTTTTGTTCTGTCTGTTTCTTTTGTCATTAATACGATAAATATGTAATCATAATTGAAAAACCATACAACTGAATTAATAACCTCCTGCTTTTTTTGAAGTCGGTTAAAAAGTTAAGCAATTGTGCAGTTCTAACTTCGAAAAAAATAATAATACAGTGACACTGAAGGGACTGACAGGACTGTGCATTTTATGACATTATAGAGAGTTGTCGTTAAATGGAGAGAAGGAAAATCAGAATTATAAAAATAAAAAGTTTATTTCAGGCATGATTTTCTATTACTAACCATGTTTACCTACAGTTTGTGAGCTTTTGTGAGCGGTTTGAAAGTTTGTGAGCAACTAAGAATATGATAACGTATAAATAATCCATGACTCCTACTTATTATTAGTCATGGTCAACAACAGTCTATATGTGCAAGCAATCCCAATTTGTAAAGAAAAGAACGAATTTCTTAGAAAATTCGGTATGCACGATGCCGACAGTAGAGTTTATTATGGGCTAGGATAATAAAGCGACAAAAGAACGTACTCAGCTGCGCAGTTTTTACTAATTTTGGAAAAATGGTACTTTTCATTACTTAATTTTGGCCGTTATTGAGAGTGGGTGTAAAGCTATATAGGATGTATCATTGTATGGAAGGCAAGCTAAACCAACCAAAGCCAAGCGACGCTTTAGGGAGTTTGTCGTTAAATCGAGTGACGTTACGTGGAGTTTACACTCTATTTTATGTTAAATTTTGATAGTGTCAAATGTGATCCATTAAATTGACCATCCATTAATTTGACTTTGAGTTTGCCATCCGAGACATGAGATATTAAACCTCATGGGCCCAGTAACTTCACTAGCTACAATGCCAATCAAACCGGCACACAGCAACCTACCTAAACGGTCCCTTGCTCAAGGTAAGGTACTCCTAGAAAAATAGTTGGTAGAAAGTACTACCGCAGTGTCAGATATTCTGCCGCTTACCAGTAATGTTTAAAAATTATACTTTTAGACTTTCGCGTTCCACTATCAAACTTTATTCTAATCGGGAATTAACGCGATTTACCTTATATTTTGGCTTGACGTTTCGGCCGGGTTGCACCAGCCGTGGTCACAATCAGACTGGTTCAGCGAGACCGCTCCGTGCGCGAGGCAGAAATATCTTCGTCTACCCCCGTTCTTTCACTTGTAACGTTACAACCCGGCCGAAACGTCAAGCCAAAATATAAGGTAAATCGCGTTAATTCCCGATTAGAATAAAGTTTGTTTAAAAATTGCTGTCATCATCAGCAGCAGTGGACAGCTGAACAAAAGGCTTCCCCCTTAGCAGAGAAAGGTCTCCCCCTTAACATTGTTGTATTCCGGTAAAAAGGGCACTATAGCTGGTGATATTACTGGGCTCGAGATACTGGTAACCAAAAAAATAATGCAAATAATAATGTTTTTCTGACCGATACGACCACAGCAGCCAATCTTTCCCAAGATCAGTTATCTACATGGGTGATATTATAGTGCACAAGCGCTTGCGTAGACACAAGTGCACTCTCTCTTCATTTATACCTCACAATCTGATGGGAAGGAAGACCGACAAGACCGGGGGAGAAGTTGCCTAACTTCGGCAGGGCCGACTTTTTACATGCCCATCCGATAGATCATCTTACTTTACAGATAATCAGGTGATTCGCCTGCATTACCATAACCAGTAGTTAGTAGTTAGTATCGGCAGTAAAATTGGTTTTATTTCTGGTTTTCTAAGCAGAGTTTTATCTCTATATAAGAAACAGTAGGTTAGAATCGAAATTCAGAACCTCATAATCGCAGTCTTTTGTTTCTGAAGGATATGCAAAATTTTCAAAACCCTTGACTATATCGTTTATCGTGAAGCATAATGTATTTACATCTTAAGTGATTTAAATTCATATTTATATATGTAATATTGATTTATTAAAACAAAATTGAGCTCTCTCTTACCGGTGTAAAGTTTATTATCGAGGTGCGTGATGTAGCTGCCTGCCAGACGCAGGATCTCGATCTTGCTGAGTTT
This sequence comes from Furcula furcula, assembly GCA_911728495.1. Classification (NCBI taxonomy): domain Eukaryota; kingdom Metazoa; phylum Arthropoda; class Insecta; order Lepidoptera; family Notodontidae; genus Furcula; species Furcula furcula. The sequence continues at coordinate 10,172,120 of OU452256.1, read as the reverse complement.
CCTGTCGGGTGGCTCCGTGGGGATCAGCAGGCGGAGCGTGTTGAACGCCGTGTTCACGCTGCTTGGTAATACAAAGAGCATTTTGATAACAACTCTAACAATATTGTGACAAAACATATTCTTTTTTATATTATCAAGGTGGCAAGCAAGCATGCGGCCCGCTTGATGGTAAGCAGTCACTGCAGCCTATAGATGCCAGCAACACTAGAAGAATCACTACCGCGTTGCCAACCCACAAGACATTTGATGTTAAGTCTTTTGTGACTGGTAATTTCACCAGCTACAGTGCCCTTCACACCGGAACACAGCAATGCTTACATGCTGCTGCTAGGACGCAGAATATCTGACACCGCGGTGGTACCTACCTGGACACTGGACAGTTTCTTGCACAAGGAACCTACTACCTAGTAAATCTAGCCCGAGTTTTTGTCGAACAACTTGCTGGTGCTAGTGACACAAGCTGCCCGATAAACCTGGTTAGGCAATTCCTAAGTAATGTGATTACAACGTGAAGTTGAGACGTTCATAGCTAGTTATACCTAACCACCGTTCAGAGAATGAGTGGATCAGTCGGATAAGCAACATCAGGCAAGGTAAAGTGTCTTTAGATGGGTCACTGATTAGTGGCATTTGAACTGAGCGTGTTCATACTTCGGGGGGCATGTAAGAAGTCGGTAGGTACCGGTCGTTGTCATCTAGACACTACTGTCCCTTTGGCCTTTTAGTTTGTTGTACTTTCGTCGTATTTTTTTTCTGTCTTATTTAATCTTTTGATCGGCAAGACACACTGTCGCTCTGATCTAATTGTAACATGACTAACTGTTTAAAAAAAAAAGTGAAAAAATTACAAGCCCGCTGAGTTTCTTGCCGGATCTTCTCAGTTGAGGCCGCGTTGTGATCCGGTGGTAGCTTTTTTTTTAAAAAAAACATGACTTTTCTATTTTAATATTTTTTGACTTTGACAACAATAGTTAGGCAGTCATAGGCCTAAGTGAAGCTTGCACGACTGACACCAATGTGACTAAAAACAATACGACAAACAGACCAACAAACCACATTGAGTAAATATCTAATGATAACATTTATTAAGCTAAGGGTAAACAATTTTATTAAATTCAGGCGTGCTCTTTAACTGATTTAAGAAGAGTGTCTGGTCGACTAATCCGCACTAGCTCAGAGTTGTGGACTAATTCCTTTCCACTTTATCTACTAAAGTATTTTACAGATGGGCAAATGTAGTAGTCATATTTTAACGGTCTGAGCCGCGGCGCAGTATTCAATTTTCAAAATGGGAATATAATATTACTTTTATATATTCAGCTACCAAAGGGCCACTTTCAGCGTACATTGCAAGTATTAATCATTTATTCTTATAGTCATTAATAGGTACTAACTTTTGTGTCCGGTCCCTTTCGCGCGCGTTGGCCTGGCACCTTTGTTTTGCCGCTGGCACCGTCTCCGGCTTCTGATAGGTACTCATCGAAAACATGTGTTTTTCCCATGTTACTTCGCTGCACTGATAGTTTAGAAAATTTTCCATTTTAAATGAACAGTTACAACTAAATTATATTTTTTTAAAAGAGTAGTTCCGGTTATCGTATCAGTTCGGATGCGAGATGCGTACTAATCCGTACGCGTATGTGGGGCTACTAATAAGTATCCCGATGGATACCACTGATGAAGGAGTCATTTAGGAAGAACAGCGTGCGCCACTGACACCGCTCTTAACTGATAATTGTATAAACAGATGGCAGCGATCTCACAGGGCCGGACTGTAGAGACAAAATAAAAGAACGAATGTAAACACGATCAGAAACAAATCAGTTGCCAACTTTATGTACTATTAAATTTTAATAAATAGGGTTCGGCACTATATTATTCAATATTACAAATTGCTAAAGTTATACATATATAGCTAGTTAGGCTTTATCAGATATGCATGTTTCCTCACGATGTTTTCCTTCACCAAAAGCTAGTAACAATGGCACAAAGACGATTCGCACATGACTAATAAAAGATATCAGAGGTGCGAGCTGAGGGTTCGAACCTGCGCACCTTGTTTTCCAAGGCAAGCGCTTGCCCACTGAGCTGTCACTGCTTTTGCTATTTTAATGTATCGGGGGACAATCTGACATACCTAATATCCTTTTATTTCGTAAAACGTTTAACTATGACTTCAGAAAAAAACGAATGGTTTCAGAAAAATACTTTTAATACAGACGCATCAGTCCGTGCCTGTTATGGCGAATGGGAGACTTGTCATCAAGAATGTAAAACGAGGCTCGCTCCCCAAGCTTTGTCTGTTGTTTTAAGCTAACTACCGCAATAAATATCTTTAATGATTCCGATGATTCGTCAACTGAATCTCTACTTTAATGTGCTAGATAAATACTGCTAATGTATTTCAGCGTTAGAAAAAGGAATGCATAACAGTGGGTTCATTTTAAGTCCTGTCTAGTTCTAGCCAGATCCTTAGATATGAAACCTTCCACGTTGTTGCTTAAATCTTAGTTTACGTAATAGTAAAATATTTACAGTTTATTTACAAGTAGGTATATGTACTAAAAGTAAGTAAAAAACTAGCAGTTGCTTTTTATATCAAACAAAATTAATTTTAACAATGATAATTTATTAATTATTACCAAGCGTATTCGCTTGGTACAAACAACTTAAATACCAGAACCAATACCAGAACCAGATATAGGTTCTGGTATTTAGTTGTAGTACATAATACAAAAAATAAATAATAATAAAGGTAATATGTAAGTGCTCAATGGTTGTTACAGAGAATGTTTTGACACAAAACGATCAAATTTTTCATCATAGCCTCGCCTCGGTATGTTATGATCACGATAGCAGCATTTGACCACCGAACTGATAATAAAGTGAATTCATGTTTCTAGTTTTCTAATTACGCTATACGAACTAAATGTAGCATAGCACCAACTTTCATTCATATTTGAAGTTCAAATCGTTCAGAATGTTTCGCGTATGTTGTTCGCGCCCCAGGGGAATGCGTGTAGTTCCGTGGGAACAGTGGCTAATTGGTTAAATTATACGACATGTCGACCGCTGCCTACTCATTCGTATTCATTTACGGTTCACATGAAAAAACAATAGACTACACCGACGACAACAAATTACTTTGATGAGGACAGTATGTCAATGACTTAAACATTACTATTTTGAAGAAACCATAATACTTTGTGTATATAAAGGTGTTGTTTTTCAGTTCGATACTAACCTGTCGAATTGACCATGTTACAGGATGTTTTTAAAGCAATTGACTTACTAGCGTAACTTGTTATAGCTGCACTGAACTTGTGATAGTGCAGCCGAAAGACGTCTATTTCTGAAGAAAGGCCTCCTTCTTAAAAGGGAGGGGTTGGCATAATCCTCACGCTTGGCAGGCGTCTTGAGGATTGCACAGAATTAAAAAAATATACAGTCGAATTGAGAAACTCCTCCTTTTTTTTAAGTCGTTTAAAAATATAACACTGTGATAGTACCTAACTATATAGCTGTACAGTCCCTTGCTTAAGGGACTCACAGCCTCATATAATCTAAACCAACCAGTAGTATGCTGTCAAAAATATACTTGAAGAACAATTACGTAACGGTTGCTTACTTACGCGTCATTATCTACTCCTCCCGCGCATCAAGGATGGCCCGCGCTGACCGGTTAAGCAATCGATGTTCTAGCTGTTGGTTTTGCGCACTACGTCACGGTCCCCCCCACGGCCGGCGGCCAACCGGCGCGGGCGCACCACGGCCAAGACTTTCTCCTCGCGACACCTCCGCCGGTGAAACGAGCGAAGCCGCGAGTCGCACAGGCAGCTGCGTGCGAGTCGACCGTCTTCGACGCAGGCGCGATATCATCCGAATACCCACACTTCCGCGTCTTAATACCGCTTTCGCTCCGTATAAAGTTTACGTGCGAAACAATCGTGTATTTGATCGCGTTCATCGTCATCAAACAAAAGACAGTGCATGGAGAATCGTGTCGGAAACGAACCACGGTGCCGGTGTTTTCAAAACGCTGGAGTGATGCTACATTGTAATTAAAGGTGAGTTTAGAGTCGACTTTCTAAGTTTTCTAAAACTCGTGGTCCGTTGTCTTGTATTAAGTCATTTGATAAAGTGGGCGCAAAATTGTGTCTCCGGTGAATGCAAGGACATTATTATACACTTCGATTGTTGGACATCGGAGCCATCGGGCTAAATCGTTTGTATACTCAGCGCAATTTTATTGTGAAACCTTTGCATTTCTAACCTACTTTATGTTTTCTTACTACAAGACAAAAGATCACCGTACCTCCGTAAAAAGATTGGATTTGCCTACCTAACACGGTTACAATACAGTGTTTGAATTATGACAGTTCTGTTATATTAGATGAACAGTTAGTTCAGACCGGTCCAGATGATTCTCGTATGAGTAGGTACGACTATACTTGCAGATCAGCTGATTTGATCAACAGAAATCGTAAGAAACAAATCATCTCAGTAGACCACGAAATTGCAAAATATACTTCTCCATACCAGAACTTAAGCTTCAACATATAAACTAATACTTAACCAAAGCTATTTTCATTTGTTAAATTAATCCGAGCTACAATGCAGTGTTCTACTTCCATTTCCGGTTGAAAAGGACGAGTTACGATGCAACATATACATAATAATATGTGGGTACAAAGCGTATAGAGGCTAATTACTATTTTGCAACCTTACCTGCACCTATTTGACATTGTTATTAAGCAATTGCAATAGTAATTTTGTTGCTGATACATAATTATATTCCTTCCGTTAAAAGTTATTCAACTCTATTTATCTAATATAAATGATAAAGCTTTCTATATAAATAAATATTAATTTGAAAATAAAATTATATACATAATTATATTCCTTATAATAGGCTCATTAAAATATCATAAATTTATATTGAAGTTTTAAAAATCTAATCAATTTTTGTTTCATTAATCTATCTATATCTCTATACATATATGGTGGTATCTATATATCTTTATCTATGGTTTCCCAATACAATCAATGCCTGCTCCTGGCAATTTTTATAAAATATTCGCGCTGCACAATATGTGACCATCACGTTCGGCAGGTATCTTGGGGATAGCACTGTTGGTGGTACCTACCTAGGAAATCCAATAGAAAGACGCTACTGCCCATCTTCTTGTTTTCCCTTAGTCGCCTCATACGACATACCCAACGGAGATGGGTGGCTGTTCTCTTCCCCCCGGACACCCCAGAGGCAAATTAAATTAATTTAATTTAATTCATTTCGATAAGTTTGGTGAAAGAAATTTCATCCAAACTTATCGAAGCCTCAGGAGACCGTCGGGCTGGTAGCTTTTTCTGCCAACCTATAAGCTTAGCTATACAAAGAGGTAACGCTGCCAGTATTTTAGGTGCTCTTCCCTCCCAGTGCGGCGACAGCTTGGAGGAAGTTTTTCACCTAGTTCAAGTATACTTATTTGTAAATAAACTGTAATATTTAGTTTCAATGAATTAATTAGTTATGATATAAAAGACGAATAATATTTAATTCATTATTAACACATAATCTTTATCTATTTGTTTTAAAACTTACAAAAGCAAATTTGTCTTCTAAGATATTATTATCTTTTACGAGCACAACGCATTTATTGTTTTAAAACCCAAATCGAAATACGGATATATTTCACATTGAAATAAAACTAAGTATATTTACGGATTATATCGCGGTTTATTTTTGATTTTAATTACCCGAAGTTTCGTTTTGTTTGAAATAGTTTTATTTCAATGTGTAATATTCACGTAAATATCAGAAATCATTACGGATATATTTCATTAGAATAGTCTCCAACTAATAAAGTAGGCAATCTGGTATTAAAAACTGTTTATTTTGACGTGTGTAACTAGATAAACAACATTCAAAACATCGGTGGGCGTTCAATACAGACGGAACTGGAACAAAATATTAATCATGTCTGAGACAACTATTCTCGTACGTAGTACCTACGAGTACATCCGCGTTAGTACTTCGTGAGTTAAAGTTTGCATAACAACGAAAACCACTGATACAGTATTTGTAAACTATTTTACTGCGAAATAGTAGTAGAACTACTGTCGCCCGATATTTTCACATACTTAATAATATTATTCATCAGCAGCCATAAGACGTTCATTGCTGTACATAGGCCTCCCCCTTAGAATGGAGGGGAACCCCTCCCTTCTAAGGGGGAGGCCCTACGCTTGGCAGGCGGCTTGGTGATCGCGGTATAGGTTGTAGGTAATCTAATAGAAAGACGCTGCTGCCCGTCTTCTTGTTTTCCCTTAGTCACCTCTTACGTACACCCCACGGGTGATAACGGGTAATATTATTACAATTCTATTATCACAGCAGAGCCAGGTGCATGGTGTAATCATTTTTATGTTCGTGTCAGTAAGAGTAGCTCAAAGTTGGTTTAAACGTTTTCAGTTCGGGAATTTTGATGTCAAAGATGTAGCTCGCTCTGTCCCCCTATTTCATATCTCCTTTGATAAGAAAAGTGATAATCACTATAGCAAGTGACCATCAAATAACTGTCAAATGATTCATTCGGTATTGCCCACAATTGAGCGACCAATAAATGCCAATACCAAAACACTTTCAGTTGACATGAAAGTTCGGTGGACAACTGAAGCTTGTTAGTCACTTGGGTGGCTAAAGATACACAATATCACTGCTGGTCATACGGATAAAGTTGATGCTAGTTTTGAAAAGATGGAGCAAGATAGGCATATTAGTAGTTACAATATAGCCGAGGAACTGACCACAGCAAGATTAGTCGTTTAACCTAATAACATGAAGGAGAGGGAAAAAGTTGACTAGTGTGAACTGAACATTTATACTTACACAATTAAAGTCCATTCTTTATACGAAAATGGTATTGCTATAAGTCTTATAATATAATGATTGCTACTTGCTTGAAGAGGATGCTATCTGTATAATAGTAAAAAATCTTGTCAAATACTCAACACTACAAGGCAAAAGGAAAATCGCATGACTCATGCAGGATCTCGGTTGACATCCTGCCAATGACCTATTACAATACTCGCCATGCACAGCAGGGCACAGGTATCGGAGGCCGAACATCGCATAAACAATAAAATAATGCAACTGGGAAACAGTTATGTCACACATCGAAGTTCAATCACGAGTAGCTTACACGAACGGTTTTCCTCGCAATTACGCACGCAAATATTTAATGAAATGATTGAGTCATTCTAAAAATATTTGGCTTTGTAGTAAGAAATTCAATAGAAAGACGCTGCTGCACGTCTTTTTGTTTTCCCTTAGTCGCCTCTTACGGACACCAAACGAGAGGATATGGGAGGGTGCTATTCTTACCCGGACCCCACGGTGCCAAAGTTCGGGTCAAAGTTGTTCAGCGGGCCTAAAAAGGTCACATTAAGCATTTAATAATAATAAATGAACTCGTATTTTTCATTTCCAGCAGATCCTTCGCAATCTTGTAATTTTCGTAAAATGCCCACACATTTTAGGTGAATCATACTCAATACATTTATTAGCAGATTCATATTAAGTGTTAATGCTGCCATACGAATAAAAATTAAACGTAACTTATTCATAATTATTATGATTCACCGAAAGTTTCTTTTTAGACCTTTACGCCTTTTTTTTTTTTATAATAAATAGGTTTGCGCTTGACCACAATCTCACATGATGGTAAGTGAAGATGTGGTCTAGGATGGACCGCGCTTACCCATAAGATGCCTGTTCACTCTAGACTTGAATACACCCAAGTTATATTTATCAGGGAAAACGTCGTCCGGGAGGGTATTCCACAGCTTGGCCGTGCGCATGAGAAAAGAAGAAGCGAAACGCTTAGTGCGGCAAGTTGGAGTGTCAACGACAAAGCGGTGGAGACCCTGCCGGCGCCTGGTAGTGGTCGGCCACACTGCAGGCCTAGCGCGGCGGCGGCGGCGGGCGCGAAATATCAAACATATGAAAACGCCGCTTGCGGCCACACTGAAGTGACTTGCGCGGGAGCCTATCGCGACCGGCTTGCGCGAGTTTGCGGGCGTACTTTTCAAACGTTCCTATCCGCTCGTTCTGGCCACACTGCGGGCCTAGTCAACAAGCGACCGATCGCGCGGCTGGCGGGGTATCAAACCATTTCGGTCTTGTCGCTCGTTTTAAGTATTTTTTTATTATTAAATAACTTTAAATACATGTATAAAAAAGGTTTTTTTGGACATTTGAAATTGTAAGTGTATAATATGTTTATTGTTAATGTTCCTTAATAAATAAAATAAACTTTTTTGACTACAATTTCAATTCTTAATATATTTTTTTTTAAATCTCCATTCATTTAACTGTTTTTAGTTATTTCGTGCGCACCCAGCACACCATCTCTTATGATCAACGCCTCCCATCTCAGGATTGGCCTATCCAGTAAAAAATACAGAATCCTCATAAAGGTTTGCGACACCTGCAATAAGTGTTATCGCCACAACAGCCCGCGCGTCACTGTGGCCACCCGGCGCGCCAGCCGCCGCGCCCGCGCTAGGCTCAAGTCTCCGCGCGTTCACTGTGGCCAACCACGTAGTCCGGTAAAAGAAAGGGGATGGTGGTACAAGGTCAAAAAGTCTCTGGCATGACTACGACTGCTGTATAGGTGACAACATCCGCGACCAGCTTTTAACGTGCCCTAAGAAGAACAAAGATGCTTAGTTCAAATGCCACTACACAGTGACCCATCTACGGATACCACCTGGGGGATTGCAACTTAATAAGTACAAATAAAAGTACGAAAAGTGTAGTGCGAAGATAGAGGTGCTAATGTCCATATTATTATGTCAATGTCAGCATCTCCTGTGTAATCTGCAATCGTACAAGTGTAATCTCTCTTCCCTTACTCCAAGTCCTTCATAATCCGATGGGACTGAAGACCGACATTACCAAGAAGAGATCAGGCACAGGATAGACTTGTTACATGCTCATCCTACGCATGAATTACTTACTTTCCCAGACAAGGTTTTAGGTGGTCATTTTGTATTGCCCTAATCAGTAAAGAACAACTACACAAAGTTATTGTTCCCGCGGGTTTTGAACCTGCGACCTTCCTTTTGCAAAGTAACCGATTTCACTCGAGTATTGTTTCAAATATGTAATGTTATATCAAGTTCTACTGCCTTACACAGTTTTTGATTTAAAATCAAATGGGGTGTCCTCATAAAATGACTGATCGCGTAACTCATAGAGTTTAGGAAACACGTTTCTGATTTATTATAAATACATGATGAATCTGTTAATGAGATGCGAGCTTTATAAATAATTACTGAAGCAGACGAACTGCGTTGTGACGGTGACAAAACAAGTTTGGACATCACGATCCGAAAAGTATATTTTATTATCAGATCCAATAGTAAAATCAAAGATGTTTATTAAAATACAGTAAAGACTGGCTAGAAAAATATAAATAGCTATGTTTAAAAATACCTGCTAATATATGGATACCCATTATTTTTTTTTATTTTTTTTTTATGACAACGATTTTTGTATTGTATGACACTCGCTGTGTTTATTTATAAAGATGCTCCCACACGCCAGATAACATAATGTTAGATAATGTTGTATTTAAACATTTGTTGTATTTTTTTTTTAATAATTAATTTGAATTTGATTTTTTTATATTTAATAAATTGTAACAAAAGTAGTAGGTACTTAAATTGTTAGTGATGTTATACATCTTTATGTAACAAAATGTTATTTAACTAATTACAACATGATATAACAAATTATAACTTTTGTTGTATAACATCATCTATTTCCAGCTTCCTCGAAAAGCAGACCCAAACTGATGGTTACATGTTTTAAGATGTTTTTTTCCCGGCAGGTTGAAGCGGTGGACCCTTATGTCCAACGCTTCAAACTGCCGGCCGACGTCAAAGAATTGGTCCGAGCCAAAAACGCGGCTATCCGCGCTCACGACTCCTACCCCACCGAAGCCAACCGGATCCGCATGCGCGCTTTACAGAGGGACGTAAAGAACCGCATCGCGGAACTCCGGGGGGACCGGTGGGACGGTTTTCTCGAGGGTATCACTCCCTCTCACCAAGCCTACTGGCGGCTAGCGAGGGCTCTCAAGTCCGACACGGTAGCCACCATGCCTCCCCTGACCCGCCCTTCAGGCGCCCCACGAGCTTTCGACGACGAGGAAAAAGCCGAGGTCCTCGCAGACTCTCTAGAGAGACAATGCTCTCTTAGTGTCTCAGTTTCCGACCCACCCCATCGCGATCTCGTAGATAGGGAAGTAGAGCGCAGGGTTTCTGCCCCGCCATCCGACACTCTCACCCCGGTCACCCATTCCGAGGTGGAAGACCTCATCAAAGGCCTTAAGCCTAAGAAATCCCCCGACCCTGACGGCATCTCGAACCGCGTACTAAAAATCCTTCCCTACCACTTGATCTACCTCTTGGTAGCCATCTTCAATGCCGCCATGACGCACGCTATATTCCCTTCGGAGTGGAAAGAAGCAGACGTCATCGGCATTCACAAACCCGGTAAGCCACGTGACGATCCCACGAGCTACCGTCCCATTAGTCTCCTCAGCGCCCTGGGCAAACTCTACGAGCGCTTGCTTTTCGCAAGACTCAAAGAATTTGTCATCTCGAAGGGCATACTCATACACGAGCAGTTCGGCTTTCGAGCCGGACACTCTTGCGTCCATCAAGTGCACCGCATCACGGAGCACGTCCTCTCCGGGCTCAACCAGCCCAGACCTATATACACCGGAGCCTTATTCTTCGATGTCGCCAAGGCATTCGATAAGGTCTGGCACAATGGCTTGCTTCACAAGCTCTACCTCATGGGCGTGCCAGACCGTCTGGTCCTCATCATACAAGATTTTCTCAGGAATCGCACTTTTCGATATCGAGTCGAAGGTGCGCGATCCACTTCCCACCCCATTCAGGCCGGAGTCCCTCAAGGCTCTGTGCTCTCTCCACTCCTGTTCAGCCTGTTCACGAACGACATCCCTCGTTCGGACAGGGTGCAACTAGCCCTATATGCGGACGACACCGCACTATATTTCTCACACAGAAATAAGGCTTTCCTGACACGCACTCTTCAAGTCGCCGTCAACTCCCTAGGCGAATGGTTCCAAAAGTGGCTGATCGCGGTGAACCCGGAAAAGAGCGCCGCGGTGCTCTTCTCCCGGAGCACCAGATCCCACACTGCGGGCCATCCCAGTAGTCGTTTAGGTCAGATCACCCTCTATGGGCGTCCCATCCCTTGGACCAAAAAGGTCAAATATCTAGGCGTCACCCTAGACTCCCGCATGACATTTGGACCACATATACGGTCAGTACGCAACCGAGCGGCCTTCGTCCTCGGCCGGCTCTACCCCATGATCTGCAGGCGGAGTAAACTGTCACTTAGGAATAAGTTGACACTTTACAAAACCTGCATCCGTCCCATCCTAGCTTACGCCAGTGCCGTATTCGCACACGCGGCCCCCGTCCACATCAATAGCCTCCAGGTTATTCAAAACCGATTCCTTCGACATGCCGTCGGTGCCCCGTGGTACATGCGGAATGTCGACCTTCATTCCGACTTCGGTCTAGTCCCTATCCGCAAATTTTTCAAGGAAATGTCCGAACATTACTTTGAAAAAGCTTGCGTCCACCCGAACCCGCTCATCGGCGCCGCTGCCGACTATATCCCCGACCCCGACCCTGGTCCTGGTCCCTCAGATCGTCGATCCACCGTACATCGCCGCCGTCCGCGGCATGTACTGCTCGACCCACCCGACCCGATGTCCGTCCTCCTGGACCTTGACACAACACCAACACCTACACCGACAACGACGTCACGAGTCGTACACACACCTACACACAGACACCGGTCTCGCCGGCGAGGCCGAAGGATCGTACACATGTGACCTCGACATGCATCCCCTCGCTGAGTTTCTTGCCGGTTCTTCTCAGCGGGGGCGCGTTGTGAACCGGTGGTAAACTCACACTCTCTAAGCGGCAGCCCAAGCCGAGGCCGTGCCTCCCTGAGGTGCCCTTGAGCTAGTCGCTACCTATCTTTTCGGGCTGGATCGCTCAAAGCGCTCGCCCCTCTTGTCCGGTGAAGCTGTAATGGCCATCTGCGGCCAACAGTACTACTCATACAAAAAAAAAAAAAAAAAAAGATGTTATTTAACGAGCTGAACCAGTGTGGGAGCTTTTAAAACATATGACATTCTTAAAATGTAGCAAAATGTTACTCACTGTTATACAATGTTATAGTGTTACACAATGTTTTATAACGCTATAACTGCTGTGTAGAAGCCCCTTAATATCAAAATAACCACTAATGATGTTTTCCCTCCCATTTTGCCCAAATTTTTGACTTAAAGGACTGAGAATTCTGTATCTTTTGTCTTTATTACAATAAATATGTAATCGTAGGTAATTGGAAAAAACTTAAGCAATTGTGCAGTTCTAACTTCGAAAAATAGGAACTACGAGCATACGAGACGGACGTGTTGTTGAACTTATTTCGCAATAGTAAATAGTTAGTCACACTAAAGTTAACCTAGTTTACAGTACTTGAAAACATACTTTTGATTGGTGAATGTGTGCGACAAACAGCGCTTTAACACCGAAGCAAACGTTGCAGCGACCATCCACACCCTGTGCCTCACCCCCGGTGGAAAGAGAAGGGCTCCGGAACAGCAATAATTCGTCCCACTCTCTCGTTGCTACTAAGCAACACTGCGTAACTATACCCTTTTGTATCTCTATTTACGCGACTCGACGCAAATATGGCCGTACGCCGATCACCAACTAGACACATTACGTGTACTGATAGCAATGACGGGATAGCAACTCGTAGTGAATCGCAGCCAGACCTCAGACAAATGATACAGCCCGATATTAACAAAGTAACTCTTCGAAAACGAAAGCAACCTGATGATGATCTTTCAGACAAATTTGATAAATTTGAAAGCAGAATGATGACCATGTTAACTAAAATATCACAAACTCAAACAGATAAGTTAGACAAAATATCCCAACAAGTCTCGCTTATAACTAACCAGATTTCCGAAATAAATTCTACTACAAACCAGCTTTCTATTGAACAAAATAGAGTCAAGGAGGAATTAAAGAAGATGGAAAGTTCTAATATAGATATGGAAGATAAAATTAAAAACCTTCAAAATAATTTCGGTAGACTTAAAGCTTCGTCCTCATTCACTACACAGCCTCCAACAGATCTCACTGTAAAAAATATGGTCTCAGAGATACAAGAGCGTTTTCAAAGGGAGAAAAACATTATCATAAGTGGCATAGAAGAGATAAACTCCAAAAATTCAGCTGAGAGAATTGAATATGATAACCAAGAAATTGCCAAAATTATAAAACTAGCAAACCCTAACTGTCCCGAGCCAATAAAATGCTTCCGGTTGGGAAAATACTGCAAAGATAAATCACGTCCTATTAAGGTTTGCTTTGCATCCTCTGATACAGCTAAGCTGATTTTACGCAACAAGAAATTAATCTCTGAACAGATAAGTAACTTAAAATGTTACGGTGATCAAACTCCAAATCAGAAGGAAGAATTGCTAAAGTTACGAGATGAGCTGAAAAGAAGAACGGACGAAGGCGAAGAAAACCTTATCATCAAATATGTAAAAGGTGTTCCTAAAATTATCAAAGCCATTCCAAAAAACTAACTCAATTACCTGAATACCTAAATGAACACCAAGTGTCCTCAAATTATATCACGTACCAAATATCAAATACTCACACAGACGTTATTAATAATCCAAAATCGTTAAAATGTCTTTATGCAAACGTGCGCAGTATTGTCAGTCCAGGCAAATTTGACGAACTAAGATGTGTAATTCACTCTATACCAAGTACAGTACATGTTATAATCCTCACGGAGACATGGATAAAAAATTAATCTGAAGCTTATAATTTGAATTTAGTCAACTATACACACTATTATAACTTCCGAAGCAATTCGCGTGGAGGAGGAGTGTCAATGTACGTGCATAACGGACTCAAGCATAATTTTATTGAGGATCTATACGAAAATGATAACCATTATTTATGGGTACATTTAAATAAGTTCTGTTTAGACATTGGTCTTATTTACAAACCGGAAAGAACTAACTACAACAGCTTCCTTGAAACTTATTCAAAACAGCTACAAAAGCGAAAACGAGCAATAGTATTTGGTGATTTTAATTACAATTTGATAAAGAAGAACCCAGGTGTCGACAATTACAAACAAACTTTACAAGATAATGGATTTATTTTATTAAATAAGTTAAACACAACCTACTGTACAAGAGAGACATCGAGTACGAAAACTATACTTGACCATGTCAGCACTAATCTCAGGAATAACAAATTTCATCTGGCTATTGTCAACTCGGCGATGTCCGATCACAAACATCTATATTTGGAAATTCATAAGCACAAACCGGAGAAGCCTAAAAGAATTACTTACATAACAATCAACTATAATAAACTATACCAGATACTTGAACAAGACATTCGTACATTACCGAAGAACGATGAATATACATATGATGATCTCGAAACTAAATTAAAAAAAGCCGTTGAGGAGAGCAAAATCACCAAATCCAAAATACAAAATCCACCCAAGTCAGATTGGATCAACAAAAGTATAACAGAAGCGATAAGTGAAAGAAATGAATTATTGAGTACCTACACGAAGACAAAACCCGAAGAAGGGGAAACACTAAAACAAAATATGGAGAAGAAATTAATAGCAGTAAGGAAAGAAGTCAGAGAAAAAATACAATATGCTAAAAGTAAATATTACCACAAAACCTTTAAAGAATGTGACAAAAAACCTTTAAAAATGTGGCAATTAATAAACTCCTTATATAATAACAAACCGATAAATAAAACTATCCCTCCTAAACTTGAAACACAGTCGGGTTGCTTCACTAAATTGTCTGATATATGCAACTGTTTTAACTCTTTCTTTGTTAATATAGGCACCATCTTAGAAAATCAGATCCCTCAAAAATATCATGACATTGAAACTTACAAGCTATTGTATAATAATGAAGTAGATTTAAAAGGTAAAGAATTAACAGAGCTAGCAGCAGTCTCAACGCGGGAAGTCAGCAAAATAATAGATACGTTAAAGTCCAATACCACAACTGGCCTCGACGGTATTTCTTGTAAAACTCTCAAATGTATTAAAACTGTAATACTTGATCAACTAACGTTTACAATAAACGAGTGCTTGAAACATGGTTATTTTCCAGACTCTCTGAAAACTGCAAAAGTAAGCCCAATATTCAAATCCGGTACTAAAACTGACCCAGGTAACTATCGTCCCATTTCAGTGCTTCCAGCAATATCTAAAATCTTCGAAAAAGTTATTTTCAATCGCTTGGATAATTATCTGGATTCCATTAACTACCTGTTTCCTAAGCAATATGGTTTTCGCCCTCGTTCAAACACACTCTCAGCTTGTAATGATCTAGTTACCAACATAAAATGTAAAATAGACCAAAAACAAATCGCTCTCGGTATATTCATAGACCTAAAAAAGGCATTTGACACGATTAGTCATAAACTACTCCTTTTGAAGCTCCAGGCCATCGGGATTAAGGACTCCGCATACAAAATAATACAGTCTTACCTTTCTAACAGATATCAAATAGTAAAAATTGATAAAATAGTAAGTAGTCCCGAACAAATCACTTGCGGCGTTCCACAAGGCTCCATTCTAGGGCCTTTGCTGTTCATGATATATATTAATCATATTAAAGACCTACGCCTAGCTGGAGACCTAACCCTGTATGCCGATGATACAAGTCTTTTTTATTTTGGTACAGATGCTCAAGCAATTTTTACACAAGCTCAAGAAGACCTTAATACCTTACATACTTGGTTACAATATAATTTATTGACTATAAACGTAGCAAAGACCAACTACATGATTTTTTGTGCTAAAAATAAAAGAGTCACAGATTATCAACAATTACATATTAATAATGAACCATTAACTAGAGTTGAGTCTGAAAAATATCTTGGTCTAACCCTTGATAGTAACCTAACATGGAAGCCACATTTAGAGAAATTACGATCTAAATTATCTTTCCTAATGGCTGTTCTTCGAGGTACCGTGAGATGTTTTCCAGATTCTGTTAGGTATATCATATATAATTCCCTCATAAAATCTCACTTAACTTATCTTATTGAACTATGGGGCTCTGCTGCTCGGACTAATCTATCGCAGTTGCAAAGTGCTCAAAATAAAATAATAAAGTTACTTTTCCACCTAAACTACTATACTCCAACAGAAACTGTTTATGTCAAGACAAATCTGATGACACTTGGTCAAATATACAGATACCAAACCTGTTTACTAATCAGGAAAATCCTTCCGAAAGATATACGCTCACAAATAACTTTTACAAGAAAATCACAATATCAAACTCGACTAATGAGAAGCGCTAATAATATCTGTTTATATAAACCACGAACCAACTACGGTAGCAGAAACATTCGATTTGAAGGTGCCAAAATGTATAACGACTTACCAAAGGATATTAAAGAAATACGTTCCTTCCCATTGTTTAAAAAGAAATTAAAATTCCACACTATGAAAAAAAATGAAAAAAAAATAATAATTAAAATCTGATCGCCATATATTCCGATACGTAATAAAGCCCTCGCATTCACTAGTCGCATTCTGTTGCATGTTGATAAAACTTTCTTGTAAATCTACCCACAAAAAATAGTATATCATTGGTAATAGTAATAAAAAATAAAATGAAAAATAGTGCTCTAATAATAATAACTAAGTAAAAAGTGCTATGTGCAATGTTATAATGAAATAACTATAACAAGTTTCTGTATCTCGTTCCCAGTATTTTGTAATGTGTATATATGTTTGTGTTCTCGTGTTTCTCATTGTAAGTGAATTGTATTCTTTTTGAGAAATAAATGTCTTAAACCATAAAAAAATAATAATATTTCATGCCCGCCGTTACAAGGTTACGTTGTTAAATGATGAAGTGTCAAATGTCAAATGTGGTCTATTAAATTGGCCCTACTTTAATGTTGTTTTGATGCGATGTTCAGATATTTCGGTTTCCTGCTTTGATTGTTATGTTACACTTACACGATTTCTATAATGAAGTACGTGAGTTTAATAGTGCTGATTTGGCAGAAGATAATTCACCACGATCGTATAATGCCGGTAGCGGGCCGTTTGGCAAGGCGGCCTTGTGCACAAATGGGTCAAATTCACGCGGCGCTTGCCCAAGCGCAATTATACACCACCATTCATTATTTTTATATAATAAATTCAAACGCTTATCGGAACATCATGAGAATTGAATAACGTGTGTCATGATTACGATTTTAGGTTGTTAAATGTGGACCGTGAAGCTGTTATTGTTTTACGAATTTTAGGCAACAGCTTTAAAAATATAAGCCCCGCCATAAGAAAATGAAATTACAGTAAATGGTTTTATAAATTCTCATCACATAAGAAGCATTCCGATTGAACCAGCCTTGAAATTAAAAGAAAACAAATCCTAAATTCATTTGTTTAAAAGATTCTGCAAAGGACCATGCCCATATTAGTATGGAGCTGAAAGTCAGAAATGCCATGCAATGCCCAAATTGCAGCTCTATGTAATATGATAACTTTTTAAAAGTATTTATATGATAACTAGATTTAATGTCATATAAAGCACCGGTTCAAAAGATATTGGACATTAAACATGATAACTTCCTACTGGTTTTTTATACATTTTATCGTTTACGGCATTGCTATTAGTTTTTCACTAGGAACTTCATGATCATCATCACATAAGCTAAGCCAGATCAGTGTTCTTTTATATACTTATCTGTATGTTATCAGATAAACATGTCAGTTATTTGGAATTATCTAGTCTGTCTTCATTGTATAGTGTCAATATGTATGTGAAAACAATTTGGTTAGATACACTGGTACTGCAATGTCAACAGAACGTCTTATTACTTTTTTTTATCCAGTGCTTCATATGATTTAAAATTAACAACATAATTCTAGTTTTTATTTATTAGAGCATTCTTGTAATATACTATAACTGGGCATTTCTGGGGCACAGATAGGCATGATGAGATGGTCCTTTGGCGAATGTTAATGATTAACGAATTTTAGAGCAATTCGTTATTTTAGAGGTATTTTCTTTCACATATCAATAAAATATTAAGTTGCAACTATATCTAAAAGTGTAAGAACGTCTGAAAGGTGTTCAATCGAAAGGATCGTTCCATTTTACGTAGGGGTTAAAAATAATACAATTTCAATCATCAATTGGAATGAAATCTACTGCAAAAAACTATTAACAAGACTACATAAATACATAGTTTTTTGTTCGTACTACTTTTGAATAATATATTTTTCTAATTATTATTCAAAACAAGTAGGCCCTTCTTGAGTACACACGAAACCAGTATGGTGGTAAAGATTTTTCTAACGTACTTACTCAAAAGCAATCAACAGGTACGTAAATAGGTATGTATACTTTCATCATCTGGGAATAGCCTATCCTACACTCATAGCTTTAGAATTCATTTCACTACCTACAATGTGCCTGTAGGAGCTGTAGGTATAGACGTAGATACATAATCATGTGTACCAGATGATTATGTACAGCTCCAAGCTGGCGTAATTCTGACGTACTATAAGGAACTCTAAAACATATCACCAACCGAATAAGGGCTAGGTAATGCACAATGAATGGGTCGCAGTTCCAGTAGCAGCCCCAATTTACAGCCAACAAATAGAAATAGCTCTCAAACTATACATATGGTTACGTAGGACCGGACCGGACGCAGGGTATAGGTACGAATAAATCTGTTGTTACACAAGACAGTGTAATGATGTAGGCCAGACAACTCGGCAGTAGGTACCTTCTTTCCGAGTGCCAAGAAACGTCCTTGCGATCGCTTGTCATTATAAAAGCTAATGAATTCCAGTATAAAGATACAGTATGTTAATAAAGACGATTCTTGATGTCACATATAGCATCACTTAGGTACTGAGGTAGTCATTTGTCCTGTGTAATATTTTAACTAACTGGATTTATGAGCTATCGTCTTCTCGTTCATGAGAGCTAACTGATTCAGGTCGTTAATGAGTACCTGTAACCATTATGTGGGATGAGCTATGGCTCATCCCTTACTATATTTTATTGATTTTGTATTGAAGTCTTCGCTAAGCGACGAGTAGGTATAATGATTCAGTAACGACTCAGAGTGCGACGGTAAAGATTTTATTAAATTAAATTCTGTTACAATACAATGTTTTCCTTTCTAAGGGAATACTATACGTGTACTAAGAAATCAAAGTATCTGTAGGTAGATCTTTCTAAATTGTACTTAATAGGTTCGTTATATTGTCAATTCGGTGGTATATATGTCTCTGTAAAAAATCTTCAACAGCTGTTACACATAAGAGTTCATGAAAAAAATAACCCCTAAATAAGTTATTGTAACTTAAAACATAATCTTCAACAGCTGTTACACATAAGAGTTCATGAAAAAAATAACCCCTAAATAAGTTATTGTAACTTAAAACATCCCTTTCTTCTTTTCTCTGGCAGTACGAGTTAAGTACCTACTCATATTGAAATCACGCAATACTGACTCTGTTTTAAAAATTATAAAAACCTGGTAAATTAATTCTAAAAAATCTCAATATTATTATATTATTATCGCCCATTGATATTTTATACAATAGATATAGGTATCATTAGCGCACGAAAGGTAAAAAAACTAAATATCTATGGTTTTATCATTTTTATCACCTCTTTAATATGCAGACTATGCAAGTTTTCGATATACAAAAAAAATCCTTGACGTAAGATTCTTTGGCGATCTTAAAAAAACAATCAAGGTGACGAGGTTAAGCCACACAATGGTTAACAACGGTAACGGTGAAATTGCCCGCTAGCGATTGGCAGGAAAGGTCAAAGTTTGAATGTTAACTGTACCACTTGACTATGTATATAGATATTGTTTTACAATGTGATAAGTAGCTAGATAGAAATAAAAATTGTACAAAGTAAAGTAATTTATTTTGGTATTGCACGGACTAGGTGGTAGGTTCCTTGTGCTAGGAACCGTCCAGGTAGGTATCACCGCAGTGTCAGATATTCTGCCGCCGAGCAGCAGTGTGTACGCATTGCTGTGTTCCGGCGTGAAGGGCACTGTAGCTGGTGAAATTACCGGACACAAAGACCTAATATATAATGGCTTAAGGGTCGGTAACGCGCTAGTGATTCTTCTGGTGTTGCTAGCGTCTATAGGTGCGGTGACTGCTTACCACCAGGCGGGCCGCAAGCTTACTTGCCACCTTGGTAGTATAAAAAAATCCAAACCTCGCCTGTCTAATAAATTCCTGAGGTATCCTTTACATTCAACAATCAAAAATAATGCTTCATATAAACCTAAGTCTCTCAATATCTACTAACTTTACTAGTCATCGTACCACTCCCTTCTAAGTTGGCCTTTAATAAAACACAGGTTTAATCTAGATGTTACTAACGTATTCCATATTATGTTGTTCATATGTAAATCAGAGTATTGAGGTTACATTTATGATCCATAACGTCATGTCGCGTAATTAGGTTAACTGTTATTGCATACATGATACTTAAGTTGCGTTTCTTGTAACAATTTTGCTTACCTGCCAATTTTAAGTACATTTTGTAGAATGTTAAGTTAAAGCTTTGTATCAAGCATTGACCGATAATGATATGGGTCAATAATAATTTAAAACATACACATTGTATTCAGATAAAAGTACAGCATTTTACTACACATTATTTTTATACAACTTATTTATCTAAGAAAATACAGAAACATAAAGTGATTTTTATATTAAAATAGACTATATTGAAATCATATAATTGCGTTTATTTTATTCTTAGAAGGTGACGTATAATATAACGTGAAATTATTTATTCAATAACCTGTATCCTTATCGAATACTCTCACATGATTATAATTTAATTGACACTAATTGATTAATATCTTAATTAAATAATTCGCTCTATAGCAAGCGTTCGTAGGTTACTCACCGGTCTAATAAAACTAGAATTATATACCAACACGTGTGACACCTGGCTTCAAAATGATATGTCTCGAAAGATCTCTATTGAATTTGATTAATTTCAAGTCAACTTTAACTTAGTATTACTTTATATGGAGAATGTCGACTAACACAAATAGACCGGACATAACTATAGTCACGTAACTACTACCTACTCGTCTGCCTACTCGTTACGTTTAATCTTCACTATGCGGCAACTATAAAAAGATTTAGAGCATACCTTGAAAGCGCGCAGATAATATATCACTCCCACGGGCATATGTCATCATCAACAGCAGCCGACAAATGTCCACCGCTGAAAAAAAGGCCTCCGCTTGGAACCCCCTCCGTTCCAAGGGGAGGCCTTGCCATAATCCCCACGCTTGGCAGGCGGCTTCGGGATCACAGTGTAGGTGGAAGATAAATCCAAAAGAAAGACGCTGCCGCCCGTCTTCCTGTTCTCGCTTAGTCGCCCCTTAAGACACCCAACGAGAGTTGATGGGGGGATGCAATTCTAACCCGGCACCCCACGGTAGAACTTACGAGAGTAACTTACCAGAATATGTAAGTATGTACGGGGTTCATTCAAAAATTCATATAAGTAACTTCATAGGGCTAGCTTCTCATACATATCAACAATATTCAATGAAATAAGTGTTTTATCACACCTTTTACCACTTTTGATATTTCATTGTTTTGAATAGGTTTGCTGGCAATTAAAAATGGAGTAATAAATTAACATGATCAGGGATTGATTTTGCAATTGCGTAAATTTATTGCCATTTGTAACAAATATTTTTTTTTTATTCATCTTAGTGACTTACCAACAGATAGTACTGCAGTCAAGGACTTGTTTGTTTTGAGTTAAAATAACTTATGTTCGCAAAAGTAGAGGTATTTTGCAATATCGACAATCATTGCGATTATCGGTTGTCCCGTCTGTAAAAGCCTTGAACAATATATTGGTATCTTTTTATATTAAGATAGTCTTACAATCGTACAGTTTTGCTATACTATACTATTTTTACTAACACAATATTGTCTCTACTACCAGTAAATGCCCTAAAAACTCTATTTAGGAATTTAGACGTGACCATTTTTTCACGTTCGTTATCCTAAAAAGACTAATAAGTTAGCTCCGAGGCTGTATAAAGTTTTGCATTATATTTATTATTTATATTATACCAATTAGATTTATTATTCACCTCAAATGACCGCACAAATATTATATTATATAGGTCGGTTACTAAGAGGCTTAGCCACCGTCTGATGATAAGTACCAATTGTAGAGATTGTACCGTTGACGACCCTGCTACTGATCAAAGGCCTCTTTTCGTCATGGATTGGATTGGACAAATTAAGCCAATACGCTTGATAGGTAGACAGTCAATTAACTTACTCGATCAGTGGGTGGCTGCTGTTAGTGCGTTCTTTCCTCTTTTTTTTTTGTGGGGAATTCTTAGGCCTCATTTACGGAGACGCAGGGCGTCGCGCGTCGCGTGTGGCGGCGCGGCCCGCACTAAATTCAAATGTAAGGCGTTGTATGAGTGTGTTTACGGAGAAGCGATTTTACACGCGTTTGCTTGAAATGGAGCGTGTTTTACGGCGGCGCCCGCGGATGGCATCGCCGCGTCTCACGCGGCGTTCATCGCGGCGGTGCACGCAGCGGCGATTCTCGATGAAGCGAAGCCTGTGGCGGAACCTTCTGCCAGTCTATTTGGTAATCATGCAACACAGATGTAGTCACCATCGCAATGGAGCATGATATGATCGATTTTTTTTTTAGAAGAAAATTGTATGTTAAAAAGTGAGTTGCACCGCCGTTGCACGCGGCGGTGCCCGCCGCGGACGCAGCGGCGGGCACCGCCACTCTTCCCGCCCCGCGTCTCTATAAACAGCATCATATATTGCTATAAGTTTGTGTTTACGCGTGCGAAAATACGCGCCGCTTCACGCGCCGCCGCTACGTAAACAATAAAAACGTCCGACGCCCCGCGTTTCCGTAAACGAGGCCTTACGCACTAAAACCCCTGCGACTGTCGCATCGGCATATGTCGCTCTCCTGTGGGATCTGCATCAGTGCCTTGCCTTTGAGCCCACCGCCGGGTGGCACATTGTAGCCCCCGGGTATCTGAGACGGTCCTCACGGGGACGGGGGTCGCAACCATGCCGAACGTCCTCTTCGGAGTCGCACCTTTCTCGATGGACGTCAAACTCCTAACTCAGCATTTTTTACTGCCTTAACATCAACAACTGTTGCAACTAGGCCTATAACAACTTCAATTAATTTGGCCTTAGAGATTTTAACTTTAGAACGTGCTATAAATGCTAAATTAGCGTCTTCTTGTCAAATAAGATGAAATTAATAAAACTGTACTATTTGCAGGCTTGAAGAACTCCAAGATGGGCGCAGAGAAGGGCGCGCTCAGCCGCCGGTGGCCCACTCTGATGCTGGTCATAGCAGTCACTGTCACATCCAGCTTTTGCAATCCAGGTATACAAGATATAAGAAACATTTTTACAGCGTTTCAACTGCTTCAATTTCGGTGATTCTAACTGCAGTTATTAACTGTGATTGTGAGATCCCGATTCAATTCGAATCGTTTTTTAACCTCCGACCTATAGCCCGATTCTCGTAATCAAAACAATAACGTTAACGTAACGACTTAGTCATTGAAACACTTTTCGTATTCACGTCCGTCGATTTTACTTCAACGGCAACGATTTAAAAGTCGTTCGATTGAACTATCGTTGGAGCGTATTCTGGTATTATAACGGTCGTTCAATCGTTTACTAAATGGTATTCTCATATGAAAACGACGTTACTACCGATCGGATGCCAACGAGTAAGCGTCAAATTCTGCGATTCAAGAGTCGTTAAACATACGTTGGTTTGTTGAGACGATTTTTGCTTTTCTTATTCATGTGGTTCGAGTCAAAGTAATAAAATAACTTTAAAATGAACTACGGACTTAAGTATTTACTATTAAATTCGTCTGCATAGCAAGAAATTCAAAAAGAAAGTTTTTATGGCGAAATATAAATAAATATGTAAGATATGGGATATGGAACGCGACTATGCATGTTAGAGATATTGAATGTAGCACTAAGCAAGCCGGAATGTGAGAGCTGAGAGTGAGGGAGACGAAAATACGATCGTACGCTGTGAATAAAAAGAGTAATTCGATGATAGTGTGAGCGAGATGGTTTTAAGGTAAATATGATTAGTGTAAGAGAGATAGAATAAAGGAATAAATAGAGAAAATCACGTTTTTTAATTAATATACAATAATTATGTCTGTGGAGGGAACGGAAACGAATTAACCCCGAGTTTCCCAAAACCTAAGCTTCTATCTCATCTCACAAGATTCCTACAAAGACCTAAAATTGATTAGGACGACATCTATCAGGGAATAGCAAAACGTACAGAACAATGAATCGTTGACTAATCGTTTAGTTTCGATCCGATTGAGTTGAAGTCCTATCGAACTACGTATATGGTTTACGAGAATACCGATTTTGGATAGGACTTCGATCGAACAACAACAAAACGTCAACGATGTTTGGACTGTTTGTTATTACGAGAATCGAGCTACTAAAACGAGGCAACCAAGACGTGCGCCTGATAATAAACGACTTGTATGCCTATTGATAGCTACACTGCACTTCCGCTTTCACCTAAAACATTAGTTATTAAATATCTTGAAACTGGTAATTTCACCAGCTACATTAGTCACACCGGATCAATAGTAATGTTTATACATTGCTGCTTTGCGGCAGAATTTCTGAAACTGTGGTGGTATCTACCTTGATCGGCCCTTGCATGAAAGATCTACTGTCTAGTAAAATCGATCTTAATGTTATTGAGTTATACCTTTAAACTGTGCTAAGTAAAAATGGATATGTGGATAAAATCTCGGCTCGGGAATTAATACGTGCGTGATGCTATGTTGCATTACAGTTTTGTTTCATATCATAAATCTACATAATTACCCTAATTAAAGCTATAATCCTATAGTTTTAGGCTTGAATACCTTCTCCATAAGTACTTCTTTCCACATTAGATGAAATCGTAGCCAAGTTCACCCTTGGAATGTTTTTGATTTCATAATGAATGTTAGGAACTGATATAAAAATTTGAAATTCGAGACAATCGATATATAGAGTTACAGGAAAAGTCGTGCTAGATCCGTTAAGGGCGTGGAGTACCCATCATTTCTGACTTATTTCACTATGAAACACCCCACCCTAAACTTAACCCTTTTCGAGATTTTCGGCTTTAAATTTTTTATTGAAAATTGCCGATTTTTAGGCTATTAAATTTTATTTTGTTTAAGTTAAGTTTATTTTTTTTTTACTTTTTTTTTATTTTGGTTAAGTTTAGGGTGGGGTGTTTCATAGTGAAATAAGTCAGAAATGATGGGTACTCCACGCCCTCAACGTATCTAGCACGACTTTTGATGTAACCCTGTATACAGGTTTTATAGAATACTAGCTGACCCGTGCAGCTCCGCCCGCGCTTTTATTACATTTTGCTCCCCTTTTCTCCCTCCTCCCTAGATTTATCTCTCTCCATATCTCTCTCTCTTATAAAAAAAATCTAATTATATGCTCTTTCTCTCCTCTCTCTTTCCCCCTCCCGCTTCGGTTTCCGTCACACTCCCCCTCTTCATACCCTGTTATCCCCTCTCTGAACCCTCTCCCCCTCTCTCTTCTACGAACTTGCTCCTTCTCACTCCCCCCTTACTCCACCTAACTCCCCCGATTCCTCACCCCATCGCCCCCTTCTCGAATCCCCTCTCCCTCTTTCTCCTCTCGTGCACCCTCCTCTCGTTCTAGATATCCTCGTCAATCATGGTATCAGCGGCATTAAATATACTTTATGACCTATTCTCAGACCTCCCCGATATGCACACATAATTTCATACATATCGGTTCACCCATCTATTTAATGACCTTGCCTTATGTAGCTTAACCTTAACCTAGCGGTATGAAATATACTGTATGACCTATTCTCAGACCTACCCGATATGCACACTTTCATACAAATCGGTTCACCCATCTATTTAATGACCTTACCTAACGTTGCTTAACTTTAACCTACCGGGATAAAAAGTCCGTTTACTGGTTCTAAGCTACCTCCCCACCAATTTTCAGCCGAATCGGTTAGGCCGTTCTTGAGTTATAAATAGTGTAACTAACACGACTTTCTTTGATAATTATAATATATAGATTAAAGTTCTATAGTTATTGTATGATCAATTTCACCGATAGATGGCGCTGTTCATAATGTAAATCACGCTAACATCGTAAATTACTGTCTAATGATATTCGATAATGAAAGTTTTAAGTTTTCCGCATCTTTTATTGTTGCGACTGTAATACATACATAATCTAGTTTGGATCCGCTCGGGATTTACAGATTTTAACTTTTCAAAGATATAACGTCATATTGCTATCAGCAAAGTACTTAGAACAATACAGAAATCTAATGAAAATGTCCTGGGTGTACCGGACCGGCTTACCCCTTACAAAAATTGACCCTTCGCCAATGCCATATCTTATGCAAACTAAATGTCTGCTCAGTCCCTATTGTATATAGCGTAATAATACATATCTTAATGATTAACTGATCAGTCTATAATTACCCTATTCACATACAAAGGAAATTACGTGGTAATATGTGCAAGTAATGTTTCACTGCTTAGCCCCTATGAAACATAGCGTTATGTTTTATACCAACTTACACCTTGACTTCTACACAACACATCAGTGAAAGTCCTATCAAAATCCATCCACGGGTTTTCAAATGATACCTGGACGAACAGAACGACAGACAGACAGACAGACAGACAGACAATAATTCCAAAAAAAATTGTTTTGGCCTCTATGTCGATATAGTATATATAGTAGATACATAGAAATTTTGGAAAAATATTCAATGTACAGAAAAAGTGCTCTTTGAGTTTTATTATAGTAAAGAAGAAGATAAACATTAAATATAGTTTCATTTTTAAGTAATTTTATCAAAATATCAGATTCATTTGCAATTCACTTTAAGTTCAGCAAACTGGTTGACCTTACTACTCCATGCAATTAGTTAACTAATCGTGCTAATACCAAAATGGTATTGAAACTAAGACGAATCCAATAACGTAATTAATTACGAATCAAGTCTGTAATCATCTACCAATCGGCACTACCGTTTATTGATTCTCAACATAGTAAACTGAACCATAATATTACTGTTTAAGGCCGGCAAAGCGGATGTATGTACGCATGCATTACACATCGTGCACCCAACAACAAAGTTCATACCACCTCATGTATTTTTCACAAACCACTCTAGCCCTTTACAATAAGTATTTACAGGCTTAATTGCCATAAAGCTATGCCATATATCCGTTGATGTATCTGCGCAACAAGGATGTGGGGTTGCTGTTTTTGTCACCGTGTTTTACCGCGTGTGAATCGGTCACGAACCGCGATTACCTGACTGAGTCTACGATGCGGGTAATGTTGAAACATGAACAGGATCTAGAAGTCACTCGTTACGTCAAAAAGACGGATTGAGCTTCGTTAGTTTTATAACTAAAACCTTTGTAGAGGTAGTTAACTTCGCTTGTAAATCATTAGGTGGCAAATAGGACTAAGTCTAACAGTTAAGTGCTTTTTCGCGTTTTATTAACGGACTTAAAAAAAGGAATCCACTCAATCTCAATTCCACATATATTTCGGTATATTACATAACGGGTGTAAGGGACATCGTACCGAAAACCTAGTGTTGAAATTTTACATCGGCTTTTTCATGAATTTCCAAAAAAAAAACACTTTTTTAAATTAAAATTAGTATAACATCATTATTGGTATAATAATAAAGCCTAATTTAATTAATTGTGGATTTTTTATTTATTTATTTATTCTTTATGCACAAAAACAGTGCATAGGCAATTAATTAATAGGCAATTAACTATTATTATTTTAGAAAATTAGCAATTTAATTTGAAAAATAAATATTATTCCGCATATATTCATTACCTGCTCGAAAATTAACAAGTTAGTCATTTGTCATTTACCACATAAATGGTTACTGTAATGTTGTAACGGACATTATTTGACGTCTTATAAATTTTTTTTCGTGACCACTTACACCTGTACATATATTTTTTAGACATATATTTTTTTATCACAATCATAAATTAGAGCTAGTTTGAGTTTCCGTTAGAAGCATAACAAATATGTATACAAATTATTATGTACCAGGAAACTTAAAAGTAACCAAAATGTCAAAGGGATAGTAGTCGGACCTGTCCTCCAAGTAACAAATAACACCGCGTACAACTACTTATGACTTAAGTGGTATGTATGACTTAAGCACTGCTGCTTAAGTGCTGCAGCCATTACCATGTTTTCCATCAGGTAGGACTGCAGTCAGGCACTGGCTCAGTAATTAAGTTAATTAAGTAAAAAAACCTATGTTTGCAATTCACACGGGGTAGAAGTGAAACCTTAAAAAAAATACCGTCGCTTTTTCGTTTCATCGACTTTCAAACCACGACGATGCTAAAGAAGTTTTCACTTCAAAAATAGTTCCGAAATGAAAATTTTCTAATATGAATTTGAGGTGGATTTAATAGAAAATGTTCTCTGTTGTTTTCTGAGCGTTGTTTTTTATTTACCTAGTGATGATACAAGGAAGATGTTCGACGCCTGATAATAAGCGGCACGCCTGCTGACAGCTTCATTGCACTGCCACTCGTCATACAAAACATTGGTTATTAGGTCTCTTGTGTCCGGTAATTCACCAGCTACAGTGCTCTGCACACCGGAACAGAGCAATGTTTACACAACGCTGTTATTTTTTACCTAAATCTAGTAAAAACTACAACATGCCATGTCTCTACTAAATGTGGCATAAGGTCGATGCGCTGCGTCGTCAATAGCACTGCGAGGGTGAAGAGGGAAGAATACGCTTCTTTCTCCAAGACGTGCCCTAGCAAGCACCTGACGCTCGTTCTAGACAAAAAAGAGATGTGCTAAGTTCTTCCTCGTTATGTGGTTATCTTAAAAAATCTGATGAAAAATCATGTTTGGCTCGCAAGTTTTTATGTTAACCGCGTCACGTCGCGTCGGTATCACGATTATTAACGCATTAATCCGTTGTGACGTCGAGATCTTGACATTTTGAACGCGTGCTCGAGACGAAGTCACGCTCACGACACCCGTGGAACATTTCCCCGTGACCTTGGATGCACTTCCGCTTCCTACAGGTCAAGGTCGGATAGGTCGATGTACATTAATACAATTGTTAAATTAATTAATGTTTTAAAACATAGTTTTCGGTTAGGTTGATGACATTTTTACAACAGAAGAATTCGGTAAGAACATATTTCTGATTTACAAAAAAAAATATTAAATCCAATCTGTTTTGAGCATTATAACTAACGAAACATTAAAATAATGTATTTTTAGATTAATAAACCTTTTTTTTCGCGGGGAAAACCTTCTAAAGGTCCCCGGGAGCTGAGCCCTACAGCTCCCACATTTCCCGGCCCTACAGGACCGGAATGTGTGGGATTGTTACCCACTAAAACCTGACGCATCGGCACATAAGAAGGGACCCCCGGTCTCTCCCGTGGGATCAGCACCAGGAGCTCCTCAGTGCCTGGCCTCTGAGCCCGCCGCCGAGGGGCGCATTGTAGCCGCCCGGGAACCTGTCACGGTGCTCACGTGGTCGGGGATCGCCACCCCGCCGCCGTCCTCCTCGTAATCGCCGCCACCGTCCTCAATGGACGTCCTAGGACCCACACCCCGAATCCAAAAACAACCTAGTCTAACTAATCTAGATAGGTACCAAAAAGAAATAGACAAAGAAGATTTAGTTTAAGACTTTCTACGATTAAAACAACTTTCGCAAGAACAGAAATATAATTAACTCCAGTCATGTGCAAGTAATCCTCTACAAAGTCGTAAGGTCACGACTGTGTGACGTAAGTTTTAATTTGTTAATTGCATCCAGAGCCCTTGACTCGTATTGAACTTGCGTAAAAAATTAATCTCACTAACGTTTATCAGAACAAACACAAAACCTTGAAGATTCATATTAGAATTATAAAAGAAAATATTTTATTTTTGCAAAAAATACTAATTACATTCTTACAAAAAATAAACATCATGTACTTAGTTAATACAAACATGCATCCGGAGTACTCTAGCTTTAAATAATTAAAACTTGAGGTGGATTTAATGTACCAGGAAATATTTTTTTTAGATATTGTATCAAATTACGTAATGTAGTTCGTATAAAAAATTGTATTGTCATAGTATTAATGTTCTAATGGTAGTAGAAAAAATACCGCAAGGTGATAGTTGCAATATTATATCTTCTATCTTCTTCTGATTTAGAAAAATCTCGTGTCATAGTGTTTGTTTTCGCACTCTTCCGAAACCACTCGATTTTTATGATTTTTTTTTACGTTTATTAGATAGATATGAGAATAGGTCGTAAGGTATTTTAGATACCGCTTGGTGATATAAAAAAGAGTGGGCGGAGGTGCGCGAGTCAGCTAGTATTAGCATAATAATACGTCCTCCTGGCCGATACGTCTACAACGGACAATCTTTCACAAGTTCTATGCGGAAGATATTAAAGGGCACTAGTGGTTGCGTAGAAATAATTGCACTCTGTCTTCCTTTTAGTGTTGCCAATATAGCGAATTTGCATGACTACAAATGGCGACTTTTGCTTACTTATGTGTTAGCGAAAAAAAATAAGATTTGAAGACAAAAGTGTTTAACACGTTAAATGCCAAGTGTCCGGCACACAGTGGATTTTTCTATTGTAATGTGACCGGGACGGCAGTCAAAGGCTTAAGCTACTTTTGTAACATAATTTTAACCAGTAATAGGGCCATTTTTTCAAACCGTTGCACTGCATTAGAAGCATTGAGCGAGCCTCTTCACCATTCAACCTTCTACTTCAATCGCGGCTGTGTTACATGAAAAAAAAATATGAAGGTAAGAAAATGTATAACTTAAATATATTTTGTTCCATACATAATACATAGGTCACACTAAAAGTTTCCGGAACTGGCTACTTACATAAACAATATTTAAAAAGTAATTACAACATTTTAAAATGGAACTCTTTGGCTGTAGAATGCAGTTTGTTTCATCTGACTGTCAATTGTTTTTAGATTGTGGCGCCATTTTAAAAATTGCGTATCTACTTTAATATGGACTTAACTCGGGAAAATGTTCGTAGTATGATTTTCTACGATATTAAGTGTAATTTGACAGCTCAACAGAGCATCGCTCGGCTTCAATCGGCTTTTGGCGATGAAGCACCATGCAAGACGACTATTTATAGCTGGTTTGCAGAATTCAAGCGCGGTCGTGTCAATCTCAGTGACGAATCTCGCGATGGTCGCCCGTCCATCGCTGTGAACAACAAAAACATCGATGCTGTGCGCCGTATGATTGAAACACACAGGCATGTGACCTACCATGAGATTCGCGCATCCTTAGACACAGGCATGAGTCAATCCTACACAAACATTTGGGTGTGAGAAAGTCACGGTGGATCCCACACAATTTGACCGAGGCTCAAAAAATGGACCGCGTCATTTGGTGCAGTTCTATGCTTACCAGATTCAACGAAGGTGCGTCAAATTTGGTGTGGGACATAGTAATAGGTGACGAAACATGGATTTATTGCTACGAACCCAAAACAAAGCAGTAATCGAGCGTATGGGTCTTTCAAGATGAGCCGAAGCCATCCAAAGCGGCGCGCGTAAAAAGTGCATCTAAGCGGATGATTGCTTCTTTGTTTAATAAAACTGGACACGTGGCTGCTGTTGCTTTAGAGAATCGCCGTACCGTGAATAGTGACTGGTACACGACCATTTGTTTGCCTTAAATTATTGACGAATTCCGTAAAAATAACCGGAAACGCCGTTTCTTCTTGCACCACGACAATGCTAGTTGCTAGCCACACGGCCAGACAAACAAACGAATTTTTGAAGGTGAAAAACGTACAACTTGAGCCATCCTACATACAGCCCCGACCTGGCACTTTGTGACTTTTTCTGTTCCCAAAAATTAAGAACCAATTACGTGGTCAACGATTTTCGTCACCAGAAGAGGCTGTCGAAGAGTATGAATAACACGTTTCTGAGGTCACCACGGAGGAGTGGCATAAAAGTTTTCAAAATTGGTTTAATCGCATTAAAAAGTGCATTTACGCAAAGGGAGAATATTTTGAGAAACAATAAATTCATTTTTGACCTTTAATAGTATTATTTCTTATTCATTCCGGAAACTTTCAGTGCGCCCCACGTATTTTGTTAGAAACTCCATTTCAAACACCATCACTCAGACTGAAAACAAGGTCCTCGCTTTTCAGCAACTTTTTATATATAGCGGCTCGGGATTACTAAGAGTTGGCAGCATTGCTTCCTGCATGGTATTATCATAATCCGATGTTACTGGCGCAACTGGAGAGCTAGGTTATCATTTAATCAGAGAGCAATATTTTTTTGCTCAATATAATATAAAATAGGCCTAGATGAACCTAGGGCCAATAAATATATGTACCTATATATTTTTATTGAAGCAGAAATCAAATATACATAAACATATAAGTAAAATATTAATAGTATCAAATTGTAAAAAAACTGGCGTAGATAAATCAGTACAGTAGCAAATTTATTGAATTAATCAAAGATAAAATCATATCATTAATCACAAGGCTTGTGTATGGACACGTAGAAGACAGTCAAACAATTTGTACTAAACCGCCTTCACGAAAACAGTTTAGTTAACCTAGTCATTGAAATACACATAAATATTTGTGTGTCAAATCTATCCGGGCCAATTTTTGGCATTTAAATGTCAATACAAGGATTCAAATAATTGTCAACTTCCTGCAATTGATTCATTATTATGATTTAACCGATATAGTTAACATTGAAACGTTTACGGCTGATGAATATAATTGATCTAAACCAAAATCGAAAGAGATTAATGTCATTCTCAAAAATCCTTTTTTCCAAAAATTTGTTCTTGTGTAAAGCGTACTGTAGCTGAAGAAATGATAATTTCCTTACACCCCCATTTAAAACTAACTTTGCGTGTCATTGTGGTCCCGCAGTTCATTTAAGTTCCGCAGCCATTCCTCCGCTAAAGATTCCTATGTCGAAACAAGTGCGAGTCGCGCTCGCACACCACAGGTTCCATAGTTAGGTTTAGGACTTACCTACTCGATATAATAATGTTTGAAAGGTTGACGCCCCATTTTGACCCCCCATTTTAAGAATAATAAAAGATTTTTTTTTTAATTTGCGATGAGATAATTTGTAAGATAAGTATATGTAACATTATTCTAGATTTCGTATAGATTGCATCAGTGGTCCTTGAAATATATAGTGTGACAGACAGACAGACGAAGTCGCACCATAAAGGTTTTTGACTTTTTAAGTGAGGGTCCCTAAAAACGTCACCTACAATCGCTATTACTTGCTATGATATTATATTGCAATCAAGCACTCATTGCAGGTAGGTCATCATCATCATCAGCCTACACTCGTCCACTGCTGGACATAGGCCTCTCCAATATCACGCCACTGACTACGATCCTCGGCTTTCCTCATCCAATTTCTGACCGCCACTTTACGTACTATATCGTCACTCCATCTTGCTTGCGGACGTCCCACGCTACGTTTGCCGACTCGCGGTCTCCACTCAAGAACTCGTTTGCTCCAACGATTATCGGTTCTACGGCAGATATGGCCAGCCCATTGCCACTTCAGCTTGCTAATCCGGTGGCCTATTTCGATAACTTTGGTTCTCTGTCTGATCACCTCGTTCCGAATTCGATCTTTCAGAGAAACTCCAAGCATAGACCTTTCCATAGCTCGCTGAGCGACTTTAAATTTGTGGACCAGCCCCACCGTGAGTGTCCACGTTTCGGCTCCGTATGTCATAACAGGTAGGACGCACTGATTGAAGACTTTTGTCTTCAGATTCTATGGGATGGGTGACGAAAATACTCGACGTAATTTCCCAAATGCTGCCCAGTCCAGCTGTATTCTCCTATTGGCTTCTTTCTCGAAGTTTAGCTATAGCAACAGGGACTTTTCCAAATGCCTTTAAAAAAGCTATTGTTCACCCTGTTCATAAGGGTGGAGACAGAGATTGTGTCAATAACTATCGCCCTATTTCTGTTCTACCAGCCTTATCTAAAATATTAGAAAAAATCCTTAACAACAACTTAAAGGGATTCCTCAGGAAACACAAAATCATAGCAGACAACCAATACGGATTTAGGTCAGGAATCTCAACTCAGGACGCAGTCCTAGATCTAACTGAAGTGATTGCTAGGAAGTTAGATGAAAGACTTAAATGTCTTGGTCTTTTCCTTGATCTTTCCAAAGCTTTTGACACAGTCTCTGTTCCCATCCTTCTGAATAAACTCGAACACATCGGTGTTCGTGGTTCTATGCTCGCTATTTTTAAAGACTACCTAACAAATCGAAAACAACATGTCAAAATTGACGAATTCATAAGTGACGCTGAAATATTAACCTACGGAATACCACAAGGTAGCATATTAGGCCCTACTTTATTTCTGATTTATATTAATGATTTGTGCCTCCTTCAACTCCCAAACACGAAAATTTTCACGTACGCTGATGATACTGGAGTATTAGTATACGGCCGTGATTGGCAGTCAGTAAAACATACTGCTGAAAGTACCTTAGCAACAATCATGCATTGGATCACTCTTAACCTATTAACATTAAACGTGGACAAGATAAAGTATATCCCTTTTTCTATCATGAATAGTACCAACGCCCCTACTGACTTTTCCATAAAAGCTCACACCTGCTTTGACCATTTAGAGAACTGTACATGTCAATCGCTTAGTCGTGCAAACAATATAAAATATCTGGGAGTCATAATTGATTACAGGCTAAAATGGGATATCCAGATTAACACCTTAGTTAACAAGATAATTCGTCTAATCTCAATATTTAAAGCTCTTAGGAATGCAGCTCCCCTTGAAACCCTAAAAATGACTTACCTAGCACTCTGTCAGTCAGTTATTTCATATTGCATACCAGTTTGGGGTGGTGCTCCTAAAACCAGCCTGCTATGTCTAGAGCGAGCACAGAGAGCTATCCTCAAAGTAATGACCCACAAACCTTTCCGTTACTCCACTGCTCAACTGTTTGCTGATTGCGAGGTACTTACGGTACGTCAGCTATTCATACTATTCTGCATTCTTAAAATTCACCCCTCCGTGCCCCTACCTAATCCTAATAAACGCAGTAAGGCCTTTGTTTGTCCCGTAGTCCCACATAAAACGACATTTGCCAGACGTCAGTACTACGCTCTTAGTCCACATATTTATAACAGAATTAATAAGTCTATTGGGATTGTAACTCTAAACAGACAGGAAATTAAATTCAAAGTTACTAGCTGGCTTTGTTCACTAGACTATACTAAAACAGAGGATTTACTTACCTTTATTGTGTAAACTTGTTGTGGTTTCTTATCCCACATACAACATTATAATACTTACGCCATTGAATCATCCAATCACTTATTACCACCATAACACCCACACTCACGCACCCTCCCACTCACCCACACACACTCACGCACACGCACACACACACACACACACACACACACACGTGTGCGCGCGCGCGCGCACACAGCATAGATGAGTGTAAATACAGAGACGTAATCATTTTACCATGTTATAATGTATCTTATGGCGAAACTGCTTCCCAAGATACAGGTTCTCCTAGTTTGGGCGGCAGGGATTCATTCTTAGTGCTTTAATATGACTAGTGACATTGTTAACTAAGATTACGATTTTTTGTAATGTGTGTCTATGCAATAAATATAAATATAATAAATAAATATAATAATCGAACTCGCAGAACAGTACCAAAAAAAAAAAAAAAAAAAAACAAAAAAAAAAAAAAAAAAAAAAAAGTTGTTCTTTCCCAACTGCAAACTTTGCAGGTAGGTAAACGCTTACTTTTCAATTTAGAGTTCGATGGTTCAAATAAATATAGTTATTCCTAACTAAGCAGTAGCTTAGTTAGGACAGTACAGACTGATCATTATTATTAGTATTGTTTGGAAAGTAAGATGGTCTATGTGTCGGATGAGCATGGCAAAAAGGCGGCCCTGCGCTTGGTCATGTCGGTGTTCCGTCCCACCCATCGGATTGTGAGAGTAGATACCTACTTAAAGAATATGAGTGCACCTGTATCTGCGCAAGCACTTGTGCGTTATGATTTCTTTATTTATAATACTTAATGATCTCCACGTGAATGGCGAGTCTAAAAGAATTGCCGCTATGGATATATCTGTCAGGAGGACATCATAGTAATATGTACAGATTAAAAAAGATACATTAAAGTCAACATGTAAAGTTCAAATTACATCGCAAGTGCACTTGGACACGCGACGAAAGAAGCACATGATACTAGCGCATAGGTTATGGTGCGATAGTGAAAGTTGAAGGCCACCATGTAACATTGATGACTGTATCTTACGATATCCCGTTAATTATATTTTTACTCAATTTGAGTCAGTAATTGACTGTAATCCGACCTGATGAAAACCAAAATCGCCTGAAGACATCCACATTATAATCGGGCAGGAAAACCAATGTAGGCAAACTGTTCTGTTGTTGTCTATTAACACAAACGCCCAAAAGTTTATTTTATTTACAGTTACGTTTTAATTAACGCAGAAGATCAACCAATTTGCTAAATACATTTACGACATTTACTTATTTTTTCTGGTTGTAGATTACACTGGATGTAGGGTATAGCTTCATTTCATTTTTACTCAACACAAGCCAGCGCTTTATTACAGTCCCACCTGATAGAAAGAGACGACGCAATCAAGGATTGTTAAAAGCACACTAGCTTACGTATATCCATACATTCCATCAAGAAGAACCAAGGTCACCAACATAGCTCTTAGAATATGCAAGTTGAAGTGGCAATGGGCAGGCCACATCGCTCGGAGAACTGAAAACCTGGAATAAGTAGTTTGCCTGTATCGGTTTTCCCCGCTCGAATATAATGGGGTATCTTCAAGGTTAGAGTGAATAAGCTTAAAGTAATCTTGTGTGCTTTTAACAATCCTCGTTTTTGGTCGTCTCTTTCTATCAGGTGGGACTGTAATAAAGCGCTGGCTTGTGTTGAGTAAAAATGAAATAAGTAAATGTCAACCAGAAAAAAATAATGATTTCTGATACTTACGCGAATATTACACATTGAAATGAAACAAATTTTACGGATTATATCGCAAATTAAAATCAAAAATAAACCGCGATATAATCCGTAAAATTAGTTTCATTTCAACAGAAAAAAATAAGTCAATGTCGTAAATGTATTTTGCAAAGTGGTTGATCTTCTGCGTTAATTAAAACGTGACTTAGAAAAAAAATATTTATTGCGAAGAGAACTCGATGTGTCATGATCTCATTTTAAAATAAAAAAATAATTAGTGCAAAAACCCACTCGTGCACTATTATATTAATTGCTTTGACGGTGTATACCGGATTCAGTTTTTGTTAGGAATCTTAATCTGTGGTCATCACGAACCGCATAACCAATTTGCCATTTTTTTTTAATAAAAGTAATCAAGCAAAGCGGCCATTATAGGATAATGGACCATTGAGTACTCCCCACTTACTCACCATAAGGATAATATTAGAGCAAAACAAATGATCTACTTAACAAGACCCCGTTAACCAAAAAACACGGGGGACTCTATGATATTATAATAGAAGATAATTTAAGTCATAGGATACTCATCCCAACTTACCTGTCCCGTAGTTGTGGTATAGTATACGGGTATGCGACCCCGGCTTCCCTAGCTATTGCTGTCCCATCCCTTGCCCTCCTGGGCGGTAATATCCTACTTTTCCTATTTCCCACTCTAACTTGCCAATCTTCCTTTTCACAACACCTATCCTTCCCTTTCCCTCCTTATTCGTGAGAATGCAATGGTCAATCATATAAATAATTTAATTAACCAAAATCGCGGCGATGTGGTTCGCCACCCATCATGTCTCGTTTCTCACGGAGGCGAAAAACGGCCCTTGGGCTCTGCCTACCCCTACGGGAAAAAGGCATGATTTTATGTATGTATGTATGTATAATTAATTGATGTTTTATTTACATTTTAATTTTCGTTTGTTTTATCAATATTTTCTTTTATTAACGCGAATACCTACTACAGTGAAATAATATATAATAATAGTTATATAATGATGTTATTTGCAAAAACTTTGCTAAACCTCTTCGTACTACATAAAAATAAAGTAAAACATAAGTAATTATGTAATAACTTTTAGCTAATCTAATTTGGTTAAAAAAAAGAAACAAGGTGTTAGTATTATTTATGTGATTATTATTTACGTAATAGGTAATAACATACCTAAGAAGCTTAATAAGATTTTTAATTTAAAAATGGAATGACATAAATATTTCTGTAGGGGAGACTGGGTACGATTGTGCCACGGTACGGTTGTGACAGTCGTCGTATTAGCGAAACTATAAGGAATATCGCGCGACGTTTCTGCATGCAGAGTACCACATAACTTTTTATCAATGAAAAGTATTTTTTTTTCTTCGACATCTTTTAGTAATTGTTGATTCATTTGTTCAGATAGAGTAATGAGTGTAATATCTTGTTAAAAGTTAAACATCGGTAGTTAAATAGCAGTGGTTACTTTGTACGTAGATTAATCGGTACCTATAGTCACGGCAATTGTTTTTTTGCCGAATGCCTGCAATGGGTACGGTTGTGCCATATTTTTTGGGTACGGTTGTGACACAAGTCTTTGGTTTTATATGCCCTGACAATGTGTGAGGAAGACGGAAAGGAGTTCGTTTGTGTAAACTAAGTTTGAACATGCAACAAATTGCATGTTCATAATTAGTTTACACATATATGTTTATTATTTCTTATGATGATATTTTCAGCTGATTCACTGAGTTTGATATACCTACCTACCGTTTATTAATATTATTTTTTTGTATTTTCACACAAGTTACCGTAACGTATAATTAGATGTTTAATTAACTGTTTGACTGATAAATATCAAGACAGTTATTATAATTATAGACGCTACAGTGCATTACTAGTAAAATAAGCTCAAACTCAAACTCAAAAATCTTTATTTCAAATAGGCTTAACGCTAGCACTTTTGAATGGTCATTTTTTAAAAGCTACCACCGGATCACAACGCGGCCTCAACTGAGAAGATCCGGCAAGAAACTCAGCGGGCTTGTCATTTTTTCACTTTTTTTTAAACATTGTTTTGTTACAAATTAATCGACATTAGCGATATTGTGTCTTGTCGTTCGAAACATAAAGCAAGGGAGAAAAGAAGAAAACAATAAATTACGACAAAAATTTCAACAAACTAAAAAGCCAAAGGGATAGTAGTCGGACCAGAACCCCCCAAGCAGCACCCGCGCACGAGTTGACTCGAGCAGCAGCCATCACTCCCCTCAACCATATCAGAGGGAAGGGGGTGACCCGCCAGCATTTAAAGTGTTCCTAAATTCTATTTCCTTTGTTATGTATTTTTTCCAGAAGTATATTTTATTACATTATATTACACATCACCTGCAATAAAAGTAATTATAGACCAATTTGGTGTATTTTTGAACCTGTCACTTCCGACCCCA
Source organism: Furcula furcula (assembly GCA_911728495.1). NCBI lineage: Eukaryota > Metazoa > Arthropoda > Insecta > Lepidoptera > Notodontidae > Furcula > Furcula furcula. Next base: position 10,132,250 of record OU452256.1, on the reverse strand, counting down.
AGCACTGGCACAACCGTCCCTGGGGTGGGGTCGATTATGACATTTTTTCTTTTTTTCTAATTGCTTCTTATATGTTAACCATTGCACTTAAAGGCAAAATTGTAATATTTATACGTAGACAAATGTACATTTAACTGTAAAAAACACCTTTCTTCCAGCTAACTAAAATAATAACAAAGTTATGGGCGATCTAATGAAAATTGTCACAACCGTACCTAGTCCCCCCTACTGCTTACTCAAAACAAACGAGTAGGTATTACATTATGACTACCTAACACAGACAGAATAATTAAGACTAGATAAAATCTGTTTAATTTGGTTTAATCTATCTCTAAAATCTATCTTAGCATCACATATCTCTGTCAATCGGGAATATTATGAGAAAGCATGATTAATGATATGTATTCCTCCACGTAATGACATCTGTGTGTTATGTACCTATTATTATTGTATGTCTATTACATATCCGTGAAGATACGAGTACAAACCATTCACGGCTTCGCTGTACATTTGTTTTCACTGCATGATTCCTTCAGTCACGGAGACGGTATCGCGAGCTCCCAATGAATTTAGGCCAGACATGACCGTTTCGTGACTTGCGTCATTCGCTTTGCATGATATGCGATTGTTACATTTGTTTTACATATTTATTTTATTATAATATTTATTTAAACTTAATTCTGTATCAATTTTCATTACTAGAACGTATGACATATAGCAAAAATTACATTGACACTGTTTTAATTATTTTATACTCAATGTCATGCACCTGCATGATATATGTATGCATGTTTAATAGTGTCCGCCCACATGACCGGACCATACTATGACCGTGCCACTACCGTGCATATATGAACGTATCAGATACAAAAATATTCTTCGTATGAAACTGTATGAAGAAATGCCAACTAGACCGGCGTGTTTCTGGCCGAGCCATGCAAGTTTTCGTCAAACTTCAAATAATTTCTTTTGCATGGTAGGCGACGTTGCCATTCCCTGTTGCCACAGTGTCAATAATAATTTCTATATTGTCTTTCTGTATGTGTAATTAGAGCAATTTGTTCATAGTTTATTTGACGGGCCTCTTGGTCTAGTGGTTAGACACCCTGACCACTACTCAATAGGTCGTGCGTGGGTTTGATTCCCACCAAATGTCTGGGTGTTTTATCTATATAATTATGCATTTACAAAACAAAAATATATTAGTATCAGCTGTCTGGTTTCCATAGTACAGACTACAGACTCTGCCTAGTTTGTGATCAAATGACCGTGTGTGGTGGTATATTATCATAGTGTAATATTTACATATTGGTATTGTACAGTCTGGGTGCCGGACACTATATACGATCATGATAATATGTTTTGAGTGCATAGTACGTTCATAGTACGGTTCGGTCAGGTGGGCAAACACTTTAAAGATAACCCACTTTTATTAGCTGTCAACATCTCGGTGAACAAGCATTCATAAATTATCTGTGGTTAAGTTCACCCAATAAATTATTGATTGATTAGTTAGATCTTACTATCAGGGCTAAGCAGAAAAATAATAGAAACCGGCCCAACTTGATTCGCACCTTCGTTAATATGTTTTGTAGAGTACGCGGGAAGCTTTTTAACTGCTTAACAATCCGATGGTCGCGGGTTTGAGCCTGATGTGGAAAGCGAGAGCTTCGTGTAATTGTTTTTATTGGTTTACACCATACAGATTAATCACCTGATGATCTGAAAAGTAAGTTGGGCCATGCGGCGGATTGGAATTTTATAAAGTCAGTCCTACACTGGATCTCATCCCGGTCATATATGTAGATCTTCCATCCCATCTCACTGTGAGAGTTAAGGAAGAGGCTTTGCACCTGCGTCTGTGCAAGCAGTGCAGCAATATAATAATACGACTTTTTATAAGATGGAGAAAAGAATGACTTAATTCACTCGGGTATGTATACACATAGTACCTGAGAGGAAAATATAAAAGAAGAATTTAACTAACGTTGATATTAAAATTGTCGCAGGAACGAAAAATTAAATCTGTTCTTCATCTGTTTTTTTTAAAAATAATGCAAGTGGCCACTATAATTTTGCGAACTTAGACACAAAAACTATGCTTTTTATCATTAATAAGTACCTATACTGATGGTAATGCTAATAATATATTTTCAAACACCACTTCTCCCCGCTCCCTGACAGCTCATGGATGTAGTACCTACCTACTTAATTCAATAGTTTTCATACCCTTTTTCCGCCTGCATATGTGTATGACTTATGCTTACACTTCTTTCCTAGCATCGATAGCTCGATATCGGCAGGCAACTGGTTCGGTACAAACACGCCTTGTTTGCACGTCTGTGTACTCACTCTCTCGAGCTTTCAACATGACGACGACATTGTCAACAGTGACGCTGCGCCGGCGCATTCCTAATTCAAATTACGAAACTAGAGTATCCGTGGGCTCAAACGGAGCATATGAAGCCCCTGGCGAATCTGTCACACCCACCGCTTGTCAAAGTCTAGGCTAGTGACAGATTCTGTCTTATTTATCTTTTTTTATCTTTCCTTTTGTTTATGACCTTTAGTGTCAAAATTTATTTGCAATGTTAGCTGTTGGCATGACTACATAGTATTAGGACTGCATAGTATATAAAGTCGCTTCCTGCTGTCTGGCTGTCCCTATGTATGCTTAGAGCTTGATGCGGTCGGAACAGATTTTGATGTGGTTTTTCTTAATAGATAGAGTGATTCAAGAGGAAGGTTTATATGTATAATACATGCATAGTATAGTAGAGAAACACTGATAATTTTAGATATTTCTAATGTGATGTCGTAAATGCGCTTTTTGCGCTTACATTGCAAACGCTGGCTGAACCCTACGAGATAGATCAAAATAATGTAAGTATACAACAGGATTGTACACCTTAACAAGGTCTACAATAAAGTCGGCGATGGTATATTTATCTCTTAGGAATAACCCACAATAAGCATTTTTTATGAGAAATAATGGCTTAATTACGAAGCGATTTTAAGCAATACAGCATTAATCCTTATCCAATTAAGTATAAATACATTTTTCACCACCTGTGCGAAGAAGGGGCGAGCCGCTAGTAATATATAAAATGCAAATATTTTTTTAGCTGCAATCACAGTTATTCTGCCGCCAAGCAGCAACGCGTAAACCTTGCTAACCGACGTGAAATCGTAAACGGCCTACTCGTCTCTTTAACTTGCTTAAACAAATATTTGAATAGATTGTGAGAAGTTAATTACTCAACAATAGATGTTATTTTTTCAATGTAAATATATTGGCACGCAAAATGCAAAAATTGCTGTTAACACGCCAGAAAAGCATTATCTAATCGATTACTACAAACACGCTATATTATTTACAACCATGAGTTAACCTTTCAATACACGTCCATTGCTGGCCTTTTACATCTTAGTAACAAGTCTGATTTATTCACACACATCATTAAGTTAATGGATTAGATGTTTTATTAATAGGTACCACTAATGCTTTCGTCATCACAAAATTCACTTTCAAATAGGTCCCTGATAGGATATTTAAACAAACTTTGACCGAGTCTTATTAGTTGTGGTTATATTGAAAGAAAAATACATTAGGTTGGTGGTTGGTACTAAAATAATACCCGTGGGGTTAGAATTGCATTCACCATTTCCTCTCATTGCGTGTCGTAAGAGACGACTAAGCGAGAACAGGAAGACGGGAAACAGCGTCTTTCTTTTGGACTTATCTTCCACCTATAGGTACTGCGATCCCTAAGTCGCCTGCCAAGCGTGGGGATTATGGCAACCCCTCCCTTCTAAGGGGGAGGCCTTTGTTCAGCAGTGGACGTCTATCGGCTGCTAATAATGATGACGATGACTACAATAATATTAAAATTGAAATTACCCTAAGTATAAGAAAGTGTTTAATTGGTTTTTATTACATATTTACAAATTGATACAGGTATTCGAGTAAATAAATAATAACAAGATTTTTCATAATCTATGCCAAACATTAAAATTCTCATTTCGAACTGTTATGTTTTTCTGGCCTTATTCTATTAATACAATCTTATCTAGGAAGATAAGCTTTTTGATCTTGGCCCACCCGATACGATTTTGTCAATTTCACGTAGTGATCTAAGAAAAGTAGGAGATGGATTAGTTAATATGTTGCGGATACGATTAAGTAAAAGAAATAATGATAGTGTTTATTGTATAATCCGGAACCTAAAGCAACAAAAAAAAAACAGAAAACAAATAAAGGGAGAAAATGGCATCTATTATATATTACCAATAATATAAACTTTTTTACTGGCGTCAATGTGTTACCATCAGAAATTATTGTTCTATATATTATTAAATTAAATTCAAACTAATTCAAAATTTATATCTCCTAACTTATGTGTTGTTTTTGAACAAAAAAAAAAGTGTGTACACCAAAAGTTAAACATAGAATTTAGAACACAATCGGACATTAATGGTTTACTAATAGTTCTGTACTTTATTAGGTGATTTAATCCACAAAGAAATTACAGTATAACCTTATACAAAGCTCGGTCCAGGTGGCAGATAAATTGATCTGTATTTGTCCTATAATTTAGATTAATTCTAACCACCATAACGGTATTTTAGAAGCCAGTCTAATCATACCAATACCAAAAGCAGTGTCAGTTATTAAGCGGTAGCTGTGTATTTTAGCTGTTTTTGTATAAACAACTTTTGCAAAGCATATTATTTATTTGAACCGGTGAACTTATTAGGGTTATAATATTTGGAAAAAATGCTCACTCTATGTATTAGAGTACATAATTAAAAAATAAACTTTATCAAACTATGGAACCACTTCGGAATATTTCTTTAAAATAAAAATATTAAAATCCTTCAACTAGATGGTAGTTAACGTACTAACAAGAAATAAAAGAATTACCTGAGAACCTTCTCTTTTCTCGAGTGGGCTATGCGTAGCTGGTGGCCAAGTAGGTTATTAAGATACTATAAGCGGAAAAAATAAAAATCATATAAACTACATAAAAATAGCGCATAACCCTAAAACATTGCTATAAAACAATGTCATACTGTAATTATATTACATAGAATACAAGAACTATTCTATTGGCATTTAATAACAATTTCGTAACAATAATATCAATTTTAATTGCTTATGAAACATACATGGTGCAAAAAATGCGTCCACGCAGGTGTCCCAGCGACAAGGCAGTTCTGATTCAATGTAAAGTTAGATGATTTAATGCCTACACACATGTTGTGCGAGATTATTTACTAGGACGGTATTTTCTAGACAATTTGTAGAGGTAATTTATTTGTAAGTAGTAAAATATGTTACGTAGCCTACATGGACAAATAAATATTACCTACTTATATAAAATGATAGTTATAATACGTATAGGTATTATACTTATTTATTAATAACTGCTGACCCGCTCCTGCTACGTAAGTGGTATTAATTTAATAACAATAATGTTAGCATTCCAGTCACCAGTCATCACCTACGGCTGCGAAACATGGTCTCTTACTAAACACCATAGAGGTAAGTTGGAACGTTGCCAAAGAGCCATGGAGAGAAGCATGAAGGGAGTAAAAAAGTTGGATAAACTCAAAAGTTCTCTAATAAGAGAAAAAACTAGAGTAAAAGATATAATTGCTCAAATAGACCAACGAAAGTGGAGATGGACCGGACACATGATTCGAGATCCACAGGAAAAATGGAGCAAGACTGTCTCAAATTGGTATCCCAGAGATGGCAAACGTTGTCGAGGTCGCCAGCAGATGAGGTGGGAAGACGACCTTAAACTAGCGGTTGGACAGCACTGGATAAGGGTAGCACGGGACAGAACCCAGTGGAAAATGTTGGAGGAGGTCTATGCCAAGAGGCACACTGAACTACGGGATATAATTTAGTTAGTTAGGAATAGTAGTATTATTAAAATGTATAATTAGTAGTTTAGAATAAAGGGCTCATGCCCGGTTTCTGAAGATCTCAGTTAACTGTTCATTAGCTATTGGTTCAATAAAGTTATGTATAAGATAAATTTAGTTTAACTGTCGCTGAGTTTCTGAGTACTCCGAAAGGCATTCAATAACTATGAGACCGATAAGCAGTGCAATAATTCGACGCTAGATGGGTCTTTTTCTCAGATCAAATTTAAAATTGATTTTAAAGTTTTATATAGCCAATATTACCAAATCTTATTTTTATTAACATTGTTCCGGTTTAAATAAGTGGTTAAGAATGATATTAATTAAGTAATAATCAATTAAATTCACCGTACGTAGTGTCACTAAACGCCGTTAATTCTGGTAGCGCTAGTGCTGCGTAAACAAAGTGACATACAAAAATTTAATTTTCTGCAGGCTCCCTGCGCGCGCACGCTGCAGCAGCGTCAACCTCAAAAACGTCAGTTTTGGTGTTGAAAACAATAATATCATTGGTTGAAATCGTCATGAAATCGTCAAATAAAGTTATCGAACCAATAAACTGCACAAATTGGTCAGTTAAATTGAGCCAAGTTTAAACGGACTTTATGTGACAATGTATGGTTCGGAAACGCAATGTGTGAAGTTATCGAACCAATAGCGCTAACGAATAGATAAACTATCGATAAAAGTACCTCAGAAACCGGCCATTAATCAATCAATCAATGTTAGCATTTTGAACATAAAATTCCCATATGATTGTCGTAACGCCGTGCGATACCTACACTATGTTTTTTTTGCTTTAACCTACGCATCTATGTTTGTCATTGTATTCAATATATTGAGTTCAAGTCGTATTGGTTCCATTTTAGGCTATATGAAAAGTTAAAAGTCATAGCGTCATTGTTTCCCATGATGGATCTGACATAAAATCGTATTTTACAAACTGCCACTGGATTGTATCTGGCATATTTTCACATAATTATTCCAAATATTGGCCTTATAACTCTAAGCTTGGATGAGTTGGGTAGCTCAAGCCATTGCAGCTTTATCCTGAAGTATATCCGAGATTTTGTAATAAGCCTTTTTTGACTAACGGATTTTTATCAAATACTACTTTACCTCTCATTTTTTAGGTTTCATTTACTGTTTATTTATTTTATATTACTGTGCAATACAGAACTTATAAAAATATTATTATTTATGCACTTATGCACACATGATGATAATATCATGCAATATTTTAACATATATTTAGCTACTATTTCTCAACGGAAAGTATAACTGCAAGTGGACATTGATAATCAAAGTTTATTAGATTGTAAATGTAGTAATTTATTTTATAATGATATTATTATGTTAAAAGCTTTATTATTTACGTTAGCAAATTACTACATCCTAAAAAGAGATCGTAAAATTCAATGACTCATAAATTTTGCTTTAAAATTTCGATATGCACTAATCATTTGCACAACACGGTGCCATTTAAGTTTTTTTTTTTAATAGCATTTAACAAATCCTCAAGTATAAAGAAGCTCGCTCATGTGTGATGTATCGTAGAGTCAGGTCTCAAACAGTACTTACTGGTTCACAACAAGAAGATAGGTTCCTTCTGCCCTTTCACACCACAATTCAAGTAGCTACCACCGAAGTGTCAGATAGTATATCTACCAAACGGCAATGTGTAACATGGCTTTATACCAGTATGATGTGCACTTGATGTGAAATTTCCGGACTCAAGAGACGTAAAACTAATATCTCGTATGACAAGCGGCAGTGCAAGGCAGCTGTTTTTAGGCACGACTGTTGCTTACCATCACGCGAACGCCTTGCTTGTCTCGTCACAAAGTTGATTAAGAAACATCCCTAAGTTAACTATTCTTTAATACATTTCACTCGTTTCCAATACATTCTGCTAAAGACTGTTGTCTAAAATGTATGAAAATAACTCAAAGTATGGACGTTTTTATATGGGTATGGTATGCATTCAAGAGCGAGCAACCAATGCAGTCTATAAACAAAAACTACTCTGCTAAGGGCTAACAACTTTGTATAAAGGTAACCACTTCGGATAAGCGTTAAAGTATGTTAACTAAACAAAATTCTTGGCTATATCTTGCGTAACCACTGACCCACCCACCGAGATTCTATTTATGTATTTTCTACAATCATACTTTATTGTTGACCTAAGTTATTTATTTATTTTATAATTTGCAAAAGTAAGAAAAGATATATGTAAGTAAGAATAGTACAAAGATACTGGTTATTTTTAAAGAAATTGCTTCCAGCAGATCTGCGAATAAAATTGAAAAAAAGAAATGAGATGCAGTTTGTAAAACATAAATTACCAATCAAAAATTAACCTTATTGCATATCTATTTAACTACGTAGGTAAAAGTACTTACATATACATTATAAAATGACTAACTTGTCAGTAAAGGACTTCGATTTTTCTGTATTTTCTGTAAAGTATGTATGTAAGTACATAATTATGTAGATTTATAATTCGCTATACCGTCTATATATATAAAATGAATGTTTGTCTGTATGTACTTTATATAATCGTAAACTATGCATTTCATCATGTCATGATCTTCAGCAAAGTGTTGTGCATGAGCCCAAAAAGGTTTCTGAGTAAAAAGTAAGAGCTCGAGCGGGTCAGCTACTAACCATATAAAATATCCAGTCAACACTTTAGCCTCCTCCTACTCTGAGTGTGAGTAGTAGGTATAAGAGGTTATACGTTCTAAGCATGTTATCTAACGTATGTTAAGATTATTTTATTTGTTTCAGAGGTGTATTATGAGAAGCAGCGCTACGATGGCTGGTTCAACAACAGAGCTTACCCCGATTGGGGATCAGTTGGTATGTATTTTACACCAATAATAATAGTCATCAAAATACGTTATTAATATAAACATTAAAAAAGTTGTTTTTCTTAATTCTGACAAACTAAACTCTTTTTAAGTTTTATTTCTAGTTAATGTTTTTTTTGTGTACGTAGGCAGTTACATAATAATATCAATAAATACTAATTAAATCAATATTTTATCTAAGTTACAAGCTAAGCTAAGTTTTATTAATTAGTAGACTACACGCTTATTACAGCTTATCTATATCTATACTTATAATAAAACTGTAACAGGTACAATTCTGTAATTTGAAGATATTTTGAAAATTATGTTTGGAGGGCATTCTATAACGGATACTAAAGCCAAAAATGTATTTATTTTTTATTTTCGTCTGTCTGTCTGTCTGTCTGTATCTCGGCTGAGCATCACGCCGAAACTACTGGATGGATTGAAACGAAACCTGGCATGATTTGAGTTAATACTCCGAGGTAGGACATAGGATACTTTTTATACCGACATTCAGCACGGTTCCCTTGGGAGAGGGGACTAAAGTCAAAATGTGTACTTGGTTATACGCATGCTCCGATTTTAACAATTTTTCATTATAATTATAATAAATATTTGTAAGAAAACACTCATAGACAGTTGTTAACAATGTTTGGAAATCGATCAGGTTAAGCAACGTTAGGTAAGGTCATTAAATAGATGGGTGACCGTTTAACGCCATTTGAACTAAACGTCTCCGTGCTTCGGAGGGCAAGTACAAAGTGGGTCCAAGTTTTTAACAGACTTTAAAAAAGGAGGTTTTGTATTCTATGCGAATGTATATTATTGAAAGTTTAGTTAACGTAAACACAGCGCGGGCGGAGCTGCGTGGGTCAGCTAGTTTATAAATAATATTAGAAAATCTTATCTAATTATGGGATTTATCATAATAAAGTTTAATTAGTTGCTATCCGGTGGATCCGTCTTCATTTGTTTTCGGCTCCATATCGGCTGTACCAATTGACACTTTTTGGAATAACAATCATATGCTTTAAATAAATGTTTATTACATACAGCTCCGAAACACCCTATAAATAAACAGATAGTCTAATTACCACACCCAGTCCGTTTAGTAATAATTATCTCGCTACATAGATTCGTTTAGTATTCAGTTGAAAATCTTTACTTAGTACTAAGATAATGGCTCAATCACGGACTGTGAGTGCAACAGTAAGCTTATCAGTCTTGCCGTAGTTAGGGATTGCAATCCGGCGTCAATTTCAATCTGGCCGGATCCGACTAGATTTCCATTGATCCGGCCGGATCCAGAAATCAGTTTGATTTTCGCTTTTCAGTCCAAAATGAGCTATGAGCGAATTAATCTTTTGTAATTTTACTTATTATTTAGATGATACCTACTGCCTGGTGGTACCTGACTGAAATAAAGTTAATATTGTGTTTTTTTCTATAAAGTAGTACTTTATAAAAAAAAATACTATGTGTGCAATTCACACGTGGGAGAAGTGAAACCTTAAAAAAAAATACTGTCGCTTTTTCGTTTCATCGACTTTCAAATCACAACGATGTTAAAGAAGTTTTTTACTTCAAAAACGCAATATTAACTTTATTTCCAAGGTCCAACGGACAAACAAGAAAAATCTAATAAGTATGTGGTGTAGGTAACTAGTGTAATGACGGTAAAACCAGTGGCTCATTCTTCCTGGATTTCACTTTCACAGATGGATTAATTATTTTAGTAAGTTACTTTATAAAATCTAATATAATTAACCTTACGTAATTTACTGAGATGCCAATTATTGATAGATCACAAAACTTGATCAACACCATCCAGAAGACGTTTACTGCTGAACAAACGTTGCGCATCCGACGAGATCACCTATATTGATAAAGTACCTACCTATATTGATGCAACAGATCCGGTAATCGTATAATGATGCCAGATCCTCCGGATTACCGGATCCGGTTTTCCGGATTGCAATCCCTAGCCGTAGTACTTATAATCCAAGATTTAGTGTATTGATGCCAATAATTCAAACATTTGTATTATGGTATTGGGAAAATAGGACAGGCAATGAGAATCAAGTGAACGGATCAGTGAACGTCGGTCACTGTTAAAGATGTCGTAATCTTAACATTATTTATGTAACGATTTGAGTGGCTGCCCTAAATGATATATGGTAGCATGGTTTGAAGAGCTCAAACCAATTACATATATAAGCAGATAATGGTAGTCTAGTTCATTTATGTTACGCTAGATAAAACCAAACCAAATCATAATTAAAGATTAATCTTTAAGGCTTGCAAAAAAAGACAATATTGTTAGAAAAATCCAATGCATTTTGTTTTGCTTAAATAAACTATAACTTAATACCCTAACAATTCTCAGATATAATGTTTTTATTAGATGTACTGCTGGGCTAAACTCTAGTAACCTTGTAATAAACATTGAAAACATCCTACTGGCATCCTGCATCCTGCTTGCAAAAGTGTTTATAGGCAAGTAGATTACTTATGTAGATTTTGAATTAGAACAAAGAAGATTTTATATCCCTATCGTCTCTAGTAAAATAAAAATGAATGGTTTCTATATAATGAACTCATGTTTAGATCATCGAATAAATTTTGTAGTGTACAAGAAGACCCACCTTATTATGTATGTAGGTGTACGTACTAAAAAAGATATGTAAATACTCATCCTGTATGTCCTAAAAACCCAGTTCTTTCTTTAATTAACGTCCTTACATCTCTCACCCATTACATTATATTTGCTTTAATAGTAAGTCATGATTATTATAATTTGTCCCCAATCGCATAATACAGTCCATTGTCACAACAAGGGCCAACAATACATCATGAATATCGGGTTATCAACTCTCCAAAAATCAACCTCTTTGTCAGCTGTCATTGTTTCAACTGACGTTAATCAAAACCAATTTGGTTTAGCGGTTTGATTTATCGAGTTAGCCTTGCTTTAATCTTTCTACCATTTGCATTGTACCGGTAAACGGCTTAAGTAGTACGGATATGTAACCGTCCGTGTGGTAATACGCTTCATAGTAAATTAGCAACTGCTCGGATTTTAACGTAGATAGAGATATATTTTTTATAGAAAAATGTGTATATAATACAAGCACTTTATATAAATAAGGTAGTTATGCCTTTAGCGCACGAAAATTGAAGACACGAAACTGTGTTGACACAATTGTTAATCACTAGCTAGTTAAGCAGTAAGCAAGTGACATCTTACATTAGAAATCAACAGTCAGTCAGATAATTCATATGTAAATACATATACGAAATCTATATAAAAATAAACTGTTGTTTCATTCAGTGGCTTTATCATAGTGTGATTTGCAATTTCGTAACACGAAATCAGGCATATTTTTTTCAAAAATATGATTTGTGGGCTTATTGTTTTTACTCGTTTCTAGTGCGGTATAAGACGTGTAACAAGTTTTGATGATTTTTTTTCCCGATATGAGCAGTCCATTATTAAGTAGCAGTTAGTAATTTAATACTTTATATACATATTATGTTAAAGTACTTTTATTTACTTGCTTAATATTGAGATTCTAAAATATGTATCTTAAAAAAAACTGTTTAATTAAAATTGCCATATAGAGTCATGTACGGCGGTCTGTACACGCAAAGAATGTCACTCTAATTAAATGACGGTGAAATAAAAAACAGAAGGCAAATTAAATTTAAAACTGGAATATCAATTAAGCTTTAAGATTTGGCTTTACAAAAAAATAGTACAATTACGTCACTAATAAATAATAATTATATGCTATAAATTAAATAAGAGTATACAACGTGTTACAAAATACCTCGTAAAAAATATAATTAAACATCAAAGCCAAAAATTTTGTCAACCCTAGTAAGCTGTCATGTCTGGGAACCAGATTATTTAACAGAAAGGCCTACGTACCTATATTACCTAATAATTGTATACTTTAATCGTTTTTTTATTATTCATTTATATAATATTATATAGATGTGCTATCTTAATACAAGGATGTCGTTATAATCAAGTACTGGCTTAGGAAAATGTCACGTTAAAAAAAATATGTTGTCAATTTCAAATCTTCTAATCGATATCCTACAAATGTTTCGAGTATTTTTTTCAACATTTGGACATTTCCACCACTTTTTGGGTGGTTTCGTTAGGTTAGTTATTTAAAAAAATTTGTCGTACCGCGAATTAGGTAGAAATGTAGTACATTACTCTATACATCATCATTACTATCATTACTATATTGTATTTTACTCTTTATTTTTACTGAAATAGGGTTTCCGCATCAGTGAAAATAATAATATTTTTTTACTTTTTTGCGGTATATTTTTTACGGGGTATTTTGTAACATCCTGTATATACATTTTTAAAATTAGGAAATTCGTCAATATTAAAATTGCACAGTCTCCTACGTCCTTTTCATAAGTCTTCAGCTAGTACTTGTAAAAGATTTCAACGCGTTGCTCTACTGACATGGCAGATGGTTTTATTTTAATATGTCCTTATTACAATTAACTAATTAACTAGAAATACCTCATTTTTTTATATTTTATACCTTATATAGTGATTATAATGATTTACTAAAATAAAATATTTATGAATAGTCTTTTAGTTATAAACGACCCATACGCGGTTATTGCTACGATGCTATTTTAAAACCACTAATGCTACATTTTAATTTTCTTTATTAAAATATAGGTAATAATACTCTTATTATTAACGACCACTTCAGATCCATAAAGTGTTTGTACCTACAAAACAAAATCATTAGAACAAAAAAAAATAGCTTCCGATTAAGTCACTTAGCGGACGGTCTGTCCCTATTACCAATTCGACCTCGTGCTAAAAAGCTGTCAACTAAACCATCTATATTTTTTTTTGTTTTTGTGTATTAACGCTAATTGTAAGAATGAAAAAATACGCTATCCACTAACTCACTTAGCGGGCAGGCGGTCAGTTTCTATTACAAATTTAACCTCTCGCATAAAGAGGTCAGCACTTGAATTAAATATACCACAGATTACACGGCTCGATAAACACCTTATTAATTTGTCATCCACGACCGTTACAAAACCCATGGATGGCTGTTGACGTGTTTATTTTGCATACCGGCTTCAATAGACAAATACATAAAGTGACAGGTTCACAATGTGTTTTAATCAAAATTAATAATGAGGTAGTGGTTAGACACCCTGACCGCTACCCAGTAGGTCGTGGGTTCGATTCCCACTAAGTGTCTGGGTGTTCTTTATCAACTGAAGTATGTATTTAGAAATATACATATATATATTAGTATCAGTTGCCTAGTTTGGGATCAGATGACCGTGTGATTATTATTATACTTTAAGTAATTGCATTTGTCGAAGAAATATATTTCAATAATATTAAATTATCGACATTTAAAAAACGAACAAAGTTTATGACTTTACAGATCGTGAGCAAGTTATATTAAAATGTATCGATAATTATAGATAAAATGACCATGATGCGCCGTATTTATGATGGTATGAGGGTAATTTGCACGCGAGAGGAACTCTCGTCGGCCCTAATTCGTGGCTCGAGCAAAATATATGGATTGTTACGTCAGATTAACCATAACCACAATGCAACTAGTTGCCAACCAACTTAGATATTAAGCTAAATTAAGTGAAGAAAAAGTTAACTTCGGTGCCGCTGGCCGTTTAGTGTGGGCCTTAGGTGTTTACTGGGCCCTTCGGAGTCGCTGGACGCTCGGGGTGTGGGCCCCTTGAGCGTCCATTGAGTACGGCGGCGACTCCGAGGAGGACGGCGGCGGGGTTGCGACTCCCGTCCCCGTGAGCACCGTGACAGGTTCCCGGGGGGCTACAATGCGCCCCCCAGCGGCGGGCTCAAAGGCAAGGCACTGAGGGGCCCCTGGTGCAGATCCCACCGGAGAGCCCTGGGGTCTCCCCTCTCATGTGCCGATGCGACAGCCGCGGGGGTTTTAGTGGGTAAGAATCCCACATACCCCGGTCGAGCCCCACAGCTCCCAGGGATCTTTGGAAGATTTCCCCCGCGTCAAAAAAAAAAAAAAAAAAAGATGTTTACTGGGTACGGCGGTGACTCCCGTCGTCGTAAGCAGCGTCTCCGGTTCCCGGCGGGCTCAAAGGCAAAGCACTGAGGGGTTACTGATGTAGGTCCCAAAAAAGAGCCCAGGTCCCCAGGCCTGTCATGTGCTGATGCGATAGCCGTAGGTTTTAGTGGGTAAGAATTCCATATACCCTGGTTGACTGGAGGTTACCCGCGAAAAAAAAAGGTTTAAGAGAAGTAGAGTGCGGTGAAATTCTGTGCAACTAGCCATTAATACAAGTTTTTTTTTGTTCCCGCCTTTCATATCAATATAAGCCACCTTAACTACGTGGTACAATTTCTGAGCTACGGATGTTTGCAATACGGAGGGCGTGGGATCAAATCCGCGGAGAGTAACAACGTTGTTGAACTATTCCTTACAGGCTGTGACCATAGGCCAATCAACTGATTGTCTGCAGAGTAAGATGATGCTAAAATTTTGGCCTTGCGCACTCCCCGGTAGTGTCGATCTTCCATCCCATCGGATTGTGAGAGTAAAGGACGAGTGTGTACGAAAGCACGATTATGTCTCCTGCAAAAATGGCTGATTTAGTAAAAGATTGGCTGCGTGGTCTTATCAGCCAGGTGGACATGACCATTTCTGTGTTAAGAAACCGTGCAATAATTCGCTTTCTGCAATCTGACTAGTCCATCTATTATCATATCTCTACAAATAAAGTAGTACACATATAAATTAATGGTTGACACCCTAATAAGCCAATCAAAATGGTATTTCAAAATATCAAAGTCACTGAAACAGTTTCGTAAGTTGATTAAGCCAAGCATTATTTTTAACGATAAATTATTGTAAGGTAATGCGCTTAATGCTTGTCTAATAATGTAAGTGTGAAAAATATCTAATAGTGTTTCAAAAAAAGTAGAGGTCCGTTGTCAAGCAATCGCCCAGGTAGGTCTACCAAAATATTGTAATTGAAAAACTTTAGACTTTTTAGGCCTTACAATTTTAATTTAATATTTGAAAGCTCCTTATCATTGTTTAAGAATCAAAATATTAATAATAAAATATATTAAAATAATTTAATTTCTCAACAATTTTAAAAATTAATAAGATAAAAGATTAGCTAAGAATGTTAATCTTTTATCTTATCTTTTACATCAATTTTAGTTTATTAATTAAAGTGTTACGAGTTCTTAATTAGATAGATTGAATAGATATAATTTCCGTCTAATGAATTTAATGCTTCATTTAGTAATTTCATTTCATGTCATTTGACGGTAACGTGTAATAATTAATTAAATCTTTTGACAGTTTCTTAGGCATAATTTATTAGAAACCTCCATTACTCACACTAACTCATTCATTTATAATTATGCAACACAATATTTTTCGACCAATAAAATAATAGTTCTGAGTTTAAAGTGTATTTTTATTATTTTTAATTATTAATCATCTTCTGTACAGAGTCTTCACAATATGTCAGTCATTTTTACTATAAATACAGTTCGTGACTGGCCATTCATTTTATATAACAACTCATCGCAAGGTTTGCTGGTAATTAGCAACACCTACTGAGTAGTACTGAGTAGGAGACACGTTAATACATCGATCATTCAGTCCAATGATGAATCATAAAAGCTTCCAAGTTGACAGGATACAGTTGGTTTTTTTTTACTTTGTAATGGCACTACTGACCTCTAATAGACTAAGGTTAGTGATATGTTATAAATGTAACGTATGTAGACGGGCATGTCCTAAGATATAAAAAAAACATAGCAGCTAGAAATCAATCTACGGAGAATGTTTTGGAAATATCAGCCAAAAAACTTAATATCTAACCAAACTTACGTTTATTTTTAACCAACAGCAAAAAGGTGGTCTAGCAATACTAAGTTCCCATGGTAAAGGTTGGTGGGTTTTTCTGTCAGAAAATTCTTAGAAGAAGCCCGGTGTTTGGAACTGTGCCCGATAAATGTCAGAAGGCTCGCTAGCACAGTTAACCATTTTTTTATAAAATGTTCAGATTCATAAACTACACGATATCTCAAGGACTCCTTTTAGCTAATGATTCACAAGGAACTTTTATAAATCATTAGCTATTTTCTAGATTAAGCAATAATGTTAGCAATTAAGTCTTTATGCGAAAACTGTAAAAATCGTATTTGTAAACGAAATTATAGTTATTACAAAAGTTTACGTTCTGAGCGGCAAGCTCAAATTTTGATACTGTGGACAATTTCAGATGTCATCTAAAACTACCTTTCTAACTCATATAAATGTGAGACTACTGGGAACCTCTAATCAGACTAGGCAGTTCAGTAAATAATAATAATACCAGTCCTTGATTATGACCCACTATTGGGAACGGGCCTCCCCTCATGATGCGGGGGCTTAGGCCTTAGTCCACCACACTGGTCAAGTGCGGGTTGGCGGACTTCACACGTCATTCGAAGGCTAGGTAAGCTTTCTCAGACATGCAGGTTTCCTCAGGATGTTTTCCTTCACTGAAAGCTAGTAACCATCGCACAAAGACGATTCGCACATGATTAATTAAAGAAACCAGAGGAGCGAGCCGGGGTTGAAACCATTGCGCACATTCTTTCCAAGGCAAGCGCTTGCCCACGGAGCTGTTACTGCTGTTAAAGTACATAGTAATAGTAGTAGTGTTCAGTAAATAAATAGTATATACCTACATCTGTCAATCGTCGCAATACAGCCTCATATTAGCCGAAGACTTCATTTCAATTAGGCAAGCTATGAATAACTCATGAGGACAACTTCAATAAGAAAACACGACACTTCCCTATTCGGATAACTGCCACAAGAAATGGCTTTGCAATTTAAAAACACTTAAACTACATACATATTTAAGGTGCAGATAAAAAAAGGATGAAATTGTTTATTTTTTATTCAATCAAGTGACGAGACAAGTAAGACATTCAACGGAGGATAAGATACAGGGCTGTCTATATACATCTGCACTGTACTGCCAGTTTCCAGAAACATTAATATAACTAACTGCCAGTCCCAATATCCATATATATATATATATATATATATATATATATATGTTGTACACTATAATTATATATATATATATATATATATATATTATTATAGTTTACAACGTTTTTATGTGTCTGTGTTAATGTTACCTATTCATGTCGAGTGCGCGTACCCTCTGCTCTTTGTAATTTCTTTATTTTCCTCTCCATCCAAAGGTTGCCTGGAAGAGATCGCTTTTAGCGATAAGGCCGCCCATTGTTCCATTTTTTATTAATTTGTGTCTTATTATTTTTGTATCTGTTTGTTTGTGTGCAATAACGAATTGTCTATCTATCTATCTATCCTATCTCTTACTATAAGTTAAAATAGTTACCAGCGATAGCTTTATGACATCTCTCCGTTTCAATAAACAAAGATAGAAATATCTGTCCTTACTTTTGATCTAGCTTCGAGACCTTGAAGCTTACTAGAGATACGAAAATGACAGTCAAGTGTCATATTGTTTTAACTGAGATTGCTATCGGTGGTAGAGTATTGGGACCAGCCGTAAATCTCTTTAGCCTGTTGATTTCACCACGTATAGTATCCTTCACATAGGAACACAGCATACACGTTGCTGCTTGGCGGCAGAATATCTGCCGCTGTGGTACTTTGATGGTTCGTCTTTTCGTGCGCTAGTGGCATATCTATTGTAATAAATATCATTGGTTACGGGTTATACTTATCAGCATAAGCTTATATAATGTGGAGATAAGTCTCCAATCTGACAACATATATTTTTTAAACAAGTGGTACTTACCCACTCAATTAAAGAAAAAATATTTAAAATAATGTCACATTATGACTATTATATCATAATTAATGTCTGTTCAGGAGTGAAATAAATCCTTGTGAACAAGTAAGTGAAGGCGACGTGGTCGCTGTAATCGCGTTACATTAATGTACTTACTTGACAGTAAATTAGCTTTCATATTATCTGAATATGAGGATGTAATTATAAAATAATCAGGCTCGTTGCTCGTGTGAATGAATACAGGTTAAATAATCACTAAAATCACTAGCTTCTGTTAATGCTCAAGATACTCTAAAGAAATTACTTTAAAGCTAAGCACTTTTGATGCGATGATCCCAGTATTAGCTAAAGTATTTTTTCTTTGTATAGAGAGACATGTATATTTATTTTTTCGAGGGACGTAGGGCATTGGCGCATCCCTCCTGGAAAATAAACTCTACCTTTTGAAAGCTGCAACAAAATAGCGTCCCTTCGGATAATGTTAAGTTCTTGCATTGAGTAAAAATACCTATTGTTAAAATAAGCAATGTAATTGTACCTAATGTCTATGATGTAAAAAAAAAGGATCTTGTCTATACATAAATTGTCTATTGGTCGTTGTGTGGTAAGAAAAAGCTTGTTAGTTTTCTTTTGTTTATGTTAAATAATAAAACATTTTGCTGAGTAATCCGTATCTTTTATTTAATTTTAGCACCTATTGCCAGTTCTCTCTAAGGGACTGCTGCGCTGGCGACAAAACCACCGATTTGTCGTTGATACTTCAACTTGCTGCACTATGCTTTTCGCTTCCACTTTTCTCATGCGCACGGCCAAACTGTGGAATTTCTTCTCTCTGACACCATTTTCCCAAAAAAATATAACGGGTTTATTGAAATCTGGAGTGAACAGGCATCTCATGGGCAAGCGCGGTCCTTCCTAGATCACATCTTCACTTACCATTATGTGAGATTGTGGTCAAGTGCACACCTATTATATTATAAATCAAAAAAAGAACCATTGTTCGTCCCGCCTGATATATGGGTTTTTTTTTAATTTACGACAATATCTCGACTTATCATTAGATTCGATTGCCTATGCCAGGGATTGGCCGCAATCGACATAACAACAATGTACATATTTTATATATCAGCATACATATAAATGTATGCTGATATATAAAATATGTACATTAGTCATTTAATATTCACAGGCAGTCGGCTGACGCGCAAAACGCCAGCGGCATACGCCGACGGTGTTTACATGATGGCAGGGGCAGACCGACCCGGTGCCAGGACTTTATCCAAGCTGTTCATGCGAGGGCAAGACGGATTGCCCTCACTAGCCAATAGGACCGCATTACTAGCCTTTTTTGGTGAGTTATATTCATGTTACAAAATTGAATCGGTGATGCTAATGCCAATTTGGTTCATTTAGTTCAGGAAATATAAAAAACTGGTGATAAGAATCTTACTGATATACAATCAATACTGAACCCCCAAATTATGTGTATTGATTATGGTTTACTTTTTTTAAGAGGAATACTAAACTTATATTGAAATGCAACTAGTTTTATCGATTGTATTGCAGTTTATATTTAATGTTATATTACCGGTGCGGTTTTAAAACAGAATATACAGTGTGGCCAGGACAGTGACGTCCAAAAAATTATTTTAGGTGCCTCGTGTTGGGAGGTATCTGAATCACCCCTATGTATGTTCTACGATTATTCGTAGTTTTTGAGTTACGATTTTATTTATGATTTTTTGCAAAATTGCGACCGGATCAGTTTGAAACATTTCTAAAAAAAAAGTAGAAGGTTTCTTCGTTTTTTTTTTCTTGCAGCTAAATCTCTATGAACTGTACATTTATACATAAAATAAACAGCCTCATAAATTTAATGGAAGTTACTACAAAATTAACATAAAGTTAATGTTAAGTGGGTTATCATTTAAAATTTCATCTTAAAATTAAAAATATAAACTGATAGCGCATTCTCTGAAGCTACTTAGAAACTAATTAATTATCAGTTTCGATTTTTAATTTTTAGTTGAAAATTTAAATGATAACTCACTTTACATCAATTCTCAATTTTAGTTCAATTTTGTAGTAACTTCCATTAAAGTTATGAGGCTGTTTATTTTATGCATAGAGTTCATAGAGATTTAGCTACAAGAAAAAAAAATCGTAGAAATATTCTACTTTTTTTTTAGAAATGTTTCAAACTGATCCGGTCGCAATTTTGCAAAAAAACATAAATAAAATCGTAACTCGAAAACTACGAATAATCGTAGAACAAACATTCAGATACCTCTCAACACGAGGCACCTAAAAAAAACTTTTGGATGTCACTGTTCTAGCCACCCTGTAGTATATCGAGTATATATAGATATTCATAATACTGTATTAACATCACAGTGTAAAATTTTTGTATTCTGATTTGAAGGGCATTATGCCAGATGAAATTAATTTATGGAATTATTTAATTTATTTATTGGGCTAAAGGGACTTGCGCCGCAGTACACAGTATAATTGTCCCATATACAATATCGCTCTTCTTTATTGTCACTTACTCACTGAAAAACATTACAAATGCAGCCTACTCAAAATAAACAGTATTATTAAAGTAAATCTTTTACAGGGCAAGTGGTAACCGGTGAGATTGTGATGGCGTCTGAATCTGGGTGTCCCATCGAACACCATCGTATCCCGGTAGACAAATGCGACCACATGTATGACCCGGAGTGCAAGGGCGCCAAGTACATGCCTTTCTTGAGGGCGGCGTATGACCGCGCCACGGGGCAGAGCCCTAACAGCCCTAGAGAACAAGTAGGTACCGTCTACTAATAAAATGCGATTTTCGAAAGATATAGTTTAGTTATATATTTGCACCCTTTGTGGTGGAGACCATGGGGCCTTGGTCTCATGAGACGCACGGTTTGGTGAAAGAAATTTCAGCCAGTCGTATCGAAGTCTCAGGAGACCATCGGGCAACGTATAAGCTTGGCCATACAAAGAGGTAACGCCGCCAGTCTTTTAGGTACCCTTTCCACCCAGTGCGGCGACAACTTGTAGGAACTTTTTTACTTAGTTTAAGTATATTTGTAAATAAATTTCATCAATTATACTATCCAATTATAATTGATATCTTTTTATATTATAACAAACTATACACACTATTAGATACACTGATTAAAAAAACTTCCTTGAAGTTTTCGCGGTGGGAGAGTTAGCACGTTCTGATTATTAGAAGTATCATGTAAATGCCTCAATACCATCGAGGCTGTAATACGCATAACAATTCCTGATGCGGATTAAGCTATTAAATTCATTATAATGTATACATATATATATATATATATATACTTAAGCACTGTTACATGTTAATATATATATATATATATATATATATATATTAACATGTAACAGTAGTATATATATAGATTTGACATCAAAAATATTTGTAAGAGCTAATTAAGTTGCACCTTGTTTTCGTGTGTACTCACCACCAATGACATTGCACAATTAATGTTACTGGATGTTTTTAAAGTCGTTCCAATAAATTAGATTCAAATAAAAAAAAAGAAATAATTATACATTCAAAGCGAGCATTGTCTAAAAGCAAACCCATTTGCAACGAGTTCTAATTACGACATCACATTTTTTACTTGTAATTTAAGTACTTAAAGTACATCTAACCACGATGGCCGCACATCGAAGGCCAAATTCCTGGCAATAAAACTGAATGGTACATAACCTAGATACACCCATCACACGAATGCAGCCACCGCATGCTCAAATATGTCCTACGATTGAGCCTTACCGTAAAACCGCTTTAGGAATGTTAATTGATGATAATTGCTATACACCGATCCAATAGGTAAATATTTACAAGCGACTTATTCTGTTCGGATGTCTAAATCAGGATGTTTTCTTTTATACATGAACATGTTTGAAGCGCTTTTTTGGTTAAAAAAATATGTAGACAACTTGGCATCTACAGCTTTATAACCATTTTAAACGCAACTATTTATTTACAGCCATTAAAAACAGCTAAAGCGCGTCAGTCTGGATACCTTTTTTTTTTAATTTTTAATTTTTTTTTTTTTTTTTTTGTATGAGTAGTACTGTTGGCCGCAGATGGCCATTACAGCTTCACCGGACAAGATTCTGGATACCTAAATTCTTCTTATAAATATACTTTATAATTTGGCCTTAAATGACAAATAAAAAAACACTAGTAAACTATCACTTGGTTAAAGCATTGTGCGGAACAGAGTTTTACATGCCCATCTGACCCAAGGATTATACGTGTATTACTTTTCAGACAGATCAACCTGCAATCCTTACCAGTAAGCAACAACTGCATACAGTGGTTGCTCCCCGCGAGATTTGATCCCCTGACCTCCGGTTCGCAAAGCAAGTGGTTTTTCACTGAGCTATGGAGACTACAATCTCGTTATTGAGAATTAGCCACACCACCTACCGTAGGAACGCCACACGAAATTTACTTTATTAAGCTGTGCTTTTCTGTAAGATAAGGATCTCTTAAATTTCAATGCATTTTCGAAAAAATCCAGTTTAATCCATTAAAACTTATTTAGTTTTTAGTTCTATTTATAAAATGTTAAGCTTTCTGACAGTATTTTTTATTATTTTCGGATAATTTGGCGCTATTGCAATCGACGTGATCACGGAATAACTGACCCTATCCGTATTCATCGTCTAGTGGTTGAGACACTTTGCCCGCTACACAATAAGGCATGGGTTCGATTTCCACCTTGTTAATCTATATAAGTCCCACCTTTCCAATCTTTAATCTTTAAAGATAGGTACAAAAAAAAGTATTTGTATCAGTAGTCTGGTTACCGTAGTACAAGCTCTACCTAGTTCGGAATCAGATGACCACGTGTGGGTTGTCCCAGGATATTAAATACTATTTATATTATCCTGGCAGTAAGCCAGTAAGTCAATATAGTATTGTAAATCGCCATGAATGTAAAAAACAGTGTTGTAAGTAAATCTCTGGAAGCTGAATATTGATTGATAACTGTCAATCTATTAAAACCTACCTCTACTAAGTTGTGTGCATAATATTACATTTACTTACGTGTCATAAATTATTTATTAGCCATACCTATTGGCAGGCTAAATAAGTATAATTTAGGTTTAAATTTCCTTTTAAATCTGAATGTATAAGTAATAAGTAAATAAACGCTTGATACAGCCTTGTTTACGTCACCAATATCATAATTTATATTTTTTAACCGACTTCAAAAAAGGAGGAGGATCTCAATTCGTCTTTTTTATCGTCCTAATTTTGTTACAGATCAACCAGATAACGTCGTGGATCGACGGCAGCTTTGTATACAGCACTAGCGAGGCGTGGGTGAATGCAATGAGGTCATTTCAGGTGCCACCAGCAGCCCCGTCTGCCTCTTTACGTACTCTCCTACAAGTGTATACTAACTCATAATTTGTGTCTTCCTAACTCCTCCTACCTACCTTTCTTATTAAATTTGCTGCAGGTTCACGACAATTGGCTAGATGAGTAAAAAAATATTTAGTCCGTCCTTTAGATTATCAAAAAATATTGGACACCTATTTTTCTTTTGTCGATTAAACAAAAAATGACGAAGATATAGTGCTCTGAAATGTCACGTGACGTCACGCCGGTATGCAATTTTTACTGAGGCGTGACGTCAAAAGCCCCCACTCCCGAACTTAGACGCGTTATATCTTTGGCAATTTTTATTGATTGGTTAAATAAAAAAATACGTGCCAAATATTTTTTGATAATCTAACGGACTAATTAGAATTATTATTTTTTTACCCAGGCATCATCCCAGGTTCACGACAATAGGCTAGATGACTAAAAAAAGTTTTTTGCCCGTCATTTAGATTGTCAAAAAATATTGGACATCTATTTTGTCTTTTGTCGATTAAACAAAAAATGACGAAGATTTTAACGGCTTTGAGATGTCGCGTGACGTCACGCCGGTATGCAATTTTCACTGAGGCGTGACGTCAAAAGCCGCCACTCCCGAACTTAGACGCGTTATATCTTTGGCAATTTTTATTGATTTGTTAAATAAAAAAATACGTGCCAAATATTTTTTGATAATCTAACGGACTAATTAGAATTATTATTTTTTTACCCAGGCATCATCCCAATTTAGTGACCCGCCGAAGGTCAAACCTCGATGTGTTTACTGATGAGTACTATAGATGCTGAGTTACGGGAATCACAGTGCTGGGAATAGGTCGCAGAGTTAGTCATAAAACATAATCATTTCTAGATTCATATTAGATTCTTTATTTTTGACGGGCCCGTTGGTCTAGTGGTCAGACACCCTGCCTGCTAACCGATGGGTCGTGGGTTCGATTCCCGCCAAGTGTCTGGGTGTTGTTTATCTATTTAAGTATGTATTTACAAAAAAAAGTATATAAGTATTAGTATCAGTTGTATCAGTTCCATAGTACAGGCTCTGCCTAGTTTGGGATCGGATAACCGTGTGTGGATTGTCCCAAGATATTTTTTTTTTCTTTTTCTTTTTTTTCTCGGCTTTTACCGGTTTGTCAGACTAATACGGGCCTTTTTCTTTTGTATTTTTTTTGACGCGGGGGAAATCTTCGAAAGATCCCCGGGAGCTGTGGGGCTCGATCGGGGTATGTGGGATTCTTACCCACTAAAACGCCCGCGGCTGTCGCATCGGCACATGAGAGGGGGGACCCCAGGGCTCTCCGGTGGGATCTGCACCAGGGGCCCCTCAGTGCCTTGCCTTTGAGCCCGCCGCCGGGGGGCGCATTGTAGCCCCCGGGAACCTGACACGGTACTCACGGGGACAGGGGTCGCAACCCCGCCGCCGTCCTCCTCGGAGTCGCCGCCGTACTCAATGTACGCTCAAAGGGCCCACACCCCGAGCGTCCAGCGACTCCGAAGGAGACTAATACGGGCCTAAGCCAAGTATTAGTTGGACGCATTTGTATGTGAATAGATAGTTGTCGTTTGTGGTTGTTGTTGTATTAGGTCTGTTTGAGGTTGTGTTGTTAAAGATGGTATGACGTGTTGTGTATCGAGTTGTGTTTCTTTATCATTCGTTAGAAATTTACGAACTATTCTGCATGTGTTCAATATAACCGCTTTCTGTAAAGTCATGTAAGTGTAGGGTGATAAATTAAGAGTTTTTAATGATTGGTGAAGTTGTACGGGGATAACACCTGTAGTCGAAAGAACTACGGGAACTATTGTGACGCTGTTTAGTTGCCACATAGTCTTAATTTCAGATTTAAGATCCGTATAATTATTTAAGATCCGTATAATTATTTCGAAAGTTTCTCGCTTATTATTATTATTATTTTTTAACCAACTTTGTTTTAAATTTCGTTTATCGCACTTGTTGATCATGCAAGACTCGTTTTAAAAATAATGATTAACTCTAAGTTATATGTATCTAGCTTCTTGCTCTCGATAAATTATATTTTGTCTGCCTTAAAAAAGATTTCCTTTGCTGTGCACTATGCTGTTTCATCTATATCTATATCTATCTATACATATTATAAAACAAAGTCGCTTCCGCTGTCTGTCTGTCCCTATGTATGCTTAGATCTTTAAAACTACGCAACGGATTTTGATGCGGTTTTTCTTAATAGATAGAGTGATTCAGGAGGAAGGTTTATATGTTTAATACATGCATAATATATTAGAGAAACACTGATAATTTTAGAGGTTTCTAATGTGATGTCGCAAATAAACACATTTTTTTGCGCTTACATTGCAAACGCTGGCTGAACCCTACAAGATTGATCAAAATAATGTACTACAATATTGTACACCTTAATAAGCTCTACAAAAAAGTCCGCGATGGTATATGTTTACCTTTTAGGGATAACCCACAATAATCATTTTTTGTCCTTTACTGTTTATGAGAAATAATCAACTATTAATAAATTGTCCCTTCTTCAATATAACGTAAACTTCACTAATATTTACACCAATGAAAAAATAGCTGTGAACATTGTTCATACCGCTACGTTAAGGTTAAGCAACACAAGGCAAGGTCATTACATAGATGGGTGAACCGTTTTGTATGAAATTTTCTGTACATATTAGGTAGGTCTGAGAATAGGTCGTAAAGTATATTTCATGCCGCTAGGTTAAGCAACGTTAGGCAAGGTCATAACATATATGGGTGACGGCGGCGACTCATGGTGCCAGGTTTAAGAGGGCCAGAATGCGCACCGCGGGGTATTTGGTGCAGATTGGTGATTTGGAGGGCCCAGGCTCTTATGTGGCGATGCGACAGCTGCAGAGGTTTAAGTGGGTAAGAACCCCAAATACCATGATTGACGAGGATATATAGAACGAGAGAAGGGTGCAAGAGAGGAGAGAGGGAGAGGGGATTCGAGGAGGGGGTGATGGGGTGAGGGATTGGCGGATTAAGATGGAGCAAGGGGGAAATGATGAGTGAGGAGGAGCAAGATGGGAGAAGAGAAAGGGGGACGGTGTTCAGAGAGGGGACTACGGGGAGAGGAAGAGGGGGAGTGTGACGGGGACCGAAGAGGGAGGGGAAAGAGAGAGCAGAGAGAGCATAGAATTAGATTTTTCTTATAAGAGAGAGATGGAGAGTGAAATAAATCGAGGGAGAAGGGAGAAAAGGGGAGCAGAATGTAATAAAAGCGCGGGCGGAGCTGCGCGGGTCAGCTAGTAATTTCATAAACAACGCGTTTTGATTCTGTGACTGCGTAGATTTATTTTCATTCTAAATAGCGAATAATTTGAATACTTTAATAACGACATTCCCGTGGGGTGACCGGGTAATAATAGCACCCACCCACCTACTCCCGTTGGGTGTCCGTAGGAGGCGACCAAGGGAAAATAAGAAGCAGCGTCTTTCTATTGGATTACTTACCACATATACTGTGATCCTCAAGACGCCTGCCAAGCGTGGGGATTAAAGATAAAGATAAAGATAAAAGTATTTATCAGCGAAAGATAGTTAACAAGATAGGTACTTAACAAGAACTAATTTACAGGTACAATACAATCTAGCGCTGTATAATAATCGAGGTAACATTTAACTGTGATATCCCCACTAGACCACAGTCTGTATCGGAGATACCATTTCAAAACGTTTTACAGTTGGTTTAATTGAGCCTCTGCTTAAACGACTTAATTAAATGTATATTTGTAAAATAATATATAATTATGTAATTACTAGGTTATTATATTTTTATTCTTATGTGAACTTAAATAATATGATAAGGGTATAATATTCAAGAAAGTTCTGACAAATAAAAGAGTAGAACAAATAAAATAATATTATTGATACATAATTATAATAGTAATACATATAATATTAAGCTAGGCTTACATCACCGTCAAGAGAAGACTTTCAGTGCAGTCGTAGGTAAGAGATGTTAGCCATTTGATTAAAATATTTTTGGCCTCATGTACCGAACAATGTTTTATGTTACAATATTTGATAACTTTATTATAGAAGGATGATGAGATGTATGGATTAAAACGTTTTGCAAAGGTCGTATTTACTGCGACTTAGCATAGCTTGATAACCATCACTCCTTATAACAGTCTTGTGGATTGTGGGATTCTGGAAACCCTTCTAAGGAGGAGGCCTTTGTTCAGCAATGGATGTCTTTTGTCTGCTGCTGATGATGATGATGATGATGAATAGCGACATTAAGTAATTAATCGAGTAGACTCTACTGTCACAAATACCGAGCCGTGGAGTGCCACCTTCAGTTTGATTAATCTCAAACTAACTTTAGATCTCATACATGTAGATCACATACTAACTCTCAATCCTATAGTCAAAACAAGAATAATAGAAATCAGCATGCCACATTGCTTATTTAATTCGATAATTTATCATAAATTCTTACAAAAAAGCTCTCTTAAAGTACTTTCACTAGCAAATTTACATGCGTTATCATTACGTCATCGAACGATTTGTCTTATTGCTTAAAGTAATTGAAAAAGATGTTTCTTAATTTTAAAAGATCGCTGTTTATGCCACTATGAGGCAAAGGTCACGTAATTCATGTGTTTGCTTGTGAAATATGCACGGAGGCCGATAGGCACTTACTTATTTCATCTAACTTATCATTTTCTTTACGAAACTATAAAACCCATCCCAAACAGTAATTTTCACTACTGTATGTACGAAATAGTAAAATAAAACAATTTAATTGACGATTAAATCAACTTACCTGTAGGTGAAGTTCAATCGTAATTATATGAGCAGCTTCATTAAACACGACTGTGAATTTTAGGTTCTAAATACTTATTATAGTGCCGTCCGCTTGTCCATATTTACAATCTAAAATAATTACTTACATACCAATCAATACAATATAATATTTTGTCGAAAGCTATTTCTTTCTTCAGTACCTACGGTAGTCACAACGGATATTTGTGAGTCTGAAGTAGGCAGCAAGATGCTGCGCAGTAGCTATTTTAGTGTTTTTTATATTGACAACTCACGACTGTAGTAGCGCAATGGTTCGCCAAACCCAACTTCAGACACACAAAGATCCGATGTGAGTTCCTACTGTATGTATAGTTCATTAAATTTTAGTCTTCCTGCATATTATTACTAAAGGCGAGCGGGACGAACGTCTGATGATAAGCGATACGCCTACAGCTTATAGAGAACTGCACTACCCGGCCACAGGATACAATTAATATGATCATCGAACATGTTTATCATAGACATGTATAATTAAATTAACTATATTTAATTTGAAATCCAATTTATTTGTAATGAATTAATGTTATAGATAATTTTATTTTAATCTATATAACGTAGTGGAGACGGTAGGGTCTCCACCCCGTTATATATTATTAACAATATATTTAATTAAAATTTTAAATACTTCAAAATTTTGTATGCCTTAGGGTAGAAACACTTGAAACAAAATATATCACATCATTAACACCATAGTAACAGTGCTTTCTGCAAAAATACATTATTTGATCAAAGTAATTTATCATCATCATCATCGTCAGCCAAAAGTCGTCTACTGCTGAACAAAGAGCTTAGTAGAGAGGGGTCTTAGAGATGGCAGTAAAGGTGGTAGGTAATCCAATAGAAAGACGCTGTTTCCCATCTTCTTGCGTTCTAATTTTTACGTTCTGTTTTTAAATTATTTTTAATTACCTACCAAAATAGATAAATGATCGACAAATATGGTAACAAATAAAGGCGGCACGCGACAGCAAGCGAAGCGAGCTCGAGGTTACATAGTAACCCGATATCGCTCATTTAGGTTACGCAATGATACCTAAAGTCATGAAATAAAATATTAGTAACATCTATTTAGCGATAATAATAAGATATTTGGCCAGAAATTAACTTTTAAAGCGTTTATATGTTGCACATTTAGAATAAAAAGTAAAATATCTTCATTTCTACAATACTTCATAAAATCCAATTTGAAGAAAATTTATCCATTCTGGTAAGTAAATAAAAAAAGGTATTTCGAATTTATTGGTAGTAAAATTGGGTATTTTGGGTAGGCGTTTAAACAAGCCTTTATTAAATCTCTTAAGCGCAGTAATTTGATGAGCACTTAGCTACAATATGTGACGCTGCAATAGCACCTACCAGGACGGTCCATTACGAAGCACCTACCACCTACAAATTATTAGATAATTGAAATACACAGAGTAATTAAAACTGCAGTGGTGCTGGTAATACTGTCGAATTTTTGTAACCTTAAATAGATATTTATTTACAAAATATTTTATATTTTAAATCAATTTATTTTGAACTAAATATTTACGTTAACAGAATGGAAGTCTAGCCAGTGAGAGTGGGATGCCATTGCGTAATACGAAGCGAGTCCCGCTCTTTAACAACCCCGTGCCACACTACATGCGCATGCTCAGCCCTGAGAGACTCTACTGTAAGTATTTTTATCCCTTCATATTTTTGGTCATTTCCTTCTCTTCTCCTTATCATGACCATAACATCCCGCGGGCCTAGTAAGGATTCGTGGATCAGACTCACCGTTTTTTATCCTTCTTAGTCATGAGATAAGGAACACAATATACATACGTACTTACGTATCTAATGTATTGCCACTCGTCATTTACTCAGGATACCTACCAACTACAGACCCTTCAAACCGGAACACAACGATTTATACATTACTGCTCGACTGTAGAATATCTGGCACTTTAGTGGTACCTATATGAACGGCCCTTACACAAGCAACACACCACTTAATAAATTATTCTTTTAAAAATACGTAGATGTCAGTTTTTGAAACACATAACGAATGTGACTGTCGTCAAGGTGGCGATCACGTGCTGGATATAATAGTCCTAAGCATTATTTTACTGTAGTTAAAGTAAATAAACTATTTTCCAACAGTGCTAGGTGATCCTCGAACGAATCAGAATCCAGCTATGGTGACATTCGGCATCCTTCTTCTTCGTTGGCACAACGTTGTGGCGGCGCGCGTGCATCGACAACACCCCGACTGGAGCGATGAACAAATATTTCAACGCGCCAGGCGGATTGTCATAGCCAGCTTACAGGTAAACCACTATTACGGCAGTTAAAACTGTCTTATGAACATGTATGCTTCAAAATATTTAATACTAAAATTGTTTAGGTACTTGTTGTATTATACAGAGTGAATTTTTCAAGTGGGCGTGGATGGCCAAATCCGAAACTATTAGGTATAGCGAAAAATGTTCAAACAAGTCACGGACCCGATTTTGAATAAAACAAAAGCATCGTTGGATTTATGAAAAATTATATTCCACACCAAATTGAAAACTTCATCATGTATAGCTAGAAACTTTAACTTACACAGACTAATTGATGTAATAAAAACCCAAAAATTCTGTAATTAAATTAGGCAAATGTTGATTTCTAGTAGTTACAGTAAAATTATTACATTACTAAGCCAATGAAGTGGTAAAATCTTAGTTGAAGATCTCATATATCTTTTCAATGACAATATCCGCACCTGTTCGATAAAGTTCTATATCCGAAAGCCAGTAATTGTCACACTCTTAAATGACTGTTCGGTAACTATAGATTGTTACTGAAATATATAGGTATTTCTTCAGAATGTATTATACAAGGCCTGTAGTAAAATAACAACCCTGTGAATGCTCGCCTTCGACGTCCCATTATCAACTGTTCATTAAATTAATACTTGCGGTTTGGACGCTCCTCACCATGTAAACAATACCTTTTAAACAATTTTTCAGAATATTATTTTGTATGAATACGTGCCTGCATTCCTCGGAGTTCCACTGCCTCCATATCAAGGGTACCGAGCGGAGGTAGCCCCAGGTGTAACCCACGAGTTTGCAGTGGCTGCATTCCGGTTTGGGCATACATTGGTCCCGCCCGCTATACTGCTTAGAGATAGAAACTGCAACTTTGGAAGGGCTCCAGGAGGACATGACGCTGTAAGGCTTTGTCAAACATGGTGGGATGGGAATGTAAGTAAATTTTAATATCACACTGCAGAATATTTTTTATTAGAAGGGCGCAGAGGTCATCATTGATTTAACGAAGTAAAATCGCCTTTTGCATGATAGTGAAGTCTTTAGAATCTGTAAACAGAAGTAAAAAATAGTTTTGAGGTAAGAGATTTAAAACGGTAAAACTAAAATTGAGCTCCTTCTTGAATAATTACATTCGTTTTTTTTTTCGTCGCAAATCATGGTGGACATTACATTTGTATGAGTTTTACCCCATACACCTTTTAAAAATGATAACAAATGCTATTTTTTCATAATACTTATATTTGAGTTCACTTATGATAATATTGTAAATTGTGCGTTGATGGCGCGGGCCGCGGGTGAACTGATTTGTATCGAGGTATTTGTGCAAAGGTTTGCAGTTTGCGCAATTATCAGGAATAATGTACGGTTGGACCGTACAACATCAAAATTAGTTCAATTAATTTAGAATGTTATCCTATACTATTTATTTTCTAGGATGTGATGTCTCAAGTACCTATTGAAGAAGTGCTAATGGGGATGGCATCTCAACTATCAGAACGCGAAGATGCCTTGTTGTGTTCAGACGTGCGCGACAACTTGTTTGGACCCATGGAGTTCTCCCGGCGGGACCTCGGCGCACTGAACATAATGCGTGGTAGAGATAATGGGGTCCCTGACTATAATACTGCCAGGTAATTGATAATTAGTACAATTATATGTACATAATAGTGATCACTTTCAGAACAAACAATTAAACTTCTGACTCTTATTTAAAAATATTTCAGAGAATATTTCGGTCTGCCTAGAGTGAAAACATTTAATGAAATCAATACGCAATTATTTGAGAATAACCCGGATTTATTACATAAACTTATTCAAATATACAATGGAAGGTTGGATAACATTGATGTTTATATTGGTGCGTTTAAAGTTTTAATTTATTAAAATACAGAATACTGGTTAAATAATATTGTATCTAATAAATACATTTTTTTTAAGGTGGTATGCTCGAATCCACCGGACACCCTGGAGAACTATTCAGAGCAATAATTATTGATCAATTCGCGAGGATAAGGGATGCTGACAGATTCTGGTTCGAAAATGATAAAAATGGGTAAGTTTAAATATATATAAACACACACCAAATATAAATAAATATATATAACACTAAGTTGTAGTAATCTAAGTTTAAATGTATTTTTGTTATGGTGTTCAATAAAGTGTATTTGTATTTTATATTGTATTGTATTGTATAAACTTCTCAATTTTCCCATTATTACAATTATAGAAGAAAATATGGTTAATAATCTCTACACAAAGACACACATGACACACATAAAAATAATCAACATTTCAGCTGGAGTTTTCACGGTATCGTACCTTGTCGTATTTTAAACAAAAACATTAACTTCACTGATTAACACTAGTTTATGTGGTATACATTTTCTTCTTCCGTGGTTCACATGGTGTCGTGGTTCAACTCTCTAATTAATTTTATCGATGTAATCTTCTTCACGCATTTCTCACGCTGTACTCAAAACATATTATTGTTGTGATAAATAGTTAGTTTTATTCATTGTAATAATAAAGTTCGTCCAAAGATTATAAATTAATGTAACTTAAATTAAAATTTTCTATAAATAAACTTAGTTACGAGGCGAGCCCATTTGTTTGATGGTAAAGACATAGAACTGTCATTGCACTGCCGCTCATCACCTGAACTATTATCATTAGTTATCAAACATATAAAGCCCTGTAATTTCTCCAGAATGCCTGACACACCAGGAAACAGTACTGTAACTTTGCCGTAGAATTTATTTCACAACATAACATAACATTAATATATTGTCAGTATCTTCACAAAAGAGGAGATCGAGGAGGTGCGGCGCATCACGCTATGGGACGTGATCGTAAACAGCACAGCGGTGGGACCGCGGGACATCCAGCGTGACGTGTTCCATTGGCGCAGCGGGGACACTTGCGCGCAGCCCTACCAGCTCAACGCTTCCAAGCTGCCACCCTGCAAATTCCTGCGGGGATACGACTACTTTGAGGTTATCTATTCTCTTATTTAAGCTTCCAGAAGTGCCTTTCAATCTATAGAAGGGTAACAACTAAGGTTTACTAATAGTTAGGAGCTCAGTGGGCGAGCGCTTGCCTTGGAAACAGGGTGCGCAGGTTCGAACCCCGGCTCGCACCTCTGATTTCTTTAATTAATCATGTGCGAATCGTCTTTGTGCGATTATTACTAGCTTTCGGTGAAGGAAAAAACATCGTGAGGAAACCTGCATGTCTGAGAAGGCCTAAATAGCTTTCGAATGACGTGTGAACTCTGCCAACCCACACTTGGCCAGCGTGGTGGACTACGGCCTAACCCCCCCCCCCCCCCCTCATCTTATGGGAGGCCCGTGCCCAGCAGTGGGACATAAACCAGGGTTAGTATTATAGGTAGAAGGCCTCTTGTATAAGCGACCGTCGGAGAGGGACCAGTGCAGTTTCATATATACTGCCGCTAAGCAGCAATGGTAAACCTGTCTGTGTTCCAGAGTGAAAGGCAGCTGAAATTACCGGACCCAAGGAACTTAATGACTAATATCTTAGGTGACGAGCGACATTGCAGTTTGTCTCGCCACTGTTTATTAAAAAAAAAAGCAAGATCCATATGATTATTCTCACTTTCATCCAGCGAAACGAAATCTTTCAGCAGTTTCTACTGTAATAGTCCAATCTACGAAACTGATAAATTCGTTGCTTCCTGTTTACCAGAAATCTTTTGAAATAAATAAAATTGGACAGCTGTTTATTGTCCTATTAAAATTTATTAATTTTGTTACAGGGAAATGAGTTCACCTACATCTACACGTGTCTCATACTTGTATTTGTACCGATATTATGTGCCGGAGCAGCATACGGAGTAGTGAAGTTGCAAAACAGTCGACGCCGGAAACTTAAAATTCAACAAGAGCATCTGAAAAATGCTCAATACAAAGGTAGGTAAGGATTATATCCGATGCAATCCTATAAACGCCGACCCGAGATCATTATCAACAACTTCAGGATCTCGCTTCTATTAGTTATTAGAAGATTTTTAAAATTATTTCTTTAAATAACTAACGACCGCGTCACTTAGTTCTTTCTTTTATACTTTAGTTTGAGCTACGATGGAATCTAACCCTCTCTTAAGTAGTCAGTATTATTACAGGTTCAGTAGATAAAATGGTTTGCCGTGAATGGGTGCACGCGTCGCATAAACGTCTCGTAAAATTGAGATTAGGACCAGAACCGGCGCTGCATGTGACGGATCGGAAAGGAGACAAATTGCGAACCGTCCCTTTGGACCATACAGAACAACTCACTGTTCTCGAAAGCCAGGTAATAAATAAATATGAATGTATGCTGACTTCGTTGCCAGATTCAGAAATCAGTCAATATTTAAATTATATTATCATATTTAATATCATCATAGCCATGCACTGATGGATTTGGGCTTCCATAATTGCCTTGACTATGAATAATCTCTTATATCATCCAGTTCTTTTTAGCAAGACACAATATGCAGAATTAAACTAATTTAAACTTTTCATCAACAACGGACACGGCAAGCGATATAACATATACGTGAATATACACATATGTCTTTTATTTACCAAAGCATATTATGGCTATCACCATTTGTAACATGAACCAAAAAATATTTTTCAGTCCTAATTGGCCCTAATTGTATCTAACCTAATATATGTGTCATCTCTTCAGGAAGGTAGAAACAATAAACGACCACTAGTATTAATCCGAGCGCCTCGCGAGCATGATTTGGTACTGGAAATGGACTCCGTAGCGTCCCGTAGAAAATTCCTTGTCAAACTGGACACATTTTTGGCACAACATAAGAAATCACTGAGTTTAAGTCAGGTAACATTTAAATTGATTTAAATAGATTCTATTCAAAAACTCCTAAAAAGGAAATAGCCTAAGAAATATAATGGTTACAGGGTCATCGTGAACAAATTCTAGCTACTGCAGAAACAAGAGAACGGAGACAGCGGAAACTAGAACATTTCTTTAGAGAAGCTTACGCTATCACATTTGGTTTAGCACCTGGAGAGAAAAGAAGAAGAAATGAGGATACAGACCAAGATGTAAGTGCACTTGATTTCACTGTTAACTAAACCTTTAAACAACAATATAGGTAATGGTATCACAATTTTTAATTTTTTACAGTCAATAGTAATGAGAACATCGTTATCCAAGAGCGAATTCGCTAGTGCTCTCGGTATGAGAGCAGATGCAGTATTTGTGAAGAAGATGTTCAATATTGTCGACAAAGATGGTGACGGAAGGATATCTTTCCAGGTACAGTGACATAAACTCCTGCATTTTAAGCTTGTATCACACACTGTAAAGTAATTTTATAACCATTAATAATAGAGATAATAAGAATTGCGATAAAATCATATTATACTTTGTTTAACTTCTCAGGAATTCTTGGACACCGTGGTCCTGTTCTCCCGGGGTGCTACCGACGACAAATTGCGCATCATCTTTGATATGTGTGACAACGACCGCAACGGCGTTATTGACAAAGGTGAGCTCAGCGAAATGCTGCGGTCGCTCGTCGAGATTGCTAGAACTACGTCACTGCGCGACGAGCATGTGACTGAACTCATCGATGGAATGTTCTCTGTGAGTGTCATTTATTTAGCCAACATTCATAAAATTAAAAATGTTTTTTAAAGTAATAATAATAGCCTTGGGAACCAAAATGCTTTCTTTTAAACAACACACTGAACCTGACAAGGACGATTCGTTAGCCGCGTCATTAGCTATTAAGTCTCTTACTGCCGCACTCACAAACGTCAATAGCGTTAATTCTATTGAAGCCATTTTTTAAATCTATTTATTTTAACACTCGAGTCAAGTCAGACAAGAAAATTTTATAAGTATCTTTTGTGGTTTCAGGATGCTGGCCTGCAACATAAAGATCATCTTACGTACTCTGATTTTAAAGTGATGATGAAAGAGTATAAAGGAGAGTTTGTTGCTATTGGTCTCGACTGCAAAGGCGCTAAACAAAACTTCCTAGATACCTCTACAAATGTTGCTAGAATGACTAGTTTTCATTTGGAACCATCTATGGAACAATCAAGGTGGGTATTCTATTTCACTGATTTTCCTTACCCTATGATTTTAAATTATCACTATTCAGCATTTTTTATGTAAAGGAGTAAGTATAGGTGATGATAAATTACAGTCATCAGGGAATACAGCAGGTAGCTCTTCAGATGTTTTGAATATAAGCAACCAAATAATTGGATATAGTGAAAGTATTGATATTATTTGGAACTGGCAATACGTACTTGTTTTGATCAGGCATACTTCACCAACAAACGATCTCAATGATGATAAAAACCACATCAAAATATGTATATCAAGTATGTACTCCCAAAGCCTGATCCGGATATACAGATGCTGCTGAACGAATCAGTTTTATAATAATAACCCGTAAAACTGCGCCGCTTGATTATTCCATCAAGATTTAACCCAATAGGTATAAATTTAAAAATTAATCCACGAAACACCATTGCGAGATTAAAAAATCCCGTCTCTCGGTCAGTACATTAACTATTAGAATTTTTTTACGTCTTTCAGACACTGGCTGTTATTAAAGTGGGATTATATGACAACCTTCCTAGAAGAGAACAGACAAAACATATTCTACTTGTTCGTTTTCTACGTGGTGACCATCGGGTTATTCGTGGAGAGGTTCGCGCACTACTCATTCATGTCGGAACACTTGGACCTGCGACACATCATGGGCGTGGGCATCGCAATCACGAGAGGATCTGCCGCCTCACTGTCGTTCTGTTATTGCTTGTTGCTGTTGACAATGTCCAGGAATTTGCTGACCAAATTAAAGGTATTTTTTTTTTGAGTTTTCTCTTTTCGTGGACACAAAATCTTATTTATTTATTTACTAGGTGGTAGGTTCCTTGTGCAAAGAACCGTCCAGGTAGGTACCACCGCAGTGTCAGATATTCTGCCGCCAAGCAGCAGTGTGTAAGCATTGCTGTGTTCCGGCGTGAAGGGCACTGTAGCTGGTGAAATTACTGGACAATAAAGACTCAATATCTAATCTCTTGAGGGTCGGCAACGCGCTAGATATTCTTCTAAATTTGCTAGCGTCTATAGGCTGCGGTGACTGCTTACCATCAGGTGGGCCGCACGCTTGCTTGCCATCTTGGTAGTATATTTTTTTTTTATTAAATGTCGATGTGATTTTCAACTTTTTCGTAAGTTAGGAAATCTCAATATCCAGTCACACGAGGCGATGTTATAACGTAGACACCTATGATGGTATAACACTCGACTTCTATTTTATTTGGTTTCATAAAAGCATTTAATTCTTTATTTTAAATCTGTCCTTTTTTGCTGTTTCTTGATTTACCCAAATAAATTCTAAAACTATGGAGAAAACATCATTTGAAATCTTAACCGCTTTTCAAAAAACCATTAAATTGGTAACTAAAACTCTATCTATCCCTAAATGAGTTCATTTATCCATAATACCACACACGTAAAGTGTGTGGTATTTATTATATCTGGCTAGGTACTTCATTAGAGATGAGGATCTTAAGAGAAATATATAAATGGGAAATGTCTTGATTAAGCCATACATATAAATATAAATGATTGTCAGGAATTCAGCATCCAGCAGTATATACCGCTGGACTCTAGCATTCAGTTCCACAAGATCGTCGCATGCACGGCATTGTTCTTCTCGCTGAT
This sequence comes from Furcula furcula, assembly GCA_911728495.1. Classification (NCBI taxonomy): domain Eukaryota; kingdom Metazoa; phylum Arthropoda; class Insecta; order Lepidoptera; family Notodontidae; genus Furcula; species Furcula furcula. The sequence continues at coordinate 10,093,349 of OU452256.1, read as the reverse complement.
ACACACGGCGGGCCACATGGTAAACTTCTACCACGTGTCTACGCAACCCGTCGAGAACCTTCGCTGCTTCACCAAGGAGGTGCATTTTACCTCCGACTTCAGACCCGGCATCACCTACTGGGTGTTCCAGACCGTGACAGGTGTGAACTTCTGTTTTTTATATTAACCCCTTTGCGCACTGCACCTTGTTTGCAAGTTTTAATTTACATACTTTCAAACACAATACATCTTCTGGCCAAAAGAATAATGATATAATATTTTCTACCTCTATGATCTGGTTTCTTGAATACTGATGTACGGATTAAACAAAATTCGCAAAATAATCATGCTTGACTGCAATTCAACTAAATGGAAAGCATCAGTGCTCGTGAATGCTAATACACTTGAGCTTAATAATAAGATAAATCCCTATGTTAGCCACAAAAAGTATAAAACGGGACACATAATCTTCAGCACAGCTACCAGCCATACTCACAAAGCTACTCGATGGTGACGATATTTACACTGTAGCTGGTGAAATTACTTGACTCAAGAGACTAATATGTCTCTCGTGATGTGATGTCAGGAATATCGCTTTCCATCACCAGTTCTGCCAGTATTGTTACTAAAAATAAATATGTACCGCAGGTATAACTGGTGTGATGCTGTTCGTAATAATGTGCATAATGTTCGTGTTCGCGCATCCAACGGTGCGCAAGCGCGCGTACCCGTGGTTCTGGCGCGCGCACTCGCTGCACGGCGCTCTTTACGCGCTCTGCCTCGTGCACGGACTCGCGCGGCTCACTGGCGCACCGCGCTTCTGGATCTTCTTCATCGGGCCCGCGCTCATCTATACGCTTGACAAGGTACACACACAGGCAATTAAAACAATATTATTTTTCGTGTCGTTATAAATAAAATTCATGTCGAAATGAAAAAATAATGATTAGTGATAGGAAGGATGTCAATCATTCGTTAGTCATTGCCTAGACCTGATTTTCCAGGCTGTGCCTGGTGAACATGTTGCATTGCCTTTCGAAGAAGCTTTTTCCGCCCAACTCAAAAATAAAAAAAAACTGTATCAACCTGTCCGATGCAAATTCCAAGGTTTGATATATCTTCCATTTATATTTTCACCCTTACCACAACATATACCTACCTACTCTATATTTTTTCATAATACAAGTCATGTTAATCCTGATATTTTTCGAAACAGGTCGTGTCTCTCCGGACAAAATATCTAGCGTTAGATGTACTTGAAACTGAAATGTTGCCGTCGGATGTCATCAAAATAAAGTTTTACAGACCACCTAATCTCAAATATTTGTCAGGTAAGAAGTTTAGAATAGTTAAGTATTATTGTCACATTGGTATTCGAAGTGTATATACTTATGTTTCATTCTCTAAAATACTGTTTACAGGTCAATGGGTCCGTCTATCGTGCACAGCGTTTAAAAAGGAAGAATTCCACTCATTTACATTAACTTCGGCTCCGCATGAAAATTTCCTGTCATGTCATATCAAAGCTCAAGGACCTTGGACATGGAAGCTGAGAAACTATTTCGATCCTTGCAATTACAACACTGAAGATCGTCCTAAAATCAGGTAGAGAGATCCGAAGTGAACACGGACATTGTCACGAGACACGTTATAGGGTGTATCAGCTAACTGATTTGGATTCGTAAAAACGCAAAACTGCTTAAAGTACCTAACCTACAGAATTTTAAAGAATAATTCTTAATTCGTACAAATCTTTTTTTATTGGTTTTTATGTTTAAAATATTTGTTGAAACAAAGTGGTATTATTTATTTTCTTTAAAGATTGTTTTAATTTTATGGTGAAATACAAATATTCTTCGTATCACCTGTATACCCATATACCCATATTTGTGAACAAGAAATTATTTTAGTTAACTAAAACGATAATTTGCTCTATTTAGGATCGAGGGTCCATTCGGCGGTGGCAATCAGGACTGGTACAAGTTCGAGGTGGCAGTAATGGTAGGCGGTGGCATCGGCGTCACGCCCTACGCCTCCATCCTCAATGACCTCGTATTCGGGACTTCCACCAACAGATACTCCGGTGTCGCTTGCAAGAAGGTACGTAATACAATACAATCTGCCTGTTTATTTTTACGCCAAACAATAATGTCAAGACTTTGCTGTGTTCCAAATTACTAGGCCGAGATTGGGTTTATTAATGTCGTAGTGGAAAGATCGGTTTATCTTGTCAGCAATTTTTTTTTCTATGGTTGATCAGTATAAAGATTATATAAATAAACGAAAATATATGATGATGCACAATGGTCTAAAATTACTGTCTACTAAAATAGGGCCAATTTAATAGATTTTACATTTGACACTTCATCAAAATTTATGTCAAATATGATCTATTAAATTGACCCTACATTATATAATTGGCAGGTGTATTTCCTATGGATATGCCCGTCGCACAAGCACTTCGAGTGGTTCATCGACGTACTGCGCGATGTGGAGCGCAAGGACGTCACCAACGTGCTCGAGATACACATCTTCATCACGCAGTTCTTCCACAAATTCGACCTTCGGACCACCATGCTGGTAGGAGTTCCACTCTTTCAGTTTCAATAAATGTCTAATTTACTTACTCAATTTATTATAGAAATCTTTGTAAATGACAAGAAATCAATAATGAATACTCAACAGTTAGAGTAATAAAACTAGCACAGCAGAAATGGCGCATGTACCAAAGGTAAATGAGAATAAGAGCTGCGTTATTACCTAGGAGTGTTCTATTTCGTGGTCACAGGGTTCTGAATAGGTCAAAAATACGCTAGATAATATTGTAACAAAATCTAAATTGTTACAGGTATAGAACACTACCTATTTATGTATATTCAACTGTTCTATAGAAAAAGTTCTATAGGAAAAAGTGATTATTGTTCAGATCTGAACAATAATCACTTTTTTCTTAGGTATCATTCAAACCCATCTCCACTTATCTGGTAATTAACAAAAAAAAATACTAACAGTCTTTCTGTCATATCCCCAGTATATCTGCGAGAACCACTTCCAGCGGCTGTCAAGAACCTCCATGTTTACTGGTCTGAAAGCTGTCAACCACTTCGGGCGGCCTGACATGTCGTCGTTCCTAAAATTTGTTCAGAAGAAACATAGTTATGTGAGTACAGCACCTAAACAACAGTACAAACTGTCATCTGACGGTACATACTAAATTGCGAGTGGACCGGCATTGCCAGTGTGGAACACCTATTTCGTTTGGCAAGGGACCGATCTATAACTGACGGCCTTTTCAGTAGTGAAGGGGCACCGAAATAAGAAGATAAAGAATAGTGGTTATATCCTTTTTGCATCTGATTGTCTAGTATGCGTTGTATATGTGTCTGTACTGTCAGCCTAATTAAGACATTATTGGGTAGCTAAATATAAATTGTACCTATTATTTGTACAGGTTTCTAAAATAGGCGTGTTCTCATGCGGGCCGCGGCCCCTCACCAAGTCTGTGATGTCAGCGTGTGATCAAGTCAACAGGACCCGCCGCCTGCCATACTTCATACACCACTTCGAGAACTTTGGCTAATCAAGCTGCTATGTGTTCAGAGTTAAATTTAGCCATACACTTATCAAGGAAATAACATGTAGGGTAAAACCACCTGTTCCTGTTTATACATATACAAAAAACGGAAATAAGTTTGTTAAAATATCAAGTCGTAACTTTAAAACGTGTGGTAATCCTATCTGTTCAATGTTTTGACCTATAAAATGCTTACAAAATGAATGAAAATTATATAACTGCAAGTTTAGATTAGGTGAATAAAGTTACCAACGAAATGCATGTGAATAGTTAGATAACTTAATTTATTATTTAGTTTTATATTTTCTTCGATTCATAGTTTTACGAATAGTTTAGTACAAAATACATGAAACGCATTTCAATGTACAAAAAAAAACATTTAATATTTTTACAAAATATAATACTCATTGAATCTGATTTCTTTGTGCTATTTATTATTATACTAATTATAATCTTACAACTATTTCTTTTTCTTCTCTATCTACAACTATTGTAAATACTGTACAAAATTAGATTGGCTTAGAATAAGAAATATTATGTTTTATATCAAATCGAATTTAATTAAAATAAATATTTAAACAAAATTTGTCTGCCTTTTTTATTTACCTACTTCATAAGCTCGTTATCAATTTCAAATATATATCGAATAATCTACAGTACCTATTTAATAAACAATAAACGGGTATGCAACCGTTCCCCCGTCCCCCGGCACCCCTGCCGGGTTAGAATTGCATCCCCCCATCTCTTCCCGTTGGGTGTATCGTAAGAGGCGACTAAGGGAAATCAGGAAGGCGGGCAGCAGCGTCTTCTGCTTGAAATCCATCTCATCATTTGTACTGCGACCCCCAAGCCTGCCAAGCGTTAGGATTATGGCACCACATACTCCCCCCCCCCCCCCCCACAATGACAGACACTATTCGCATATGTCCCCCAGTCCCCGGCGGCTCCTCTATTCCTCGCCCTGGTAGCGGGCGGGGTAACGGTGGAGCAGGGGGTGCTAAGAATATCTGGCAGATGCCCCGCTACCACCCCCACCGAACTTTGGCCCTGGCAACACACAACGTCCGCACGTTGAGGACCGATGAGAAGATTGTCGAGCTGGAGGGACATCTTGGGATTATCTGAACTCGGGCGAGAGGGGCAGGATACGAAAACCCTTGATTCCGGCAACATGCTCTTCTTTCGGGAAGGAGACCGGAAATCCCAGGGTGGTGTCGGGTTTCTCGTCCGTTAGTCCCCGTAAGATAGTGTGTCGAGTAGGGTAGCGAACCTTATACTCAGAATATAAGTTGACCATAACGAACCGGAAGACGCAGCGTAGGCAGGCGGGAGGCCTGCCTACGCTGCGTCTTCCGGTTCGTGGACTAGGTGGCCCGACGACGTTGTTCGCTTCGCAGGCAACCGGTGGATGCAAATGGCAAATTGTCGTTCATTGTGGCGGTCTACGGGGGAGGCCTTTGTTCAGCAGTGGACGTCTTCCGACTGATGATGATGATGAAACGGGTATGCAGAGGTTTGAACTAGCACGTTTCGCTAGCTAAGTTCCATGTAAGGAGCAAGCCTATAAGCAGCAGGCTTATAGCGATTTATACCAACCAAAATTTTAAAAATACACGCTTCTACTAAAGTTTCTTGACAGAGTTAACAGTTACTTATGTCTGACAAAATGTAAATATGGAGCATTAATATTATATATAGCTTCTACCACCTGGTTTTACCCAACCTCATTAGCACCTGAAAGACGCTGGACCACTGCTGAACAAAGAAAGAAGAGAGGGGTTGCCATAAGCCCCACGCTTGGCAGGCGGCTTGGGGATCGCAGTATAGGTGGAAGATATATCCAAAAGAAAGACGCTGCTACCCGTCCTACGGTTCTAGCGTAGTCACCTCATACGACAACCAACGAGAGGAGATGGAGGGATGCAATTCTAACCCGGCACCCCACGGGATACCCACCTAATGAATCGTATTTGGATTCAGTTTAAACTTTAATGGCGATTTACAATATTAAATTATAAACCCGTGATTGTAGACAGTAATTGGAGGTCCGACGCCCTTAATCTTAACTTCGAATTCTAAAGTAAAAGGTACACCACTAGCCTTGCTCATGTTCGTGAGCCACGACTGTTAAGCACTGTTTAATTTACTGCATCGCTGTAATATACATCACTTCATTAAAATATACTACTGGCATGTATAATAATTAACATCGAGTTTTGGATTTTATATTCTTATAAAATAATATATTATTAAAAACCCTAAGTAGAAATATTAAAAAAAATACAGAAAAACAATGTACATACCGGCTTCCCTTTAATGATCACATCACTGACACAAAGATTATACAAACTGTGATACATTGACAGGTAATTATAAAAATGTGGGGACTCCCCCAAGTGGTCTCCGCCATCCCCTAACAAACCACGCCAACTCCGTCCTTATTACAATTCAAGAAATACATTGACACAATTCAGCACGAGATCTAATAAATGAATGTGCCTGCACCGCCAGAGCAGTGCCTTATATACGCGTTTGGTGCGTTCGGTCATTCTACCATCCTACCTTACAATTTTTATTTTCTGACAGTTTCAGAATATCTAACAATATACTATATTTATAGCTGCGAAACATCAACAGAAGTTTTTACCTTTTTTTGTAAATACATACTGATATAGATATATAACATCCAGAAGCAAGGTGGGAATCGAATCCATGACTTATTAGGTAGCGGCCAGCGTATCTAATGACTAGACCAACAGGTCCGTCAAATATAAATGTAAGGTAAAAAGTGTATGAACAATTGAAGTACAGGTTGCCGCAGTCCAAGTTCAGTTCTATGAATGCAATTATTTGTAAATTTACACACTGAAAACCTATCTATCAGAGCACAACGGTTACCATAGGATCTGTTTTTTTTGCGTGGGAAACCTTCCTCCGGGGCTTGTGGGATTCTTAACCACTAAAACCCCTGCGGTTGTCGCATCAGCACATGAGAGGGGACACTTTAGTGGGATCTGCAACAGGAGCTCCTCAGTGCCTTGAATTTGAGCCCACCGCCGGGCAGTGCATTGTACGAAGGTGGTCGCAACTCAGCCATCGTCCTCCTCGGAGTCGTCGCCGTACTAAATGGGGGTGCTAGCCCCACCCCGAAAGTCTAACGACTCCGAAGGTACCATAGGATCTAGCACGCTTGAGGCAGCCACTCGATTGTTTTGTATTGCATTACATAGATATGCTCAATATCAGCAAGCGTGGTTAGTACTCAAAATACATTTTAAGATAAGAATTACAATAACTGAAGCATCTGAAATTTTACTTATAATATACATAGGTGTTATAGGCCGCATCCTGTGAATCCTGTGAATTTCTGATGACTTTATACCATCGGGGACCCTGAGCAATGAATTTGAACGTGGTACATATAAACACGTGTACACCTTCCGTTTACAAAACCCCTCGGTTTTTTAATCACCAATGCGTGACTGTAACAAACACGAAATAGATACTAAAAACCGTTAAAAAGTACTATCTATTTTTATCATCAGCGCTTACTTAACTAAACGTTAAAAAACGAATGTAAATATCAATTACCTTCAGATATTGCGGTTACAAATATTTAATTTGCATGCTCACCGATCTATTGCTCCAGTGTGCGGGCCTGCGGTGTAGCCCACAAATCGCTCAGATTCGCAATTAAGGCCATATCTCGCGGTATCATATTGCACCAATAATAGTAAGTGCTCGAGTTTTAGTTCGACAGTTGCCACACAATGCAACCGATGCGTGCGGCCTTCACTTCTCCCTTCATTTCTTGCACCGTGCAGTTTACTTCGTCGTAAAAGCAAATAATTCTAATGCAGTTTAATTTGCGAAGAACGGCGAACATCATTTACATAGCCGTAGCTGTGAGCGGATTTACAAATGGATTCGGTAACTTCAATTATTACTTTATAAAGTGATCCTAATTTTTGATAATTCTGAAAAGCTCTGTGATATCGATGATCCACCAACGACTTCCTTACAGATGGACACTCAGAGAGAGAGTACTTATGAGTACAGAACTATCGATTTAACTACAGTACAATGTCCCTTGCATAAAAAATATTGAATAATACTTACTTCCAAATTCTTTAAGTTCTTGACATTTATATCAATAATAATAAATAATATTGATAGCTATGTATGAAAATCTTACACTACCGAACATTAAGTCTACAACTTGGAATTTATGTGAAGGACATTGCTATTTGTCGAACTTTGACAGACAACAATAATGCGCCTCAAGCAATCATAATCACTGATGTATAGGCTAACCTCGGAACGTATTCGTATATAATGATAATTATTAAGCTACGTCTGATATCAAGACCTTTATAATAAAATAAATAATACCAGCCCTTGTTTATGTCCCACTGCTGGGCACGGGCCTCCCCTCAAGATGAGGGGGCTTAGGCCATAGTCCACCACGCTGGCCAAGTGCGGGTTGGCGGACTTCACACGTCATTCGAGAGCTAGTTAGGCTTTCTCAGACATGCAGGTTTCATCACGATGTTTTCCTTCACCGAAAGCTAGTAACAATCGCACAAAGATGATTCGCACATGATTCATTGAAGAAATCAGAGGTACGAGCCGGGGTTCGAACCTGCGCACCTTGTTCCCAAGGCAAGCGCTCGCCCACTGAGCTGTTACCGCATTTCAAGACCTTTACTAAAAAAAAAACATTAAAAAAATCAAACCGGGGTCATCACACATATCTACTTATTGTTACATTTGTTCAAAGTACCATAACCTGAATAGAAAACACATCTTCCATTAATTATCTTGTGTAGCCTTTATACGCTCAATGTCTATAAATGTTTCAAGGACTTTGAATAGTTCTAACATTCACTTAGATTCTTACAGTTGCATCATTAAGGATAATTTACATTACGAGGTAAGAAACGGCCAGCTACACACGAATCCTATTTATTTCAATAATACGCAAAATTACACGTTCACCATTTGGAAAGCTAATATCTAAGCTGTGCTTGGAATGAAATAGAGGTACTTGTGTGATCACGAAGGTAGACGAGTACAAAAAATCGCGATTTTTTGCTAGAGCTCTTAAAAGCCTGACGCTAAGAGGTATTAAACCCGTGGATATAAGCGCATCAGCGTACACATCCAGCTGCCAACTTAATAGAGAACCAAATATCGACTTCATCTTAAATGAGACGTTAACGTGTAATCTTATAAGTGTTTAAAATCAATCAGTTAATAGCAGCAGGAAATTTTAAGCTTAGTTTTAAAATAACTCGTAATATTATTTACAAATATATCATTAATAATAATGATACTCTTTGCTAAGATGCTTTATTCATTTCAGTTTAGTTAATTTTATTCGCTTGCACAAACAAGTGCTTACCGTGCATATACATAAATATATAGTTCAAATATAAAGTGATTGCACACAAGGCAAATTATAACTATGCGATAAGTTAGGGAAATAAAAGTAAATACTGTTCAATTTAGTTTTTTCTAGATGGTAGGGCCCTTGTGGGACCGTTTAGATATGTACCGCCGCAGTGTCCGATATTCTGCCGCCAAGCAGCGGTGTGTGAACATCGCTGTGTTCCGGTGTGAAGAGCACTTTAGCTGGTGAAATTACCGGACACAAGAGACTTAATAATGAATGTATCGAGTGACGAGCAGCAGTGCTATGCAGCTATGGGTACGCGTGTCGCTTACCATCAGGCAAACGTCTTGTTTGTCTTGTCACGAGGTTGAATTTACCTCATCCCAGGGTCTCCGTCAGTGGCGGTCCGAGAGGGGGGGTCGTAGGGGTCATGACCCCCAAAATCCATATTCATACACGGCAAAATTGGGTAGCGGTTAACCCTAACCTAGTCTAGGTACAAGACCAACGGGACCGTCAAAATATATGACCCTCCCCAAAATCGTTGGCTGCGACCGCGCCTGGTCTCCGTATGGAAATAACAGACCTTAACTAACGTTACCAAAACATAACTGTTTCATTTTAAATTAAATTTATCATAATTATTCAAGCAGCAGAGATGTACCTATTCATAAAGTATGTATGTTTCTAAAGTGACTTTGGTGCCTACACATTGTGAGCTTTATTTTCTACAAACATAAATAACTGTATCACTAGATTAAATAAATAAAAATATTTACTTATTCAATTATTGAAATGTGTATAGAGAAAGTGTAACTTCTATGTATTAGAGTTCAACGCAATATCAATTTATATATACTTGCCCATACTTTCTAAACTGTCATTTTTTGCATGGAAGGTTCAAAAGGTTATAAATTTTATGCAATTTATTCTTGTTACCTCATAATCAATGTCGGTGTGACGTAGCAACAATGTAGATCGTTCCACGTTTACGTAACTTCACAAAGCCAAACACGGTACTAACTTCTTACTAGAGGCTCATTAGCTTAATGTATCGTACCGACGATTATGTTTGTTGCATACATTTAATTCACTTTCACAGCCTACGGGCTTCTCAAATAAAATAGCACAATAAGAACTAATAAAACACAAGGTTTCTCTGCATTAACAATACATAACTTGACCCCTAACCTTTACCAAAATGATTCTTTTGTGTAGAAATTTTATGAGCTGAAAATAATTGGAACTGTCAGTCATTATCAATGTTCTATAAATACCAACAATACAGGCAGTAATACATCTTAAATCAAAGCACATAAGATCTATCGTAGCCAAAGAATACTCAATGCCAAATTGAAAGTTTATCTAATGTTGTACAGATTGTACACAATTTCATTGCTTAAAGCAGTTTCACATCATTAGACTCTACATACGGTAATCTGGATATACGTGTAATAAATACACCTGTATACTTTTTTGGTTCACAGTTCATTGAAAAATGTACTCAGAAAATTACTAACGACAGAAATCACCGCCGATCATACAACAAATTAGCACCCTATTGATACTACGAGTCTTAGTTAAGGTCGGTAAAACGAACCACGTGATCCACTATACAATACTTATTGCATATAGGCTTTGCTCGGACTATTTAGTAGATGGTTTATGTGAAGTTTGCACAAAATCGGTAGAGCGGTTCTTCATTTATCACATTTTTTGTAACAGATGAATTCAATAAATGGCAGATCATTTTATAAATGGGGATTTTGCTGTCAAATTGAGCCTTTTTTTCAGAATTAAAACTTTTTTCAGTGTTGACAGTAAAAGTATGTTGTTATGTCATTCTTGCGGTCATTTCATTTTGGTGCAAATTGTCAGCGAAAATTATTGCTTTGTGTTTATATTTTTTGTTCAAATGTACTTAATATGTATATAATGTGTGCGTGTACTTTTATCAGGGCAAACACTTAACGTTTGTGGTGTGAATTTTGAGGATTCATGTTTTTCAAATGGCCAACTTTATGTTGCCTGTTCCAGAGTCGGTACCCCCCAGCCGTTTGTTTATTCTTGCTCAGAATGGAAAAACAAAAAATATTGTTTATCCAAATGTTTTGGATTAAGTTTTAAAATAGCTAGCAATTAATAAAATATTTTTTTGTTTGAATAAATGAATTTGATGTTCCAATTATTTTTTTAATATTTCACTTTATACGTAGCGAAGCACGTACCGGGCCGCTAGTAAATATATAATATCCTGTGAGAATCTACACGTTCATCTGATCGCCAACTAAGAAAGCCGGTGTACTATGGTGACCAGACACCTGATATAGTTTAGTTTTATTTTGTTTTCGTCCGGAGAAACCTTCAATATGTCCCCAGAACCAGTGGGAGTCAGTAGGATATGTGGGATTCTTATCCACTAAAAGTCTAGCGGCTGTCGAATCGGCTCTCCAGTGGCATCTGCACCAGGTGTCCCTCAATGCCTTGCCTTTGAGCTCCCCAGGGAAATGGGGCTAAGGGGGACGGGGGTCGCAACCCGCCAGCGCCTTTAGTGCACTAACCATAGTATTCAATAGACGTCTGGGGCTTACACCCCAAACGTCCAATTAAAGATAGGTAACTAAAGGCGAACTTCGAAGATCATACATACAATAACCTACAAAGCTTAGAGATTAAAATACATATGTAATGAATACGGACAAATGAGCTACTATTATGGCCTTTAAAAATTGTAGTGACATTTGATTTTGTAATTCTAGTTAATAGATTATTATTGAATATAATTACAGATATGGCCAATGCGTTACGTGGGTATAGTTAATAGTAGCGGAAAATGATTAAGTCAATGCAAGTAGTTCCGCACGGGTGCGCGTGCGCCGTCGATCCTCACGTTTCCTGATTACACGCCTTCATAGAACAACAATCTGATCGCTAGTTTTCCGTAAACCCCCTTACGGAAAACAAGCCATCAAAGATTATTGTTTAATAGCTCTTAATAATGGTAGTAAGATGATACATTATCATCTTAATTTTTGTAAGTCAATGTGAACAAAATTATGTAAATGATGAAGCAATATGTGGAATCTACATTTAATATGTTCCCAAGCATCTGTTCAAAAACTTTAAATCGAAACTTTCAAGTTCATGCACCATTGACCCTGCGTATGAGAAGAAGCAAGCAATTTGACCAACGCTTGGAACTGACTCATTCGGCTACTAACCATCAATATGAAAGCTTATTTATCGATGCATAGCTAAAAAGATGGAAATAACTGTTCGTCCCTTTCCAACGCGCTTTCGGCTTTCGTCGCAACCGGCGGCTGACATCGGCGCCAGCGCGGGCCGCGACACGACCGCGTTTAGTTTTCAGTGATCGCGCGGCGACGGCGCGGGCGCTCTTAGTCGGCGACCTCCGAAATTTCGCAACCGCGACACATTTCCTAGTGCTAGTGATGTGCTAAACTAATCAGACCCGTGTCCGCCGGAAGTCTACGTTACCGTTCGCTGTGTGACGTCACCAGGGCAAAATCTGCAAGGGCAGCCGGCCACCGATCTCCGCAGGTGAATACGATCAATTAAAACGCTGGATGGTGTCTGTGCGCGCAGTCGCACGCTACGGCCCCAGGCCGAAATCCTTGTCCTCAATTAAAAACACGACAATTCGTAGTTGATTTTATCGTTCTTTTATCTCATAATTATCTGACAATATGTGGATATTTACTACTGCCTGTGTTTGAGATGTGATTACCATCATACCGTTTAGGACGTTTTGGGCTCTACTGTAATCGATAAATAGAGATAATTATAGTTGAATATATACTCCCGCTGTATACAGTATCCGTTATATAAGTCCCTTACTATATTACTGGTAGGTTCCTTGTGCAAGGAACAGTCCAGGTACCACTAAAAGCACCACCGCAGTATCAGATAGTATAATAATAATAATATCTTGGGACAATCCACACACGGTCATCTAATCCCAAACTAGGCAGAGCCTGTACTATGGAAACCAGACAACTGATACTTATACAATACATTTTTTTTTTGTAAATACATACTTAAATAGATAAATAACACCCAGACACTTGGTAGGAATCGAACCCACGACCCATCGGTTAGCGGACAGGGTCACTAACCACTAGACCAACGGGCCCGTCAAGTAGCAGTATGTAAACATTGCTTTGTTCCGGCGTAAAGGGCACTGTAGCTGGTGAGATTACCGGACAGTAATGTCTTAAGGGTCGGCAACGCGCTAATGATTCTTCTGGTGTTGATAGTGTCTATAGGCTGCGGTGACTGCTTACCATCAGACGAGCCTCACGTTTGCTTGCCACCTTGGTAGTATAAAAAAAGTTTTTAGTATGAATCTCTACGCAAAGTGACAAGATATTAATTCATTACAATGGTACTTGTGTAAGCTTGTAGATGAAGAATGATTTATGATATGAAATTTAACAACTGATATAAGTTAATTAACTGGTATTGGTGATATTAATCCTCAAATCTAGATAATGAGGCAATGTACGAGTCTGTAAAATGTATTAGTGGTAAAAGTGGGACTATAAACACTCGCAGTCTTGTGAAACCTCAATCTGATATCATGACTAGATTAAATTTAGTACTAGATACCTTGTGGGCTAATTAACATTTTGACCAGTGTAACCTCCATGGGGCAGGCAAAACTACTTACGTGGGTCTAAAACGACCAATTTCGGTGAATCATATAATATGATTAAGTTACAGTTAAATTTTTAATATGAATCTGCTAATAAATTAATTGAGTATGATTCACCTAAAATGTCATTTAACGAAAATTACAGGAATTGCGAGGGATCTGCAGGGAATGCAGAAAATGAATTCCTTTTACATGAAATGCTTAAAGTTGTATTTTTAGGCCAGACGGTCTCGTATTAAATGCATATTCCTGGTAGCAAGCATTGTGTAGTTTATTATCGTTAAGGGAATTCAGGCTGATATCCGCGTTGGATAGATATGAAAGCAGTTTGTCCTATTCAAGGTTGAGTCAGTCAGGCATCTCCTTCCGAGTTGTCCACTCTAACTAACTACGGTACTGTTGGCTGATCATTTCTGTGATTGGATGCTGTAGCCATATCAGTCAGATTAAACTGGTACAAGGGTTAACAAAAACTAATTTAACATTACTAATTACTACTCTGACCAGGAAACTGTTGATATTACAGATATTAGTGAATGCGGATAAATCAGTTTGCATTAGTGGTGTGTCAAGCCAGACTGACCGCAGCCGAAGCAAATGATTTAATTGAAACATTATGTTGCAAGTTGCAAGCCACAAGCCGAGATTGGATCTATTTAGGTACTAGTCCATTTTGTAAGAAAGCCACTAGTCTAGCTTTGTTATACTTGGTGGTACATATAATGAATTTATGACAAAGCGATTTAGATAGGTACTCAGCTCTGTGGATTGTAATATTAGGCAGGCACTATAGCTAGTATCATTCATTTTATTTGGCGCTAATTTTGTCTGGTCAGTATTTTTTTAATGTTTACATAAGCCTTAGATAATTTTACAAAATAGTATTATGTTAATTTGTGTTGAGCTATATTATTAAAATATTTCAAAAAACTTTATACTTTTGCTGGATGGACTTAATATAACCATTATAAGTTCATTTAGTTAGTCGAGTTATTCTTAAACTTGATAAACCTCGTGATTGTTTTACTACGCCCTACTAATTTAACTTTCTACAACCGTCATGTAATATCAACGTCAGAATTACACTGGCATAATTAATAGTTTAATAAAACACAGTAACTTAAAGCAGTGAACTATGTTTAGAAGCCCATTAGTTTCCTAATAGACCATAAAGGAATGAATGAATATATGTACACGGTGGGCCTGTTGGTCTAGCGGGTTGACACCCTGGTCGCTAACCGATAGCTTGTGGGTAAGATTCCCACCAAGTGTCTGGGTGTTATTTATCTATTTAAGTATGTTTACAAAAAAAAAGGATATGAGTATTAGTATCATTTGTCTGATTTCCATAGTACAGGCTCAGCCTAGTTTGGGTTCAGGTGACCGCGTGTGGATCATCCCTGAATATTATTATATGTATAATACACGAATAGAGATTAGTAGTAGTAGTAGTAGTTTCTTTTTTTACATTTCCAACGTTCCTTCTTTCTTAGCTCCTTATACTTTCGCCACTATAGGTATACCTAGTTGTAAAAACGCAGGTGTGGCTCTGGTCTTGACATTTGTTAACCAATTCACTATTTATATTTTCAATCGTTTGATACTCGTACAATCACGATCAGCACAAAGGCATTAACTAATCCCATTAAAGTTGCATTATACGATGACTTTTAGTAATAACTACTTCTAACATAGTCCATGTTGGAATGGACAGCAAATTTAATGCTTGATTAAGTGTACAATTACTACTTATTTACAGTTTATTTAAAAATATACTTACTAAGTAAAAAAAACATGTAAGTGGTCGCCACACTGGAAGGGAAGGTAAAGACTGACGGAGTTTAAAGTAATTCAGTTCTAAAATTATTTTTTGGTTGTAAGTTGGACCAGTCAGATTGTGTGTGCGTGTGTGTGTGTGTGTGTGTGTGCGTGCGTGTGTGTGTGTGTGCGTGTGTGTGTGTGTGTCACAACGTAAAGGGCACTAGCAGGAGAAACTCCGGGGCTCTAGAACTTTACTTCGAGCAACGGGCCCACAAAGAAGACTGGACAGGTTATACCAGTCCAATACATACGAGTATCTATGGACAAGAATGTTGCTCTTTTCGTCACTAAAGCAGAGTTAGGTACTTCATTCAATGATCCATCATTCTTCATGTCACGCATACGTTATCAAGTCAGTACCTACTAACGATGCGTTACTTAGCGTTCCACGAGATTTTTACCTCAGCCACATTTATAGGAACTGTTCCAAATACCGTCTGGTATAAAATGTTACTGTTTATTACTATAACGTGTCGTCCTAGATTTAGGAACTTAGTATTAGTTAGTTGTATTAAAAAGTAAGTAATACTCCATTTCAAATAAACTTGAAAACGATTACAACTTTGATTATGCGGTCGCAAAACATGGGCTCCGTATATTTGACAAAGCAATGTGGAAACAAAAACGACATGGTAATACTTGTTTTTGCTGGCACGCGAAGACGAAATTTGTAACCGTTTTCAAGTTCAATTGAAGCGGAATGTAACGTAATTTTCTTTTGGATTTTCGCGCACGAGTAGGTATGTCTTTCTTAATGGTAATCAAATGATATTAAGAACCGTGAATGAAACGTTTTTATGCTTTTAATCTGAGTCAATATTAGGTCAATCGAATCAAAATGCAATACCATATTCAGAAAATGTTTTAAATGTCACTTGTATTTTTACTTGCCAATGCTGTTCAACGTATGCATAACTATTAAACTAATGCTAAATCATCGGACAATACAACTTTAACATTGGCGTCAAGGTGTGCATCATAAAACTTGAAAATTATATTTGTTATTTTGACACTCATACGATGTCCTTGACGACTGATTGCTGATTGTTTTTATCGTTAAATCAGTCAACAATAGCTTGGAGAGTTGCGCATGAGTTCGTCGAGGCATTGTGCTTGCGCGCGCCTAGACTCCCACAGAACCACCATATTTGTTTAGCATCATGGACAATGTGTAACAGGTTCTCACGTATACCTACACATCTGATCAGATACGCATCAACTATCTGATGGCATCCTTCTTGTCATGATATTTCAACTGTTTTATAACTCTGAACCACGGCTACCAATTAACCATGTTAGTTTATAAATACTGAACGAATTTATAGACAAGATTCATAATAATTCTGTTCTATCAAATTAAACAACGGGCTAGTACAGATATTCAGGCTTTGGTTAAATGTTCTGAAAACCCTCGTTAATAAACAAAATTATATAAAGACTAGCTGACCCACGCAGCTCCGCCTGCGCTATTTTTACGTTAACTAAACTTTTAATAACAGACATTCGCATCGAATACATAACCTCTTTTTTTATAGTCGGTTAAAAACTGGGACCCACTTTTTGCTCTCCGAAGCACGGACCCGTTTAGTTCAAATGGCGTTAAACGGTCACCCATCTATTTAATGACCTTACCTAACGTTACTTAACCCGATCGATTACAAAACCTTGACAACAACTCTCTATGAGTGTGCCTTTACTAATATTTATTATATTATAAAGAAAAATTGATAAAATCGGACCAAGCGTATAACCAAGTACCCATTTTGACTTTAATCCCCACTCCCAAAAGAACCGTGCTAGATTACGGGATAAAAAGTATCCTATGTCCTACCTCGCAGTAAGATCTCAAATCATGCCAAGTTTCATTTGAATCCATTCAGTAGTTTCGGCGTGATGCTCAGCCGTGATACAGACAGACAGACAGACAGACAGACAGACAGACAGACAGACAGACAGACAGACAGACAAAAACTAAAAAAAAAAAATTTTTGGCCTCAGTATCGGTTATAGAATGCCCTCCAAATATAATTTTCAAAATATCTTCAATGTACAGAATTGGACCTGTTACAGTTTTATTATAAGTATAGATTGATTTTAGTCGATGAATACATGAACTTTTTTTTTTAATTTAGCCTAGTAAGGAAACTGAAGTTCATCTCATGGTAAGCGTACACAGCACTACAGCTCGTCACCCGAGACATTCGTTATTAGGCCCCGTGAACCAGATAATTTCCGGTTTACGGTGTGAAGCCAGTCAACACCGGATCACAGCAATGTTTACACTATGCTGCTGGCGGTAGAATATTTGACGCTTCGGTGGTAGGTACCTTTTTTTTTGTTGTCGAGGAGGAAACCTTCCAAAGGTACCCGGTGTCCGAGGGGGCGGAGGCCAGGTTATGTGGGATTTTTACCCACCAAAACCTCCCCGGTGGCCTTCATCGACGCTTATAGGGAGACTCTGGGCACTCCGTTCGGACCGTCGCCAAAGTTTCTCCAACGCCAGACGCTCGCTAGAGCACGCCCGGGGGGAGCTGAGATGCACGCTCCCCCCGGCACCCTCACGGTGCTCGCGACGACGCAGGGCCTACACCGCGTCATTGCCCGCCTCGGGGCCGCATTTAGTAGGGACGCATAGAGCCCCCACCCCATGCGTCCGCGACCGGTGGTAGGTACCTACCTGAATGATCCCTTCATAAGGGGCCAACCACCAAATTAGTACTTACTATTAATGTATTATTTGGTCATTAATCATCATCATCATCAGCCAGAAGAAGTCCACAGCTGAACCTTAGATCGCCACAATGAACGACAATTTGCTATTTGCATCCACCGGTTACCTGCGACGCGAACAATGTCGTCGGTCCATCTAGTGGGAGGCCTGCCTACGCTGCGCCTTCCTGTTTGTGGTCGCCACTCAAGAACCTTTCTTCCCCAACGGTTATCGGTTCGCCGAGCGATGTGGCCTGCCCATTGCCACTTCAACTTGCAGATTTTAAGAGCTATGTCGGTGCTTTAGCGAATCTCCTCATTCCGGATTCTGTCGCGCAAAGAAACTCCGAGCATAGCTCTCTCCATAGCTCGTTGTGTGACTCTGAGCTTATCCAGAAGGCCAAAAGTTAGGGACCATGTCTCAGTACCATATGTCATCACTGGCAACACACACTGGTTAAAAACCTTCGTCTTCAGGCACTGCGGTATTTCGGACGAAAAGATTTCGCGTAGTTTCCCGAACGCTGCCTATCCGAGTTGGATTCTCGTCTCCGAGGGCGACCTCTTTGTCGAAATTGGACCTACCTAATTAGATAGTTTGTCCTAGGTATGCGTAAATCAATGAATACATTTTTTTTTTTAATTTAACCTAGTAACGAAACATGGCAGAGATTCCTCTGATAGTAAGCGACACTGCACTACAGCTACTCACCCGAGACAGTAGTTATTAGGTCCCTTCAACCAGATAATTGCACCAGCCAGCTACCCTTCACACTAGAACACAACAATGTCTTTATACAATGCTGCTTAGTGGTAGAATATTGAACGCTGCGGTGGTAGGTACCTACCTGGATTATCCCTTGGTAAGTATTAGTACTTAATGTATTATTTGGTCATTAATAGTAGTTTATGCACCAAGGGGATAAAGTAGTGCCTTATGTCGCGGGCGTTAAATTGAATCGCGAGCATAACGAAGGATTCTAGCAACTCCCGAGCGCTGCAAGGGAGTATAGAGTTAATACTAGAATCGTGAGTACAGCGAGGGAGACACCTTTATCCCCGAGGAGAATACACTACTTTTCACACCTACTGCGAGGTAATGAAATACAAATATTGCTAGAATTAAAATAATAATAATATCTTGGGACAATCCACACACGGTCATCTGATCCCAAACTAGGCCGAGCCTGTACTATGGAAACCAGACAAGTTCAGACAACTGATATTAATTAAATAGTTAAATAACACCCAGACATTTGGTGGGAGTTGAACCCACGACCCATCAGGTAGCGGCCAGGATGTCTAACCACTAGACCAACGAGACTGTCAATAATATCAACATAGTGATTTGCAGCGTTAACGCGTTAACATCTATTCCATTTTCTTTTCTAGAACACTGGGTTCGGCTCGTCGCGCCCGGTTCAATTTTAAATGTTTTTTTTCGTGCAGGTCTCTGCTTAGAGTAGTATTACACCTGTGGTAAAAGTGTTGAGGAATTTACGTTTGACGATCGAAATTTAAATCACATTATTACCCAAGGGAGTTTAGTACAACATTATAACCCTTTATGTCATCTTTTTATGACACATAATGCAACATTATCGAGCAGGTGGTGTGAAAATAATTATAATTTTAAGACACTTTTGAAATGTTTATGATTAAAAATCAAGTTTAGCTGAAACCATAAGATTTAGCTAGGTTGATCGACTAGTATTCGGGTCCTGTAAAATGTAAACGTAGGTATAGTTTTTTAAAATACTAGATACATAAAATTTGTTAGTTTACTCTAAAACTTCTTTGTGCAATACTTAGAGTAACGGTTGTGTAAAACCAAACACTTCTATCTACGTTACATGAATTATGATTTATTAGATATTCTAGCAGATACCTGGTATCGAACTCCTTATTGCTAATGATTGCGTTGCCGCTTGTTGATGCAAATACTTGGCCATTTATTAGTAACCTAGGTCGAGTTTGTAATTTCAATTTACTTTTAATACTCTAACAAAATAAATCGAAACGTTTTGTACCATCTCTAATAGCAGCATTATTATAATCTTACAGAGAGAGCGATAAACTACCTATGTTGACGTCTTTACCTCATGTTATAGTAATATTATAATCATACTGCTTTAAATGTGGTGTTAAGGCGAGGCCCTGGTTAATCCAAAAATACACTTGATCGAACACTAACAGTATTCGTTGTCAAGGTTGTCTGTACTCGTCCGAAATGAATAAAACGCATAATGATTTTCTAAAACACTTGTCATTCTTATATGATGAAACTATTTACAAAATTAAATTTAAGAATATTTTTTAAGATAATCTCTCTTCCAAATTAACCTACATTACCTATCCATCACTGATCAATCTGATCATACATGTGTACACGCGTACCTCATTTCCTTCAACATACTGCATATTAGTCATTCAGAGGGGGTTGTTCAACTGGTTTTGTGAGCCACAGAATGTGGTTATTTCATTTACATTGTAATGGAAAGGGTGACGCCAATGCTCAAAGAGGAATTTCGGGCAAGGTCGGCTGATCGATGTTTGCGCGACCACTGTTGCGCAAATCTCACGCGTGCTGCGCTGCGCAGACGCCGACTGAGATGTGGCTGTCACCATCTTTGCGTTGTCGTTTTCCTCGTATTTACATTTAACGCCTGTTAATGTCAACGTCCTTCGACCAAAAATCGTGTTCGATGTATGTAATCCTACTAAAAACCTTTAAGTCCGCAGTAATTCGGTTACGAAAGCTAAGTAATTTATTCTATAGTTGTCATGCCCGTAAATGTTTATCTCGAGTTGAGCTCAGAATTTGACTAGGAGCCGTCGCTCAATGTACAGATGTGAACGTGTAGATACAACTTCATTTTTTTTATTTTATCCTATAATTTGTATATAAGCGGATAGCCTCGTACCTAATCTAAAAGGATATTGAGTAACAAGTGGAAATGGAATCAAGTTTCGTTACTTTTATTTAAATAAAGATATTGATCAGAAAATGGCGTCACATCCGATGTTAACATGTCCCAATTCCAGCCTTTTATAATTAACTTACATCGGTCTGAATCTACTATTTCTATCTAAAACTAAATGTCGCCTTACCAATTGCAAAAGGGTAATTCTCCGATGAATAGATACTCGTAGTACTAGTATTCGTGTTATCAAGTCGTGACAAACACAAGATATAACTGCGATTGGAGATCCATTAACGTAATGAGTAATTACAGCCGATTGAATTGAGTGAACGCATACAAAGAGCCGCAGGATCTGGGTAAAATGAAGGCCGTATTTTGCAACCTCGCAGCTAAACATTAAGCTATAAATAACGCTGATACTTAGGATATAGAATTATTATTAACCACTTGTATCTTGAAGCAAAGCCAGTAAGTCGATAGTTTAGTAAACAACTCAGAATTAACCTTAAGCTATTTTGGTTGGCAGCATTATATATTCGCATACTATATTAATTAAGTATTGTATGCATACATTGCATCTATATGTATATCTATACTTATAATAAAACTGTAACAGGTGCAATTCTGTACATTGAAGATATTTTGAAAATTATATTTGGAGGGCATTCTGTAACCGATACTGAGGCCGAAAATGTATTTTTTAAAATTTTGTCTGTCAGTCTGTCTTTCTGTCTGTCTGTCTGTCTGTCTGTATCACGGCTGCGCATCACGCCGAAACTACTGAATGGATTCAAATGAAACTTGGCATGATTTGAGATCTTACTACGAGGTAGGACATAGGATACTTTTTATCCCGTAATCTAGCACGGTATAAGCTTGGGTATACAAAGAGGTAATGCCGCCAGTCTTATAGGGTATCCTTCCCTCCCAGTGCGGCGACAACTTGGAGGAAGTTATTTACCTAGTTTAAGAACCTATACATATTTGTAAGTAAACTGTAAAAATTTAGTTTCAATAAATACCTTCTCATACTAAGTAGATAGATGAATAACAACCAGACACAAGGTAGGGATCGAACCGAGTCCGTTGAATTTTAGACTTAGAATAGGGAGATATAAATGATCAGTTGCTTAAGCATCGTTAGACAAGGTTAGTCCTTATATTAGAGACCGTTTAGTGGCATGTGTACTGAGCGTCTCCATGCTTCGGAGGGCACGTAAAAAAATAGTCCCATTTGTTTTCTTCTTGATACCAGTCGTATAACCAAGTCAGTAGCCTAAGGTTCAATACAAATTTGCAGCGCGACAGCAGCGCTGCTTTGTAAATTCATAAAAAAAAACGCGCGCAATTGCTGCAGCCGCGCTTCAAATTTGAAGCCAGCAGCTTGAACAACACTAAATATAATGTTGTCTTTTATTTACGCGAATACTACACATTGTAAGCAAACTACTCTTACGGAATATATCCCCGCGATAAATTCCGTAAAAGTAGTTTGATTACAATATGTACGGTAAATATTTTACTCTCAGTTTTAAGTCGTGTTTTGGTAGTGATAATAACTTTGCTAATATAATTAGTAAGTAGTAAAAAATATATAACATTAACAAGCTCTTCACACACAATACCAATCTTTTTCTGTAAATGAATAATCGAACTATGGCTATATAGCTATATAACGCATTTAGCTAAATGCGTTATATAATTTTTTTTAATATTTAAATATATAATCTTGCAATACCTACGTAAAATAAATATGTCCACACAAACCTTAGGTAAACACCAAACTATGCAACACTGCGACACGAAGTGTTAATTTCCCACGATCTGCTATGTTTTACTTGTCGTGATCTAGAATGATCGATTAAATGTATGCAATAATGTAAACAAGTGTGCATTTCATTCTTATTATTAGTACTTCTCACCCGTAAGGTGTTCGGGTTAAAATAGCATTCTCCCGTTTTCTCCCACTGGCTGTCCGTAAGAGGCGACTAAGGAAAAACAAGTCTCAGTGCAGTGTAACTGTATATAGGAAGGCGTGTTTTTGACCATCAGTCGATCGTCTTGCCTGTCTCATTACTAAGTTAATAAATAATATCTCATTTTGGTCTCAACACTTCATTCCTGACGTACGTATATCAAATTCTTTCTGCATGCTACTCCTTTCTCTTTTCAGGAATTAAATTATAAATTCGCTTAAATATGGCCTGACATACAAATGATCTGCATTTTATGAATTTGAAAAGTACAAACTAAAAATTAGATGTAATCATACGTCAGTCTACTGCTGAACAAAGGCCTCCCCCTTAAAAGGGAGGGATTTCCATAATCCTCCTAGTTTTGAGGATCGTAATAGGTAAGAGTGGTAGGTAGGTAATCCATTAGAAAGACGCTGCTGTCCGTCTTCTTGTTTTTCCCTAGTCGCCTTATAAGGGCACCCAACGGAAGGAGATGGGAGGATGCTATTCTTACCCCGCACTCCCCACGGGACTCTAATTTGTAATATAAAGTAAAATATCCTAGGCCACTCGTCAAGTATAAATCAGTGAATAATTAATAATAATAATAATATCTTGGGACAATCCACACACGGTCATCCGATCCCAAACTAGGCAGAGCCTGTACTATGGAAACCAGACAACTGATACTAATACTTATATACTTTTTTTTTTGTAAATACATACTTAAATAGATGAACAACACCCAGACACTTGGCGGGAATCGAACCCACGACCCATCGGTTAGCAGGCATGGTGTCTGCCAACTAGACCAACGGGCCCGCCAAAACCAAAACCAATAAAAAAAGATTAATCTCTACGAAAACTCGGCAACCGCTTTAGAAATTCAATGTCTATTATTTAGCTTACTTTTTTTTCGTAATGGACAGCAATAAGAGAAATTAATCGCCCAGTTTATAATGCTGAGTTAAATATACAGTTGTCTTGCAATTTATCATCCTAAATAATGGTTGGCAGTTGCGAAAATCTTCGACGTTGCAACAACGACGACATTGTTGGACATAGACTATGTAGGTACCTTAAGAGTATCTGAATGCATTACAGTACAATGATACAATCGATTAACGGTATTGTTCAAGCCTAATCGCTATCGATAGGTAAGATCTGATTTGAAACATGTCGTAAGAACCGCGTGATGACATTACGATAACGGTAATTTTGTGATTTCTGCATGTTGCGAAATTGTCAGGTCGATATTTATGATGTCGTAAACATAATAATAAATTTAAAAAAAACTAATGGCACATGAAAGCAGACTCATTAACTTGGTAATAGGTTCCTTGTGCAAGGAACCGTCCAGGTAGGTACCACCGCAGTGTTAGATACTTTGCCGCCAAACAGCAGTGCGTAAGCATTGCTGTGTTCCGGCGTGAAGGGCACTGTAGCTGGTGAAATTACCGGACACAAAGAATTAATATCAAAAGATTATTCTGGTGTTGCTAGCGTCTATAGGCTACGGTGACTGCTTACCATCAGGCGGGCCGCATGCTTGCTTGCCACCTTGGTAGTATATAAAAATAAATAATAATAAATGTCTGAACTTCATAAAATATATAAACCATGCCCGTTAAACCAGCAGCGTAAATAATATAAATTATTATTGAAAAAAAATTGAACCGACTTCAATATCACTGAAAAGTATAAAATAATTTAAATATTATAGAAGTTGGTGGTAGCGTACCTGCTGTGTATATTCTGCACCAACTTCAATAATATTTAAATTATTTTATATTTTTCAGTGTTAATGAATTCTGTTCAATTTTTTTTCAACAATATTTTATTTTATACTTTTTAGTGATATTTTTCACTCAAAGATTGAACCGTCGAAGACGGTAAAATGATCTAGGTAGATTAAGTCACATTATTGTCTACATAGCTTTACATAATTCATGTTTCTTCAGTAACGATTTATCCGGTCGTAATGAAATTTGCATGAAATCATCATAGTAGTTTACTCTCTCAAATAAAAAAAGAATCATCGAAAACGGTTCATATTTGTCAGAGTAATGTAATGGAGAACGTCAGTGGTCGGCCACACTGCAGGCCTAGCGCGGCGGCGGCGGCGGGCGCGAAATATCAAACATATGAAAACGCCGCTTGCGGCCACACTGAAGTGACTTGCGCGGGAGCCTAGCGTGACCGGCTTGCGCGAGTTTGCGGGCGTACTTTTCAAACGTTCCTATCCGCTCGTTCTGGCCACACTGCGGGCCTAGTCAACAAGCGACCGATCGCGCGGCTGGCGGGGTATCAAACCATTTCGGTCTTGTCGCTCGTTTTAAGTATTTTTTTATTATTAAATAACTTTAAATACATGTATAAAAAAGGTTTTTTTGGACATTTGAAATTGTAAGTGTATAATATGTTTATTGTTAATGTTCCTTAATAAATAAAATAAACTTTTTTGACTACAATTTCAATTCTTAATAAAAAATTTTTTAAATCTCCATTCATTTAACTGTTTTTAGTTATTTCGTGCGCACCCAGCACACCATCTCTTATGATCAACGCCTCCCATCTCAGGATTGGCCTATCCAGTAAAAAATACAGAATCCTCATAAAAGGTTTGCGACACCTGCAATAAGTGTTATCGCCACAACAGCCCGCGCGTCACTGTGGCCACCCTGCGCGCCCGCCGCCGCGCCCGCCGCCGCGCCCGCCGCCGCGCCCGCGCTAGGCTCAAGTCACCGCGCGTTCACTGTGGCCAACCACCTAGGCTCAAGTCACCGCGCGTTCACTGTGGCCAACCACTCAGTTCTATGGTTTTTACGAGATAAATTCATTCACATAGTTCATGGTCCTCCAGGAAGTTCTTATCCGGTTGTGGTAAAATACATACAGGTTCATTATAGTAGTCCCTTCTTTCGAATAAAAAAAGAATCATCAAAATCGGTATATATTTGCCAGAGTTATGACCATTTTTGTCCTTAAAAACCGAAATAAAGTCACCTATATAGGCATTCCTGCAGTTCTCCTGCGCAGTCACCATTCTTGTTTTTTCAGGAACTACTTATTCGTAAGCGATAATTTTTTTATGGTACCCAATCAACGGATTGAAGAATGGATGGAAGAAAGATTTTTTCAAATCGGTTCATAATTGCCAGAGTTATGCGCGAACATACATAAAAAAAAATATATATACAGACGAATTGAGAACCTCCTCCTTTTTGAAGTCGGTTAAAAATATCATTTAAATCCGTCCATTTCTGAGCTACGACGCCACTCATAGTCACGTCAAAGGTTATAATGATTGACGCTTGCACGAGATGTTCCTTAGTGCTTTAGGGCTTTAACTGCCGCACTCACAAACCCCAATTAACTTTAATACAAATTAAGTCACTTTTTAAAATCTATTTATTTCGACTGTCGGAGCCATTTATGATTAATTTCGATTATTGAATACGAGATAATTGTTATCTCTACTCACTATCAGCGTATTAAGTATTAATTCGCTTCGAGTGTCGAAATAATCTGATTTCAAAAAATGGATTAATCATCTTTTACTTTAATTGACGTTTGTAGGTTCGGCAGTAAGGCAGAACGCCCGCAATCGAAACCAAAGCGATTTGTCCGTTATTCTTTATTGTTCCGAGATTTTGTGTGCTGGGGTTAACTTATTATAAAAGTCATATTTGTGTTAACCAGTGGGGTGTCCGGGTTAGAATAGCACCTTCCTATCTCCTCTCGTTCGGTGTCCGTAAGAGGCGACTAAAGGAAAACAAGAAGACGGGCAGCAGCGTCTTACTATGGCTTACCTACCACCTGCGATCTCCAATACTCCTTCCCTCCTCTCCCATCTAAGAGGGAGGCCTTTGTTCAGCAGTGAATTTCTTCTGTTACTAGATAGGTATATTATACATACATACATAAAATCACGCCTTTTCCCCGTAGGGGTAGGCAGAGCCCAAGGGCCACTTTTCGCCTCCGTGAGAAACGAGACGTGATGGGTGGCGAACCACATCGCCGCCATTTTGGTTAATTTATATATTAACCATTGCGTTCTCACGAATAATGAGGGAAAGGAAAGGATAGGTGTTGTGAAAAGGAAGATTGGCAAGTTAGAGTGGGAAATAGGAAAAGTAGGATATTACCGCCCAGGAGACAGTAATAGCTAGGGAAGCCGGGGTCGCATACCCGTATACTATACCACAACTACCGGACAGGTAATTTGGGATGAGTATCCCATGACTATAGGTATATTATGTACTCTTAATATTCAAAACATACTACAATTATATGACCTTTACAACTAATACCTATGCAACATACCATCCGCAATATTAGAGAACTAGTTTCGCAGATATTCATACGTTACAATAACTTATTTCATCAACTTCAGAATAATGGTTCATAAAATAACTTTATTTTTGGCTGTACCACCGAAAATGTCTTGTTTTGCCCACGCCCGTCCGAAGTAAAGGCAATTTTCGTTAATGCGTTACTAATGTCATGAATGTGTTGTTGCAGGCTGCACCGTCCGTCGTCATGGGACTTGCGAAGTTAGTGCGTCTGAACAGGTGATAAGTTAGTGATGTAATCTTGCTTGTGTGTGCGCGTGTGTTGTGTATGTACTGAACGGTGTGACGCACCGACTCCACCGACCAAACGCTTGGAAATGAAAAGAGAAAAGTATAAGAAAACTATTCCGGAACACGGGTGAGTTAATTTTTTTATTCGATAAGTAACGAACGGGACAAACATGGCTTTCGCCAGGTAGTAAGCGACATGTCTGCCTATAAAAAGCTGAATAGCGTTCCCGATCATCACTCGAGACATAACAATATGTGTAAATAAGTTATTAAGCTCTTGTGCTTGGTAATTTTTTTATTTTATTTTATTTATTTGGCTCTTCAACAATGAGTACACTGTAAAATGGTAACATTACATTTCAACTTATTTCTAAGTGCCTCATTACTTAAAGAAAAGCACTGCATGCACTAAAAATAAATGCGCCAAAAATTTTCACCTACAAACCTAGTACTTACGTAAAAGAAAATTAAACTAAATTAAATTTTACCAGCTATAGTGCCGTTCATACTGGAACACAGTAACATATTTATCGTATATTGAAATCATTGTTTAATACTAACGTATCTTGGCCGCCCTGAAAACAGGTTCTCCGAGGTGACGTGCATATGATACAAACTTCACGATGTACAAGATACATTAGCTATACCCTAATTACAAAAATGACACCGTTTATCTACATTAAGGGTTTCACCATTCGATAGCTGTATGTTATGATCCAGTCCTCTCTCTTTACCGGTTCATTATTCGGTAGAAGCCACAATTTACCCAATTCCATTCATTTTAATTATTATTTTCTAGGCCACGGAACTTGAAACAATAAAAAGGCCATTATTAATACACGTAATATTCTCTGAATGAAAATTTTATTATCTTCTGTGCTCGAGCTGTAATTATTACAAAACTGTGCATTGTTTTTAACTTCCGACACAATGAACTTCGGAGTTACATAATTTACAGTAGCGAAATTTTACTGGTCCCTGCTAGTGCTACTAGTAATGCACGACTAGGTAGATAGAAACCGAGGGAAACAATAGCCCATTGGTTCGTCAAACAAAAGATTTTGTATGTGTAATCAACATAACTTCAGACTATGAATACCGACACAGTTGCCAGTTTAGCTCTGACTGACTGGCAACGTAATAGCGATGTTGATCAACTTTAGCTCCTGTTATATATCTCCTGTGATAAATCTACCGTATTTATTGGACCCTTACCAGTCTTGCCTTGAAACATTGAGGTTATATTTGAAATTAGAATTCAATTTTTACATATATAATTTCTCAAAGGTTGTTTATATAATCTGTGCACCACCACTCACCCACTAGCTTTTGTAACGAGAGTGCCTCTCTATCTATAGGTATAATTATATGTTATCTCTACAAATCTAGATAGAGAATCCGATTCCCCACATCTGATGACAGACTGCAAAGGGCTTTGCAACGGCATAGCCACAATTGAACTTTTAATAGTGGTATCAAGAAAGGGTGAACATCTATCAGTAGCTGATTTAGGAAACGATCTAAAGGTCCCTAGTAATTCTAATGATGAAATTGAATTGAGGAGATTGGGGAGCCCAATTATGTATATCGCCCAATTTCAAAACTAAAAACCTATGAAACCCATGAATAGGCTCTTGCATAAGGGACTTACCTTATACACGAAAGATATTCTAATATTTCAAGAGATATGTATTTCTCAACTAAAGTTATTATGTGCAAATCCTATAAACCCACGAATGTGATTTCGCATAACTCCATAAAAGGATTTAGCTAACATAGCTCTCGAACGCAACGTGGGAAATATGAATAAATATAATTGAAAATGTAAATCGCTTTCTTATTTATTACGAAACGTAATGACGGATAACGAGCATTGCAATACTATGAAATACAATAACTAAACAAATAAGTGAGACTTCGGTTCTAAGCCCAGTGTGCCAGTGTGCCACTTATCCGCCAGCTGATTTCGTGATGATATAATTGCGCCGGCGGGGCGGTGACGTAAATTCTGGTAAGGCTCGGAGTGAGGTGAAAGTGTCAATACTCGCCGGGCACTTCGGAACCCTGACACCGGCAGCGCCGTGACGGCAGCCACGGGCGGCGATTTCAAACGTAACTTTGACACGCCCTGTGCACATCACCTACACATACATATCGCATGCTTAATAAGAAACTGACCAATTTTGAGTTAGGTCTGAAGTGAAAAATCAACGAGTAAGTACACTTATTAATATTTTAAAGCCATCTTTGCCCTGAGCTTAACAAAACAACAGCAATGTTGGTTTTTAAAACAACAGAAAGGTTGTTTTGTTCCTTTTTCCTTTTTTTTGAAATAAGTGTACCTGCTAATTTTGATTTTTTCACTTCAGACCTAAGGACTCCCACACATTACAAAAATTCATTTGTTTCTTGCAGATGTTTACGATGCGATGCGAATTCGCAGTTATGTGTGGGAGCCCTAACACAAAATTGGTCAGTTTCTTGTTAAGCATGCGATATGTGCACCACATTTAATCGGTAGAGGGGCTAGGATTAAGTAAACCACGGCTACATCTGCTTATGAACCCCTGGGGTGTCCGAATAAGAATAGCACCCTCCCATCTCCTCCCATCTAGCATCATAGACAATGTATAGCAGGTTCTCACGTAAGTACCTACACATCTGAGTAGCTACACATCAACTATCTGGCATCCTGTCTCGTGATTTCGATGTCAACTGTTTCATAACTCTGAACTACAGCTACGATCGAACGATATACAGTCAGTTCAGTTTATAAATACTACACGAATTTGTAAACAAGATTCATAATAATTCTGTTCTACACAACGATTTTGTACAAAATGACATTGAGGCTTTACTAAAATGTTCATAGAACCCTCTTTAATAAGCAATATATTATAGATAAACATTGATGTTTGATTGATGTTAATAAAGCACCTTACCATTAGGTGTCCGTAAGAGGTGACTAAAGGTACGCGTCCATTGGCAGGCGCCGTACGCAACGGCACGCACGGCACGCAACGGATTTTAGTTTGCTACCTATGATTTTGACGGCCCGCATCGGAAATTTGCGCGGATAATCGACGCAGCGCTATGTAAAATCATAGAAAGCAAACTAAAATCCGTTGCGTGCCGTGCGTGCGGTGCGTCCGGCCCGGGCCAATGGACGCGTACCTTAAGGGAAAGCAAGACAGGCAGCAGCACCATTCTATTGTATTAACTATCAGTTATAACCTACTGCGATCCGTTGATGCCAGCCAAGCGTCGGGATTATGGTAACCCCACCATTAAGGGGGAGATCTTTGCTCAGCAGTGTATGTCTTTTTGGCTTCTGATGATGATGCTTGTGATTATTATTATAACTTAACTCGGTGGTAGGTCTCTTGTGCAAGAGATTAAACCAGATACTGCCACCTTGTTGTCAGATTTTCTACCGCAAAGCAGTGCAAACGTTGCTGTTTTCTAGTGACTTGATAACTAATGCCTCATGCGTGTTGCTCGTCGCGTCACTAAATTGTTTTTTTTTTATTTCAGCATTCAATGTGTATTGCTATTTTACAACTTTACTTTGCTATGAATACGAAATGAACAACTAAATCCACGTGTCATTTGACAGCCCTACATGGTCAGTCGACCGTTCAGTATAGCCAGCTCACGGCTAATACACGGAAGTTTAATGTCAGGGAAACTTGTAATGATTCTAACATAACCTTTAAAACAATAATGATCACTTCCAATTTTAAATTTAACCTTTTATAGATTGAGATCCGGTGTGCCATGATTACCAATTTTTTACGCAATTAAAGTCCTTTTGGAGGGGTGTGCGAAAGAAAGTCAGCTTTCTACTGAAGTCGCGATGTTATTGCTTATTGCTCAATACTCGTGCGGCAGCGGTACGGGCTGAGACAAGGTCGGAGTTGTTGACTCTGCTTTGTTTTATTTTGCCACGAATTGCGTGACGGAGCCGTTGCTCAGTGGTCATGACCATAACTAAATTATACGTCAACCTCAAACAATTTAGAAACGTGAATATTTTATATTACTCACATACGTATATTAGTCTACCTGTATATAGCTGTGTTGTGTTGAAAAATTACACGTTTGTGCAAGTTATTAAATATTTACGTATGTTTGTGTTGTGAGTATTATAAAGGCTACACACGACAACGTCATCTGTGAAAAAAAATATTTTGATCATTAACATAAGGGTGACAAATTTACAGCTAAGTACCGCGCTGCTGTTGCTATGTTCGACCATCATGGGACATTTATTGTTCAGCATTTTTTAATTATATGGATTAACAAAGCCGCCGCGTGACAAATTTGAAGTCGCCCTTAGCATGTGACGATTTCTCACCTTTGATGCCTTCGAGGAAGTAGTGCAGGGACTTAGGATTTTTCAAATTCAAAATACTGTTATATGGGTAACTAGCTGACCCACGCAGCTCCGCCTGCGCTATTTTTACGTTAACTAAACTTTTAATAACAGACATTCGCATTGAATACATAACCTCCTTTTTTATAGTCGGTTAAAAACAGGGACCCACTTTTTACTTGCTCTCCGAAGCACGGACCCGTTTAGTTCAAATGGCGTTAACCCATCTAGTTATTGACCTTACCTCATCATCATCATCATCAGCCGGAAGACGTCCACTGCTGAACATAGGCCTCCCCCTTAGAACGCCACAATGAACGACAATTGGCTATTTGCATCCACCGGTTACCTGCGACGCGCACAATGTCGTCTGTCCACCTAGTGGGAGGCCTGCCAACGCTGCGTCTTCCGGTTCGTGGTCGCCACTCGAGAACCTTTCTTCCCCAACGGTTATCGGGTGACGGTGACCTTACCTAACGTTGCTTAACCCGATCGATTACAAAACCTTGATAACAACTCTCTATGAGTGTTCCCTTATTAATATTTATTCTATTATAAAGAAAAATTGATAAAATCGGACCAAGCGTATAACCAAGTACCCATTTTGACTTTAATCCCCTCTCCCAAAAGAACCGTGCTAGATTACGGGATAAAAAGTATTCTGTGTCCTACCTCGTAGGAAGATCTCAAATCATGCCAAGTTTCATTTGAATCCAATCAGTAGTTTCGGCATGATGCTCAGTCGTGATACAGACAGACAGACAGACCGACAGACAGACAGACAAAAATTTAAAAAAATACATTTTCGGTCTCAATATCGGTTATAGAATGCCCTCCAAATATAATTTTCAAAATATCTTCAATGTACAGAATTGGACCTGTTACAGTTTTATTATAAGTATAGATATAGATTCGTAACCCTCGTCACTTGTTTACACGTCAATATCGCTAACATGATGAACGTTAATTCTGAATTTATTCATTGCTTGATATTTACTGTTTACGACTATTATGTAAGTTATTTAATGATAATTTGAAAGTAAAAACAGACGGTGGCGTGTTGGACAGCAGTGATACCCGCAGGAGTTACTGCTCGTGACCGTTTTAACCACAAGGCGTAACGCGGCCCAACCAATGACATTCAATTACGGCATGATTAAAAATGTGAATAATGTTCTTTGAATCGAACGCAAAATATTATTTAAAAGTTATTTCGTGATATTTTTATATAGACTGCAAAAAAATAAAGTCTGAATCCGTGTTTAAAAATAAACATTAGAGGCTAATTTTGGATAGTTGAATTACGATGCAGCTTTCAGTTATTATTTCTTTATGCACCCTTTTTTTTACTAATCAGAGATTTTACATAGAATGTTTGTGTAACTGAATGTTATCTAGACCTCGACCTATATTTGATATCCGCTCTTAAATCGGTTTTTAGAACATAACAGGCCAGTAAAATACAAAGACATTATACGTAATTAATAATAAACTCACATCAAATGACTGTACTAAAAACTTACCGGAAGCGTTAGGCGCTTCACACACGCCCTGGCTGTGTCCGTGGCCGTGGGCGGGCCGTGCGTGCAGCGCTTGATGGTCTACCAATGATAATTACGAGTATATCCAACAAAAAACAGGTATTCCATTAAAACGTTTTTTCCTTACGTTTGTTTTTTTTATTGCTATTGATGTATGAAACAAAAAATATCTCAAGGTGCTCATTTCCAAAAGAGTCGGCAGTGTTGCACATTTAGATAGGTACACGCTTAAATGCATTTTAATATGGTAAGCACATTATTTCACGTATCCGCTGATTAAGCTTAATATTTTGGAGGGGTTGACTTGGTTAAATAAGGTACAGTTAAAAGTGTAGACAAGTGTAACTACCTATTTAATCTTATAGTGTCAACTTTCCTAGCAAAACCTATGTTTCAATCATAACATTATAACTAAAGTATCATAATTTTCTAATATCTTATGTTTTGACTATAATTGATTTATTCTCATTCTATGATCATAATTTTAATAATGTGATCATGTTTTTTTTTTAATTTATTTGACGGACAAGCAAGATATTCGCCTGATGCTTAACCACACGCCTGCCTATAGCAACTGCATTGCACTGCCACTCATCACCCGAAACATTACTTAAAGTCTCTTGTGCCGGTAACTTCACTAGCTAAAGTGCCATTCAAACCGGTACACAGCAATTTTTACTCATTGCGGCTTGGTGTCAAAATATTCGACACTGCGGTGGTACCTACATGGATGGCCACTTGCACAAGAGGTTCCTTGTACTACTACTACTATCTAGTAAAAATGTTTGATATGATTTAATATGTACATTACACATACTGCACGAGGTGTGAGACAGGGAGACGTTATTTCTCCGAAACTGTTCTCAAACGCATTGGAGGACGTTTTCAACCTCTTGGACTGATACGGATTCGGCATCAACATCAATGGCGAATACATCACTCACCTTCGTTTTGCCGACGATATAGTCATTATGGCAGAGTCGCTGGAGGACCTCAATACGATGCTCAGCGACCTCAGTAGCGTTTCCCAACAGGTGGGTCTTAAAATGACAAGACGAAGATCATGTCTAATGTCCATGTTGCACCCGTACCGGTAGTTGTTGGGAACGATACACTCGAAGTTGTTGACCACTACGTATACCTAGGACAAACTGTCCAGTTAGGTCGGTCCAACTTTGACAAAGAGGTCGCCCGAAGAATCCAACTCGGATGGGCAGCGTTCGGGAAACTACGCGATATCTTCTCGTCCAAAATACCGCAGTGCCTGAAGACGAAGGTTTTTAACCAGTGTGTGTTGCCAGTGATGACATATGGTACTGAGACGTGGTCTCTAACGGCTGGCCTTTTAGAAAAGTTCAGAGTCACACAACGAGCCATGGAGAGAGCTATGCTCGGAGTTTCTTTGCGCGACAGAATCCGAAATGTGGAGATTCGCCGAAGAACTAAGGTCACCGACATAGCTCTCAGAATCTGCAAGTTGAAGTGGCAATGGGCAGGCCACATCGCTCGAAGAACCGATAACCGTTGGGGAAGAAAGGTTCTCGAGTGGCGACCACGAACCGGAAGACGCAGCGTTGGCAGGCCTCCCACTAGGTGGACAGACGACATTGTGCGCGTCGCAGGTAACCGGTGGATGCAAATAGCCAATTGTCGTTCATTGTGGCGTTCTAAGGGGGAGGCCTATGTTCAGCAGTGGACGTCTTCCGGCTGATGATGATGATGATGACATACTGCATACATACATACATACACTCTGTAAACATCAATATAATTTAAGCTGAGTACTAATCATCTAAGAACGTGCGTTTTTATAATAATGTAGCAACAGAATCCTCACGCCAAATTGGTGTCTGATGATCTCTATTAACGTGTCACGGCTGATGGTTGCGCTCGCGCAGGAAACAATCGCAGATAATGATCGAACTGCTTACCGATATTAACATTCATCAGCGAACGCGGATGCTGTGGTCGAACAATTGCACATCCTGTTTCTAGCCCATAATCGTGCGCACGTAGTAGGTGTCTGGGAGGTTACCAAGCTAACATAAGCAAAGAATATCTTTTTAATAATTTAGATTAAGTTCATAGTTACAAAAATGTTAACAAATGTTAAATTATTTAACTGTTTCAACATTGGTTAACATTTTTGTAAAAATTAACTTAACATGAACTTAATCTAAATTACGAATACTGAAGCGAAAATAAATAGAATGATTGAAAAGTTATAGATTATTGAATCAGATCCAGAATGATGTGATCATTAAAAAATATAATTAAAAAACAAAAATTTTGTTAATTAGTTTATCCAAATCAAACAATAAGAAACGCTCAGTATGTAATTTCTCTACGGTAAGAAAGAAATAAAGTGTTCGCTGTTCCGAACGTAATTTTAAATACAATGTGTAAACTTTCCTATGCTTGTTCGCATTATTATACCGGTGTAAATAATCCGATTTTGATCAAACATTGTTGAAAGTTTAAACAATAAAATTTTTGAGAAGCAGAGTTTGCTAGGAAAAAAAACTAGTTTGGAATATAATTGAGATCTGCCGGTAACACGGAAAGGAAGAGTGCTTATGAATCATAATTATTATGAACTGCAAAATGATGTGTTGGAGGGGTCTAATAATGTTCTAATAAAGCTGCCTATTTATAGCTAACAAGGTTCATGAATTCAACATACATTATTTACGTATGTATGTTTTTTCTTACGGCTTCTTTTATACGGATGTCCTTAATGTGCGATGATATCATTAATTATCATATTAGATTTTTAACCTCAGTCTTGTGTGAAATAAACAAAGTAATTTATAAATATTACATTCGGGGTTTAACCATTAATAAAGGGATTATAATTTTGTTGTTGTTGAAACCCCGGCATTGCTGATGGCCCAT
This sequence comes from Furcula furcula, assembly GCA_911728495.1. Lineage (NCBI taxonomy): Eukaryota > Metazoa > Arthropoda > Insecta > Lepidoptera > Notodontidae > Furcula > Furcula furcula. The sequence continues at coordinate 10,056,920 of OU452256.1, read as the reverse complement.
GTTATTGACATAAGCCACCAAGCCAATGATACGTCCACCTTAGATTTTTGAATGTCACACGACAAATAAAGTAAATGTGTCCATTATTTATTTTTTATTTGACTTAAGGACGAGGACTTTTGTTTTTTGGAGAAGCTCAGAGTCACACAACGAGCTATGGAGAGAGCTATGCTCGGAGTTTCTTTGCGCGACAGAATCCGGAATGAGGAGATTCGCCGAAGAACCAAGGTCACCGACATAGCTCGTATAATATGCAAGTTGAAGTGGCAGTGGGCCGGCCACATCGCTCGAAGAACCGATAACCGTTGGGGAAGAAAGGTTCTCGAGTGGCGACCACGAACCGGAAGACGCAGCGTAGGCAGGCCTCCCACTAGGTGGACCGACGACATTGTTCGCGTCGCAGGAAACCGGTGGATGCAAATAGCAAATTGTCGTTCATTGTGGCGGTCTAAGGCCTTTGTTCAGCAGTGGACGTCTTCCGGCTGGTGATGATGATGATGATGATGAAGGACGAGACCAGCAAGACGTTCGCCTGATATTTAGCGACACGCCTGCCTATAGACAGTTGACTACACTGCTACTTGTGACGCCTCCTCTTGTAGCCTCCGTGGCGCAGTGGGAAACCGCTTGCTTTGTAAACCGGAGGTCGCGGGTTCGAATCCTGCGGGGAGCAACAAATTTGAGTTGTTGTTCCTTACTGGCTAGGAGAATGCAGGCCGATCACCTGATTGTCTGTAAAGTAAGATACGTTGGATGTGCATGTAAAAAGTCGGTCCTGCGCCTAACCTCTCCCCGGTCGTGTCGGTCTTCCGTCCCATCGGATTATGAGAGGTATTATATAAAGGAAGAGAGAGTGCACTTGTGTCTACGCAAGCGCTTGTGCACTATAATATCTCCTGCGTACATGGCTGATCTTGTGAAAGATTGGCCGCTGTGGTCGTTTCGGCCAGGACATTATTATTACTTGTGACGCGAGATATTAGTTTTTGACTCTCTCGAACCCGGTAATTTTATCAACGGTGTCCTTTAAGTCTATGTTTATCTGTAACATTATAGCTAAAAAAATAATGGACGGCTAGCTCCCAAAATTAGGAAGCTGATGAACAATTGTTCATTGCGAGTTTTTGTTCTCTTGTGGGGTTTTTTGTTAAGAATTTCTTCTTGTATAATAACATTGTCTAAAGCTGTTTGTAATGTATTGAAAACCGACCTCATAAGCAGTGGCCTAACTTGCCTTAGATGGGCCCCGTATCAAAATTTGTTGGGGGGCCCAAATTATGGTACCGCCTAAGGGATTATGTGAGAACAGGGATTTTACGAATTTTTTGTTACACATGTTCGGGGGCCCTGTAGCCCGGGGCCCCGTATCATTGATGGGGCTGATACGGCGGTAGCTACGCCCCTGCTCATAAGTCAGGAAGTTGTGTATAAATGTATTAATTAGATTTATGGATGATTAAAACACATGCCGCTTACAGAGGCATGAGATATACAAAAAATACAAGTAGGTAAAATAGAGCACCGATTTATATTTGCCGCTGTTGGATCCTGTTTTATAAGGGCCTTAAAATGTGCCGGTACTAAGGAGTTCTTTATACCAGTACCGATACCATAACCGTTACTGAATTTTTAGACGTAAATAAAAATTAAGTACCCTATGTACGATTGGCAAAATAATTAAGTTAACATAGTGGTTATACTCTCTATTAAAAAACGTGTTCATTCTAAACAAAATGAGCCACCGTCAAAAAATTGAAAATCATCCAAAGGGAAATGAAATCAACAATATATCAAAATTATCTACACATAACAATGGCATCATCAACACAGGTCATGCGCAGCAAACATGGGCCCCACGTTTACATAATGAGGTATTTCTCGAAAGTGCGTAAATATGCAATGTGCCGATTCATGCGGGCGCACACCAGTGACCTGCCGTGGTATTACATACCATGCTAAGGGTTTCTGCTAACACGTAAATGCTTTTGTCATTATGCAATATACGTGGCGTATTCTTTACTTTTGTTTAGTCCTAAAGAATTTTGAAACTTGAACAGGTCTACTTAGTTAAACAAAGGTAGTGATGCATGTCATACAGGGTTGAATGGAGAAAACACTCGTAGATTAGGTTGATTATAGTTTTTTACCCACTAGGACTGTGCATTCTAGATTATAGTGGATAATCTATATTGATAAAATAACAGGGTGTTTTATAAGGATCACGATACAGCCAAAACCATTTAACGTAGAATCCTGAAATTTGGAACCAACATTATTCAATTAGTCTGGGTGAACAATAAGAACGGATCAAAGATTGTACAAGAAAAAAAAATATCACATGGATACGAAACTTTGTCACCGAACCGAAGTAATTAAAAAACACGTGTATCACATTTTTTTTAAAATCGAACATTAAAAGGTTTTTAGCATGGTTTTTGAGTATCAAACGCGGAAAAAAAATTTCATGCTGCACTGATGAGACTTTGCGAATACATTCATCAAATTAAAGCAATTCGTGTATTAAAAATTATTTTTTGAGAATCAACCCCTAAGTCCAATTAGGGTCCAAAAAAATGTTTTTGACCTTCAGTCTTATGACTTCTTTTATGTCTAATCTAAGATCCTACTGTGCACCTCGCGCTTATAAATGACGGAGTTCTAAGTTGACAACCATGAAAAAAGAACATACAACCGATTTGAGAACCTCTTTAAGAACATGATAATGCAAAAAAAGCTTGCGTGTGTAATCTATTTAATACGGGTGTAATCGATATCACGATCCAATCTCACATTCGGCATTGTTTTACATTTCGTAGCCCGATCAAACATTTATTTTTACCACCGACTGAACGCGTGTTTTTTATAATTCTACCAAACAACATGTTAAACCTAGGTTCACGTTTAAATTAATCCAACACATCGTGCAAATATGTAAGTTCAATTTATAGGGGCTTAAAGCGGGTATTATAAATAACGCGCTACTTACGAAATGTCTGTGTGGAATCAAATAAAGTACAAAAAATATTAGTTAATTTTTTTGATATTAGTGAGATTTCGACAATAATAACATTAATTCGTACATACATCCAACATTTCCCTGACTACTATTTTACGAAAAAATAATTAAACAGCTAAAAGTTATGCAATATGACGCCTACGTTCTTGGGCTACTAAATCAGTCACATTTAATAAGCACGTACAAAATAAATTATAGAACCCAGAGCCAGTTATAACTAAGAAACCTGTTTGGAGGAAAGGTCAGCTGTGCATACCAGCTAGCAACGTCACGTCAAGCTCTGAATAACATGTGATTGTGACGTCGAATGCCGAAGCTATTTTCTAACTCACATTACCAAGATGATGGTCCAGGGTAGAGTCACCTTGAAATGAATCGGAAAGCTCATACCTCGCTACGTATTGTCTCATGACTTTGAATTGAAAATATAAACTTATCGTTCGATTTGTTTCGATTCAAAATAGATTTTGTAATGACGTTAGTTACCTTTGATGATATTTATGAAATGAATGTTTATTATATAAAAAAAGAATCCCTTTTCATTCATTTCATGGTATCTTCCCTAACAACTACCTCCATAGCGTAGCGTGAATCCACTTTGTAATCCTGCAGAAAGCTACAAGTATAAGTTCCTTACTGGTTTTAATGACAGGCTACATGAACAGGTTAGTAGATGACTGAAAAATTCTAACTAGTCCGTCATTTGTATTATCAAGAAATATTGTACACACATATTTTTGATTTGTTAATTAGACACAAAATGACGAAGATATAGAGCCCTATAAACGAATTTCAACGCACTAAATCTTCGTCACTTTTTGTTTTAATTGACAAAAGAAGCCTCTTTTGTCAATTAAAACAAAAAGTGACGAAGATTTAGTGCGTTGAAATTCCGCATTACGTCACACCTACGTAAAGTTTTTACTGAGACGTGACGTCGCGAGCCTCTACTCTAGTACTTTGACGCTATAAGTCAAAGTTAGAGATCTTTGTCAATTTCTATTTGTTATATAATAAAAATACTGAAGGACTAATTAGCATTATTCTTTGCTTACACAGGTATCATTCCTATTGTCTGGATAGTAAGATTATCCATTCGTCAGATGGGCTTGTCTCCAGGTCGTATTAATCTTCCGTCCCATCAGATTGTGAGAGTAAAGGAACAGAGAGTGCATCTGCGCTAGCACTTTACGTGCCTGTTTCCTACGTATTTGGCTGATCTTTTGAAATCATATCCAACATCGATCATGAGGGCATTATTATTATTTACCTGAAATAAACAATTGAAATAGAAACTGTGCTCGAACAATATACTAGTCAATGGCAATTATGATTCATTTTATCAACCCAAATACGTGTCAGTATGCATTCAAGTCAATATCAAGGACCTCATTTCTACAGTGAAAGTTGTCACATTGTCAATTATTCGTGGTACTTGGCGCACAGTGAGATGCAAAAATGATCAACAAAGGAGCTTCATTAGGTATTTCCCGTACAAAATGTATTTGATGTATGACTCAACCCGATTATAATACAAACACGTAAATACATATTTCGTGAGTGAGTATGAATTGGTTATTACGACATCAGTAACACTGGCGGATACGATATTTAAAATCACTTTTTTATGTAATCTACAGATAATGAACGCTTTATGTCTGCTAAATAAGCTTTAAAAATATTTTCTACATTGTAGAGATTGTATATAATTACAACTTCTATTCTTGCAAATATTTGTAAAAGCGTTTATTTTCACATAATCTAAAAACTCGCGCAAAAATGGGATTTCTTAATGATTAATGAATATTCTCCAAGCTTTGTACAGCAAACATTTCGGTAATATAATAAGTATAAGTCTCCAGTGTCAATGAATATCTAAAGATTTTCATTATAATAGCAGTGTTTAACTAGTGGGTATTTGAAACAGCTACAAAATCATCATCATTACAAATGTAGCCTGGCTCATTGGCGGAGAACGCGAGAGAAACTTGCACTTGCGCAACACACCCCGCACTTCGCACGTGTCATTGTTGTGCACTTTCTTTATGCATTTAGTTATGAATTACGTGAAACATTGCATTTTGCTGTTATCCACTCAAGCCGCAATATTTCCACAGCTATATTTAATTGTCACTTTCGTCAAATAACGCCACATTGTGATAGTTTCTTTGCAAATTAGTTATATTGTAACCTTTATAATATACAGGATCGTAAGCAATTTATTGACGCGATAAGCTCAACATCTTTATCTGATAGTAAGCAACATGCCTGCCCTTGTACTGGTAGACACTCGAGACTTTCATTATGAAGTCACTTCAGCCTGTAGCCTGATTCTCGTAATCAAAACAATAACGTTAACGTAGCGACTCAGTCGTTTAAACACTTTTCGTATTCACGTCCGTCGATTTTACTTCAACGGCAACGATTTAAAAGTCGTTCGATTAAACTATCCTTGGAGCGTATTCTGGTATAATAATCGTCGTTCAATCGTTTTATAGCGTTGACTAAATGGTATTCTCGTATGAAAATGACGTCACTACCGATCGGATGCCAACGAGTAAGCGTCAAATTCCGCGATTCAAGAGTCGTTGAACAAACGTTGGTTAATTGAGACGATTTTTGCTTTTCTTCTTCTTGTGGTGCGAGTCATAGTAATAAAATAACTTTTAAATGAGCCACGGACTTACGTATTTACTATCAAATTCGTCTGCACAGCAAGAAATACAAAAAGAAAGCTGATAAGGCGAAATATGTAAAATATAAATAAATACGTAAAATTTGGGATATGGAACGCGACTAGACATGATAGAGCTCATGTTAGAGATATATTGATTGTAGCACTAAGCTGGAACATGAGAGCTAGGAGTGAGTGAGTGAGACGAAAATAGGATCATACGCTGTGAGTGAAGAGAGTAATTAGAAGATAGTGTGAGCGAGATGGTTTTAAGGTAAATATACTTAGAGTAAGAGAGATAGAATAAACTAATAAATAGAGAAAAACAGGTATATTAATTAATAAACAATTAGTATGTTTGTGGAGGGAACGGAAACGAATTAATCTCGAGTTTCCCAAAGCCTAAGCTCTTAGCTTATCTCACAAAACTCCTACCAAGACCAAAAATTTATTAGAACGACATCTATCAGGGAATAGCAAAACGTACAGAACAATGACTCGTTGACTAATCGTTTAGTTTCGATCCAATTGAGTTGAAGTCCTATCGAACTACGTATATGGTATACGAGAATACCGATTTTGGATAGGACTTCGATCGAACGACAATAAAACGTCAACGAAATTTGGACTGTTTGTTATTACGAGAATCGGGCTATTCATCAGCTAAAGTGCACTTCAAACCAGAACAGCAATGTTTTGCGGCAGAATATCCTGCAAGCTTAGCATGGTAAGCAAATCTGAAAAAATTGGCGTTTTCTACATAGGCCTTTCATAAAGACAAGTCATTTTATATAGTAAATGACTTTTCCGTCTTGAAATTTACGGTATGCTCCACGGCGATCTATCAATATTTGCAGTTCTAGGCCCCCTGGACGGACCTTTTCCCAGGGTACGTACCACATAGTAAATTTTCTAATGAACTATTTGTACTAGCAATAGGTAGTTCGTTTATAGTGTCAATTGAAAAAAATATATTTCTTAATGACGTTTTTAAAGACAATAGTGTTGTCTATAAAAACGTCACAAAGGTTTTTTTTTTATTTTGGCTTAAGTTTGGCAGCAAATCTCACATCTGTGCTAACGAAAGCGTGTTCTTGCATATTTTTGGTAGGTCTACCCGGATATAAGACTCTCACACGTAGGTGTAAGAATTTCTGATATGTACGCGAATATTACACATTGAAATGAAACTAACATTACGGATTATATGGCGGTTTATTTTTAATTTTAATTGCTCTACGTTTCGAATACTTTACAGCGAATAGATCCACCGACTTTGGATCATTGAATAGGTTGCTACGAGTAGTAGGTAGAAAAATTATGATCAGAGTCTGGTGATGGGAGCAAGCAGGAAAGTGGTAACAGGATCTCGGCTCCATTGACGGGCCCGTTGGTCTAGTGGTTAGACACCCTGTCCGCTAACCGACGGGTCGTGGGTTCGATTCCCACCAAGTGTCTGGGTGTTATTTATCTATTTAAGTATGTATTTACAAAAAAAAAAATGTATATAAGTATTAATATCAGTTGTCTGGTTTCCATAGTACAGGCTCTGCCTAGTTTGGGATCAGATGACCGTGTGTGGATTGTCCCAAGATATTATTATTAAATGTAGAACCCACCGCATTTTAAATCTATGGTTAAATCTTGATGAATAGTTAGTAGACAGATACTGATCAGGGTCTGATAATGGTACAGGACAGTCATTTTAAGAAATTGTTCACATATTATGCCCGATTTTTTTTTATTTTAAATTTATTACGTTTGTATTGCAATACCGAATATTACCCTCAATGATTGGACAAGGTTTTGCAACACCCTGTATTGAGATATTTATGTTCGCAATGGATGGAATGTCGTAGGCCTAGTAGTGCCCGTTTAGGTTGTTCGTCCGTAAATAACGCACCGTGGGATGCAACTTAAATGTCAAAGCAGTTGTTTGCAAAATGTTTATAAAATGTTGAACCAACAATTTATTCGTCAGAAAAATATCTTCGAAAGTTGATGATCACACTTTTTGCCGTGGATTTCAATAAAATTGCCGCGTTAATTTTTTTCTTCTCTCTTTATTGCTGTCACGACTTTTTTGTCACGAGTAAACTTGAAAATATGTTGCTTATATTATCAAATTTATTCGTTAACAAACGCATACCACTAACGTCATCAACTAATGTTTGTATAGCTCCAAATATTCGCCATTCGAATAAAACAAATAGATAAATTTAAACTTTACAAATGTTAAAATAATGTATAACTGTTATAAATTGTTATACTGACATGATTTGACACTATCAAGCACACAACATCACATAATCAGAATTTTGAAGAACAATGAATATGATAAAGTATTTTTGCTTTGTTTTTGTCTTATTTGTGTTCGTTAATGAAAACTGAATGGTTCATGGATTCGAAAAGATACTGCAATGCAAATATGTTTTGCATAAGTTATTTGTTGTGAGTAGATGATATTCAAACGACTGCATCTTTTTTATAATTTCATCGACTATAAACACATCACCTGCTTTTTTCAACGATGTCACGCATATTAGTCTCTTTAGTTTTACCACTTTTGCATAAATTATACAATTTCTGCTATAAAATAAGCCCTTTTACTACGGGAATTTGTAAAATGTTTATTTATAAACCATAAAATGTTAGTTACTTAATCTGAAGACACTTTTAAAAATCTTAAAAAGTAACATTTATTAATCAACTTTCGAAATTTATTGAACTCTATTTTCTGGTGCTTAAAGTCAATGAGCGCAACACTAAATTGGTTATTTCTTGTCAACATTAGGTGTTAAATAAATCAGCACCATTTATACTACTCCAACGTGGGCATAATGATTTACTTTAAACATTACAGATCAATCTTTCTGTTGTTCATCAAGGGATCAATTAAGACGTATTGCTCCAGCACATAAGTTTTGATTAGCTGTGTAAGGTTCCATGTGTTCTTTGGAGTCGCTGAACGTTTGGGGTGTGGGCCTTAGATATCCATCGACTACGGCCGTGACCATAGATAATCTATACTTATAATAAAACTGTAACAGGTACAATTCTGTACATTGAAGATATTTTGAAAATTATATTTGGAGGGCATTCTATAACCGATACTGAGGCCGAAAATATTTTTTTTTTAATTTTTGTCTGTCTGTCTGTCTGTCTGTCTGTCTGTCTGTCTGTATCACGGCTGCGCATCACGCCGAAACTACTGAATGGATTCAAATGAAACTTGGCATGATTTGAGATCTTACTACGAGGTAGGACATAGGATACTTTTTATCCCGTAATCTAGCACGGTTCTTTTAGGAGAGGGGATTAAAGTCAAAATGGGTAGTTGGTTATACGCTTGGTCCGATTTTATCAATTTTTCTTTATAATATAATAAATATTAGTAAGGGAACACTCATAGAGAGTTGTTATTAAGGTTTTGTAATCGATCGAGTTAAGCAACGTTAAGTAAGGTCATTAAATAGATGGGTGACCGTTTAACGCCATTTGAACTAAACGGGTCCGTGCTTCGGAGAGCAAGTAAAAAGTGGGTCCCAGTTTTTAACCGACTATAAAAAAAAGAGGTTATGTATTCGATGCGAATGTCTGTTATTAAAAGTTTAGTTAACGTAAAAATAGCGCAGGCGGAGCTGCGTGGGTCAGCTAGTACACTATAAAGCCGTGATTCCAAGGAGGACTGCGTCTCCGTGAGGTTCCCTGGGGGCTACAATGCGCCCCTGGGGAGGCAGGCTCTAAGGCAAGTCACTGAGGGACACCTGGTCCAAATCCTACCAGCGAATCCAGTTTCTCCTCCCATATGCAACAACCGTGAGGATTTTAGTGGGCAGAATCCCACATACCCTGGTTGACGCGCATAGGTTCTTGGGACTTATTGAAGGTTTGCCCCACGAGAACAAAAAAAAAGTTCTATGTGTTAGAGGTCGACTATACAAGCTCATTTTAACTCCAGGCTAATAAGGCTGCTACGAAAAATTCCCGATAGAAAACTGCAATAATACCTACTTTGCTGGACCTAGGAAACGAAACAAAAGACCACGTTATCAACAGACCATTGAGTATTGACTGACTAACTAAAGCTTTGTAATTTTCTGATATGCGGATTAGAACTGACACATTTTATTCCTTCTAATATAAGTAAGGTACAATGGTCGATCGTTCGAGTTACTTACAGTTATAATAATGTTTTATGTGTGATACATTGAGTTCAAATCAAAATGTATAAAGTTATTCCACAAAGGTATTTGACACGTTATTGAGAAGCTTTAGCGAAGTTGCACAGTTAAAATAGCAAAAACGTTTAATAAAACATATCAATTATCACTGCATAAAAAATACATTACATTACAAAAATTAACACATTTTTATAATGGCATACTTACAGTCGAAGTATAAGAAGTAGTTTCTTTTATAGTTCGAGCTCATGACCTAAATGACGATCGCTAGCATCGAGGTAACCATAAATAAGCCAATTGATATTTTTTATAGTCAAATATGTAGAGGTTAACGTTTTATGTGTGCGGAAATAAACGTTTTCCTACCATATGTATAAGGTCAAGGAGCAGGGTGAGGGCCTCGTACTATCAAAGTAGTGACCGAATATTTCCGTAACACTAAGGTGAATGTCGTAACGCAACATAGCAACACGTTTTTTTCCCCGAAGTAGGCAGTAGAAGTATGCAAAACTACACCCACATTTCACCAGGTTATTTAGTTCTCATGTGTCCATATCACCTTCGAGCTCCAAAAATGTTCTTACATAAAAACCTAATAGTACTTTGCCCGACCTGTAAATCTAAACATCAAAGTACTTTGACTGACATGCTAAAATGTTTAACTCATACATTTTTTTTTGTTGTAGCTCATTGTTATTTTGCTGGCCTTTATTATGATTTCGGAGTGCTATCTGTATATTTATCATAATTTATTTATATATATAATACTTATATTTATAGTTCTCTTCCTATATATATGTTGGTATGTAAGAAATATTTATATATATTTATATGTATGTATATATATTATATATAAATAGGTACACTTATTATATGTATTTTTATTAGTGTATATTGTCTCACCCATTAACTACCCCACTTTTCGTATTCCATGCAATCTTTTTTCCATCCCAAGGTTGCCTGGAAAAAATTGCGGATAGCGATAAGGCCGCCCTTTGTACAAATTTCTTCAAGTCCGTTTTATTGTTTTTTTTTATGTGAGTACAATAAAGTGTATAAATAAAAATAAATAAATAAATTTTTAAACAGGTTTACGGAAAACATATTAGTGGCACTCTATTATGGTCACCACAACATCCCTCAATATTCATATTTCCTTACTGCTTTGCAAACACTAACAAAGAAAAAGAACAATTATTTATTGCCCCTTTTAAAATATACAGGGTGTGAGTACCGAAAACTTTTATATAAGACTAGCTGACCCACGCAGCTCCGCCTGCGCTATTTTTACGTTAACTAAACTTTTAATAACAGACATTCGCATCGAATACATAACCTCCTTTTTTATAGTCGGTTAAAAACTGGGACCCACTTTTTACTTGCTCTCCAAAGCACGGACCCGTTTGGTTCAAATGGGGTTAAACGGTCACCCATCTATTTAATGACCTTACCTAACGTTGCTTAACCCGATCGATTACAAAACCTTGATAACAACTCGCTATGAGTGTTCCCTTACTAATATTTATTATATTATAAAGAAAAAATGATAAAATCGGACCAAGCATATAACCAAGTACCCATTTTGACTTTAATCCCATCTCCCAAAAGAACCGTGCTAGATTACGGGATAAAAAGTATCCTTTGTCCTACCTCGTAGTAAGATCTCAAATCATGCCAAGTTTCATTTGAATCCATTCAGTAGTTTCAGCGTGATACTCAGCCGAGATACAGACAGACAGACAGACAAAAATAATAAAAAATTACATTTTCGGCCTCAGTATCGGTTATAGAATGCCCTCTAAATATAATTTTCAATATATCTTCAATGTACAGAATTGGACCCGTTACAGTTTTATTATAAGTATAGATTTCTCATAATGTCCGTTTCAAGATTACAGAAACCATTTATTTATATGGAAAATGACAAATGTCTAACTTGTTAATTTTTGAGCATGTAATGAATACGTGCGGAATAATATTTATTTTTCAAATTACATTGCTAATTTTAATATTTTTTTATGACCACACAGAAATCCGAAAGACGCAGGGCTCCGTCAAGCTATTTTGGCAGGTGATATCTACTCCCTTGTTTTGTTAACCACAATTACAAGAAGAAATTACAAGAAAAAAAATATATTATTTTGTTTTCATCATATTACTTAGGCTAAATAGGTTTTATGTCTTGTGAATGATATATCAAATGATTTTATATTCAATGTATGTTATGCTTAATTAAAATAGTCATTTTAAAATTATATCAATCGTTTAATATAGCAACTGATCATTATCTATACTTATAATAAAACTGTAACAGGTCCAATTCTGTACATTGAAGATATTTTGAAAATTATATTTGGAGGGCATTCTATAACCGATACTAAAGCCAAAAATGTATTTTTTTTTTTATTTTTGTCTGTCTGTCTGTCTGTATCTCGGCTGAGCATCACGCCGAAACTACTGGATGGATTGATACGAAACTTGGCATGATTTGAGTTAATACTCCGAGGTAGGACATAGGATACTTTTTATCCAGAAATTCGGCACGGTTCACTTGGGAGAGGGGACTAAAGTCAAAATGTGCACTTGGTTATACGCTTGCTCAACAATTTTTCATTATAATTATAATAAATATTTGTAAAGGGAACACCCATAGACAGTTGTTAACAGTGTTTGGAAATCGATCAGGTTAAGCAACGTTAGGTAAGGTCATTAAATAGATGGGTGACCGTTAAAAGCCCTTTGAACTAAACGTCTCCGTGCTTCGGAGGGCAAGTACAAAGTGGGTCCAAGTTTTTAACCGACTTTAAAAAAGGAGGTTTTGTATTCTATGCGAATGTATATTATTGAAAGTTTAGTTAACGTAAACACAGCGCGGGCGGAGCTGCGTGGGTCAGCTAGTATCAAATAAAATTATAGATTCAGTTCTTATATCTTGTAAATATTAGAGATTTTGTAGTTATATCTATTACTAGCTGACCCGCGCAGCTCCGCCAGCGCTTAATATTATTTTTCTTAACTGTTTTCTTGGATTTTCCCGATATTTATATTTTAAACCCTCTGGCCTAAAATTTTAACGGCCATAAAGAGTTCCAGAAGAACAGTTTGCTAAATATTTTGTATATGGCATAAGCTAGCATTAGTTATGCAATGTCAAGCAAGGCCAATCCATGGATAGCCGTCGACGTCCGGATTTCTTTGTACGTTTGAACTAAGCTTCCCTGTGCTTCGGAGCGCGCGAAAAAAGACGGTTCCGTATGTTGTAGACAGTAGTCGTTACCTTCGGAGTCGCCCTAGGACGTCCATTGAGTACGGCGGTGACTCCGAGTAGGACGGGCGGCGGCGGGATTGCGACCCCCGTTCCCGTGAGCACCGTGTCTGGTTCCCGGGAGGCTATAATGTGTCCCCCGGCGGCGGGCTCAAAGGCAAGGCACTGAGGGGCAGGGGGCTCCTGGCGCAGTTCACACCGGAGAGCCTGGGGGTCCCCTCTCATGTGCCGATGCGACAGCTGCGGGTGTTTTAGTGGGTAAGATTCCCTCATATCCCGATCGAGCCCCACAGCTCCCGGGGACCTATAGATGATTCCGCGAAAAAAAAATACAGTTGTCGTTATGCAGTCATAGGGCCTAAGGGCAGCTTCAATAACTCTACTGACACCAGCTTGGCCACTAACCAAAAGACAAAAAAAATAAAAAGGATCATTACATGCACGTATACCTAATTAGTTTTGTAGTATTCATTTATATCTATTACGATACTAAGTAATACCTTCTAGTTGAATTATTCGTAAACTGTATGTCCAACTAACCTCAGACACCTTGTTTGTATGCAGCTGCAATGGCTCAATCTGGATGTAGTATTCTATTTCACTGATTTTTATAAAACATGTACCATGTGTATCTTCTAAGTTGGGATAGTACCTACTTTACCCTTCGGAGTCGCTGGACGTTCGGGGTGTTACCCTTAGAACATCCATTTAGTACGGCGGCGACTCCGAGGAGGACGGAGGCGGGGTTTCGACCCCCGTCCCCTCGATCACCGTGACTGGGGCCGCCGGGGGACTATAATGCGCACCCCAGCGGTGGGCTCAAAGGCAACTCACTGGTGCAGGAGAGACCTGGGTCCCCTCTCATGTGCCGATGCGACAGTCGCGGGGGTTTTAGTGGATAAGAATCCCACATACCCTGGTCGAGCCCCACAGCTCCTGGGAATCTTTTGAAGATTACCACCGCGTCAAAATAAATACCTACTTCACTATTTGGAGTCATTGGACGTTTTGGGGTATGAGCCCTAGACGTCGATCGAGTAGGTACGGCGGCGACTCACAGGAGTACGGCGGCGGGGTTGCGACCCATGTCCCCGTGAGCACCGTGTCTGGTTCTCATGGGGCTATATTGAGTCCCCCGGCGGCGGCGGGCTCGCAGGCAAGGCACTTAGGGATTCCTGGTGCAGATCCCACCGGAGGGCCCAGTCCCCTCTCTCATGTGCTGATGCGCCAGCTGCGGTTGTTTTAGTGAGTAAGAATTCCACATTTCCCAGTTGAAATCGGTGGGGGCACGGGTCCCAAAAACTTGTCGAAGGTTGTTTCCGCGAGAACAAAAAAGTACCTCCTTCAATATTATACATTGCATTGATTTGCATACAGCCGGGCCGTTTTTCCGTGATCAGACAGACAGAATTGTTAAAAGTATATTGTGTTCTTGCTTGCTTATTTATTTCTAAATTTACAATTTACAGACTTTCAACCTTTACTGTTTTAGTCATGTTTTAGTAGATACAGATAGATAGATCCTTAGACTATATGATCTAAGATTATTTCGTCTTATCTTTAACAATTTATGCAGCGCACGCGAAGAAAGAACGGATTGACAATTTTAAATTCGAAGTATCTTTTGAACGGAATGTCCGATTTCAATAATATAAATAATAATGTATAGATATTGAAGCAGACTTGAATAAAACATGATTTAATTGGATAAGGATTATTATAAAGGTATCAATAACATCATCTGAATGAAGACGGAACTTTTATCAACATATAAAATATAATAGGTCCCCGGGAGCTGTGGGGCTCGATCGGGATATGAGGGAATCTTACCCACTAAAACACCCGCAGCTGTCGCATCGGCACATGAGAGGGGACCCCCAGGCTCTCCGGTGTGAACTGCGCCAGGAGCCCCCTGCCCCTCAGTGCCTTGCCTTTGAGCCCGCCGCCGGGGGACACATTATAGCCTCCCGGGAACCAGACACGGTGCTCACGGGAACGGGGGTCGCAATCCCGCCGCCGCCCGTCCTACTCGGAGTCACCGCCGTACTCAATGGACGTCCTAGGGCGACTCCGAAGGTAACGACTACTGTCTACAACATACGGAACCGTCTTTTTTCGCGCGCTCCGAAGCACAGGGAAGCTTAGTTCAAACGTACAAAGAAATCCGGACGTCGACGGCTATCCATGGATTGGCCTTGCTTGACATTGCATAACTAATGCTAGCTTATGCCATATACAAAATATTTAGCAAACTGTTCTTCTGGAACTCTTTATGGCCGTTAAAATTTTAGGCCAGAGGGTTTAAAATATAAATATCGGGAAAATCCAAGAAAACAGTTAAGAAAAATAATATTAAGCGCTGGCGGAGCTGCGCGGGTCAGCTAGTCAACATATAAAATATAAAAAGTATTGTAGTGACATAACTCTAATAGTTAGACATATGGTATCGCGGATTTTTTTGTAGATATTGTTACGTTCTATAATATTGTTACGACCGAGAGATAAAAGTGTTTATTACTCCGTTAATTATTACTTAATTGCAATGATCTCAAAACGCATTGTTAGTCTATAGGTCTACTATCGATTCGTACCGAAAGATCTCGAATTCTCAATAGAAAGTAGGTCCCTCCAATTCGCAAGTACTTGTGTAAGTACCTACCGCTCGCTCGCTCACGTGTCACTGCCCCCGCCTATTGTTAGTTCATTCTCGAAGGTCGCGCCGCTATTGTATCTCGCGAAAACGATAGAATAGGTAAGTACATAGTAGTACATTCGAGAGAGTTCCACCCCTCTGTTAATTTAGGTATATAAGCCGACGCATAGTGGCGTCCGGACAGTTTGTGTTTACAAGCGACAGCGGAAACATCTTAAGGAAGCGATCGAAGAGAATTGTACCAGCGACCCTTGCGAAGACTTTGGACTACTGAGAAGTACTGTGCGACTCGGACTACTGTGCCTTGTGTGTATACTGTGCCGTATAGTGTATACAGTGTGAGTGTACGTGTAATAAAATCTTCTTTTACGTTAATCGGCATTTTAATACCCACCCGCACGTAAACTGTTCTTCTGGAACTCTTTATGGCCGTTAAAATTTTAGGCCAGAGGGTTTAAAATATAAATATCGGGAAAATCCAAGAAAACAGTTAAGAAAAATAATATTAAGCGCTGGCGGAGCTGCGCGGGTCAGCTAGTCAACATATAAAATATAAAAAGTATTGTAGTGACATAACTCTAATAGTTAGACATATGGTATCGCGGATTTTTTTGGAGATATTGATACGTTCTATAATATTGTAGAACATTTTTTTGTTGTATCATCAATAGTTTCCGCAGCGCATGCAATGACAGACATTTTATGATGAGTTTTTCACACCTTGGGTTACATTATTTTAATTTTAGTAGGGATCCCTATTTTCTTAAAAATATGAAATAGTCTATGTTACTCAGTGAAGATGTAGCTTTCTAATGGTGAAAGAATTTTGGAAATCAGTTCAGTAGTTTTGGAGCCTATTCATTACAAACAAACAAATCTTTCCTCTTTATAATATTAGTGTAGATGTAGATTGATACGTTCTATAATATTGTAGAACATTTTTTTGTTGTATCATCAATAGTTTCCGCAGCGCATGCAATGACAGACATTTTATGATGAATTTTTCACACCTTGGGTTACATTATTTTAATTTTAGTAGGGATCCCTATTTTTTTTAAAATATGAAATAGTCTATGTTACTCAGTGAAGATGTAGCTTTCTAATGGTGAAAGAATTTTGGAAATCAGTTCAGTAGTTTTGGAGCCTATTCATTACAAACAAACAAATCTTTCCTCTTTATAATATTAGTGTAGATAATATTAGTGTAGATTACTTACCCGTTCCTACAGGTATCTTCACATTCTAAAAATCTTGTAAAGTCCGCAATTTGACCGACTGTTATCGCTATCGCTTTTGATGTTTTTACACAAACAGTAATAAATAATGATGAATCCGACAGATAATAGGCACTTAACATTTATTTTATTTATCTACGAGTGTGAAATTAAAATTTAAAATACTTATTTGATTGCGTCGCCTTTGTCGTGAATCGCGCATATTATGAAACCTAGGTAGGTATAGCACGACGACACCTGTTTATGTGATAAAAATGAAAAATGGTAATTTTATAACCTTATGGTAAAGATATTTTACTATTGCCATACCTATTCCATAAAAGTTTCTATTTTTTTTTAAACTGACATCGGAGAGAACGAACTCTCAAAATGAAATAACCATCTGATCACAAACACAGACATACAGACAGACAGGCGTCAAACTTATAAAACCCTCGTTTTGGGTGGAAGTCTAAAAAGAAACTGCGTTAGTTGAATAGTGCCGCCAGAACGTTGTCAAAAACCAAGAAGCGCTTAAAGCAAAGGTGACATTACAATATTGCCCAATGTAGAATCAGCTAGTTAGTAATAAATATCTTAATAGTTTGAGCTCTAGTTGGATGTCAAACAACAGGTAAATTCAAAGATATTGAAATATCCGAGACTGCGTCGTCCGCTCTAATACTTTTTGCTTGGCGCAAGTCGGGAAGTCGGTGTACGTGGATCGGATATAAGAAAGAAATCCAAATTATAATATAGCTGCTATATCTTATCTGTTTTTTAGGAGTCAAGGGTTTTAAACAGTATACCAATTAGCTTGCGAAAAAAACAAGCAAAAATAAAATGCATCTTTTATGTATTGCATATCTGTAATAAATGTACAACAAATACGTGTAAACTTACATTACATCAATTTATAGAAAAAAATATCTACATATGTATGGCCCGAATGAGCTCTGAAGTGATCTCATTTAACGTTAATCTGCTCAATCGTTAACGAACGTTTGACTGTATAAATCCGCTCGCCTTCGAATGCTCGCGGTGACCTTATAAACACATTAATCAGGTACTCCATCATAATCATGCATTGGAAATTCAACTGCCATAAAATTATAGGTATATTAAGACGCTACGGTCGTTTACGGCATTACATTCTGTTAACTTATTTTAACTACAGACTCAATTGGTTCGGCGTGAGGATATTTCACAAGAGCAACCTCGCGGTGTGAGCGAGCGTGACTCAGCGGATCAGATGACAAGCCTCGTACACTGATTATCCGACAGACCTTTCCATAACTTTGACTGTGTACCACAGATTAAGTATTCATAGAGACAGGCCTACTAACGTTCTCCAAAAATAATGTAGACTGCCTAAATCCCACACTAAGCTCACTAACTTGCAATATCACATTCACTGTGTGTGAGTAGTTTTCACGTAACTTAGCGAACAGATATGTCATTCCCATATATTTCTTTCTATTCTCTAGCGTTCCATTTTGTAGAATGACAACTTGTCTGGGCCCTCGGGTTTCCTTCCAATGTCACAATAATTATGTGGAACTGGGGTGCGCAGCCTCCTTATCGTAGTTGTTCTACGACATGGAATGCTAAAGAATATAAAATGTATGGGAAAGACATATCACTTCGCCAAGTCATGTGAAGAGATATATCATTCCCATACTACATTTGTTTTCTCTAGCATTTCGTTGTAGAATGAAGACTTGGCCTGGACTTACAACGCCACGTAGGTACGACAGAAGTACGGCAATAGAAGAATGCGCACCTCCGCGGAGTGTATGCTGGACAATAAGCCCTAGAACATCTTGCTGGTTGACCCATTTTTCTATATATTCATGATGAATTGAAAAGAAGAAGACAGTAAACAACATGAAACATTATATCAACTGTCATTATTCTATTAGGTACTATTAATAATTTAGCACTAAATAAGGAAAAGACGAAATGTATTAGGTTTTCATTGCCAAATGTCAGAAGTAGTAAATGTGATATAATACTAAATAAGGAAAAGCTTGAGTTTATTAGCAGCACAGTTTTCTTAGGGATTACGCTCGACTGCAAGTTACAATGGGGTCCCCATATTAAAGCTTTGGTCGGACGGCTTAGTTCAGCTGCTTACGCAGTCAAAAAAATCAGACAGTTAACAGATGTTAATACCGCAAAAATAGTTTATTTCAGCTACTTTCATAGTATCATGTGTTATGGCATTCTACCATGGGGCAGAGCGGCCGACATAGAATCGATCTTTATTTTGCAAAAGAGAGCTATTAGGGCTATTTATAACTTAGGTAGTCGCGAGTCCCTTAGAGAATTGTTCAAAGAGGTCAACATAATGACGGTCGCTTGCCAATACATTTCTGA
The DNA here is from genome assembly GCA_911728495.1 of Furcula furcula. Taxonomy (NCBI): domain Eukaryota; kingdom Metazoa; phylum Arthropoda; class Insecta; order Lepidoptera; family Notodontidae; genus Furcula; species Furcula furcula. Next base: position 10,037,535 of record OU452256.1, on the reverse strand, counting down.
AAATATCATGTATGTCCGTAAAAATCTACATCTTTTTAAAAAGTTAGGTGATAGGCATTCATATAATACTGTGTTTCGGTGTGTACAACCAGTGTTTCGGTTATCAAAAATCCATACATCTTTCATGGGGTATTGTGTTAAATTTTACAATAAAATACCTTCTAATATTACCTTGCTTACGGACTGTAAATTTAAGGCTTGTATAAAACGCACACTTTGTAAACGGGCGTACTACACACTAGATGCCTATTTAAAGGATAAAGATGCTTGGCTAGGTGCATGTCCAGCTCCTATGGAACGAAAATAGCTGTTAGCTATTTCATATAAATGTATACTGATATATATATGTATGTATATATACATATATATATATGCATGTAGAGATATATATATATGTAATTTCTCTGTGCCACTTCCTTATGTTAAGGTTTCATTCTATTGGTTACTATTGTTATGTAAGTACATGATTGACGATTCATAAGCACCCACTGTATGGTTTACATGAATAAAAATAGTTCTGATTCTGATTCTGATTCTGTTTATAATCCACCTAGACTACAATATGACTGCTCTAACAACTTGATTACATACATTAATTTATTAATTTTGACTGCCTCCGTGGTCTAGTTATTGCTAATGCAGTTCGATTCTATTAGGATAATACAATATGTAGAAAGTAGATTGCTCTAAAGTATTTGGTCCACATAAGCCACCAAGCTCGTTGAGCTAAGCGATAGTTTTTTATGCCTCTGGAATCCTACAGATTGCCAAGTCAGGCGGAAAGTGAAAGTGGGTTTGTTTTCGAGAAAATTATCAGTATCTTCTGGGGTTTGATTCTCACAGCACACCTCCTTACATAATAGCCGAAAGGATATAGTTGCTATGTGCTATATTTCCTCAAACTTTCAAATTTATTTTAAACTAGCTGACCCACGCAGCTCCGCCTGCGCTATTTTTACGTTAACTAAACTTTTAATAACAGACATTCGCATCGAATACATAAACTCCTATTTTATAGTCGGTTAAAAACTGGGACCCACTTTTTACTTGGTTTCCGAAGCACGGACCCGTTTAGTTCAAATGGCGTTAAACGATCACCCATCTATTTAATGACCTTACCTAACGTTGCTTAACCCGATCGATTACAAAACCTTGATAACAACTCTCTATGAGTGTTACCTTACTAATATTTGTTATAATTATAAAGAAAAATTGATAAAATCGGACCAAGCGTAGAACCAAGTACCCATTTTGACTTTAATCCCCTCTCCCAAAAGAACCGTGCTAGATTACGGGATAAAAAGTATCCTATGTCCTACCTCGTAGTAAGATCTCAAATAATTTCAAGTTTCATTTGAATCCATTCAGTAGTTTCGGCGTGATCCTCAGCCGCGATACAGACAGACAGACAGACAGACAGACAAAAAATAAAAAATTACATTTTCGGCCTCAGTATCGGTTATAGAATGCCCTCCAAATATAATTTTCAAAATATCTTCAATGTACAGAATTGGACCTGTTACAGTTTTATTTTATGTATAGATGTTTGGATAGTTTACAGGCGTAATCAGCATCGTTCTCCAAAAGAGATTCTCGAAGTTAATTGCGCTAAAATGGTCACTCGCTACACTGACTGTAGAAAACAAAGTAGCCACTAAATTATATATACACATACTTACATACATAGTTGCAAATCCATGTAACTGTAATGTAGTTTTATCTGCTCACTAATCTAAGGCCACGATCTTTGAACAACGTTCAATGAAAATATAGTTTGAATCGTGTAATGTTTATTTTGGCCTTCCATGTTTTTATGTGCGGCTGATGTACTGGGTTTTAATAACTAAAGCTTAACGTTCACTAGCGTGTAACAACATAATAATATTATGTTTTTATTACTGCAAGTAATTAGATTATAGTCTCTCTGTGACATACGTCTTGAGTGCAAAGCTTTTGCCATCTCTATAAAATAATTAATCATCGTATATTAAAGATTTACCGAAATTTTTAATTCATCATTATCAGTTAAAAGATGGCTACTGCTTGAAAAGGCCTCCTCTTTCGTAGGGAGGGGTTGCCAATGTCGCCACGCTAGGCAGACGTCTTGGAGATTGCAGTGTCGGTAATCGATAATCCAATAGAAAAACGCTGCTGCCCGTCTTCTTGTTTTCCCTTAGTTACCTTTTACGATATCAAATGGAAGGAGATGGTAGAGTGCTATTGTTTTTAATGGTTAGTGGCCAGTGTCAGAGTTGTCCAAGATATCCTAAGCCTCTGAATTGGCTGTCTAGATTACAACTGGGACAGACTTTTAACGTACCCTTCGAAGCACGAAGACGCTTAAAATGCCACTTACTGCCGGTCCCAATATCCTATCGATCTCTTACTATAAGTTATAGTTAATAGTTACTATCCATATGACACCCACTAGGTGGACCGACGACATTGTTCGCGTCGCAGGCAACCGGTGGATGCAAATAGCAAATTGTCGTTCATTGTGGCGGTCTAAGGGGGAGGCCTTTGTTCAGCAGTGGACGTCTTCCGGCTGGCGATGATGATGATGATCCATATGACATATTTCTGTTTCAATAATAACACATTAGCAGCCTACTATTGGTTGTCCAAATGACAGGCTGTCAGGGTTTTAGCTATCGCTCGATTTCGGAGGTTTATCGCGGCATATCGATGACTTGATCGATGATTTTAACTTATAGTTAGGGATCGATAGGATATTGGGATCGGCAGTTAATGGTAGGTGACCGTTTGTTAACGGTGAGTGACCGTTCCTTGGGCTTATCTTGCCTGACGTTGCTTAATTAACTTTTATCGAAAACTGATTGGCTATGAGAACCTCATAGGTTTAGGTTTTGAAGACCCCACCCAATATTACACATCATAAACAGTTCACATACAAATAGAATGAATTCAGTACTTTTATGCATCAATGATTTTGTTCAATTAGACGGTACGCGCCATTGGACGATTGATACTCGTTGTCATAATTCAGACACTGCTTCGACTTTTGTACAATCATCGTCTTTATTGTATTCCAAATTCGTTCCAAGTGCGACATTTAGATTCTTGGTTCCAATAGAAAAAGATAACCTGACATTTTGTTGCTCTTTTAAATTCTGTAAAATGGCATGACTATACATAATATATTTTTAAGCAATAAAGGTGATTTTGGAACATTGAAGTATGATGTATAAAATATTTTTTATTCATGACAAGCTAGTGCTTGATTGCTGTCCCTCCTACAGCAAAACGCACGTAGGTAAAGCACACTAATAGCTATCCCTATTCACTCTAGCCTTGAAGACGCCCACATTATAATCGGGCGGGAAAACCGGCGCAGGCAAACTATGCCAGTTCATAGCTGTCCTGTCCTTAATATAAGCGAAGAAGCAAATCATTTAGTCCGGACTGAAGGCACGTTCACCACATAAGGGTGCATATGCGCTGTGCGTCTCGTCGACCGATGATAGATGAGGGATGGTGGAATCAAGTCATGCAATTCCTGCGAACAATCTCCAAAATACATCCTTTAGATGTATATGAATTATAATATCTTTGGTATGTAAGTACTTACCATGTTTTGAAACAATTTTATAATATACTAGCTGACCCGCGCAGCTCCGCCCTCGCTTTTGTTACATTTTGCTCCCCTTTTCTCCCTCCTCCCTAGATAAATCTCTATCCATATCTCTCTCTCTTATAAAAAAAATCTAATTATATGCTCTTTCTCTCCTCTCTCTTTCCCCCTCCCGCTTCGGATTCCGTCACACTCCCCCTCTTCCTCTCCCTGTTGTCCCCTCTCTGAACCCTCTCCCCTCTCTCTTCTACGAACTTGCTCCTTCTCACTCCCCCCTTACTCCACCTAACTCCCCCGATTCCTCACCCCATCACCCCCTCCTCGAATCCCCTCTCCCTCTTTATCCTCTCTTGCACCCTCCTCTCGTTCTATGTATCCTCGTCAATCATGGTATCAGCGGCATTAAATATACTTTATGACCTATTCTCAGACCTCCCCGATATGCACACAAAATTTCATACAAATCGGGTCACCCATCTGTTTAATGATCTTGCCTTATGTTGCTTAACCTAGCGGTATGAAATATACTGTATGACCTATTCTCAGACCTACCCGATATGCACACTTTCATATAAATCGGTTCACCCATCTATTTAATGACCTTACCTAACGTTGCTTAACCTTAACCTACCGGGATAAAAAGTCCTATGTCCTATGTCCGTTTCCTGGTTCTAAGCTACCTCCCCACCAATTTTCAGCCGAATCGGATAGGCCGTTCTTGAGTTGTAAAAGTTCTATAGTGATTGTATGTCCAATTCCGCCGATAGATGGCGCTGTTCATAATGTAAATCACGCTAACATCGTAAATTACTGTCTAATGATATTCGATAATGAAAGTTCTTAGTGTTTCGCATCTTTTATTGTTGCGGATGTGATACAATACCTATACACTACCTGGACTTGGGGAGTTTCATTAAAATTTCATGAACTGGCTTTTAAATAAAATGAAATGTTATTTTTCCCTTGCCTATTTCTTTCCTAATCTAGTTTGGACTCGCTCGGGAATTACAGATTTTAACTTTTCAAAGATATAATTATATTGCTATCAGCAAAGTACTTAGAACAATACAGAAATCTAATGAAAATTTCCTGGGTGTACCGGAACGGCTTACCCCTTACAAAAATTAACCCTTCGCCACTGCCATATCTTATGCAAACTAAATGTCTGCTCAGTCCCTATTGTATATAGCGTAATAATATCTTAATGATTAACTGATCAGTCTATAATTACCCTATTCATATACAAAGGAAATTACGTGGTAATATGTGCAAGTAATGTTTCACTGCTTAGCCCCTATGAAACATATCACGTTTTATATACCAATTTATACCCCTACTTCTACACAACACATCAGTGAAAGTCCTATCAAAATCCATCCACGGTGTAATGTATGTAAGCACCTTTACATATGCGCCAGAGGCGCCATCTTGATGATATATATTATCGTTGGTTATCTGTGGTTCTGTTGCAATAAAATCTCTGAAGGCAACGCAAGCATTTATTTATTTCCGCATCATTCCCATGCTCCAGCCATCTCATATCCACCCAGAACACTCCAGTGGCAACGAGGTACGTACGAACTCTCGTGTATAATAGAAATAAAGAGTTTTGTCGAATAGCACAAGATGTCCATCGGACGTATTCAGGAATTTAATGTACAAAAGGATGACTTAAGGTTATACATGGATCGCTTACAACAATATTTCGTTGCAAACAAAATTCCGAACGAACTGCAGGTGCCCACATTAATTACTGTAATGGGCGCGGAATGTTACGAACTTCTAGTGAATTTATGCACGCCAAGCAAACCCCATACCAAAACTTTTAAAGAACTTTCGGACATCTTGGAAAAACATTTGCAGCCAAAACCAAGTTCACTCGCAGAAAGATATAAATTTCGTCATAGAGTACAGAAGGACGGCGAATCAATAGCGGAATACGCCGCAACTTTAAAAAGAATGTCTAAAACTTGCGAATTTGGACAGGAGTTGGAAGAAAACCTTAGAGATCAAATGGTGTGTGGTATTCGAAGTGAAACGATAAGGCAACGACTATTCGCAGAAGAGCAGTTAGATTATGGGAAGGCATATCGTTTAGCAGTGAGCATGGAGGCAGCAGAAAAGAACGCCGCGGCGGTCGAAGTTCATGGGCCATGCGTAACGTCAGGCACTGCAAGCACAGCAGAATGCCAGGCAATAGCGACTGCAGGCCACAACAATGGGCGTTTGGGGCGGATAGCGCCAACGCGTCAAGCAGGTGGAAACGGGGTGCGTGGGGCCTTGCGTCCTCGCCAGCAGACTCAGCGCGCCAACGGGTATACATCCATTGAACGGGGTCGGAAACCAGGTTGTGGAGCGTGCGGAGGAGCGCATGACACGACACAGTGTCGGTTCGCGGCCTACGTGTGCAGAGTATGTAATCGGAAAGGACATTTAAGAAGAGTATGCCCAAATCAGATTGCAGTGTACCATCAGGTAGATGTTGCAAAGGCGGAAAGCTCCAATCAAGAAGAGGAAACCGATAGCTTGGACTCTGATGAGGTAATTATATGGGATATTAATCAGTTGTCAATAACTCAGTGCACGCCGTTGTTTATACCAATAAATATTCATGGTAAAGAAATTAAAATGGAATGTGATACTGGAAGTGCTGTATCATGTATTGGTTATGAATTCTATAAACAGGAATTTAGTGATTTATGTCTTAAACCCTGTAAGGTTTTATTGAGATATTATACAGGTGAACTAGTCCAGCCGGTGGGGGTAGCAAAACCACTAGTTAAATTTAATGGTAAGGAAAAATATTTAAACTTGTATGTGATTCAAGAGGGAAAAACAATTCTATTAGGGAGGCAGTGGTTGGCTGAACTTAAAATTCAATTACCCCTATTTGAATATCACAATGTAAATCAAGTTAAGTATGAAGATTTTGATGAATGTAATTTTATGTCTAGATACTCTGAAGTGTTTGCGGAAGGCCTGGGACGGTTCAAGGGTGGCCGAGTGGGCATCCACTTGCGCGAGGGAGCGCAGCCCGTGTTCCTGCGCGCGCGGCCGCTGGCATACGCGCTGCGGGAACCGGTGGAGCGTGCCCTCGACCAGATGGTGCGCGACGGCATACTCACGCCGGTCGAGCGCTCGGACTGGGCCACTCCCATCGTGCCTGTGCTTAAAAAAGATGGTAGTATACGGATCTGCGCTGACTTTAAAGTAACATTAAATAGAGTGCTGGAGGTCGACCGTTACCCTTTACCCCGTATAGAAGACTTACTGTCGCGCTTACATGGTGGGGAACGATTTAGCAAAATCGATTTGTCCCAGGCATATGCCCAATTTGAGCTTGATGAATCCAAAAAGTATACTGTCATAAATACTCATAAGGGTATGTATATGTATAACCGTTTAGTTTATGGGTTGTCGTCAAGTCCAGGTATTTTTCAGAAGCATTTAGAAGTATTGTTAGCGGGGCTACCTAATGTAGGGGTTTTCTTAGATGACGTCATTATTACAGGACGCAATAGTTTTGAGCACATAGAAAATTTAAACAGAGTGTTTGAATGTCTACAGTCTCACGGTTTGCGCGTGAAGAAGGAAAAGTGTGTTTTTTTTGCAGAGTCAATTAATTATTTAGGGCATGTTATTAGCAAAGATGGGGTGCACACTTGTCCGGAAAAAGTGAAAGCTATCATTAACACACCAGCTCCCACTAATGTCACTGAGTTGAGAGCTTTTATAGGCCTAGTTATGTATTACGGTAAATTCGTGCAAAATGTTAGCACAATACTCTCTCCATTGTACCAACTGCTTAAGGCCGGGGTAAAATTTGTCTGGAATAATGAATGTCAAAAAGCTTTTGATAGAATTAAGGGTAAATTGAGTTCAGGGGAAGTGCTGACTCATTATACTTTAGACTTACCTGTAGTGTTGACTGCTGATGCCAGTGCTGTGGGAGTTGGCGCGGTGATATCGCATTTGACAGCAGAGGGCGAGCGGCCAATCGCTTACGCTTCGCGCACGCTCACAGCGGCAGAGCGGGCTTATGCTCAAATAGACCGGGAGGCGTTAGCGATTGTATATGGTGTTAAAAAATTTAATCAGTACCTTTATGGTAGGAAATTCATTTTGAGAACCGATCATAAACCTTTAACTCACATATTTGGTAATAAGGTAGGTATTCCTGTAATGGCGGCGTCTCGATTGCAGCGCTGGGCCGTTTTATTATCCGGTTATCATTATGACATAGAATATGTTCCGACAAACCGAAATTGTGCAGATGCGTTATCGCGGTTACCACAAAAGACAGATAGAATTCGGGCTAAAGTAGAGGATCTAGGCTACGTTCATTTTGTAGAAAATTTCCTTCCAGTAACAAATGAGGATGTAAAAAGAGAGACTTCAAAAGATCCTGAGCTGAGTCGAATTTTAGGTTATGTTTTATCAGGGTGGCCCGCATCACGGCCCAAGGAGGTCCTTGAACAATACTATATAAAGCGTAATGAGCTGTATGTAGACAGAGGATGCGTGATGTGGGGTTATAGAATAGTTATACCATTCGTTTTACGGAAATCGGTACTGTTACAATTACATGCGAGTCATATGGGAATTGTCAAAACTAAATCTATAGCGCGTAGTTATGTATGGTGGCCCAACATCGATGCGGACATCGAGTCCACCTGTCAAAGCTGTGAGACTTGTGCGTTGCAGTCGCAGGCACCTCCTCACGTGCCGCCTCAACCTTGGCCGTATTATGAACAGCCCTGGAGCAGAATCCATATCGATTTCTTGGGTCCTTTAGAAGGTAAAACCTTTATGGTAGTACTAGATGCGAGCACGAAATGGTTAGAAGTGTTTGACATGGCGAAAACTAATGCTACTTCAGTTATAAAAACTTTGCGAAGTACCTTTGCGAGATTTGGGTTGCCCATAGAAGTAGTATCGGATCAAGGACCCCCATTTACTAGTTCCGAATTTAAGGAATTTTTAAAACACAATGGCATACGCCAACGGTTCTCACCTGCATATCATCCCTCATCGAACGGTGCCGCAGAGAACGCAGTAAAACTGTGTAAAAAAGCAATTAAAAAAGCAACTAGGGAATCAATCGATATCGATGCCGCGTTGCAAACATTTTTACTGGCCTATCGTAACAGTATTCATACGAGCACAGGAGACAGCCCAGCAGTACTTTTACAAAAACGTTCATTACGATCACGACTGGATTTGTTAAAAAGCGATCGTGCGCTGGTGGACAAAGTTCAACAAGCTCAAAGTAGGCAGGTAAAAGGTGCTGGGGGCGTACAACGATCAATAGCGCCAGGAGAACCGGTGTGGGCGCGAGAGTATGGTCATAGAGATAAATGGGTAAAGGGAAATATAAGTCATAGTGAAGGCTCAAGGAGATATATGGTGAACAGGGAAGACGGTCGACAAGTAATAAGGCATATTGATCAAGTGAGGCGCAGGTCTGGGTTAATAGATGTACCAAGCCAGAGCGAGGGGAGTGGTTCGGCGGAGGTCCGAACTAGTAGTGAGAAGGGTCTGAACTGTCCCTCGCCTGCGGTGACGGAAGCGGAGGCCTTAGCGGAGGCCGTAGCGGAGGATATGGTAGAGGGTACTGGGCATTCTGAGTCGGAATCAGTTAAAAGTCCAAGTAGTAAGTTTAGCACTCCGCCTTCGTCACCACAGATGCCTACACCTGAACTTCCTCAGGCCTGTCCAAAACGTATACGTAAACCGGTATCTAGATTTATGTTTGATTAACAACTTATTTTATTATTTAGTTTTTATTATACCTACTGTTAAAATGTAGTCGTTATTCGTAGTAGGGCTTAGCTCTACTGGTAGCCATTTAAGTAGGGAGGTGTAATGTATGTAAGCACCTTTACATATGCGCCAGAGGCGCCATCTTGATGATATATATTATCGTTGGTTATCTGTGGTTCTGTTGCAATAAAATCTCTGAAGGCAACGCAAGCATTTATTTATTTCCGCATCATTCCCATGCTCCAGCCATCTCATATCCACCCAGAACACTCCACACGGGTTTTCGAATGATGCCTAGACAAACAGAACGACAGACAGACAGACAGACAGACAGACAGACAGACAATAATTCCAAAAAAAATTGTTTTGGCCTCTATGTCGATAGTATAGTATCCCCACATCGAAATTTTGGAAAAATATTGAATGTACAGAAAAAGTGCTCTTTGAGTTTTATTATAGTATAGATAGATTGTGAATCAAATAGACCGTATTCAGGGTAATAAATCAAATTAGTTATGCTCTAGCTCACCAGTATCCAAAAAAAGAATTGCTCGCTTATTTAGTAGCTAATATTATATAAACACTTTCGTCTGCAACATGTCTGCTTTACATTTGTATAGCAAAGCTAACAAAGAAGCGCACGAATCGGACAATACATACATTTGTTAATAATATAATACAATGTACAAAAGAAATATCTTGTATTGCAGACATAATGCAGTCTGATTTGATTACAACAACAGGCACAAGATACAATGAAGGACATAATAGTTGGAGCACTATCTCTTTTACATTTCATGGTTTTTTTTTTTGTAAAGCACCATATTTAACAACCTCTTTATTAAAGCAAGAACTTATTTTTTTAATAATAATAACTACTAGTCCAATACTTAATAATAACTCCACTGATCTAGAGCCACGTCTTCTGTCTGAGTTTTAGACTACACACTTTACTGTAATATGTAGTGTTCAGGACGACTACAATAGGAAGAAAGGACAAAATAGTGTTTGTGTTACAGAGTGTTGTGTTTTATAGTAATATATAGTTAAGTTTTATAACTCTGCGATAGTTAAGAGCCTAGATTTAATTACCTAATAAATTATAATATAGTTTTGTGTATAAGCTCACTATCCCGAGGAGGGGTGAGCTGAATCAGTTATAGATAGCCTAGCCTAGGTCTCATAGTACTTGCTATTTGTAATTAGCGTAGGGTAATAGTATAATAGAAGTACCCACATGCCCTAGATGTGCTAAGCACATATATGAACGGCAAATAGCTATTTGCAGCTAGGTCCCAAATCTAGGAACCAACTCAGGACCTAGATCTGGGTCCGCCTTGGTGGGTCTAAGTGCCTAAACAGCACTGATGTACATATTTCCATAGTTATAGGCAGTTGTTCTATCGCATATCATGTTTTCTAGGGTTTTCGCTATGACCTAGGCCCCTAGGTGGTCTAGATCATAGATATACAGATAGTACACATCGCAGGCTACCTATCGGTACTATTTGTGGGCATGTGGATGCTACGGGCAGGGCGCAGGCGAAGTGACAAGCGGCCAAAGCATGGTCGTCGCGCCCCTATTACAGTATTTATCGGCCTGTAGTTCCCTAACAGAAATAGATAGATAAACCCTATGTACACCGTTAGAAAGCTGCTTATACGCACTTTCTAACGGTATAGGTATCATGTATGTGTCTAGAATAGTCTAAGTAGAATAAGCGAAAATGTACAGTTTTTATAATAAAAATAAAACGTTAGTGGCTGCCTCGGTGGGGCTCTCGTTACGGTAAAGTTCCCTGCAAGGATAGTAAATGCGCATTCGGCGCCACGGTCGGTGAACAAGCAAGCGGTCGACGCGGGAACTAAAAGCAAGATATAAATAGAAGAAAAGAATATTCAGTACGAAGAGCGCCACCGTCGTAGCCACTATCAAGCTTGCTATCAAATTGGGAGTTCTTATTTCACGGACACCTTGTAACCAACCTACATTGTAACCAATAGCGTCAACACTCTTCGGCGGGTTCATACCGTACCAGCGATAGCTACAGACACACAGGACGTCAGTGGCTCGTGCATTCGGGTCCGCCCGTCCTGCACATTCGCTGGTCGCATCGAGCCGGATTACCGAAGAATCGGCTGAAGAGTACCAACCAGCATTCGCTGGTCCTACGGAGCCGGATTACCGAAGAACCGGCTGAAGGACTGAAAATTTGGACTGAAGACTTACAAGATGCCCATAACGCGTTCAAGAGGACGGGCTCCCGAGGCATGGATGATTGAGGTGGGGGGGGCCCCCACCCCCAGAGAAGAACCGTCCGTTCGCCACGAGCTGCCGCCGCGTTCCCCGTCGACCGTCAGCACCGACCCGCCGCGGCCCGCGACCCCGCGGCGGTCCCCTCCGCCGGCCCCGAGGACTGTTCCAGAGAGACCAGAGCCGCCGAGCCAGAGGAAGGGGAAACATACAGGAAAACATTCAGATGCGACGCTGCGCCCCGCCGACGAAGCACACCGACCGGACGCAGCGACCGTAAGCCGGGAAGAAGAAACCCGGACCGAAGAATCGAAGAGGCCGACCGGCCCACCGAAGTCCCACAGGACTCATCGATCCCAGAAGAGGATACTGAAAGCCCGTGAAGAAATACTGAAACTCAAGTTGGAATTAGCCGAGCTAGCGCTACAGAAGGCTGAAGAGGACTCATCGGAGGACGACTACGATGACGACGGTCACTCCAAGACAGAATTCGTACGTTCCTGGCTGGAAGAAGCACCGGAACCAGAGTCACAGCCACGCCCAGAAGAGGACGAGACCACCGGGAGGGATGCCGACGCCGCCGACGCCGCGCAGCCCGTTCAGACACTGCCGCTCTGCCCGGAGGACATCGCGCCGGCTCAAGACAGAAGACTTCACGAGCATCGACCGGATCCCGACGCCGCACAGAAGACTGGGGTTCCGGATACAGAAGAACAGAAGTGTGCTGATCCAGTGAAGATCCCGAAGGAAGGCGACGCACTCCGTCCGTTCATCAGCGAACTAACGTCCGCTATCGCCGCGCTCGCCGACCGAAGCAAACCGTTCGAGACGTACGCAGTCACGCCGGTTGCCGCCGCATCGAAGGTCATCATGGACCTGCCAATCTTCAGTGGAGCACACACCGAGTGGTTATCGTTTCGCGCCATATATGACACCACTCGCAGCTACTTCAACGACGTTGAAAATACAGCAAGACTAAGAAGAAGTCTCAAGGGAAGAGCCTTGGAAACAGTTAGCTCGGAACTCATCGGGCACGCGAAGCCGGACGACATTATGAAGGAATTGGAACTACAGTTTGGCCGTCCGGACTCCATCGCTCAAGCGGAAACAGAAAAACTCCGAACTTTGCCGCGCTGCACGGAATCGCCGAAGGACATCTGCACCTTTGCAAGCAGGGTCAGAAGCAGCGTGGTCACACTTCGCGCGTTGAAGAAAGAATATTATCTCATCAACGCCGAGCTACTGCGGTGTCTCACCGAGAAGCTACCGAACTCTCTGCGCGTCCAGTGGTACAAGATGTTCACCGAGAAGTATAATTCAGTTCCGGACTTAGCAAGATACAGCGACTTCGTCACCGAGCAAGCCCGCTACTGCAGCGCCTTCGCACCGCCGGAGCTGATCACCGAACCACGGGCCAGTCTACGGACGACGCCGACGCACAGAGCGCACACCGCAACAGAGAAGCAGACGCCGCGGTGCAGGGTCTGCAACAAGGAGGGGCACGCCATTACAGATTGTGCCAAGTTCAAGGAAGCCGATTCAGATGGAAGGTGGGATCTCGCGAAGAAGCACAGCCTATGCTTTCGCTGTCTGAAGCCAAGATACGCGAAGCATCACTGCAAGATCAGAAGGTGCGAGATCAAGGGATGCAAGAGGACGCACCACCGCCTTCTCCATCACGAAAAGGCGGCGTTGGTAGCGTCCACCGAAGAGAGGAATGCGGAGGAAGCCAGGGAGACAGTCGCCAACGCATGGATGTCGCAGAAGCCTCAAGCCTATCTGAAGATAGTTCCGGTACGAGTCATCGGACCGGCGGGAGAGACCTCGACGTACGCCCTGCTGGACGACGGGTCTACGGTGTCTCTCATCGACGAAGAGATCGCCAAGCAAGTGGGAGCCGAAGGACGTCTGGACCCGCTCAAGATGGAAGCCATCGGGGACATTATCGTCGACACGCCAGAGTCTCGTCGCGTTGCGGTCTCGCTCACGGGGCCGCAAGGACAGCGCGTTAACCTACACGCGCGCACCGTACCAGGACTGCACCTGTCGCCGCAAACCGTGGACCGGAACGACGTCACGGGCTGCGAACACTTAGAAGATCTGCGCGAGAAGCTCGCCTACGAGGGAGCGGTGCCACGAATACTCATCGGGCAAGACAACTGGCACCTGCTTCTCGCCAGCAACGTGCGAAGAGGCCCGCGACATCAGCCGGTAGCTTCGCTCACTCCGCTGGGATGGGTGCTACACGGCGCGCACACCAGAGCATTAGGTCAGCGCGTCCACTTCGTGAACAGATTGACTGCCAGCGAAGACAGCGTAGAAGAGCAAATGAGGGAATTTTTCGCCATAGAATCTCTCATCGTCAACCCTCGTCGGCCGGCGAACGACCCCGAGAAGAGGGCCGAAGACACGCTCAATAAGCACACACACCAGTTGGAGGACGGACACGTACAGACTGCGCTGCTATGGAAGAAAGAAGACATAACGATGCCAGACAGTTACGGCACCGCTATGAAGAGGCTTGTCTCCACGGAGAAGAAATTGGATCGCAATCCCGACCTGAAGAATAGGTACGGCGAATACATGGATTCGCTCGTACAAAAGGGATACGCAGAGATAGCACCGAAGAACAGCGTACCCGGAAGAACCTGGTACCTGCCCCACTTCGACGTCCACAACCCGATGAAGCCTGAGAAGCTGCGGATCGTACACGACGCCGCCGCAAGATCAACAGGAATGTCTCTCAACGATTACCTGCTCACCGGACCGGACTTGCTGCAGTCACTGCCAGGAGTGATGATGAGATTCCGCCGACACCCCGTCGCAGTCTCGGCGGACATAGCTGAAATGTTCATGCAAGTCAAAGTGAGACCAGAAGACAGAGACGCGCTCAGGTACCTGTGGAGAGGACACCGGCGGGAGGGAGCCCCGCAAGAATATAGGATGACGTCGATAATTTTCGGCGCAGCAAGCTCACCGTGCACCGCCATCTTCGCCAAGAACTGGAATGCACAGAAACATGCCAGCAAGCATCCGGAGGCGGTTGAAGCAATCGTCCATAATCACTACATGGACGACTATCTCGACGGTTTTCGTACAGAAGAGGACGCTGTGCGAATAGCGAAAACAGTACGTGATATACATCGAGAAGCACACTTCGAGTTACGAAAATGGGTCTCCAATTCAGAAGACGTCAAGAAGACGCTGGAACCAGAACGGGACGCAGTCAACACAGTCAGTATAGGCTGCAAATCGACAGAAGAGAAAATTCTGGGACTGATCTGGAAGCCGGAAAAGGATGAACTGAGCTTCAATCTAAAGCTAGCACGTCTACCAGAAGACATACTGCACAGAGTCGCGCCGACCAAGAGAGAAGCCCTCAAGATCGTGATGTCGCTATACGATCCCCTCGGCCTCGCCTCACCGGTCACAATACGGGCCAAACAAATACTGCAAGAAGCCTGGAGAAGAGGAATCGGATGGGATCAACAGTTAGACGAAGACCTGGCGCATCAATGGAAGGAATGGGTCGAGCACCTCAAGAATCTCAAGACCGTCAGTCTGCCGAGAAGCTATCCCGGATACACAGACGCAGAATCTCTCCAAGTACACGTATTCACCGATGCCAGTGAAGCCGCCTACGCTGCAGCCGTCTACTGGAGGACGACTTCGCTCGACGGAACACCGCAAATCAGCCTGGTCATCGCCAAGGCGAGGGTGGCGCCGCTCAAGACCACGTCAATCCCACGTCTTGAGTTGCAAGCCGCCGTAATGGGAAGTAGACTGGCTGCTGCCGTCGTGCAAGAACACCGGGCGAAACCAGAGTCGGTAACATACTGGACCGACAGCAAGACCGTTCTCACGTGGCTTCGAAGCGGCGCGCGGTCGTACAAACCGTTCGTCGCTCATCGCGTGGCCGCCATAGAAGAGCACAGCAGGGTGACGGACTGGCGCTGGGTGCCGTCCAAAATGAACGTCGCCGACGTCGCTACCCGCGACGTGCCGCCGAACTTCAACGCCGGACACGAATGGTACCGGGGCCCGACGTTTTTGTATGAAGATCCGTCACAATGGCCGAACGAGAGACCAAGCATCAACGAACCAACGGGAGAAGAGAAGACTCTGACAGTAACAGAAGCTCGCAGCGCACCGAAACACAGAGAAGTCGTTCCCGATCCGCACAGATTTTCGAAGTGGGAACGATTACTGCGGGCCACGGCAAGAGCGCTTCAATTTATAGCACTGTGTCGAAAAACCACAGCGAAAACGTGCTACAAAAGGACCAGAAAGAATCCGGAACAAGATCCCGACTGGAGACGACAGAAGAGGACTCAGAAGACCTGCAGACCTCCACAGAAGGCAGTCACCACTCGAAGATTCGTCACGTTACCGGCCGAATTCCTAAGGGAAGCAGAAGTACTACTGATCCGCGTAGTACAAGAAGAGTCCTTCGGACGGGAAATCAATGACCTCCGGAAGGGCAACAGTATCGCCATCGACAGTCGCCTGAGATCGCTGCCGATAGAACTCCGCAACGACGGCATCATCACGCTCAGAAGTCGCATCGCCGCTGCTGAAGATGTAACAGAAGAGACGAAAAGACCGCCCGTGCTAGACGGCGATCACTACATCACGCAGCTCTACATCGACTGGACGCACCGCGATCTACACCACAGTGGAACAGAAATGATCGTAAACGAGGTGCGCCAGCACTATTGGATAGTGCGACTTCGGCCCGTCACGAAAAGCATCGTGAACCGTTGCTTGAGATGTCGCATACGACGAGCACAACCTCCAGTACCGTCCACCGGCGACCACCCGAAGACACGACTGGCGCATCACCAGAGACCGTTCACATTCACCGGTCTGGACTACTTCGGACCGTTCTCCGTCACCGTCGGTCGTCAACACCAGAAGAGATACGTGGCCCTCTTCACCTGCCTCACCACACGGGCCGTACACCTCGAAGTCGCGGCCAGCCTCAGCGCGGACTCCGCCGTGCTCGCGCTACGAAGGTTCGCGGCACGCCGCGGGTGCCCCGCGGAGATCTATTCCGACAATGGCACCAACATGCACGGCGCGGACAGGGAGCTGCGCGACGCACTCGCCGAGGAAGCCGGCCGTCGTGGGATGGCGTGGCGCTTCATAACGCCCTCAGCGCCCTTCATGGGAGGCGCCTGGGAGCGTCTCGTTCGCTGTGTCAAGACCACACTGAGCACAGTACTACAGGAGAAGCACCCGCAAGAAGAGGTTCTGGCCACGCTGCTCTGCGAGGCCGAATACACAGTCAACAGCAGACCACTGACGCACGTATCAGTGGACACCGGGGACGACGAAGCCATCACGCCCAATCACCTGCTGCTCGGGGGGTCGGCGCGGCTGCCGACACCCGGGACGTTCGACGAGAGCGACCTAGACAGCAAGAAGCAATGGCGACGCTCGCAAGCGCTCGCCGACATGTTCTGGCGACGCTGGGTGCGCGAGTACCTGCCCGAGCTACAGTACCGGCGGGAGCCCCACGGGAGGGGTCCCAGTCTCCAGGTGGGCGATCCCGTCCTGATCGCCGACGGACAGCTGCCGCGCAACACTTGGCCGCGCGGGAGGGTCGAGGCAATCTACCCCGGAGCCGACGGAGAAGTCCGCACTGTGGAGGTGCGCACTGCGGGGGGCATCTTAAAACGCCCCACGAAGAAGATCGTGCCACTACCGAAATAGAAGCGTCGAGAGCGCCGGAAGCGTCGCCCTTCACCGGAAGAGGATGCAGCATCGCTCCGGCCCGTCGCGCTGCAGCACGGCGGGAGAGATGTTCAGGACGACTACAATAGGAAGAAAGGACAAAATAGTGTTTGTGTTACAGAGTGTTGTGTTTTATAGTAATATATAGTTAAGTTTTATAACTCTGCGATAGTTAAGAGCCTAGATTTAATTACCTAATAAATTATAATATAGTTTTGTGTATAAGCTCACTATCCCGAGGAGGGGTGAGCTGAATCAGTTATAGATAGCCTAGCCTAGGTCTCATAGTACTTGCTATTTGTAATTAGCGTAGGGTAATAGTATAATAGAAGTACCCACATGCCCTAGATGTGCTAAGCACATATATGAACGGCAAATAGCTATTTGCAGCTAGGTCCCAAATCTAGGAACCAACTCAGGACCTAGATCTGGGTCCGCCTTGGTGGGTCTAAGTGCCTAAACAGCACTGATGTACATATTTCCATAGTTATAGGCAGTTGTTCTATCGCATATCATGTTTTCTAGGGTTTTCGCTATGACCTAGGCCCCTAGGTGGTCTAGATCATAGATATACAGATAGTACACATCGCAGGCTACCTATCGGTACTATTTGTGGGCATGTGGATGCTACGGGCAGGGCGCAGGCGAAGTGACAAGCGGCCAAAGCATGGTCGTCGCGCCCCTATTACAGTATTTATCGGCCTGTAGTTCCCTAACAGAAATAGATAGATAAACCCTATGTACACCGTTAGAAAGCTGCTTATACGCACTTTCTAACGGTATAGGTATCATGTATGTGTCTAGAATAGTCTAAGTAGAATAAGCGAAAATGTACAGTTTTTATAATAAAAATAAAACGTTAGTGGCTGCCTCGGTGGGGCTCTCGTTACGGTAAAGTTCCCTGCAAGGATAGTAAATGCGCATTCGGCGCCACGGTCGGTGAACAAGCAAGCGGTCGACGCGGGAACTAAAAGCAAGATATAAATAGAAGAAAAGAATATTCAGTACGAAGAGCGCCACCGTCGTAGCCACTATCAAGCTTGCTATCAAATTGGGAGTTCTTATTTCACGGACACCTTGTAACCAACCTACATTGTAACCAATAGCGTCAACACTCTTCGGCGGGTTCATACCGTACCAGCGATAGCTACAGACACACAGGACGTCAGTGGCTCGTGCATTCGGGTCCGCCCGTCCTGCACATGTAGTAGTAGTTACACAAAACATTGTTCTGCTACACATATTGACTGGAACAGTTTGCCTGCGTCGGTTTTCCCGCCCGATTATAATGTGGGTGTCTTTAAGACTAGAGTGAATAGGCTTTTAATAAGCTAGTGTGTTTTGCCATCCTCGATTGCGTCGCCGCTTTCCATCGGGTGGGACTGCAGTCAAGCACTAGCTTATAAGTGTTCAAAAAAAAAAAAAAACACATTTCTTGATTACTTGCCCCCTTAGCCTAGTTGCCATTCTACAATAACGCCAGAGAATAGAAAATGTATGAGAATGACATCTGTTCGCTAAGTCACACGTTTCCTAGTGTAGAATGACAGCTCGGATACTGGTGCTGGAAAGGGCTGGGTGCGTCCGGTCGCACATATAACAAAACGAGTTTGGTGTAGGTTTTTTTCGAGTGTGTAGGACAAAATACGCGCAGAAAACGCGGCTTAATTAAAGTTATTTTTTAACACGCTTTTACTAGCCTACTCCCAGTGTGGCGAGAACTTAGAGGAAGTTTTTAGTTAAAGCTCGAAACGGCAGATGATTCCGATCTGCACCATGTTTAACTCGCGAACCGTATAAGCACGATGACGCATCGACCGCCGACGGATATTTGTAAATATTGGATTATTATTATTATGTAAATAAAGTTTATTTTTAAATAGATTAGGTATATGTCAGATTTTAGAAAAAAATATCATAAAAATAGGTATAGTAGCTGCGACCTACTGCGTCGTCTTCTGGTATTAAATCAAAAAACCTTCCCGAAGGAAATCTCTGGATGATGCTGAAGACTGCATTCTGATGCAAATCCAAGTTTTGAATAAAATAAGCAAAGTATAAACAGACGTAAATTAACGAATTCGCTAAATTAAAAAAAAAGACATAATTTTACATTCGATTAAAATATTATAAATATTTATTTAGTTATTCAAACGTATTCGTAGCGGAAATATCCGTCTGGCCTTGCGGGAGGAGGAAATGATTACTGATTGATATTTACATCTTTATATTATGTCGCTATAGTATTAGCTGTGGTATTAGAGAGTGTTAACACAAAGGTCAACTAGTAGTATCCATTTCCGCAGTAACAGGGGCCGTTCCCCTTAGCATTGACAGCAGTTACTTGCTCACTCATTAATGCAAGATCTAAAATACGTTTTAATTTTTTTGTTATTATTAAAAAATAGAAAATCAGTCGACAGAAACTTAATAAAAAAATTGCAACTTCATGTAGAGGTGCGAATTACGATAAATGAGTATCAATTCCAAACTTTCGCCGTTCTAACGCTGTGATGACTTCATTTTTCTCAACGGCATTCTCGTCAGATAATTTGATCATTCAATTTAAATATACTGTAAGCTCTGCCGCCTAAGAAATAATTAAGACAGCGTAACGTAATTTACGGATTATACCGCCGCATTTTTATTTCAACATTCCTGACGTTTCACTTAATGAAAAATAAAAAAACATATCATTAGCATTTACTGAGACTAATTAAGACTATTTAAGTAACAAATGCCCCACTTTTTATTGTATCTTAGTGGTAACTTGGTATTGTATTTAATTGTGATCCAAATAAGGACGTAGGTTTAATCGACTGGGAGTAACCTATCCTATACAAGAAAAATATACGGGATGGGTTTTTGAGACGGTACTTTTTTATCGCTGACTGTATTTTTTTTCTAAAATCTGTGAATTAAGTTCAGAATATCTCAAAAACTTATGGAAAGGGGTCTCCTAGGAAGGTTTTTCTGTAACTACAACGGTCAAGGCACCTGCCCTTCCTGTCCTGTCTCAAAGATCCTTTCTTTAAAAGGCTCCGGGCTGGTGCAGTCGCAGGGTACCTTACGGAACTATTCGATTCATCCGCAACAGGGTAGGAGTGGGTGTTGAACGATCAAACTATTTTGTCAACTTTGTCGTCGACGTATAAACTAATTTACAGTATACCGATAAACTAGTTTAATGATCATAGTTTATCGGTGTACTATGCATACTTCCAACGTGGACTACTAAAGTTTTCATCAACGGTATAAATTAGTCTAAACTTTAGATTGTTTTATAAACTGATTTATCATTGACGATAAACGGTCTCGTTTCGTTGAAGGTATATGTGTCGATAATACATTACTATAATGGGGTAAGGACTAGGATATGCACAATGGATCCAAATAGGTCGAAGTGCGTTCCGGTGTATACCGGGCCCAATTCATAGCCAACAAGAACAGAATAGAAACGTCAAATTGCATTTACATACTCGTCAGTTGTCCATCTTTACTTTTATGTGCGTACATCTAACTAATGTTAACTTCTTAATCCTTGTATCCATAATGATTATACATCACCTCGTGGGTCAACCATCACATTAATAACAGGTACTTAGCTGAAGACGTGCTTAGATTTAAGTCTTAAGTTGTACATTTATAACGCCTTAGCAGTTAAACATGAAGTATTGCATATACATACATATACCAGTAAGATACAACGATGTGCTTAATTACCCATGTTTAATTCTCGACACAATTCTGAGAGCATCATGTAGCGTGGCTTTGAAGGTAGATGGTGCTCCGTATGTCCTAACCGGACGTTTAGCTTGTACTAGTAATATGTAGTTACGAAATGCTTTAAACGACGGTTTTAATGATGGGTCATATTCCTAATTGGAGCCAGTTTATCACATATTTGTTTTAGTATTAGCCAAGTATGTGCAGTAATCGGATTTTTTTTTATGACAAGGAAAAGAAGAGACATGTTTCTCTGATGTTAACTAGCGCTTACCCATGGAAAATTTGTCAGTTGCATGCCACTCCAGGGCGTCTAGTACGGGTTCTGATAGTTTACGAGCTCAGTTGGTTTTCTCCCGTACGTTGTACTAGTTTTCAATAGTTACCGCTAGGGGCGCTGGTGTGAAATACATGGAATAAAACTGACAGTTTGATCGAGCTCTTAAACTATCAAAACTAGACTAGACTAGACCCCCTGACCATCATTTGAGGTACCTACACTGATAGATATATGTATAGACTAGTTAAATAGTAACACCCGTAACAAGTGATATCAAAATTCAAATTCAAAATTTTTTATTTCAAATAGGCTTAACGCTAGCACTTTTGAACGGTCATTTTTTTTAAAAGCTACCACCGGATCACAACGCGGCCTCAACTGAGAAGATCCGGCAAGAAACTCAGCGGGCTTGTCATTTTTTCACATTTTTTTTTAAAACAAAGTTTGTCTTTTTACAATTAGATCAGCACCAGCGACAGTGTGTCCTGCCGTTCAAAATATCAAATAAAATAAAAAATACGACGAAAATACAATAAACTAAAATGCCAAAGGGATAGTAGTCGGACCAGTCCCCCCAAGCAGCACCCGCGCACGAGTTGACTCGAGCAGCAGCCATCACTCCCCTCAACCATATTGGAGGGAAGGGGGTGACCCGCCACACGAAGCCGCCACAAGCAAAGACTTTTCGATGGCGAGCATGACCGATCCAAAATCACAGTGGTACACGTTAAACATTTACCTTCTGCTGTTAAGCAGTGCCTCGTCAGGCAAGACACAAAGCACTTTAACATATTACCAACTTTTGTCACAAGTCGTCTAAGTTAGATACACACCAAGAATAATTTACAAGCTCAAGTGAATGATCAAAGTTAATTTTTACAGTATTTACACAAATATTCATCTCATCTCATCATGTCTTGGCGCATTCCATTTTCGATTAGCGCAAGGTTGATTTAAGGGATTACGAACACGTAACGTATGAATCATCGAATACGAATAGATGATAGTGATGATGAAAGCTTTACGTAATGACGTCATGCTATGTGACGCGTGGCAGGTAGTGTCTGCTCCGATACGTGGGGCCAATCACGCGCTTATTCATAAACCATAATCAAGATTTTTATGATGGGACCGTGTATGGATTTATAAATTTCGAATTATTTTATTCAACATAGTGACGACGAGACTTTAGCAAGACCCCTAGATATTGTAAGCTCAAGCTCTTACTGCGTAGATCGGACCAGCAATAATAACGAAGATAACCTGAGGTTACACCGACATAATAGTGACATAAGGACGTTCAACATCTCGGTTCTCCAATGACCATGGGTGCAGCAAAACATTCAAAACGACACATCGGGAAAGTAAAATCTAAAATTAACCACGATATAATCCCTAAAAGTATATTTCAATTAGCAAGACTTTCATTTGATGGTAAGCCAAATGGATGCCTGCATAAAAACAGCTGAACTGCACTGCCCTCTGTTACCCAAGACATTGTTTACGTTTCTCCGAGTCCACAGTTTCAGCAGCCACAGTGCCCTTTACACCGGAACACTGCAAAGTTTAGACTTAGCTGCTTGGTGGCAGAATATCAGACACTAAAATGTGTACCTACTTAGATGGTCCTGTGTCGGAAACCTTAAACAACTGCCCGGTCTCCGTAGGTACGAAGGCCGAATTATGAGGGATCTCAACTTTTGCAAAAGTTAACTATGCGATCTACAGATGCGAACCGCAGGAGTGGTTAACATTTAAAGTACCTACTTACTCACATAGCAAAATGTTTCTCAACGTACATACACAAACTAGATTTACAAGAAACATTTGAGAAATAGTGTTTTTTTTAGTGTGGCTGGGAAAACCTTTAAAAGGTTCCCGAGACCCTGTGGAGGGTCAACCGGTGTAAGTAGTATTCTAACCCATTAAACACAGAGGGATTTCCACCAGATACCCCTCAGCGCTTAGTAAAGCGCTCACACGGGGCGGATATGCGCACCCGACGTTGGGCTCACTAGTAAGTGAGCCCAACGTCGGGTGCGCATTCGCCCCGTGTGGGGACCAGTTAAGGTACTCACAACCCGGATAGGCAAGGCATCGCCGAATAGTAATCTAACTAACCCAACTGCTGCATGGGAAGCGTCAGGCCTAAACCACTGCAAAAAATTATCTAGCACAAGGATGGACTGTGGGGTTAAATTATTAAACCTAAACAGATCACAAATACGGCACCTAATAGGTGCTACTACTCACGGGACATTTTGGCACCAACGAGCATCTACACAGAATGAGGCTAAGTACACTGTTCACACTTGCAGATTTTCTGAAGGTGAAAAAGAGTCAATGCGTTACATATTGTGCAGCTGCGACGCTCTTGCGAGAGGTAGGCTGAGTCATCGTGAGGAGAAGCCTATCCTACGCCAGATGATTAAGTATGTACAGCTCCAAGCTGGCGCGATCGTTGCGTACCTGCCTGGGGGAGGTCCTCGATACGCCAGCAACAGAGTAAGGGCTAGTGCATGCCCACAATGGATCCAACTGGGTCGAAGTACGTTCTGGTGGTTACCCGACCCAAATTTATAGCCACCATCAATAGAATAGATTGCAACTGCTATGTCTTTCATTGTTTTGTACGCACACGACGTATAATGATACCAAGGGTCGTATTACAGAACCATACTCAAGACTCAAGGACTACTAAAATCTAGTTTGAGTTGAAGTTTTAATTTTAGAACCTTACTTGAGCACTGAACTGTCAAACTAGAATCACCTGAGTATTGTCAGTTCGCGATGACGTTTATGATTTTATTTTTAGGTGTATTGCGTAAAACGATAGTATCAGAAATTATTTCTAATAGAAAACAGACTGATTGCAGTGTTGCCTTATATATTCAGAACTCAAGTAAGCAGAGATCAAAATCTCTACTCAAGACTAGACTCAGTTGATTTGAGTTTGAGGATTGTTTTGTAATACGTTGGGTGCTCAAGTCTTGATTCTTTGCTCAAGCAGTGATCAGTTGAATGCAGTTTAAGAGCTACTTGAGTCAAGTTCTGTAATACGACCCTAAGGGCCGATAAGACCAAACTTTTTTAAGCTTATTTCTCAGATTAAGTGGATCGTTTTCTATAGAAAGGAATTATTTATTTACAAGACCACAAAGACTTACGGCCCAATTGATTGATAATACATCGGATACAAAACTCTGGGTCTTTTTTAATATCTTTATCATGAACGTCAATATTATATGCATCAAGCAGATTAATCTTTAAAACAGACCTTCGCTTTTATGATTGTATTTTATATATTCTTTAATAAACAAGTATTTTATTGTGAACTGCTAAAAACCCCGTTCGTAGCATTTTAGATCAAAGCAAAGATTTCACAATTGTTTCAATAATAGGAAAAATCTGATTGATATTTGTACACATTGATACAACCTGAAAGTGAATCGTAACAATTTCAAAACACTTGTAAGTAAAATACCGAAACAAAATTGTGACGAATTATAAAATTTGATTCTAATTCTAGCATTTTGTAAAGCAATTTCAGGAAATACGGAGTACGGGTAAATAATACAGAAAATAGTCCCACGCATCCCCAGTCATCCGGGTTGAATCTATGATAACCCGTCACGGAGACGCGTATTTCCCAAGTCGTGCATCGATTTCCACGCGATACGCTCGTAGCAAGACGCGAACGCGAACGACAAAGCAACGCAGATAAGCCTCGATACGTGCGCGCGCGCCGCGGCCGCTGAAACCTTGAATACCGTGCTCCTTACCGCAATATAATAATAAACCGCTCAGTCCGGCCTGAGCCTTTAACGATACAACACGACCGATTTCTGTGACAAATCATTGACATTCCTTCGACGTCACGAATGACACGCGTATATGCGTTTACGCATCCCTAAGCGATTCGAACCCCCAGGTGTGAAACGATATAAAGTGACACAACTTGTATACTGATAGTGTATATTGTGATGTGTTGTGCCAATGCTCCTTGTGCCATATTAGGAGTTATTTATTGTGTTCGCAAGTGCAATTATAATAGGTGAGTACCCGCAATGAATATCATATTCTTATTATCGCATTAATTAATATTAGCATAAGTATATTGTTAACATATGTCTGAGATTATCTTCTTGTTACTAACTATATTGTGAATTAGTTTAGAGGGGTACGAGGACGAGATATGCAGAAACGATTATGAAATATTGTCTATTTTAGTTTTTATATTATAGTATTTATAGTTTATATTTATACATACATAAGTAGGTGTGGTGTAGGAGTGTAAATGCCGGTTCTGTATAGCGGGTTTTTATCAGGATAATTTATTCGCACTAAATTGGATAAGGCTAGCCGGTTCATTGACCTCTAAATACATGGAAACCTTCGAGTTATTTGCAAAATACACAGTAGTTTTACATTTTAAAAGTGTCGCAATAAGTTTATAAAACATTCACTCAGACTGAATTCAGAAACTTACAGGACTTGAGGCTACATAGTTCAAATAGGTCATTATTTTGCAGCTAATTAAACGTCAAAGTTACAAAATCTTCATAAAACAAAATTCAGAAATCCATACAAAACTGAAAATCTGAATACACTTTTCATATTCATATTCATTTATTTTCATCTGAATTAAACTGAATTGACTAAATTTGTTGCTGTAAAATCTCTGGAGCGACTCGTCAACACAGTCATTGTATCAAGATAAACACGGTAACGAAGTTTATATGCAGCCAGTACGATCGGCTGTGTTGATCGTTCAACAACATCTACAATGGAAACAGGACATATCAGACGCGAGCGGCCTTTATACATACACTCAATCATTTACAATTGCACGAGTTTTGTTGCTTGCATAGTGCCGCGATGTACCGTACAAGCGATGTTTTGTGGCCGGGTACGTGACAATCATTTCAGTGATACTTTCAGGTTTCTTTTTAGTCGTCTTCGAGACAAGACACACAAGACGTTCGCCTGATGGTTGACTGCTAAATGCTGACAGACTACTGCACTGCACCTTCTCAAAATCTCTTAATCCCTTATTTTCACCAGCTGCTCAACCCTTAATATCGGAATACATTTTGCTTGGCGAGAGAATACCTGACCTGACACTGCGGTGGTACCTACATCGGCTGTCCCTTGCACAAAGGATGCGCCACATCACCAGAGCACCCCACCATATATTTGTTGACGAGGAGGAAACCTGTAAAAGGCACCCAGCCTCTGTAGGGGCAAAACCCGGGCTATGTGGGATTTTTACGCACTTAAACCTCCCCAGTAGCCTTCATCGATGCTATGGACAGACTTTGGACACTCCGTTCGGACCTCGCCAGAATCTTACCAATGCTAGACGCTCACTAGAGCACGTACTGGGGGGAGCAGAAATGCACGCTCCTGCGGCACCCTCGCGGTGCTCGCGATGAGGCATGGCCTACACCGTGTCGTTGACCACCTTGAGCGCCCACCTTGTGCGATTGCGACCCAAGGGATATACCACCTAGTAAATCTAGTGGATAATCAGTCTTGAATGACCTTGAAGATTGAATAATCCGCGTTACCTATCCAAGTCAGGAAAGCAAAGTCCTTGCCTAGTTTTAAATATCTAGTTAAAGAACACTATCTCTCTTTATAATCGTAATTATAAAATATATTTTCTATTTTATATTATACTACTATTATATATATTTTCTTTTTATTCTTCTATTCAACAATAAAATTTAATTTTTATTGAAGTGCACCTTCAACTGCCCATTATGTTTTTCTCTATCATTTTCTAGTTGGGTTGCCTGGAAGAGATTGCTTTTTAGCGATAAGGCCGCCTTTGTACATTGATATCTACAACGTATTGTTAAATTTACATGTAACTTTTGGTGTACAATAAAGTGTATTTATTATTATTATTATTATTAATCTTTCCACCACAACTTAAATAACCCCGTAGTAAAAGACAAGAAGAAGACCAGTGGCGCCCCACTTTTTTAGCTAACTGCTTGGTGTAGCCATAGATAGAGACCAGCTTACGAGTATTAACAATACAAAAGGTGTGTGTGAGTTTGGCTGCAAAGGAGACTACGATGGTCACACTTACAGTCACTAGCACGGCGAGAGACTCCTTATCTGTCCTACTAACCACAGACAACGCCACTCGAAGGTGGTACCTACGAAATTCTTTAAGGTCAACTTCAAGCAGGCTTTGAGCCGTACCTCTCTTAATCCTCTCTTCTTCTTTTCATGTCGATGTAATACTACAGTCTTAATCAAGGAAAGATTGGTCAATCAGCAAGATCTATTTGTATAATTATACACTAAACTAGATACTGCAACACCTTCGGTTTTTATTTCTATAAAATAAATAATTTCCATATAATGGTAGGAGATTTGGTGAGAATTAGGCCGCTTGTACACGCTAAAAAAATTCGCCGGGCCTATGCAAGAATTCGTGTCTTTTCTGCACACGTGCTGTGTCCACCTCTTTGCTGATCAAGAATAAATCTTGTCTGCACCAGACCCGACACGCGAAATTTTTGTTGTTTTCGTGCCTAGATCCAAAAAAATCTAGCATAGTCCCGGCGACTTATCTTAACGTGCACACGCGGTATTAGAGGCAAGCGACAGCATAGTGTCGTTGTTGCAGACACCTTCGTGTGTCATTGTCGCAATTGTTTGTTTCCTGCACAGTTTGCCTGCTCCATATCTTTAAAGAGCAGAAAAAATAGCTACTTACTGTTCACCCGGTACTGTGTTTAGGAAAATTAACAACAACAAACTTGACAATTATGCAAATTTACAAACTATAGATGAGCATATAATGCACATAATGGAATAAATTAAGTTCCATTAAAATATTTATTACAAAAAGTTATGTAACTATACGACATTTCATAATACACTTAAAGGTTATTTTACCATGATTCATAATTCATCATTTTTCATAAGGAACCGACATGTATAAGATTGCTACTAAGCAGTGTAAAGGAATATAATTAATCTCGTGACACGCCGTTTCTAATGTTACGAAACTCTTGACAAACCTTTAATTAACCTTAATTGTAATTGCAACGCCTATCTGTCCAACGCTTAAGAGTTAATTTAGCAAATTAAAATTTCAACGCCCAATACTACAGCCTACACGAATCTCTAGAAGAAAGACAATAAAAGATCATTGTATTGTGAACATTGCGCGTTGCGCTGAGCTACTAATTAGAGCTATCTAGAAGTTGGTTAATCGCTTCTACAAGAGATCGTTGGTGCTACCACGTTCTAGTACGGGGTCTGTTGATTGTTTACGAGCTCGATCAAACTGACAGTTTTCTCCCATACATTTTACTAGTTTTTGATAGTTACCGCTTGGTGCGCTGGTGTGATGTATGGAGAAAACTGACAGTTTGATCGAGCTCGTAAACTATCAGAACCCGCACTAGACCCCCGGATAAGCAGCAATGTGTCGCTCACTACAAAAATCGCTACCAGCGCTCTGTTTCGTGGCCTTTAAAGTTTAACACATACATTTGATCTAAATGCTCCACGCTGACGCTTGCATCGGCTGACCCTCGGATGCGTTAAATCGAGCAAACACAAACCACACACCACATGTTCGATTACTTAATACCTACAGACAATTTTGGGATAAATAGTATTTTTCATAGATTTATGATTTTTCACTGCGTTTTTACAATTTGCTCTGTACTGGGGTAGTATTGCGATTGTCTTAATCTTAGTATGTCATTCATAGGACAAGAATCCGTTGGTTAATGCAACGTGAGGCAAGATTAGTTCAGAGAGGGGTGACCGTTTAGTGACGTTGGAACCGAGCGTTTTCATGCTCTGAAGTGCACGGAAAAAGTTGGTCGAAGTTGTCATCTAGACAACAGCCGTTAAGTCAAGTCAGAAGACTAAGGCCAGCTTGAACAACTTTGACACTAGTTTGGCCACTTACCATACGACAGAAAAAATTCTAGGATAAGCGTTGTGTAGTTTGGAACTATAATGTTCTGAGATTATTTCCCATATTTCTTATTATCAACCTATGATCGAAGTAACTGATGTAAAGGTGCAATAAAAAATGTTGTATAATCTTGCTTGATTTCACGCGTAAGAGATGGCTAAATTCTTCTGCAATCAATTCTAGTTACGCAGTTTTTTATCATATCAGTTGCGGTAACGGTGGCTAATTTTACCCACACAATATTTAAATGCAATCATCGTTCAGTATTGCGCTTAGATAAAGTGTTATCGTTGTTACGACATCGTAATACAGTATATACTGTATATATTGGCAAAACATGAAAGTGCATATTAATTCTAGATAACTTGCTTTCAGTTTTGAAATCGATGTATTTGTTATACATTACATGTACATTTACTATGTACCCGTAGGTCACATTTCCTTCAGGCCGGTATACCCTGTTCGTCTGTACAAAATTAAATTCGGAACAATAATTGTACCCAGGAGTGATAGCCAACCGGTGGCCTATGATATCACATATTCCCTCATTTAATGTTCCGAATTTGATCTTGTAAAGAAAAACAGGGTATACCTACCTTTAACACAGAGAGATTTTCCAGTAATACGTTAGTGCACTTCCATATAAGACCAGGTACATTACTTCATAACTTATTATCAGGTAGGGACTTGGTCTCGTGCACAATATACACAAAATAAAAGAAAAACCTAGCAGCACTTGTACCTTAGAAATGCAAAATCTGAGATAAGCTAGCAGATAATTTTAATTCGGTAGTCTGCACCGATTAATTTACAAAGCTTTTGACACTTTAATCTATGATCATGGTTTAATTATCGCACGAAACCCAAAGTACCGGAACTAAAATTTAAACAGCTCAGCTAAAATAGTTCACCAAGCTTTGTGTAACTCAATTGACACTAAAATAGAGATTTCACATCTGATTAGTTAATTTTTGCGTTGATCATCGTTTCAGAAACCGGGCGTTGGTAGGTATATAAAACATTTTAAAAACAATAAACATGAATTATGAGAACGAATAAAATAGATATAGGTAGATTTAAGCGCCATTCATGTCACACGACTATAAACATCAACAATTTTAATAGCACTTCTAGTCATGTAATTTATCTAACAGCCTAGTGCCAATCAAATTCACACATAGTAGAGGTTCCGTAGCAGTGAACCTATTATTTCGGTTAGCAATAATAAATACATACGTGCAAATATTATATGAATGTGAGGGAAAACAAGAAAACGGGCAGTAGCGTCTTCCCCCCATCTCACGTTGGGTGTAGTAAGACTACGCGAGAACAGGAAGACGGGCAGCAGCGTCTTTCTTTTGGATTTATCTTCCACCTTTACCGCGATCCCTAAGACGCTTGCCAAACGTGGGGATTATGGCAACCCCTCCCTTCTAAGTGGAGGCCTTTGTCCAGCAGTGGACGTATATCGGCTGCTAATGATGATACTGATGATGATACTGCAATCCCTAAGGCCGCGCGCACTTTGGACACGAATTTGTATCGTACGTAAACGTATAATCGTGGTCGTACGAATTAGATGCGCACATTGAATACGTTTACGTACGTACGTACCACATTTATGCAAATAAATTG
Organism: Furcula furcula; assembly: GCA_911728495.1. Lineage (NCBI taxonomy): Eukaryota > Metazoa > Arthropoda > Insecta > Lepidoptera > Notodontidae > Furcula > Furcula furcula. The sequence goes on along the minus strand of OU452256.1, from coordinate 10,006,592 downwards.
AATGGATTTTTTTCCGGTTATATCGTACTCGTGAAGTCCTCTTTGGAGCGCCATGAATAACCTGTATCTGGTAATTCTCTTAAAACTCGAAGAATGCGGCAGCGTCATCGCTGTCGTAGAAAAATATATCTATCGGTGCATGAAATATATTTAAAAAGACGTGAATTCAGCGAATACAATCATATTATGAAAGATATATAATGACCACATACTGTTTCACGTTCGTAAACCAAGTTAATAATTTTTTCTCCATCCACTTTTAATTTTTAACGTACGAACGTGTTTGAAATCCCAACAAGTTCGGATTGTATTCGGACGTCTGAACTACACGTACGTATACGCACGATTAACTCGCACCCAGTCTGCGCGCTTCCATAGTACTTGGAATGTCGGGATCGTTCGTACGTGTTCGTATGTGTTCGCACGAGTAAAATTCGTACGAAAACGTGTCCAAAGTGCGCGCGGCCTAAGACGCCTGCCACGCGTGTGAATTAAGGCAATCCTCTCTGAGTGATGATTTCTGCCCATCTCTTTGATTGCATTTGGCTTATTGCTTCGCCGTTAGTGATTGGTGTACCTTTAATACATAATATGTTTCACATAAAGTGCAAATCACATTTGTAATGCCCAGGCTTTGGTGGAGTTTGAACCAGCGCCTGACGACGTCGACGTCGACAACGGCGACGCCAAATAGATCCCTTAGCCACACTAGGCTACCATTCTTACTAAATATAATTTTACTGATGTACGATTTATACCATCTACAGTCAGCGCCGGATTAGCCATATACCAGGAGTCAGCAAATGCTACGGGCCCCGCGCCTTGAGGGGCCCCGCATGTAGCTGCGTACCCTAGGAATTAGCATATGCCTTAATTTATACCTCTAAACTTTAATACCAATTATATGATTTGCTACGGACCCCGCACTGGCTTAATCTGGCACTGTCTACAGTGAACCATAAAACACATATGTATAGGTATAAACTGTTTTTTTTAAACTCTTCTCATCCAGTAGATTTTATAACGGACATAATTTATTATTTGATACAATTTTTTTTCCTAACGTACAACTTGCTTTTAAAATAAAATCTTTTTAAAAAAAAATTGAACCGACTTCAATATCACTGAAAAGTATAAAATAATTTAAATATTATTGAAGTTGGTGTTAGCGTACCTGCTGTGTATATTTGGCACCAACTTCAATAATATTTAAATTATTTTATACTTTTCAGTGATATTGAAGTCGGTTCAATTTTTTTTTAAAAAGATTTTATTTTAAACTTTTTAGTGATATTTTCATATATAAAGATTGAACCATCGAAAACCGTAAAATTATCTAGGTAGGTTATGATCACATTATCGTCTACATAGTTTTACATAATTCATGTTTCTTCAGAAAAAAATATCCGGTCGTAATGAAATTTGCATGAAAACATCATAGTAGTTTACTCTCTCGAATAAAAAAAGAATCATCGAAATCGGTTCATAATTGTCAGAGCAATGTAATGGAGAACATCAGTTTTATGGTTTTTACCAGATAAATTCCTCCACATCGTTCATGGTCCTCCAGGAAGTTCTTATCCGGTTATAATAAAATTCATACAGATTCAATACAGTGGTTTCTTCTTTCGAATAAAAAAAGAATCATTGAAATTGGTAAATATTTGCCAGAGTTATGACTATTTTTGTCCGACCGAGCGAGTCCGAGCGATTAAAACGTCATCTATATAGGCTTTCTTGCAAGTCTCAGTGCGCAGTCACCATTCTTGTTTTTTCAGGAACTACTTATTACTAAGCAATATTTTTTTTATGGGACCCAATTAACGGATTAAAGAATGGATGGAAGAAAGATTTTTTCAAATCGGTTCATAATTGCCAGAGTTATGCGCGAACATACATAGAAAAAAAAAAAAAAAATATATATACAGACGAATTGAGAACCTCCTCCTTTTTTTGAAGTCGGTTAAAAATCTGGTCTCACTGGTCTTGATAAAGCCAGCACGGTCATTCTCTACACCTCGACCAAAATTGCTTTATGTATTATATTTGAAATACACCAAAGTTATGTGTGTACATAATATATTAAAAATCAAAGAAATAATTCTCGAAGAAAACCACATGTTGTTTTATTAATTTTTCGTGTTTTTTTCTTGTTATAGAATAAGAGTAAAAATTGCTAGCAGTCATCTGAACAAGCGGATATTTAATTCGCGGAGTGATGAATGGACGGACCAAGTAATGACAACGCTTGATGTTTTGTCATTAAATAAAATGACATGTTATCTATTTTGCTTTATAGCATTTATTTGTTCCATGGTTGTTCAGTAGTGACGTAGAGACATGCAAGGTTTCCACTTATTTATTGTTGTTTGGTTTCAAACTACAAAATTGAATACTTTATAATGCTTACTTAGTTTTTAGTCCCTTGTGCAAAGGATCATTGAGACAGGCAGTAATGTTTAAACCAAGTGACAAAAAATCTAAATCTATGGTATACACATTGTTTTTTAAGAGTGGTTCCGGTGTTAAAGGTACTAAAGCTAGTGAAATTACAGCGCCTAAGAGAGCTTAAAGTCCAGTGTGACTAGCGGCATTTCAGGTCAGCCATCCGTAGGCAGGCTTGCCGCTTACTATTAAACAAATTCAAATACAAAATTATTTATTTCAAATAGGCTTAACGCTATCACTTTTAAACAATCAATTTTTTTCTTTAAATATGGAAATATTCTGATCATGTCGTTACTAAGTTTCTTGAAATAAAATCTAAAAGTAGACTAATTAATTTCATTTTGATCACTCGTCTCCTTGAATTTTGGATCTGTACTTTTGTTGGTGAAGCAATTGCCATTCCAATCTATTATTCGCTTTGATAATTATGATTATCTATCAAGCTTACATAACTCGGGAACCTTTCTTTTACATTGACCTTTTGATACGACACTTCTGCCACTTTTTCTGCTACTTGTTACATAACTCCGTCGTTATCTTAGTCTTCTCCTTTTTCTTCTAATATTATTTTAAAGAAGGTATCGTGTTGTATCAAGTGGTCGATCATGTGGCCACTTTGATCACCACCTTTCTTTTATATTGACCTTTTGATACGACACTTCTGCCACTTTTTTTGCTACTTGTTACATAACTCCGTCGTTATCTTAGTCTTCTCCTTTTTCTTCTAATATGATTTTAAAGAAGGTATCGTGTTGTATCAAGTGGTCGATGATGTGGCCACTTTGATCACCACCTTTCTTTTACATTGACCTTTTAATACGACACTTCTGCCACTTTTTCTGCTACTTGTTACATAACTCCGTCGTTATCTTAGTCTTCTCCTTTTTCTTCTAATATGATTTTAAAGAAGATATCGTGTTGTATCAAGTGGTCGATCATGTGGCCACTTTGATCACCACCTTTCTTTTACATTGACCTTTTGATACGACACTTCTGCCACTTTTTCTGCTACTTGTTACATAACTCCGTCGTTATCTTAGTCTTCTCCTTTTTCTTCTAATATTATTTTAAAGAAGGTATCGTGTTGTATCAAGTGGTCGATCATGTGGCCACTTTTATCACCACCTTTCTTTTATATTGACCTTTTGATACGACACTTCTGCCACTTTTTCTGCTACTTGTTACATAACTCCGTCGTTATCTTAGTCTTCTCCTTTTTCTTCTAATATGATTTTGAAGAAGGTATCGTGTTATATCAAGTGGTCGATCATGTGGCCACTTTGATCACCACCTTTCTTTTACATTCACCTTTTGATACGACACTTCTGCCACTTTTTCTGCTACTTGTTACATAACTCCGTCGTTATCTTAGTCTTCTCCTTTTTCTTCTAATATGATTTTAAAGAAGGTATCGTGTTGTATCAAGTGGTCGATGATGTGGCTACTTTGAGCACCAATGCCAGTGAAAATTAAATCATTCTCAAACATAAAATGTGTAACGTTGCGTGTGTAATGCCCCTAACTATGGAGCATGTAGAATTATGTTTATTTTACTTTCAGTAACGATTCATATTCTAGTACTTATTTAAAGTAAAAAAAAAATGCTAATTGTGCCTATAAATTTAAGGAAAAATTTTGACTACGAGGAGGACCTTCCTTCCTGCATTTGACCACATTGTTATTCATGTCAAACTACACACATTTTTTAGCATTTAGCTAAACTCACATAAGTAGACAATCGGAAATGAGCCATTAACCACTGAAGGCTACTTTAAGAGCCTTGTCTACACAAATCTACAATAATTTACAAAACATTATTCGTGTGAACGAATGTTACCTCCAGTTATGTCATAGAGAGAAACAATTTGTAAATACTTACTACTAAAATTCTAACAGACAAGCAAGAAAACATAATAAAAATGAGTTCTTAGTACAGCAATGTATTTAAATTTAATGTTGTGTGGTAGGTATAATAATGGATCTATTGTAGTGGTGCTTGGCCTCCGCTTGACCTCGTCTAAGGCACGGTACAGCATCAACACAACACAGAAACGAAACCAACTAGGAAGAGGAAAACTATCTATATTCTAGCACACTTTGTTACCATACGCGCATAATTCCCTGAACAATTGGCTGAGGCACGGTATACTTTACATATTGTGTATTCGTTTAACATCTATTGTGGACACCTGAGGACAAACGAAGTATCAATACCAAACAAAATCCAACTATGTTTTTTTCTAGATTATGAGTAGTAATTAGTTAGGCAGTAACTTAGTTAATTTAATTCTTATTTTCAGTAATAATGAGGCATACCAATTCAAAGTTCGAAACTGGACTAAAAAGACCAACCAATATAAATCGAAAATGTTTTACTTAATCATACAATAACAACGACACAAGACTAATTTTCAACCAATTGAATTATTCATTGCAATAAGAAGTAGAATTTAAATTAAAAACATCGCGTTTTGTGTGGATCAACTTTCAGTACGAATTGTGTGAAAGGAAAGGAAAGATACGCTACGATACGTACAATAATCTCTAAACTTTAATACAAAACATAAACTTTGACTTTTTACTACAGTTTTAAAGTCCCCTGTCCGATCCGTGAGGGTTTTATCGGCGCATCAGTACAGTTATATGTATGTAACTGATGGGTTGAATATCTGATATATATTTTTCCTAATTTGTTCCAGAAATACATGGTGTGGACCATTTGATTCGTATTTCTAAAAAAAAACCCCGTTCGTAGAGGAGTTATTTAACACTCTGAATATTATAATAGTACACTAGGAATAACCTGTAATAATGGTATTTAATGTTGTCTTTTACTTAAGATCAAACTACTTTAACGGATCTTATCGCGGTTTATTTTCGAATCCTTTGCAGCACCCATGGTCACGGGCGGACCAGGGGTGCTGTAGAGCATTCGAAACGTCGGAATAGTAAAATCTAAAATAAACCGCGGTAAAATCCGTAAAAGTAGTTTGATTTCAATGGTATTTAAAACAAAACTGCATTAAGAGATTATAGTACTCAGTACTTTAAAAAAAATCATAATAATAAAATTAAAAACAACAACAGAGTTACTAGCGCATTGTTATTATACAAATTTAATTGGCACGCCTACCGTAGAGTCCGTAGATGACCAATGCTGATAAATATTCATTTCCCACGTTAATTGAGTACAACTGACTATGTTGTAATATTTTATATTGTTACATACTTTATTTAATACGACCCACCAACAGCGAGCAGACTTATCTGTTCCTTCCATCTTAACCTCGAATTATTGAATGACTTAATACAAATTTTAATATAAAACAACATTTAGTTTGAATATTAGAAACAAAAAGGTTAATTGAACATTATTTTAATGCATCCATGCGGCACTAAAAACCACTAGAACGTAGGCATATAATAATAAAGCTGATATAAACCCTGTCATTAAACTTCAGCCTTAGCCATCTATTAAAACAAGTAACTACCTACAGTTCCTACGTAACTATTGGTTTCTATGCGTACGCGCAGATCACGCATCTCGATAACAAGCCGACAAGATTATAGGTAATAACAATAAGCTAACGCGCTTACCCACAGTATACTACATAATACATATATGTATACAGTAAATACACTATTAAGAAACTGCTTTATTCGCCGTTCTTACAAGGGCTGCTACAGGAGCTCGCTACCGTTATTTTTACTCACGTGGGAAACCTTTAAAAGGTCTCCGGGAGCTGTGGGGTTCAACCGAGGTATGTGTGTTTCTTACCCACTAAAGCCCCCGCGGCTGCCGCATCGGCACATGGGAGGGGACCCCAGGGCTCTCCGGTGGGATCTGCACCTTGCCTTTGAGCCCGCCGCCGGGTGGCGCATTGTAGCCCCCCGGGAACCAATCACGGTGCTCACGGGGACGGGGGTCGTAACCCCGCCGCCATCCTCCTCGGAGTCGCCGCCGTACTCAATGGACGTCCTGGGGCCCACACCCCGAACGTGCAGCGACTCCGAAGTACATTTTATACTGTGGCTTAACGATTCCTAACTTCATCAGCACTTCAAATCAGGTGGCATTGCAATCAAGGCATTGTTTACATTAAGCAAAAAAAAATTAAAAGTCCGAGGCGCCGTACCTACACAGAGGGAATTATCTTAATTCTCTTAATGCAGCAATCTAACTCGCATATCTCATTACAAGACCTTGGCTCGAATACCAACTGTCCGTTGTTTTTATACAGAGCTGTCATTTGAGAAGGTTGTACCCGAGACTCAATGCAAACTTGTTACATTTGTGTTAGTCGATGCATGCTGTTCCGTCGGCGCCTGCCATTGGAAAAATGACCTACAGAATTTATTTCCCGATGTACAAAGTTAGAGATTTTATATAATTAAGTAAAAATGAATCACCAAATTGTATGTATGTAGGTACGCGTATAACTTCCGAACAACTGCACCAAATTTGATAAGTATTTTTTTTTAATTGTCAGGAGAAGAGAGAGAGAAAAATTAGGAAAGTGTTCGGACCTTTTATCACAGCATACCACAGTAGGTAATACATTCTTATATATGACGACTACTTTAACTGCTTTCTCATAAATATTTTAATTAATATGAATTTTAAAAACATTTTCAATATTATATAAAAATTATATAATAATTTCATTTAATGAGAGATGAGCGCAAAATGTTATGCATCTGTGAAGGTCAGCGATGCAGAAATCTCTTGACGTTTACGTTATATAAATACACTGAAAAAATATATAAAATCGAATACGTAGTCTTATCTAAACCGAATACGAATGATACGCCTACGATGTTACATTTAGTATTTAGACAAGTAGCGAGTAAATGCTAGATAGCTTGCATTCAAGGTTTGAGCGCATCCTGTTCTTTATTTCACTAAAAGTTATTTACTAACAAGCCCTTTATATCATTCTTCAAAATCATAATTTATTTATACAATGTAAACGTGAAACGTTCACCTGACTTAGCGAAGTTAATGTTATTTCCATACATTTGTTTTCTATTCTCCAACATTCCGTATTGTAGAAAGACAACTTGGTTAAGAATATCCTGATATTGTAATATTATCTTTTTAATAAAATTAAAATGGCGTCTGCCAACTATTTATTTTTTCTTCAAAAAACATCAATATGGGTATTACTAGGTGAGTAATCACTAGGTGGTAGGTTCCTTGTGCAAGGAACCGTCCAGGTAGGTACCACCGCAGTGTCAGATATTCTGCCGCCAAGCAGCAGTGTGTAAGCATTGCTGTGTTCCGGCGTGAAGGGCACTATAGCTGGTGAAATTACCAGACACAAAGACAGTATCTAATGTCTTAAGGGTCGGCAACGCGCTAGTGATTCTTCTGATGTTGCTAGCGTCTGTAGGCTGCGGTGACTGCTTACCATCAGGCGGGCCGCATTGCCTGCCACCTTGGTAATGTAAAAAAAATAAAAAATTATTGAAAGGATTCTAGTGAGACAAGTTGAAATATATATACATGTGTATACGCATTATGTATGTATAATGTAATTTACGTCTATTTTGTTTTTATAATATTCGCTTTTATAATTTATACTTACTTGTTTTAAAATGATTTTATATTTATATGCTTATACATGCAACTTATACGTGGACAGACGACATTGTGCGCGTGGTAGGTAACCGGTGGACGCAAATAGCCAATTGTCGTCCATTGTGGCGTTCTAAGGGGGAGGCCTATGTTCAGCGGTGGACGTCTTCCGGCTGATGATGATAATGATGATGACATGCAACCGCTACCAAATTTCTGATTGTCCTTTTGTCATCTATTATATCATCTATTAATTAATACCAACATTTAGTATGAAGAATGGATCGATGAGTTTAATTATTGATTTCAGTGTGATCAGTGGCAAGGTCAAGTTTTGTGGTGTCGGGCTACTCGGCACACATCGGGTGATGTAATCTGCCCGCTAGCTCGCCTACCGGTGATTGAACCACTTTAGTAGGTACCGGTAGACACAAAAAAGTACCAACGGCATCGCATCGATTATTCACACTTTCATTGTGGATGAAAATGAGATTGGCTAACGCAATAGATGATTTGCTATTTCAATCTCAAAGTTACGATGTTGGTAAACATTTCGAAAAAGATATAGGTATGCATTGCCGCTCCATTGGTGAGTGGTCAGATTCAGATACTCTGGCTGAAAAACCTTCGCTCGTTCGATTATCACACACCACAAATATTAGAGAGGCCAATGTTTCCGTTTGACTTGTGTCTGGATGGTCATTTTCTATAGTAGTATTGTAGGTATATTCAGTCTTAGAATATGTATAAGTACAAGTACTATAGAATGCTTATTTTCAAGTAAGAACCGTAGGCACGGGTAAAAACATCGAAATACATAATATCATGCACACGACAGTAGGTATTTACTATACCGTCTGCTGTATTTATCGGCATTTGTGCTTGTGAGTTGAGTTGACAGATCAAACCCATCAATATTTGTCACTTACATATCAATATAACTTATAACGTCAAAGACCCGTAGGGTCAAGAATAGCACCCTCCCATCTCCTCCCGTTGACTGTTCGTAAGAGGCGACTAAGGGAAAGCAAGAAGACGGGCAGCAGCGTCTTTCTATAAGATTACCTACTACCTATACTGTGATCCCCAAGCCGCCTGCCAACCGTGGGGATTATGGCAACCACTCCTTTCAAAGGGGGAGGCCTTTTGTTCAGCAGTGGACGTGTTTTGGCTGCATGAATGAATGAAACTTCAAATACTTCACCTGCCTCGTGGAAGCAAACCTACCTACGATTTGTATAAAGTGACCATAGCCAAACGCGTACTCTATTCTTATTACATAAACTCTGTATAGTATATTGCAGCCGTCTTTCGACGGATGATGATGATTTAGTATCGATTATTATAGCGTGCAAACAACAACATGACATTAAATCTGTATATCATCTGTGTATTCAAAGCTCTTATAAGAACCTATTATAACTTCATAAATAAAGGTCCAAAGGCGAACCGCAACCTTTTCATTCCATCTGTTAACATTTTAACTGCAAGGGCACAGCACTTTATGTGGAACTCATTATGATGTGCTACAACACGCTGATAGCATTGTAATTATTATTTGTAAACAAATTACAATAGCGACTGCGACGGTAAAGGCTGTTGCTTGATAAAGTTTGTGAATTAAACAGATATAAGATTATACAAACCAGTAAACTACTGACTTACGAATACCCTCATACTTATTTTATAGTTACATTTAGAAAAAAATGTACGAAGTACTTGAATGTCTGATGACTTATGTATATTATACATAATGTGTTTATTGAAACAAAATATTTACAGTTTATTTACAAATATGTACACTTAAACTAGGTAAAAAACTTCCTCGAAGTTGTCGCCGCACTGGGAGGGAAGGGTACCTAAAAGACTGGCGGCATTACCCCTTTGTATGGCCAAGCTTATACGTTGGCAGAAAAAGCTACCAGCCCGGCGGTCTCCACATACATAATGTACCTTTTATTTTTGACGCGGGAGAAATCTTCCAAATATCCCCGGGAGCAGTGGGGCTCGACCGGGGTATGTGGGATTCTTACCCACTAAAACCCCCGCGGCTGTCGCACCGGCACATGAGAGGGGGCACCCCAGGGCTCTCCGGTGGGATCTGCACCGGGGGCTCCTCAGTGCCTTGCCTTTGAGCCCGCCGCCTTATATTGTGGGCGCATTGTAGCCCCCAGGGAACCAGTCACGGTGCTCACGGGGTCGGGGGTCGCAATCCCGCCACCGTCCTCCTAGGAGTCGCCGCCGTACTCAATGGACGATACATAATGTACCTATAGTAACACCTGGAAAGCCGCCACAAATTAAATAAAAACTTTTTAGCAACACCTTTTTTAGCCCTTTTCTGCCCAGGGCGAGCCCACTTATTACGAGCGTTATAAAAACCTAACCACTCAACCGATTTGCATTCTATGTAGTTTTGATGAGAAATGTATTATAACTATTCAAATTTGAAGTAAGATTGGATAGGGCCTTTAGAAATTCAGTGTAACTTTAAAGCGTGCAAACCTCCGCATGAGCATGTGTGAGCATTTATGGTCAGCTAGTGACTCAGAGTAATTAAAATGGAGCTAGTATCGCGTCGATTCGCCGAACAAATTTTTCGTGGCACTTTTGCGGGGTGCGGGAGGCGAAGTAAACACACACAGATACAATTTCACGCATACCCACACTATAATAAATTCGCAACATATTCAAAAAGATACGCACACAAATAAAAAGTGACCTGACCATATGAACAAAATTTGGCAGAGGGGTTAGCGCATCATGCTATCTCCAGTGCTAGTGACCATGAATGCTGTAAAGGGTTCGAAACGTCGGGATAGTAAAATTAAAAATAAACTGCGATATAATACATAAAGTCAATTTCATTTCAATGTGCAGACCTTATAATTTCTCGGCTTCATGCCAAGCCTTCATGTCCGATCCCTATAGGTCAGTGACCCATGCCGGTCGCCATAGTGCTATCGACGCCACAAGCGGGTTAGCCGAATAGGAATGTAACCATATTATGTAGGTACGTAGTACATGCATTTACATAAGTACTTAGGTATGCGATTTGAAGACAGTAAAACTTCTTGATAAGTAGGTATATACTTACCAACTTCTTACTGTTAAATTTACACAAAAATGACTGATAGATAACACACTGTTTTTGTGATGTCGTCCTTCGTATAGGTAAAAGAATATTTATATACAGAACGAGAATTGAATACTGAATATCCTGCTTCGGTATATCCTGTATTGGACTGTATACTTTAAATGGGTTGCAACTCTCCATGTTAACATTAGGTAAAGAAATGGCGAAGGCGAAGAAACATCGAATAGAGTAAATACAGTGAAGAACACTTCTATTCTTAAAACACAGTTTACTTCAGTAATCGTACCTAAGCGCATTTGCCATCTTGAGAAACTGTTTGCCCATCGATTAACTGTAAGAGAAGATTATTTGTTAAGAACAATTACTTGATAGTGCAATCATGCGGCACAAGGTCATCGCACTGGGTACATACTCATACGTGTACGTCTAATATTTGGTCTTCTTATCTAACATACACTACAATGTCACACAGGTTTCCAAACTTTATCTGCGTTATTCAGTTTTGATCAATCTGAATCAAACGGATCGTCCCACACACTTCTAACTTTTCTCCGAACTTGAGCAAACTCGATCGATGTCTAATCCAGCCTATCTCACATCCGCCGAATACTGCCAAAAGCAGAGTTTCGAACGTCATAAATATAACAGTAGTTTAAACATTGTTATCAGCTTAGAAATTTATTCTAAGGTTATAAGCATATTTGTTCGTAGACATACGAAAATAAAAATAAAAATTTAATGAAATGGTAACATTACTTAGCTCATAATATAATTATGGCCTGATTCCGGTGTAAATAAAAATAAAATCTTTACAAAGGAGGGCACCACTTTGACGGGTCAGTATTAGCGTTGAAAATTGCGAAATATACATTTTGTTTGTTTACGAAATTTGTATCTTTCCTATAAAATACATGTAATTATCGAAAAAAAAAACAAATTAGACGTTCGTCTGAAAAATAGAATTATACACGTACTTATGTGTATTTTTTTTAAATTTAACAATGAAATGTGAAATCATGCTTAATAATAAGTACTTACTTGATTTTAATATCAGGAAAAACGCTTTTGGACACCACACTGAGATCCATATAACATCTCAAACTTGAAGTCGTCTTAATAAAAGTCTTGCATGCTGTTGGTAAACAATGAAATTTTATAAAAAATAACGAAAAATACCAAAACCCGTACTTAATTGTTTATTTTCTTTAAGGCATCTACGTGTAAACTTTCCAGGTTCTAGTACCAACCGTTAATGAATTATAACGCTTTTTTATGAACTATAAAACGCCCTTTGGACCCCTGACGATGCGAATTTTGAAAAATCCGTTCTTAGTGTACGTTTACGTATTGTGATGAATATACTGACCAAATTTCAAGGCTCTAGGATCAGCGGTTTAGGCTGTGCGTTGTTTGTCAATCCGTCAGGACATCTCCATTTATACACATATATTTAATTGATTAATGCGAAAAATACATGTGAAAAACTCAAACTTGCGAAAGATTCAGCCTAAGATCAGTAAGAAAAGTTTCTGTATTTTATTGGAAAATATTGGGACGTTTGAAAATACATGTATTTTTTACATATTATTTTCAACGCTAGTCAGTACGTTTTAGTTCGTGGACACATCTGAACAAAACTAATTAATTAAATCTGAACCAACTCGTCCGGACTACTCCGAATGACCATACGTTCATAGTTAGTAGTACATAGTTCAGGTATTGGGTGAATCCATCAAAACACTCGCACTACACACAAACGGTTTCAAAAATTGTAGAAACTAATTGAAACTACTAAGGAAGTGCCTTTACACGCGCTTATAAGACTCCTTTCGTATAGCGTTGTGTTTATGCAGAGAAGTAGATTGTCTGGTCTGCAGTTCTACAAGTAGGTAGTCGTCTGGCTGGCGCCAAGGGCGGTTGGGGAAACCGCATTGCTAAAAAAATACGATTTTTTTCATTATTTCTCATAGATTTAGGATTATCCACTACGAATATCTTTGTTATTTCTATTAATTCCGTAATTTATTCTTTCTGTTACCTAGGACAAAAGTATAAACGAAGTATTAGTAGGACACATGTACTCCAATTATTACCGGCTGACAGTTGACCACAAAGGGCCACATGGCCCTATAAGCAACCTATAAGTATCTACCTGTCAGTCATACACATTACGTGATAGGAATGATATATGAGAGCCATAACCGTAAGAGAGCAATACCACACTAGCGATTTGCGAGCGTGCGTTTAGCACTATTGCCGCGTGAATGCATAATAAATAGAATAAATTAGTTAATAATTTACTAACACGTACATAATAACAATTACAATTCTCAATATAAACCAAATTGATTTAAAAATAAAATATTTGAAAATATTAGGTACTAAGTACTTAATCTATACTTATAATAAAACTGTAACAGGTCCAATTCTGTACATTGAAGATATTTTGAAAATTATTTTTGGAGGGCATTCTATAACTGATACTGAGGCCGAAAATGTATTTTTTTTAATTTTTGTCTGTCTGTCTGTCTGTCTGTATCACGGCTGCGCATCACGCCGAAACTACTGAATGGATTCAAATGAAACTTGGCATGATTTGAGATCTTACTACGAGGTAGGACATAGGATACTTTTTATCCCGTAATCTAGCACGGTTCTTTTGGGAGAGGGGATTAAAGTCAAAGTGGGTACTTGGTTATACGCTTGGTCCGATTTTATCATCTTTTCTTTATAATATAATAAATATTAGTAAGGGGACACTCATTGAGAGTTGTTATCAAGGTTTTGCAATCGATCGGGTTAAGCAACGTTAGGTAAGGTCATTAAATAGATGGGTGACCGTTTAACGCCATTTGAACTAAACGGGTCCGTGCTTCGGAGAGCAAGTAAAAAGTGGGTCCCAGTTTTTAACCGACTATAAAAAAGGAGGTTATGTATTCGATGCGAATGTCTGTTATTAAAAGTTTAGTTAACGTAAAAATAGCGCAGGCGGAGCTGCGTGGGTCAGCTAGTAATTTAATAAATACCCTAATCAATTGAGCATGTTATTGTGAGCCAAGTCTTTTAATTTTATTGTCGTTACCAATTAAATTAAAGGAGCGTAGTTGTTTTCTAAAATTGTAGTTAATTCTTTAGTTGCAATTGATATGTTGACCTCCAGTTATCATACATCCTAAAATTATTATTAATTAAATAGTTTTTGCTGCAGCTACTCACGAATTGAAAGACCAGCCTACTGGCGATGTCGTTAATCGCGAGTAGGCTGACTTGCTGGATACTGAAAGGGAGAAAGAAAACTCGACACAAGTGCGTCGCGAAATTACAAATGGAAAATCACGAACGTAAACATTCCATAAAACATAAATTTCATGAAGCTATCGTCCATAAGAAGCACGCTCACAAGTCGCCAGTGTGTTATGGCTCTAAGGAACAAGGCGGAGTTAGTATCCGGCGATGCAAGGTGCTCGGTTGTCCCCAACGCCCTCGACTTCGAACGACCGTGACTCGAGGTCCATGACCACACTAGGAGAACTAATCTGATATGGATGTAGAGCTGTTTTCCTGGAGGCGCTTCGAGATCTTACGTCTAATTACCGGGACGCACGTTCGCTTTGTTCCGTGCTTTGAGTTACTCATTGTTTCTTTATAGTTGGCGTTGGTACATTATAGAATGATGCGATAAAAAGTTGATCTTGAACATTTTATTAATGATACTCATGCTGTATAATAATGAATTTAGTTGGGTTACGTCACTGGTCACTTACATCCGCGAAAAGTCGTTCACAAAATTGTGGTCTGTCACACGAGTTGGTTATATTATTTGATTGCATTTTGATTCTATAAATGTGTAAATTATATTACGACTTTTTAGGCCATCTGCACTATGCAGCATGAGGCTTTTTCCGCAAAGAGGTTTGCAGAGAAGTCTCGTCACACTATGTTTCAGCTGTCGTTTTTCATAGCCCTATGGGGCAAATCCAAACTACGTGCTAATGATAATTTTCTGACAAAAATCTTCTCTGCTCTGGCCGACTTAGAATCAAACCCAAGTTCTCACAATCACAGAAAACGCGCTTTACCTAGATAGACCATAGTCCTCCTCCTCGCGTCGATACCTCAATGCTGAGGGTCGTGACCTGTTGTTACGGATGCAGATAATAGTTTGCTTCGGATGACGGTTTTCCACTTATCGCAATCCGAGACATGATGGAACACTACGTGCACTGGGGTTTCGAGAGTGGCGCGAATCTGGTCAGACCAACGTGTCGGCGAACGTCCCCGTGGCCTTTTTCCTTCGATCTTACCTTTAACAATTAACTTTTCTAAGCTGTCAGGATTTTTGCGAGCTATGTGACCGAAATAGTTAGTAGTAGACCATAGTAATAGTCAGTAAATAATATTTCCTGTACGTACATGCACATTACATGTTTATCATATCGCTATGTTTTTGAAGATGCAGCAAAAACATCTAATTAGTAATTCATTATCAAAGCCATCGACCGTCAGTAACCGGCAAATCGATGCATGCACACTAATTAATTCTTTAAGCTTATTAATTTATCAAAACATCCTGCTTCACATTACCTGATAGGTTCTTGCCTTTGCCAGCTCGACCTTCGAAGGTCAGCCGTCGACCTTCACTCCAGCATAACGACCTGCATCCGATGGCCTTAGGGCAAGGTTTAATATTTAGAACTTCATAAATTGCTTCATAATTGGAACTAATGGTGCGTGTATCATGTAATTTACGATCGTATTAGTGAATGCTCATGGTATTCACTAATATGCCCATAAATCATTTACTGTCATAACATAACCATGCAATGTGTTACGATTGAATAAATTATGTTTTATGAATTAGGAGCTACGCTGTATCATCATAATTAAAAAGAAATATTCAAGTAACAGCATTTGCTTAAACTGAAATTACCCAAAACAGAGTACTTGTAGAAAGTTATGGAATGTGGAAGCTATACTTACGAGGGAGACTTTAGCCAGGCCATTGAGTTATTAATAGGTACTTAGTTTTGTTATACGAATATCGCCACAGCGACCAATCTTTTACAAGATCTGCCATCTACGCGGAAGAAATAATAGTGCGCAAGTGCTTGCGCAAACAGAAGTTATCTATTTTTTCCTTTACTCTTATAATACAAAAGGAAGGAAGACCGGCCGACCAGGGAAAGGACAGGGGCAGGACTGAATATTTTACGTGCCCATCCAACGCAAGGCTATTAGGAATATCGGCATATATTGTTCTAACCTAAGAGCAGTTCTAACCTAAGTAACCCTCCCGCAGAATTTCAGACAGCCACCTCCGGTTTGGAAAACAAACCGCTTCCCCCTACACCACTAAAGCCATGGGCGTACGCAGCTTTTGGTCTAGGGGGGGGCAACATAAGGTTCTTTTGCTGGTGATCAAATTCATCAAAGCACAAATAAATACGTTATAATTTTACTGCCGCAATCACAAACGCCAATTAACTTTAATTATACTTAAGTCAGTTATTAAAATCTATTTATTTCAACTGTCGGAGCAGTTTATGATTATTTTCGATTATTGAATACGAGATATTTGATATCTCTACTCACTATCTGATTGAGAATTGGCATCGAGTGTCGAAATTATCGGATTTCAAAAAATGGATAAATGGCCATTAACTATATTAACTTTAGTAGGAGCGGTTTTGATTTTTTTTTTGTTGGGAATTTCCATTATCTTGCCCAAATCCAAACTAAAACAATTTTTGTCTAGTTGTCACCTTTAAACTCAAAAAGTAAAAATGCTGTAGACTTGATACTGACAAAATTTCTAGATTTTGACCTTAGAATCAACATAGGCTACTTTTTACAACGAGAAAATATTTATTTCCTTGGGAATTTTTTACAAGAGAAAATTTCAGAGACCGCTAAACTCCTTTTTAGGGTTCCATACCTGAAAGGTAAAAAATTAACCTTTATGGTCTGACTTCGTCTGTCTGTCTGTCTGTCTGTCACACCTATATATTTCAGGAACCACTGATGCTATCGATTTGAAACTTGGAATAGTTTTAGATCTTACTTACCCAACCTCATCGCAAATAAAAAAAAATATTTTTTCTTTTATTTTTTTTATAATGGGGGTCGAAATAGGTCATCATAATTTTAAAGTGAGACTACTACATCGAGTGGGGTATCATATGAAAGGGCTTCATTTGCACATATCAAAACAGATTTTTATTTTGGCTTATGTGACGTAGTTTTTGGCTAATAACCAAATATGTCAATAAAAAAACCGTTCCCCTCCCTTGTCTCCGAAGTTTGTGAAGGAAAAGATCTGAAATAATTATGGATAATGCATGTCTATCTATATTTTACAGGAAAAATAAAATGATCTAACGAAGTAGTACAGTTTTTAATTAATCCTAAAAAAACCTCGTCAAAAAAACTTAGTTTTGTGGTTTGGTTTTTTTGCTATCTGAGGTGTTACATGAATAGTAAAATTACTTTAATACGTCCAAAAATGGTATGAAACCGGTGCGCGAGTCCGACTCGCACTTGACCGGTATTTTTTTCTGTTTAAATTGAATTTGGTTAATTTTTTGATAAAAAAACGTTTTTCCTGCAAAAATTGGTTTTAGATTTTTTTGGACGCCAGCTATGACAGATTGTTAACGGAAATAACGAGGCAACGAAATCTGCCTTCTGACAAAACGAGGGAAATTACCATTAAAATAATTATGACAATCATATGAGCCCTAAACACGGCTAAGATACATTTTTTGTTTCGGCTTCATCATCATATCAATTTGATGGTATATTCGATTTTACTATTTATTTTGCACATGACATCATAGTCAAAGTCAATTCCACTTCGCCAAATGATACTCTCTCTGAATGCAAATGCTCGTTTTTTGCCTCTAGTAGCAGTAGTCCGGTTGTTAGTCCGGTTGACCGGACTAGTGCAACTTTTCAGTAGCAGTAGTTCGGTTGAAATATAGCACCGGACTACTGATACTCTTTAGTAGCAGTAGTCCGGTTGTTAGTCCGGTTGATTGGAGTAGTGCAACTTTTCAGTAGCAGTAGTTCGGTTGAAATATAGCACCGGACTACTGATGCTCTTTAGTAGCAACAGTTCGGTTTGTAATATCTATATACCAGTGGCGTGCAGTCCTTATTTGACATCTTATAAAAAAAATTCGGTACCGGTCCTGTGGGTTCATAAATAACAATAAAGTAACAAAGTGTATTGTACAATTTTATTCTTAATACTAGCTGACCCGCGCAGCTCCGCCCGCACTTTAATTACATTTTGCTCCCCTTTTCTCCCTACTCCCTTGATTTATCTCTCTCCATCTCTCTCACTTATAATAAAAATCTAATTCTATGCTATTTCTCTCCCCTCCCGCTTCGGTCCCCGTCACACTTCCCCTCTTCCTCTCCCCGTTGTCCTCTCGGAACCCTCTCCCTCTTCTCTCTTCTCCCAACTTGCTCCCTCTCACTCCCCCCCCCTCCCCTTGCTCCTCCTAACTCCTCTGATCACTCACTCCATCACCCTCCCCTCTCCCTCTCTTGTACCCTCCTCTCGTTCTATATATCCTCGTCAATCATGGTATCAGCGGCATAAAATATACTTTATAACCTATTCTCAGACCTACCCGCAAAATTTCATACATATCGGTTCACCCGACTCTCGTGCACGTAACTCACAGAGGTTCTCAGATTTTGTTGTGCAAGGCGTTGCGAACGTTCGACACTCGACTCTCGTGCGCGTACCTGAGAGTTTCTCTGATTTTGTTCAGCAAGTCGTTGTGAACGTTCGACGACGTATTCTTGCTGCCCGTGCTTGAGACCTATGTTTAGAAAGTTGAGACCTGGCTCTCTCAGGTATTTTCAAATGTTTAAGAAAATGCTAATAGCGTGTAATATCTAGCTCTGAAAAGAACTGTTGTTTAGCCCTGAAAAGAACTGTTGGTTAGCCGTTTAAAGAACTGTTGGTAACCCCTGAAAAAATCTGTTGGTTAGCCCTGAAAAGAACTGTTGATTAGCTCTGAGAAGAACTGTTGTTTAGCTCTGAGAAGAACTTTTGCGTAGGTGTAGTTTTAAGAAAGAAATCTAAAAAAAATCACACGAAAATTATTAGACTTCGCGCACGACCGCTGCTTAGGGAGCCGACCGACACAGAGTACTATGAATATACGACCGACCTCGCGTCTGAGCCGCGCGCGCGGGTACCTTACTCATAGATTTAAACTCCCCTCCCGCATGCGCACCCCCTTGCGCGCGCCATGGTGACGCTCACTTCGCAACGGGCCGTGCAGCAGAAATCTTTTAATTTATAAGCAGTAATATTTTAATTTCGCCATAACTTCAAAACCAAATGTCCAATTTTAATCATTCAGAGACCAAATATTATCTACATAAACTGTACTTAATGATGAAATAATTTATTTTGATAAGGATTAATAGCATGAGTAAAATAAATGCGTTTAAATGTAGTCCAAACAAAATTCAAGATTTTTAAATAAAAAAAATGGTTGTTGGGCCTCACTCGACATAGTGTGCCCTTGTGTGCCGCGGACTTTTTTGTAGATATTTATAAGATCTACAATTAATTAGAACATTTTATGGTTCTATCTCTTATAGTTTCGGCAGCGTACGCAAAATAAGTAACTTTCTGGTCGATTTTTTACACCTTGTGTCCGAAAAAACCCAAATATCTAACGGAACCCTATTTTTTTCCAAAATACAATTTAGCCTATGTTACTCGTGGATAATATAGCTTTCGAATGGTGAAAGAATTTTTAAAAACGGTCCAGTAGTTTTTGAGCCTATTCATTACAACCAAACAAACAAAGTTTTCCTCTTTATAATATTAGTGTAGATAGTGTAGATAGTGTAGATTACAAACCGAACTGTTGCTACTAAAGAGTATCAGTAGTCCGGTGCTATATTTCAACTGAACTACTGCTACTGAAAAGTTGCACTAGTCCAATCAACCGGACTAACAACCAGACTACTGCTACTAAAGAGTATCAGTAGTCCGGTGCTATATTTCAACCGAACTACTGCTACTGAAAAGTTGCACTAGTCCGGTCAACCGGACTAACAACCGGACTACTGCTACTAGAGGGTTTTTTGTTGATAATATCAAAATCGCTAAATATATATGTATGTATATACTCGTAGGTACCTATACTATTTGAAGAGTTCACTCATGCCCATAAAGAGAACTAGATTTTGATGAAAATTGGAACAATCTGAAACTACTTAACTACTTACTTTCAAATTTTCCAAATCAGTTAAATAATTCAGTTCTGGTTCTGAGGTAATAAAATAATAAAAAAAACTACATCCAAATTAAGAACCTCTTGCTTTTCTTTACGTTGTTTTAAAAGGGGCAAAATGCAATTCCTTATAATAATGGATCTTCTGCAAACCGGTTATAAGGTAACCTCCGTTAAAAAATCATCCATAGTACTTACAAACATCTTCCTGTCTGTCATCGATCAAGATTAAGCGCGCAGCGCCGAAATTTTTATTTTTTAATTCTAACATGATGATTTGTAATTAAAAACATAAATCCCTTTTACAATTACTTTCAAATAAATGTATAATTAGACAAAATATTGTCAGCTTAGTGAATGGTTGCCAAGTCCAGGGGGGGGCAACGGCCCCCCCCTGCCCCCCCCTGCGTACGCCCATGACTAAAGCTACTTCTTTTTTGGTAAGCGGTTAAATTTTCCACTTCAAATCGATATGTTACCTTTTCATTCAAATGCTCCCGGTACCACTATAATATCAACAATCGATTAGGCAGTAGGTAACTAAAGAGAACTTAGCCACAAAACACCGCTGAGCATATTGTTCAAGTTATAGAGTGGTACTTACTGAACTGTAAAAGTAGAGTTTACAATACAATATAGATTTAAATGAACTTTTGTATTATTATGTACCTACAATAAACATACATAAATTACATCGAAACCTTGAACTTTCCCGACTACTTCATTATAATAGCGCTGATATTTACGACTAAAAATAAATAAGTAAATTATGTATGTATGTACTATTTTGAGAACACTGTACACAGGCGATGTATATAACAAGTACCATTAACATTTAAAAGTGTAAGTTATGCTTAATAGTAGTGTTTAAATATACGACCTTGTTGTTTGTATTAAACAGCTAATGTTACATTAGCCTCACAAAACATATTGTTTCCGCCATTGGTATGCTAACACAAACACTTAGCAGCTGCCTCCGAATTCTACTAACAAATCAAAACTAGATATATTTACTTTTAAATTGAACTTTTTAACATAAATCGAAAATATGTCGAGATAAATCGAATACATATTATTTTTGGTGCAATGCAAGAGCCTTTTAATTTTCCCTAACTTTTTAAAAATAAATTCCGCGTACTTGCTGACCCTTTTGAGCTTGTTATAGTAACATTAATAGCAAAAAGAAGATAGAGCTTTCCCATTATCCACATACCTATGATATTCATACCAAAATATTTAAAAATATACATAAGTATTTAGATTTCCGACCACTGAATAATGTGATTGAATTATAATAATCCTATTATTTCATTGTTGGCATTATTACCCAGGGAAAAAAGTACGCTTCGAGGCGGCGACGCACTGCACCACGGTAGCACTCGTAATTTCAACTTTTTAATATGATCGCCATTATTAAATCTGGTGGTCAGTATTATTTTATTTATTTATTTATACTCTTTATTGTACACACATAAAAATAAAATTAAAAGGCCTTGAAGAAATTTGTACAAAGGGCGACCTTATCGCTATCCAGTCATCAGTATCTTTGATGTAAGGATGTTAACTCGAACTAAGAGGACCTATGGAACTGAACCTAGATTAAACGACTAGCTTGAATAAATGCGTGCTCAAAGATCTCGACGCATAACGGCGTTCGCGGCTCTAAAAAACCTAACCCAAACTGTACACTAATTTGCAGAAATAAGGTCTAGGTTCGTTAGGCACGACCGCACAAACGTATGTAATGAGCGGCAGCGCGTCTAGGAATTCGTCGAGGGAAGAGGGATTGTCATGATTTATTACATTTTATTAGGTTATGAAAAATGAAAAAAGTTATTTATTTCTTCAAAAGGTACATTAACATATGTAAAGGTAGATGTCTCCTATTAGGTATCCTAAGATACCTGTGTCAGGAGACATCGCTCTTTTATAACAGAATATTCGTTTGTATGTGAAAGAAAAAAAAAAAAAAGGAAAAACGCAGAAAAATCAGAAAAAGAAAAAATAATAAAGTAAAACAATCATAAAACAAGTATTACTAAAATAAGTATTACTTCTAATTTTGAAAATATTATTTAAACTAACTTGTGATGTCGTTTGTTTATTGTGTATGTTGTGTGTGTGCGTGCGTGTGTGTGTGTTTGTGTGTGTGTGTGTGTGTGTGTGTGTGTGTGTGGGGTATGAATGTATAAATCTAATTTTGTGCTAAAAATCACTTCATAAAAGTAATTACCATAATGACTATGTAATATACTTAAATAACTCTTCAGTTTGATCATAACTTAGGGTATATAACCACCTATTGATTACTTTCTTACAATTTCGATTATTAAGTTGGTAGATATTTATAATTTTGTTAACTTTGTTGTATATGTGCGCAGATTGAACCTGAAATTGTCGTTTGGCAGATACTGTCTTAGTCCTATGTGTGTTAGCAACTACATATTTTCTCCTCCCGGTTATATTACAAAAAGGCAAAAGTTTGTGCATTTTAAGGGTTATTTGTAGTATGTATAGCTTACGCACTGATAATAATTCTGTGATAAGTTACCCCTAAAACTCTGGGAGTATCTACTAAAAGCGACCCCAATGCGGACGACGACGTGGTGTAGGCCCTGTATCGTCACGAGCCCCGCAAGGGTGCTGGGGAAGCGTGCATTTCTGCTCCCCGGGGCGTCCTCTAGCGAGCGTCTGGTGCAGGAGAGACTGGCGAGGTCTGAACAGAGTGCCCAGAGGTGGCCTAGAGTCTCCGCCCCTACGACGACTGGGTACGCTTTGAAGGTATCCTCCCCGAAAAAAAAGTTTCCCCAAATTGCGTAATAATGTCAAATTTTATGATTATACGCATACCTACGTGTTTCACGCTACTAACATTATATAACTTTGCATGTTGTATGACGATCAGATTACAGTGTTACTTCCGTTCTCCTGCTACGTGACTTATCAAACACACCTGACTTCACGAAGAAATACCAGTTTTCATTCGCGTTGCAAAAACAGACCACAAGCGCGTAGATTTTTATTATACTTTTATTTAGGTGTTTACGTAAGATATACAATATATCAACCACAATATATACCTATTATACAATCCATATAATTACAATCAGTTTGGAAAATAAAAACGAAAAGTAAAGAATAACCAAGGAAGAAAATGGAGTTTTAGACTTTCAAAATTTTAGACTTTCTCTAGCCTGGATTATTTCAAATGATGTAGAAGAGACCTATGTTTCGTCTGGTCAAGCTCATACGCTCCATCAGTTCTCTGCGTCTGCATCATACCGGACAAGCATAGATTTGATAGAAAAAGAAACTAATCCAACTTCTAAATATAGAATTTAACAAATTGCTTCCTTTACGGCCTTCGTAAAAAACGAAGGCCGTTTTTTGTCATCAACGCAGTCTTAAAACATAGTAGTCAAATTATCTTTAACTTGCACGACTTAAAATCGTGCTAAGCTTGTACTTGATTTTTTTTTGTTTAATTTCAAATAAATTTTCAGTTATTTCAAACTAAATTCAAAGAAAACGTAGGGTACTGATTTTAATGATTATTTAAATAATGCGGACTTCATAGGTTCATAGGTTGACGGGCCCGTTGGTCTAGTGGCTAGACACCCTGGCTGCTACCCGATGGGTCGTGGGTTCGATTCCCACCAAGTGTCTGGGTGTCATTTATCTGTTTAAGTATGTATTTACAAAAAAAAGTATATAATTATTAGTATCAGTTGTCTGGTTTCCATAGTACAGGCTCTGCCTAGTTTGGGATGGGATGCCCGTGTGGGGATTGTCCCAAGATATTATTATTAGGTATTATTATTATAGTTATATATTTTTTTGTTTAATTTGTGTATAACATTCCAGGGTTTAATTGTATACAAAGTTCTATGCATAGAACTATAATCATCCTTGTGCCATAATCCCCGCGTTTGGCAGGCGTCTTGGGGATCGCAGTATACGTGTTCATACCACAGAGAACTCAAACTCAAACTCAAAAATCTTTATTTCAAATAGGCTTAACGTTAGCACTTTTGAATCGTCATTTTTTAGAAGCTACCACCGGATCACAACGCGGCCTCAACTGAGAAGATCCGGCAAGAAACTCAGCGGGCTTGTCATTTTTTCACTTTTTTTTTAAACATTGTTTTGTTACAAATGAATCGACATTAGCGATATTGTGTCCTGCCGTTCGAAACATAAAGCAAGGGAGAAAAGAAGAAAACAATAAATTACGACAAACTAAAAGGCCAAATGGATAGATAGAAGAGAAGACGC
Source organism: Furcula furcula (assembly GCA_911728495.1). Lineage (NCBI taxonomy): Eukaryota > Metazoa > Arthropoda > Insecta > Lepidoptera > Notodontidae > Furcula > Furcula furcula. The sequence goes on along the minus strand of OU452256.1, from coordinate 9,981,928 downwards.
TGTTGCCCGTTGTCTCTTAGTCGCCTCCTACAACACCCAACGGGAAGAGATGAGATATTGAGATATTGTTGAGATATTGTTGTACGGGCCTGTTGGTCTAGTGGTTAGTGACCCTGTCTGCTACCCAACAGGTCGTGGGTTCGATTCCCACCAGGTGTCTGGGTGTTTTATCTATATACGTATGTATTTACAAAAAAAAAAGTATATATGTATTAGTATCAGTTGTCTGGTTTCCATAGTACAGGCTCTGCCTAGTTTGGGATCAGATGACCGTGTGTGAATTGTCTCAGGATATTATTATTATTATTATTGTTATACTTACCCGGACAACTTATTTTTTTTTTTTTGACGCGGGGGAAATCTTCGAAAGATCCCCGGGAGCTGTGGGGCTCGACCGGGGTATGTGGGATTCTTACCCACTAAAACCCCCGCGGCTGTCGCATCGGCACATTAGAGGCCCAGGGCTCTCCGGTGGGATCCCCTCAGTGCCTTGCCTTTGAGCCCGCCGCCAGGGGGCGCATTGTAGCCCCCCGGGAACCTGTCACGGTGCTCACGGGGACGGGTCGCAACCCCGCCGCCGCCGCGCCGTTATCCTTGGAGTCGCCGCCGTACTCAATGGACGCTCAAAGGGCCCACACCCCGAGCGTCCAGCGACTCCGAAGGTACCCGGACAACCTTTTTTTTTTTTTTTTTTTTTTTTTGACGCGGGGGAAATCTTCGAAAGATCCCCGGGAGCTGTGGGGCTCGACCGGGGTATGTGCGATTCTTACCCACTAAAACCCCCGCGGCTGTCGCATCGGCACATGAGAGGGGGGAACCCCAGGGCTCTCCGGTGGGATCTGCACCAGGGGCCCCTCAGTGCCTTGCCTTTGAGCCCGCCGCCGGGGGGCGCATTGTAGCCCCCCGGGAACCAGTCACGGTGCTCACGGGGACGGGGGTCGCAACCCCGCCGCCGTCCTCCTCGGAGTCGCCGCCGTACTCAATGGACGCTCAAGGGGCCCACACCCCGAGCGTCCAGCGACTCCGAAGACCCGGACAACCTACGGTAACCTCTAATCATACTTAGGTTAAAATCATAAAAGCGGCATTTCCACATGGATATACGAGTACATGGATAGTAAATACTCATTGTCGAATATGATCTGTGGAGAATGTAGTTACACACATAATATCTTGCAGCAGCAAACGGGACCTTAATAGCGACAAGTTGTCCTCGACTGAGGTTGAGTTGTACTTTATACAACCAGGAGATTATAACCTCGATTGAAATTCTTTAAGTTGTTCCGATAGGTTCCGCTTATTATGGTTTCCGACTTGCTAGCTCCGTAGATACTGACTCATAACAACTTTAAAGGTCAATAACGGGTATTGCGAGATGATTGATTGGATTTGATAACTTGAGTTATTTTTAGCCTCGCAGCAGGATTTGCTTGAAACCGGATGCAAAACTTTATACCGTTATATCCGCCTGTATTGACCCTAATTAGGAAATTAGGGCCAATACAGGCGGATACTGATTTAAATCAACCTTTTTTTTTTTGACGCGGGGGAAATCATCCAAAGATCCAAAGGAGCTGTGGGGCTCGACCGGGGTATGTGGGATTCTTACACACTAAAACCCCCGCGGCTGTCGCATCATATCATTCATATCATTTCATTTATATCATTGTCGCATCGGCACATGAGAGGGGAGACCCCAGGGCTCTCCGGTGGGATCTGCACCAGGGCCCTCTCAGTGCCTTGCCTTTGAGCCCGCCGCCGGGGGGCGCATTGTAGCCCCCCGGGAACCTGACACGGTACTCAAGGGGACGGGGGTGGCAACCCCGCCGCCGTCCTCCTCGGAGTCACCGCCGTACTCAACGGACGTTCAATGGGCCCACACCCCGAACGTCCAGCGACTCCGAAGGTTGCCCGTTGTTTATAGCCCCGGGCTCAGGGCTGGAATTTTAATTCAACCTATGCCTACTCTACCCTAAATATTTTAATTTTTCGATTCACGTATCTACTTAAAATGGAACTAATTTCTTACACAGGTTACATCCTCGTTTGAAGGTAGAACTTTTATGTAATACTGTAAACGTATGTGTCACTTATGGTTTAGGCGATCACAGGTAGCGCCTGTGTCATCTAGTTCTTTCAGAAGCTTTAGTCCCCACACAAGCCTCTAGAAGAACTCAACTCTATGAACTAAGGCTAAAAAATGCCTCTACGTGTTGGATTCAATTCCACGAATCCAACACATTAAGGTATTTTTGAGGAACGTAATAATGTGTAAAACACCTCCCCGGGTCATCTGCTGAAAATTAGACCTATAAAGCGGTTTTCCAGCGTACTTTTTCGAGTGTATGGGAACCATTGTATCCATTAATATGTGATTTCGATTAATGCCCCTGATTCTAGGGCTATTACAGAAGGCTATATTTTTATCTTGTTATTTTGTCAAGTTGTGACTAGCCATCCACCCACCAGTTAGACTCATTGAAAATCGTCAAAATACGACAGAGAGCATCACCGGTGTAAATGGCTCAGGGGTGTCGAGGGTTAGGCTGCTTCTTCGGAGTTATTCGCGGCTTAGGCCTTTAACATTCCACACTTTAATCATATAGCTCTAGCAACTCCTCTCTGGACGACAAATACGGCAGGCCAGAGCAGAGTCCTGCTGGCTTCTTTCAGTTTCCATGGGGCCAACCAAGACATGCCGAAGTGCAGACCCTGAGAGACTCTCTGACGTTGTTACTCACTAACAGCTCGCCACAAGCTGTTTACCTATTATTATTACTAATTAATAAATAAGAAGTTCCATGCGTCGGATTGACATGTACAAGGATAAAATCCGCGATAAAATCCGAAAAAGTAGTTTGATTTCAACTTTGTTTGTTTGGTTGTAATGAATAGGCTCAAAAACTACTGGACCGTTTTTAAAAAATTTTTCACTATTTGGAAGCTACATTATCCACGAGTAACATAGGCTAAATTTTATTTTGGACAAAAATAGGGTTCCGTAAGATATTTGGGTTTTTTTCGGACACAAGGTGTAAAAAATAAACCAGAAAAGTTACTTATTTTGCGTACGCTGCCTAAACTATAAAAGATAGAACCATAAAATGTTCTAATTAATTGTAGATCTTATAAATATCACACGCGCGTATCTATGTCGAGTGAGGCCCAACAACCATTTTTTTATTTAAAAATCTTGAATTTTGTTTGGACTACATTTAAACGCATTTATTTTACTCATGATATTAATCCTTATCAAAATAAATTATTTCATCATGAAGTACAGTTTAAGTAGATAATAGTTGGTCTTTGAATGATTAAAATTGGACATTTGGTTTTGAAGTTATGGGGAAATTAAAATATTACTGCTTATAAATTAAAAGATTTCTGCTGCACGGCCCGTTGCGAAGTGAGCGTCACCAAGGCGGGGGTGCGCATGCGGGAGGGGAGTTTAGATCTATGAGTAAAGCTAGCCATACACGCGCAGGTTTACCTGACAAGTATACCTGTACAGTTCAACTGCACAGGTAAACCTGAGCGTGTATGCCGCAAAACTGTGCAGGTTTCCACGCCTGTACAGGCGAGTCAAAAAATATGAATTTTCATATTTTTAACTGCGCAGGTATACCTGTGCAGTTTACCTGTGCAGGCAAAACTGAGCGTGTGTGGCGGTCGCCCGCGCATGCGTCAGTTGTCCGATGACTGTTAGAGGGAAAGGACGCGCGGCGCTTTAATACAATATGTCGTCTCGTAAGCGGAATGTAGTAATGGAAAAAATATAGACATGTATATGTCGGAGCATTGTCTTTGGCATATTAATTGTAAAGATTATCACGATAAAATTTAAATAATTTTATTCCTTAACACATGTCACCCTGTAACGATAAAATATTTGTGCGCCGGAAACGGTAGAATATTTGGTATTTTAAAAATAAAAGAGTAGCAGCAACTATAATAAATTGAAACGAAAAAATCATCGAGAAACGTCTTTTCATCTATTGGGGCCTATTGGTCTAGTGGCCACGCCGGCTGCTACCCAATAGGTAGTGGGTTCGATTCCTGCCAAGTGTCTGGGTGTTATTTATCTATTTATGTATGTATTTACAAAAAAGTGATCTGGTTTATCATAGTATAGGCTCTGCCTAGTTTGGGATTAGATGACCATGTGTGGATTGTCCCAGAATATTATTACTATTATTTGTAGATAATTGCGGTAATCTTTAGGCTTAAATTTCCATTCCTTCAATAAGTTGACATAAGAGTACTGTTTGCTTTTCACCACTGTCACGGTGTCGTCGTTTAATATCCTTTTCTTTAATAAAACAACGCTACAAATTAACGCTACTGCGTCGAGGACATGTGCCGATGTCGGGGCCATGGTTTCAACTGAGAGTTTGTGCAGGTTTACCGCTACGTGTATGGTCTCTATGGAGCTCAATTATACCTGTACAGTTTAACTGCACAGGTATACCTGTCAGGTAAACCTGCGCGTGTATGTCTAGCTTAAGGTACCCGCGCGGCTCAGACGCGAGGTCGGCTCCCTACGCAGCGGTCGTGCGCGAATTCTAATAATTTTCGTGCGATTTTTTTTAGATTTCTTTCTTAAAACTACACCTACGCAAAAGTTCTTCTCAGAGCTAAACAACAGTTCTTCTCAGAGCTAATCAACAGTTCTTTTCAGGGCTAACCAACAGATTTTTTTCAGGGGTAACCAACAGTTCTTTTCAGGGCTAACCAACAGTTCTTTTCAGGGCTAAACAACAGTTCTTTTCAGGGCTAAACAACAGTTCTTTTCAGAGCTAGAATATTACACGCTATTAGCATTTTCTTAAACATTTGAAAATACCTAAGAGAGCCAGGTCTCAACTTTCTAAACATAGTTCTCAAGCACGGGCAGCAAGAATACGTCGTATGGGAGAATCTTCACCTGAACGTTCACAACGCCTTGCTGAACAAAATCAGAGAAACTCTCAGGTACGCGTACGAGAGTGGAGTGTCGAACGTTCGCAACGCCTTGCACAACAAAATCTGAGAACCTCTGAGTTACGTGCACGAGAGTCGGGTGAACCGATATGTATGAAATTTTGCGGGTAGGTCTGAGAATAGGTTATAAAGTATATTTTATGCCGCTGATACCATGATTGACGAGGATATATAGAACGAGAGGAGGGTGCAAGAGAGGGAGAGGGGAGGGTGATGGAGTGAGTGATCGGAGGAGTTAGGTGGAGCAAGGGGGGGGGGAGTGAGAGGGAGCAAGTTGGGAGAAGAGAGAGGAGGGAGAGGGTTCAGAGAGGACAACGGGGAGAGGAAGAGGGGAAGTGTGACGGGGACCGAAGCGGGAGGGGAGAGAAATAGCATAGAATTAGATTTTTATTATAAGAGAGAGAGATGGAGAGAGATAAATCAAGGAAGTAGGGAGAAAAGGGTGGCAAAATGTAATTAAAGCGCGGGCGGAGCTGCGCGGGTCAGCTAGTGTGTAATATTCGTGTAAATAAAAGACATTATTAAGTAAAAGAATAGTCCTGTGAAGGGAGACCTAGATAATATAATAACACCTAAGATAGCACTATAAGATTATCTGCCTATTATTTGTATTTTATTATGATTTTTATAAATAATTTTGTGGTGCAAGACCGCAACAGATGATACGATCACTCACCTGTGTCGCTCAACTCAGAAGCTCTCAGTAAAGTTTTGTTATTTGTCACCATGTTTTTTTAAATTTAATTTATGTACTTAAGTATGTATGTATGTTCCCGTCGCTTAACCTAAGTTGTTAATTTACCAACTCTGTGCTTACATTGGCAGTCATTTGTTTTTGGTTTGTACCAAAGATATTTCTAAGTACGTAAATGACTTTGGCTAAAAGCATGTGATTATTTAAGTATCTATTGTAGTGCTCGCCCTATTATTGTTTTTGATTAATAATAATAAATAGTTTTTGATTAGTTACGCGTAAATAGAAGTCTAGACAGGTATTACTAGACATCAAATTGTTCTAGAATTTTTAGCTCGTTTTTGAAGGTAATATTTTTCGTGTGAGTATCATTTATTTAAGATTTAGACCTCGTTAAAAAAACTCATTCATCGAATGGTAGGTGGATAAAAAACTTGCGTACTTATATGTTTTTCAAGGCTGTCAGTTGGAATAACTGGCAATAAAGTTAAAAGCTATGCCCGTAACATCGAAAGAAAAAACTCATTTCGCATTAACGACGCTATAAATAAGTAGTTATTTCGTACCACTTTTTCAAAATATTGTAGCTAATTAGGATTTAAAAATACGACACGAATTTAAAACTTGCAACATGAAATACGTTCTATTACTATCTACGACGATAAACTGTACGGGCGAAGGTCCTTGCAACACTATATTTAACAAAATTGTGGATTTACTCTCAATTACACGGCGGTGTGGTTCCGTTGCGCAAACGCACGTAATCTGGGGCGGTGTTTATTGTTTAATTGGTTGGTTTTCAGCCGAGTGCACCGTAGACCACGATGTACCTACTACATTCTACATCCGTTTCCCGAAGGCAGTTGCACATTTCGTAATGCCTGGAGGCTGCGCCGTGGCCGCCTTGCGCTCGCGCGCATTCCACCCGCATAGAGTTGCCAGATTCGAAACCGAAAATCCCGCCAATAAGCCTGTTTTCTTTATAAGAATCCTGATATTTGCCGCTAACGTGCGTAACACTTGCACATTATTATTAACTAGGTTAAATAATAACGGCTCTTACGTATCAATTTCAATATGTCCATGTTCAAAAGGAAATGATTTTGTCTATACAACACTGAAAACAAAATTGAAATCTACTTAATATTCTCTAAGATTATCCTCATCAACCGTTTTCTTCTGGTAAAAAGCAGTATGTTGACCCCAAGAAGGCCACAATCCAAAATGATTATAAGTAAGTAATAAGTGACGTTTTTACTAAAAAGGAAAATTTTGTAATTTCATACAGAATATTTTATTAGATCCGTAGTGCAATAAATCATTAATTACCCCAAACTTCTAAAGTTGCGGTCACATCAATTTTATTTATGTGTTCTGATTAGGTGTGCAGTCCAAATATTCTGACAATGTAAAAGTCCGACTGGAATGGAACTGCACAATGCTGACAGATGTTTACAAATCCTGCCATGACAGGAAAAATCTTTACTTCTGGCAACCCTACGACCGCCAGTACAATGAGATGTAATACTATGCACCCAGCTTTTTGCAACATACTACGGTTCTGGAATTATAAGCGATTTTTTATTGCAGTCCAAGTCAATTTATAAAATGTATTCGGAACGCCCGCCGGCGCCGCCCGCGCCGAACAATAGTTACAAGGCATATTCAGATCAAACTTTTTTGCGTCGTCGGAAGATTTCGGATTTATTGCATAATTTATGAACTAAAGTCCAAAGACCATAGTATTAATTTTAACTATACACTAGAACTATCGTAAAAGTAGTACTTGTATAAACTGTAAAGAAGCAATAGCGCGATCATTGAGTATAAATAAGACTTTTTAACATTTATAAGAAAATTAAACTTACATATACTTACTGCGGTCTTTGTACCTTACAACATGATTTTAAACTTTTCTCAAATTTTCAAGTTATGTCAAATCAAACAGGTTCATTGATTGATTGTTCAGATTTTTTACCTCTTATTATTTTCAATCTGTTTTTTTTTTATTAAAGACATATTATTATGTGTAATCGGGATCGGTGTGATTATCGGTATGTAATGTATCACAACTTTGTAAATCAAATTTTAGTAACCTCTAAACGCTAGTTTATAATTAAATCCTGCTGGATGTTATGTGTAAATTTACTATGCATATCTTGCTTTAGGTTCTTTTCATTAATATTGGGGTTTACACTAATTCTTACATTTGACTTACGACCGATATTACAATAACTAATTCTACAACAAAATCTTCAGATTTTGATTCAATTCGCTACGCAGTAATTTTTATAGTTTTGAATACAGCATCTAAGATTATAGATAAAGAATCAGAATCAGTTATTATATTTAGGACGTTAGTATAGTTCATGATTTATTTATTTACTGTCGTAATGTTGGGGTCACGGTTTAGAGCCGTATTTGAAACAAACCGTGGGTTTTATCTTACTTACTAACCAGTTAAAAGTTCGCAGTGATTCGTTTTTATAAAAGACTTATACTTAGATGCAGTTCCCCATAATTGGATACCAAAGTTCATGGGTTTAATTATAACTGGCCTAACAAAGAGTAGGTACATTCGTATTTAAAACAGCTATTACTCTTCGTTCTAATGCACGATAATGCAATTAATGAGTCATTGCATTATCAAAAGCTGATAGATATTTGAAAGTCAAATTATATAGGCCCAATTGTATATTTAATTTCGTAACGTTTTTCTAGGCCTATTTACATTACATCAATTAACATGATTAAGTACATGTACATACCAATCATTACGGACCTTATAATTGTCAGAAGGTTAAATTTTATTTTAAAAATGTAATTATTTTCGTCAGTAGTCGTTAGTAATGTTTGTTTTATGACTGAAGTAATTGGGACGTTAATTATGCTGGTAATAATTATGTATGGGTTACTTTGAGGTACTGTGTCGGCGGTAGTATAAAGTCCGAGTAATCGTGTCAAGAACGATCTTCTTATTAGCATTTTAGAAGAGTACACACAGGTACCGGCTGTGTGATTCGCACATACCCTTAAGATGTCGCGGCTCACAGTGTTGCTGCAACGTTATTTACATAACTATGTGCAGAATTTAGTACATCGAATGTTTTAGTAAACATAATGATTAGTGTTTATGAGTTAAGCATACGCTGGTTGATATCATTAAGAACCTTTTCATAATCACATGCCATGGTTTATTTAAGACGCTCAATATACTTAGGCACCTATTTCTACAATCAGACAACAGTTACGCATATGTATATCAGGCCATGAGGACCAAAGTGGCTTAAGTCATATTCAGTCGTTCTAATTTTTACTCGTAGCAACGGGCATCCCATAGGAAAGAATCGATTAAAGCTTAATATAAGGTAGCAGGCTACGTTCTGCTGAACCGCTATGGCAGTTGTAATTCTACGTTGCAATAATTAATAAATAGAAAGCAGACAAACTTCCAATGTTCTGCATTGTTCCTATTTTAAATCACACTAGTAGTACCTATCCATGATAGACATATAACAGGTGAGATGCGTGACTGTTTGGTCTGACACTTTGATTTAATTCGCTCATGATGACTTCACACTTCAGTAATTCAAGTGCACCGACAAAACTTCTCTCTTTCACACACCACCACGACAAAATATTCCGTATGGAGTTTTAATAAAGCTCTATATTGCAGCGCTGCTATTGGTTTTAAATTATCTAATATCTCGTTTCGTTTCATTGTACCAGGCTGGGTGAGCGATGAGGGGGTGGTTCGATGCGTTCCGCGAGGAAGGCGGGCCGACCCTGTACGCGTACCACAACCGCACCGCGGTAGCCGCGGACGTGCCGGCGCTCGCCTTGCTTGTCGCCGCGCTCACGCTCTACATCGCCTTCCTCGCCATCTTCCCCGGCATCAGGAAAGAGGTTAACTATTTTATACTATTATACTAAATGTTGCACTCACAAACGACAGTTAACATTAATTCTAATTAAGTCACTTTTTAAAATCTATTTATTTCGACTGTCGGAGCTGTTTATGATTATTTTCGATTATTGAACACGAGATAATTGATGTCTCTACTCACTATCTGCGTACTATGTATTAATTCGCTTCGAGTGTCGCAATGATCGTATTTCATAAAATTAATTAATGTTCATTAACTATAATTGACATGTGTAGGTGCGGCAGTAACTATGCAATGGTCTTTTTGGTCTCTGTAGGGGCGGAGGCCGTATTATACAGTCCACTCAAACCTCCCTGTAGGCTTTCATCTACTCCATGGAGTGTCTGGGTACTCCGTTAGGGGTACAAGCGTTTTGAAGTTCCAAATTTATTTATACAGAGAAGTATTATATTGACAACATTATACAATACTTGAAGAAATTCCCTAAATAATCGATAACGCTGCATCAAAATCCAATGTGTATGTAGTTTAGAAGGAAGCGAAGAAATAGACAGATGCGAACTGCGACATTATTTTATACTAATTAGATGGTGCAATTATAAATTAAACTGCCGTAGCTCATCTGAGTCACACTATTTAAAAAGTCTCTTGAACCCAGTAATTTTACCAGCTATAGAGCCCTTTACATCAGGTCACAGCAATGTTTACACACAGCTGTTCTGCTACGAAATATCGGACACTATTACGTCTAAATGGCGGGTTTCTTTCTAGGACCTACCACCTAGTTTGGATCTAAATTATAATATATTTCGAAGATAAAGAACATTGTAATATTTGTACTATTACATTGTAATATTTTTACATATTTGTTATTAAAATACATTGGATACATACGTTTTTTTATTCGCAAACCATATAAATAACCAGCAAGGAAGGCGGTTATCAACGCACAATTATATATCACGCCGCAAACATTACCAACGCGTAACGCAAGCGGTAGCTAAGACTTCCTACTTCCTCATAGCAAGCTAAATGTTTTTCAAATAAACTTGAAGTTGTGTACCTACGTTAATATCCAGCAATATCCAATATGCCAATAGGTCAATAGGTACTAGTAATGTCGGTATCCATAATCACTGTCAGGGGCCCAATAGAAATGTGACGAGGTATCCCCTGCGTTAAAGGGGGCTTGTGGATCGCGAACGCACAGGGTGGGTTACGTTCCTCATACTTGCAACCCCGGGGTGGACGTATGACGCGGTGTCGGCCATGCTTCTTCACACTATGTTTGTAGAGAGTAAACTCATAAATAACTACAGGAAATTAAAGATTATTTTGATATTACAGGAAAAATAACACTATATTTTTAAGTAGGGCCCGAAACCATCAAAAAACAATAAACATTGTTACCTACTTCGTTTGGTCTTTTTGCTAACTCAGGTGTAAGATGAATAGCAAACTAACTTTTATACCTCCGAAGAAGGTACAGAACCCTAGGTCACATTTGACCGATTTTTTAATTCGAATTTTATAAGGCACAAGGGGCCTGTCCTCTCTTCGCACGGGTGGTCATTTTTATTCTAGTAATATTGGCTATTATTTTACTCAGGGATAATGTAGCATTCTACTGGTGAAAGAATTTTTGAAATCGGTATGATCGTTTTTGAGTTTATTCGTCACAAACATACAGAAATACAAATCTTACTTACCTCTTTATAATATTCGTGTAGATAGTGTAGAAGTGTTGATGTCAGCCTATCAATCTTAGTTAGGGTTGAGCTTATGCCCACTGTGCCCACAATCCACCATTCGAAGGTAACGTTGTTTTGCTGCGGTCTTCTCTAAGGTGAAGGAACTTTCTCAGTCTAGACTCTGGATTGTCAAATTTTTAGCGAGCGTTCCGGCTTTGCCCTTCTTCTTATAATTGTGTTGTTTTTTTTTCAGAGATTCTCGACGTTCACCATCGTGACTCTCAGCCTCTTCGTCGGCACCGTTATCCTAGGTATGGTATACACTTCAACTCACTCTCCTTTCTTCCCAATAACGCTCGTAAACAGCGATAGCTCATAAAAAGCGACGTATTCGTAGCCAGTTGTAATCAGTGTTCGGTAAACGATCAACTGATTAAACAACGTCAAACAAGGTCAGTCTATAGTTGGGTCACCAGTTAGTGGCATTTGAACTTTGCGACTTCGTGCTTTAGTGGGCACATAAAGTCGGACCCGTCTGTTGACACCTAAACGACAGTCGTTAATCAAGGTTTAGAGTTAGAGTCTTAAGGGCAGCTTTTTTGACATCGGGTTGGTCATTAACCTGAATATGACCATTAAAAGAACATGATGTCATACGTCATGTTTTGATTCCCAGTCGGTTAATTATTATTACTAACAAAAACCAACAAATTCTGACAACCACTGATGATCGTATCAACCTTGAGCGCGATTAAATGAGTTAATTGCTTTCATTGCCGTAAAATCCTTACGAATATTTAATTAAAATACAGGTAGGCGAGTTGCTTAAAAGCAACGATTAGCCTAGACATTATTAATTTAATTTGGCTTTGAATTAATGTTTAATTATAGCTACTGAAGTAACCTTAGATATCAAAGTATACATAGTAAGTTATGTAACTTGTATTACGGTACATATATACATTGTATACAATAAAAAATCGTGATTAATTATTTATAATTAATTAAAATAAAATATCAGTTACTAAAATAATTTATTTACTATTGTGACGTGAAAATGAATGTGATGTTGGACGGACTATAACGACTGATACAATGTTGTAAAGTAAATAAAAGGTCTTCAAAAGAATTGGAACACAAGCTTTATTGCTGGCTTGTATCTTTTAGGTACAACTTAGCTGGTGTAAAATCTGCAGGTCGACGTGAAGGTAATTTTTTGCGTGGAATTTTTCCCATTTTTCACCAGTGCTGACAAAGTCAGTGGTGACAAATTGGAATTGACCAATTTGCATAGTCGATCAGTAATAAATGTCGCTTTACAACACAGTAGCCAATAGGCTTATCCATTTCATGACGGCTATGTTCTTCATCGTCATATAGGTATTGATTATTTGGGTCACACGATATTGGTCAAATTTTATATTAGTCAAATCGAGAATTCGTCAAATTCCTGTCACATCTTAAACAGCCCACATCAGGTGACTGCTGGATATAGGCCTTCCCCAAGTCGCACTGCTGGGACCGTAGTGAAAAATCCTAAATCTATGGCTGGACCGATGTTAAGCGTTCATGAAAATTATTTAAATAAATTATTAATAAATACAAATTACTTGGAGATTAGGATTTTGCAAAAAAAATTCGTAATGTATCCACTATTGTCTTCGAGTGACCGACCAAATGGTGAAATCAGTGGCTTGCATTCTGCCATTGACCGCAATGTTTCATGCGTCAAACGCAATTTTGCTGCTGTGCGTTGCAGTGCGTTGCGTTGCGTTTTCATCTGAATTTTTATGGTTGAAGTGCTACGAACAGACGGAAAGACAGGCGGACAAACATACTTGGCGCTAAACTAATTACACCCATTCTTTTTTGTGTGAGGGCTTTAAATATAGCGATTCCCTCTTTGTTTGCCTGCACTGCATCAATACAAAGTTATACCCGGTTGATACAAGGTGAACATGAACAAGGTTTTGAACATGATTTAAAATAATGAAAATAATAAAAAACAGAGATAGGTACATAGCGTATGACATTTCACTGTTCCACATATCAATTATTCAGACACGGAGACATTATGAATTCAATGCGAGTACTGAGAAAATCCGGTTCAAGCGTTTTTATTGAACGGTAAAAAGCAAATTAGTTATACTCGAATTCAAGTATTCCGTCGTAAAAAGTAAATAAACATGGCGGTATTGCAACCATCGACAATATTAGGGAGGTGACGCCTCATGAACGAGTGAATCTGACCACATCATAGATGTATGATAAATCCCTTAGAGGAGATACCACTGGAGAGAGCATGATGCGCTAACCCCTCTGCCAAATTTTGTTCATATGTTCAGGTCATTCTTTGTTTGTGTGCGTATCTTTTTGAATGTGTTGCGAGTTTATTATAGTGTGGATATGCGTGAAATTGTATCTGTGTGTGTTTACTTCGTATCCCGCACCCCGCAAAAGTGCCACGAAAAATTTGTTCGGGGAATCGACGCGATACTGGCTCTATTCTAATTACTCTGAGGATAAATCCATTACAGTATCGATATTTATGTCAGCAACGGTAGGATTAAAAAGAATACATTATTACTGTGAATTATTTTTATTGATAATTTCACCTTTATTTAAACAAATAACAACTCGAAACCCTTTAATTCAAAATAATTAACAAATTCGTCAGTATTAAAATGTTAATTTGAGTGTACAACAATTTTACTTATTCTCTAGAAGATTGAATATAATACGTCAAAGGGTAGCATTTGGGATTTTTGCGAACCATTTTGTAACTTCCATCTTTTTGGCCACAAGCTGCAAACTAACTCTGATGGAAATGCGTGCGTAAAAATATAAAAGTTTATATCTCTTAAATCGATTTTTATGAAAACATAAAACTAGAGATTTTTAAGACATTTATTCTGAGGAATAAGCAAATTCTGAGCTGGAGCTCGTCCCGGTTACATTTATGATAAATCGCGGTGTTTCACTTGCTGCATCTATTATGCCATCCAATTTTAACATTTTGTCTTCCTCCTTCTGCACATGTTCTATACATTTTTTCCATGCATTTGCTCCAATTAATGCCAAAGCATCGCGAAGTAACGTTTTCACCTCAGCCATTTTGAATGTTTTATTGTTTCTTCCCACGTATGATTTAATCTGAGCCCAAATCAATTCAATTGGATTGAGTTCACAGTGATAGGGTGGTAGCCGCAAAACAGTTACATTTTTCTTAGCCGCCATGTTATCTACTACTTTTTCTTGAAAATTCAATTTGTCAAATTTTAATAATAATTGAGCTTTTATTTCGTTTTCTTCATACGAAATGTTTTTATTTCGTAACCATGCTTTAATATCTGCTTTTTTCCAACTCATATTTGGCACAAGTTCTATGTTTCGTGAGTGGTAAGGCGCATTATCCATCACTATAACAGACCCCGGTTCAATTTTTTCTAAAATTTTGCCAAACCTGGAACGAAAGAAGAATCTAAGTTAATGTCATTTAATTAACAAAATATTCCTTATTTATTTCCGTGTTGTATTGAATACTATGACAGTAAGCTAATCAACAAGACCGTCCACACCGGTGGTCATTAGGAAATCGGTCCACCGTGGTTCATTAGGAAATACAAATATATTTTAAAATGGCAGCGAAGAATTTGATGTTATCCTAAAACTGCAAAATACTAACCAATTTTCAAAATTATGAGCATCCATTTCCCCATGGTAGTCGCCATCAGATTTTTTAGCTTCAAATATCCATTCGCCTCCTTCCAAAAATCCATCTTCACTGCCTACGTGGGTTATTATTAGTCGTTTTCCTTTATTTGGATTTTTGAGACCCGTCGAGAGGCCTCTGAGGAATGCTTGACGATTGCACTCAATTGAGTTGTCAACCCAAACGTAGTCTACTGTATGACCTGAAAGAAATGTGTTATTAATAGGATAAAATATCAAAAATAATATAACTACTTTTAGAAAAAATTAAAAGTTACTTCAAAGAAAATTATCTAAAAGCATTAAATAAACGAAAATATATTGAAGTTAGTGCTAAGCATGTTAAATTATACAATTATGTATAACTTTATTAAGGCATTCATGACTCATAGAAATAAATACAACAAAAATAATACAAACACAGTGTAAACATTATATAACGGCACTGAAGGGACTGTGCATTTTATGGCGTTATAAAGAGTTGTCGTTAAATGTAGAACGAGAAAAATCTGAATTATAAAAAGAAAAAGTTTATTCAGACTAGTGTCTACATATTCACTAGTTATGTACATAAAAAAACCCACGCAGAAAAACCATGTTTACCTGCAGTTTGTGAACAGTTTGAGCTTGTGGCAACTAAGAATATGATAAGGTATACATAATCTATGACTCCTGCATAATAGTCATGGTCAACAATAGTCTACACGTGCAAGCAATCCGAATTTGTAAACAAAAGATCGAATTACTTAGAAATTTCGGTATGCATGATGCCGACAGTCAAGTTTATTACGGGCAACGATAATAAAGCGACAAAAGAACGTGCACAGCTGCGCGTTTTTACTAATTTTGGCATCTTAAAAGGTAATTAATCTATTCTTATGGATTATGTCGCGATTTATTTTAATCTTACCGACGTTTCGAATGCTTTGCAGCACCCATGACCACCCATGTCCGCCCGTGACTATGGGTGCTGCAAAGGATATAATCCGTAAGAATAGATTAATTACAATGTCTAGTATTCGCGTAAATAAAAGACAACATTAACTTAAAAGGCACTTTTCATTAATTGTTGTCGTTATTGAGAGTGGGTGTAATGCTATATGGAGTGTATCATTGTATGGAAGGCAAGCTAAAAAAAATTAAAGCTAAGTAACTTCGACGCTTTACAGAGTTAGTCGTTAAATCGAATGACGTTACATGGAGTTTACACTGCACTATTAAACCTCATCATGACATACAAACAACTAACCTTCATTGACCCATGTTTCATCGGTATAGTAAATTTTTTTGTTTTGGTTTTTATAATCCTTTATTTTTAGCAAATATGTCCGCCTCCATACCATCAAATCTGGTCTGTCAATTAAAATGCTTTTTCGTTCTCTTTTCGAGTACGTGAAATTCATACTCTTTAAAAGTCTATAAAAGGTGGTTTGAGAGAATGAAGGAAGATCTTCATCACTGTTAACTTCCACCAATACTTTTTTTACAGTCGGAATTTCGTTGCTAAAGTAAAATTGGTGAACTTTTCTTCTAATGGCGCTAATTGTAAAATCGTCCAAGGTTTTTAGTGAAGAACAGTGATTTCCTTTCTTTTTGTGTTGAGGTGAAACTACATTTCCTGTTATTTTGTATTCATGTACAATTCTCTCCACAGTTCTTTTAGAAATGCCCATTACTTCCGCAGTAGCCTGCGAAACCTCCGACTTATACGGATATGTGGGCATAGCTTTCGCTACAAATTTATAAATATTGATTGCAATATTTTTTTCGTTGGAAGTTAACTGTGTAGGTCTTGGCCTTTTTTTCATGGGACTACTCAAAATTGTCGGGGAGTTACGTCTCTTCCTTTTTGACGATGTAGGTTCAGATGGCCCAGGACGAGGTTCGCTCATCTTCAAGCACTAAAAACACATTTAGTGATTACTTATAATTCTTGTAATAAAGTCACCCATTTTATTTTGTTCTCACGGGAAAAAAGTTTAAAAGGTACCTGGTACCTGTGGGGACGTGGGGTGATAGGGGTCGCAACCCCGCCGGAGTCATTACCATACTCTATGGGCGTCTTAGGGCCCACACCCTGAACGTGCAGAGACTCCGAAGATTATCACCAATTGAGCTCAACCCACTGGATGGTTCAACAGAGTGAAATCTATATACATTTTGTCAAGCCATCCAGTGTGTGGAGCGAACTGATTTATAATGGGTTTTAACCCACTCGTGAGTTCCACCCGGGTAATTACCCATTTATATTTTGGACTCAAACGAAATAAATGGATTTATTGACTTGTTGTAATTACTAATAAAAAGTATTGACATAATTTATAAATTAAATATTCAAGCTTATAAAATAATGCTCATTGAAACAAATGAGTGCACGACAGTGCAAATGTATAATAGCTTTGGAGACTTAATCGTCAACACTTAGTAAAACTACATGTAAAAAAATGGATGGAAAAAAGAACCTGTAGTGCATGTATGTGAATTGAATTTTTTGTGTATTGAATGTTGTATATTTCTATTGATTAATGTATTTTTTTTACTTTATCATAATTTTTTTTTTCAATTTACTTAAATTACTTTAAACTAAAATAATCTTATAAAATCTTACCTTATATACACACATACACTTCAATTGAAATCTAATCGAGAGTATCAAAATCCTTAGATCGTAGCAATAAGTCGTCAGTCCAATCGAAAACACGGTCCAAATCACAAAGCAAACACAAAACCAAAAATCGAAAGCAAAGTCGTTAAAGAAAAGACACCAGAGAGCTTTCAGTACGTACGACATCGATACGAAGCGACGAATGAATGACTATGAATAACACAATGAGGGTGTTCAAAAATGACGTGCACCAGGTGGCAGCACTAAGGCGTAAGTCCCGGAACCTGTCAAACCGCATACATTTTCATATTCGGCACTCAATTTTATTGATATTTATTTAAATAAATAATTAAATACGTAATATAAAATATTATCTTACAATCAACATAATATAATCCGTGTAGACGTGGGCAGAGTAGCGATTTACTTTGAAATAGGGACGGCGGACCTACTGTTTATGTTGAATCTACCTCAGTTTAGTCTGAGTTTAATATAATACTTTTTATTTTATAAAATGATTGGTTGTGGATCAATTTCAAATCATTCAATATCGAGATTTAGATCTTTAAATATTGGACATCACTAATTTCCATAGACAAAGTGTGTGTTCTATATATTGACATATTTTATCTGTGGCATTCTCATGTCAAAAATATTTTATTTATTCGTATATCTTAAGATTTTAATTATATTTTCAGTAGTTTAACTAGTTTTCTGAATCAGTTGGATGTTTTACGTGTGTGTGGTGATAAATGGAAAGTTTTCATCTTGTATTGGTGAAGAAATTTAGGTTTGTTTTGAAGTACCCGGTTTGATTACAAAAAATGACTTTATATCTGGTTTTGGGTTATAGATGTTGCTATGGGGACTGAATGCTGTAGACAGTTATTTATTTATGTTAGTTATTTTTTTACTTAAAATTAACTTTTTGGTGGCTCAAAAAAAATTAACACTTCTTTTTAATTTATTGGTTGGTTAATACGTTGGTGATGAGTAAATGGTATAACAGTGAATGTTATAAGTACACATTTTTATCCCTTATATAAATAAAAAAATAAAAAGAACACGTATTTTTAGGGTTCCGTACCCGAAGGGTGCCAACGGGGCCCTATTACATGCTATTACTAAGCCTCCGCTGTCCGTCCGTCCGTCTGTCTGTCAGCGGGCTGTATCTCATGAACCGTTTCTAATAGTTAGTGTTAAAATTTTCACAAAGTTTCTAGTGCCACTATAACGCATAAAAAATGGTACGGAACTCGCCTCTGCGTGTTCAATTAAAATATCTGCACTAGTTAATATTTTTTTTATATTTATAATTCCTTGTTGTTTGTTGACAGTGTGTAAGCTGGGCTCGTCGTGGCACGTGGCGGGCGCGCGGGTGGCTCGCGCCGCTTACCGCGCCTTCTCCACGGAGCGCGTTGACTGCTGGCTGGCCGTGCACGTGGGGCTCGGACACGTCAATGTCACGCTCACCGGTAAAATTATTCATTATTAGCTGGGAAACGCCGACTGCTGAGCAAATGACTTCCTCCTAGAACGCTACAAATAAACGGTTCCTGATCGCCATTCAAGAACATTTTTTACGCAATGGATTATTTGTTATTTATTCCGGAGGGTATTATTCTTTCTTCCTCATTCTGGACTTTTTGGCGTGAAGAAACTCCGTACATACTCCATACGTAATCCATATGACTAAACTTTCTCCTCCTTTTTATATTGATAATAAACTTCTTTCGATTTTCAACCATCAGTTTGCAAC
Source organism: Furcula furcula (assembly GCA_911728495.1). Taxonomy (NCBI): domain Eukaryota; kingdom Metazoa; phylum Arthropoda; class Insecta; order Lepidoptera; family Notodontidae; genus Furcula; species Furcula furcula. The sequence continues at coordinate 9,962,601 of OU452256.1, read as the reverse complement.
TCACACTACGTTATCAGTTTGCAATATTAAAGTATGTAATTAATATTAATTATTATTTAAGTATTTATTTACTTACACAAACATAGTTACACAAAACTGTCATTCGGTTTGACTGTGAGGATCTGACGAGTCTCATCCTATCCTAAACTTACATTAATAAATTAGACGTATAAAAATACCTATTGACCCTATTGTTAACATATCTAAGTAAGTAATATATATGTGCGTAATGTTCTGTCGCCAAGCAGCGTATGTGTAAACATTGCTGTGTTTCGATGTATAGGGCACTGTAGTTGGCAAAATTACCGAGCTCGATAATCTTGAATTGTTGTTGATATTTTGAGTGACTCGTGACAGTGCAGACTTTTTTTTTGGGACTGATAGACGCTGTTGGCCGCAGATGGCCATTACAGCTTCACCGACAATGGGAGGCGAGCACTTATAGCACTCTAGCCTGACAGTGCAGAGCAGCTGACCAAGTGCTCCGTAGCTTTAAAAAAAATGTTATGTGAAAACAACTATAGGTATGTTTATTATTTTTAAGCTCTGCCCTGGGGCAACACGAGCACCGCGGACATTGGCGTGGACTACAACGAGCAGTTCCGGTGGGAGGAGGCCGGCGCCATCCAGGAGTGGTACCACGCGGGGCTGACGAGGGGCCTGCCGTTCCCCGTCCTATCCGTGGCCGAACACTTCGCCGTGCAGCACGAAGGCTTCGAGTGGGGAGCCAAGTACCGTGCGGCTGGATACACTACCTCCACTTTATTATGGTAATACTAATTGAATAACGATCAGTTGGTTAGACAACGTCAGGCAGGATCAGTATATAGATGGGTTACCGTTTAAACGCATTTGAACTGAAAGTCTCCGTAAAAAAATGATTTTATTTTTGTCACCTAGACAGCAGTTGTTAAGAAAAGTTTTAAAGGCATAAGTGCCCATACATATAAACACGATTATATTGTGAATGCTTGAGAAGTATTTGTTGAGTTGAGTTGGAGTTTCAAAAAATTGAGATGATAAATAACGGAAATTAATCAACGCACACGAGCGAGCATGCCCTACGCTGTTGCGTTATCCTGCTGCTACCATCAGTGGCGGCGCGGGTTATGTCGGACTCTTACTAACTAAAACCCCACGGTATCCTCATTCCGCTTTGTGTGGCGAGCCCCGGGAACGTACTATAGTACTCATCCGGTTCCTGCAAGCGGCCGTCTGCCTAGCGCTGGACTCTTCCTATTTTGTGGGTGCATAAAGCCCGCAGACAAGTCTCCTCTGGGAAGTATGCCGGGACACTTTGGTACGCCTTCCTACGCGCGGGCAATTGCTCGCTATGTGCTGCTAATATTCCATACGTTTCTGCTGCCCGCACTTCCTCGCTACAGGGGCATGAGCCCCTCGGCATTGGCCCACCTCCTCTCCTGGGCCCGGGCGTCCTGCACCGGTCTAACCACCTAATAAAACCCTGTTGTTCCAGGACAGCGTTAGCGTTATGGCTGCTAATGAACCTCTTACTAGTGGTGGTGCCTCGGTACGGCGCGTACGCCATGTCCGTGCTCGGGGTGACGATGTGCTCGGCTGCCGGCGGGTACTGGGCGTCGCTGCCTCATGCGCCTCTAGTGGTCAGGCTCGATGGGGCTATGCTGTTCTTCTCGCTCGGCTGGTGCTTCTGGCTGGTGTTGATAGCAGGTGACTTGACATGTTCTTTTACAGCAACGATACTAGCACGACCCTCGCGTGATGGTAATGACACGCTATCGCATATACAGCTGCACAGCACTGCTGTTAATAGATAAAGAAGTAAAAAAACAGCTATCAATCCTAATTTAACATAACACAAATTCAAAATTTAGGCAACCTGACTGGGTAAATACCTTCACGGTACAGAGAATCACAGCACATTAACGCTTCCTTCTAGTGACGTTGTGTTCAATGAGGTTGCCAGTGCTCTATGATTACTTGTTCGTTTCTTAGGGGCGGGCCGGTATAAATCAGCATGCCCGGGCGGCAAAATCGAACATATTGTATGTAGAATAATGTTTGTTCGAGAACAAAGGCATCTAGCTTATACCGGTGCGGCGCTCTACATTTTTTGCGAGCCGGCACACTCGGTCGGAAAAAAGCCGCCCTGCTCCACCGCCACCTCGCTTGTCGTTCAACAAATACTGCCAAACCGAATGCCGACCCGCATATAGCCCGAACGGATTACCCTATAAAATACAACATTTGTGTTTGTAGTTGCTTCGGGCCGGCCTTGTCATTGTGTAACACCCCATATAACTGGGACTGGGAACTGGGGTACAGTGAAACCTTGGACACAGGGTCCTTTACCTTGTGTAATTAATAAACTAGTGCATCCACGGCTGGATTACCACTTACCATAAAATAAATTAAAGTCGATGTAAAGCATATTATAAAAGAATAAAAAGAACATTTACTTTGCAGGTTGCATCTGCCTGGCAGTAGGTCTTGTGATAGCGATCGTTGACTTAATATGGCCGCATCAGTTCTCGACAATACTAGAAGTAGACTACGATACACCATACGACAGACACGTGTTGATCGTTGATAGTCGACAGAGGGCGCGCCCACAAACGCAGGCGTCGCTTCCTACGAGAATATTAAGGTAAGTCGGGTACCACACCCATTGTATAATCTTTATAAATGAGTTATGGAAACAGCTATGCTTATTTTAACTTTATCTAAGTAATAACCATTTTGACCACTCATGTTCATATAAAATCGCAGAAGTCAGAACCTTGACATCAACCAGCCTACCTTACTACCTTATGCAAGTAAACTATACTATGTTTTTCTCTTTATCTCTTTCATAAAAACATAGAAGACTGTCATCAAAAACTCGAGACACAGAAGGACATGTGTCAATGTCGGTAGTTAGTGAAAACGAGAGAGGCCGTGATAATCCCGCTTTCCAACACGAGCAGAGGAAGCCCAACTCACCTTGGAGGTATCCGCTGTTTAGAAGACAAATTGACAGGTGAGTTACGCAACTACATACTAAAAATCTACTTACCTATTCATTACGCAAGCGATTAAAGAGAGCAAAACAAAAAGTCCCGCATGAGATCGGTGCGGCCAGACTAAGGAAAGACCGCTACAGAAAATCGCAGCCTATTGCCACTTCTGTGAATCGTTGTATGTAGCAACAGACTATCCACTAATATGAATGGAACATACTCATGTCCTGACGGCTCTAAGACCTCTGCCTCGAATTTTGTGGGCAGTGGGGCGGCAGCAACAACGACGCGGGAGCGGCAGGATCTTATGCGTAAAATCAAATGGACCGGTTCTCGAAAACAGCGGCGTGGCAGCCGCCGCCGCCGCCATCCCGCTGCCCACAAAATTCGAGGAAGAGGCGCGTTATGACTGGTGGTCGAGCCAGTCTTCTCAAAATCAACAGCATATCTATTCTATAATTAAACTGACGTTATGGCATTTCAGGGCGGATTCAGCGTCCAGTCTAGGTTCAAGCATAAACGGTAACAGTTCCGCTATAAAGATGTCCCCGCTAGCGGTGGGAGGAATGCCCACATCGTCGCCTGCCGTCTCTCCTCACAGGTACTACAATTACACAAAGACCGCTACACTTAGATATAAATAGAAATATGTAGTTAATTATTCGTAAACTTTTTCCAAAGACATGTGACGTCGCCCAGCCAAGCATTTGTTGGAAGAACACGGACTCTACATTAGGAGGTATTAATTGCATATATTACGGAGTATTTATTAAAATTTATCGATATTTTTGTTTTTAAAATGAGTCCCCGTACAAAATTGTCAGGGGCCAATGCATTCAGATTTGCCGCAAAGTAGAGGTTTTAAAAATATTGTTATGTTTACCAGAACATACATAGGTACATACATAGGTAGAGTACCAACTCTACCTAGCGAAATTACCGAGTTCAAACTTGGTCCAGATGATTTATTAAGAATGGTGTGTAGACTCATTTCTGCGACAATACAACTACCAAGAGCGGGATATCGCTTTACAATCAAAGTAAAATAAAGATTTAAATTCTTTTTGCGGCGGACGTCTTGATTATTTAGTGACTAACGCAAAAAAAAAATACTACACTACTTAGTCGTACACTCCTGGCGGAGAGGTCGTGGTCATGGATTGTCTGGTATATTGGTCACGGCTTTGCGAGTCTTCTCCATCTCTCCCTATTCGTGGCACTGTGTGTACATTCAGTAAGGGAACACTTTGTAGATGATTTAATGAGGTCTGTCCATCCTGTGGGTGATCGCCCGAGAGAACGTTGAGCCTCTACTCTCTCTGTCTCTGTTGACTACTCTTCCTTGTATAATCAGTCGTTTCAAAGAGCTTTCATTGCGGATATGTTAAGATAAAAAAAATATGTTTATTTCTTTCTAGGTTCCGACCGCAGATACCGGCCGCGGAGCGGGTTAAAGATATGTGGTGACAGGCGAAGCTCATGAATAGTTAAATTGCAATACTAAAACATAGGTTATTGGCATAATGAATAAGTATTCTGATCTCTAGAGACCGTTTAAAATACGGTAGATACCTACACTGGCCTTTCCGAGTTATTGCTGAATAATATATATATATCATTGCAATTTCTCTCTATACAGCGTTCATTTAAAAATCCTAAAACCCTTTTGGAAGTAGCTTCTTTAAATCATCCTGGACATCATTTAATTTTGTTATACCGGTATTAATAATCTTAAAAAAATATTTAAGTTGAATTAACGTGCTTCGGTATGATTTAAAGTTACCAATTCTAAGAGTAGTATTATTTTAATAACCCTGTACCACCAAGGATCCATTTAAGTATCTATCAACTCATAAATGGGCATTATGTTAGGTAAAAATAAATAAAGGTGACGTTACGATTCGGTTAATAACCTTCGGAAATGCTTAGTGCTAATAAAATTGTCCCACTCTAAAGGAACTATCGTAGTGTAACATAATGAATCAATTATAGACTACTGGCTACGTTAAATTGTAAATATGTAAATTATAGTTAATAATCTAAATTATGTACCTATAACGAATCCGTCCAGTGTCATAAAATAATGTCTAGTATTAATTGTGTATATCTCTTGTGTAACAATTTAAAAGTACGGAAGCATCGACACAATCACTTTGTGCCATGTAATGATACTAAAAAAGTTATGGAAATTAGAAAATCTAGTAAAATTAAATAGCTTCGAAGATCCTTAAATGAATACAGGTCAATGACTAAATGATTTAATATCAAATAAACTTAAGGTAAGTGATAATATCTGCAGTTATTTCGATGCTCGACGTTCGTGACATTACCTTCAAGTGACTACAAAATGTATTTATGGAAAATTCACACCAAAGATGAAAGAACCTGAAATAAATATTCAAAGATTGTCGTAAAATGGTCGTAAACAACTAATCTCTTACTACAAATTATTTATGGCCAATATAATATTTATTCATCATTGTAAAAATATGTTTCTAAGAACTTCCTAATTTATTCAAGTCTTAACAAATATCAGCTAAGAAAATCTTGTGTGCTAAATCTTCTTAATATTTTTCTAATTTAGAGAATTCTTATGTTCTTCTAAGATCGATAGATAAATTCTACATAAACAAATAAATACGAAGAACTATAGTACTGACAAATCTTAAACTTATCTTGAATTTCAGCATACAAGTAATTCTTGCCTCTGTGATGTGAAAATTCCACACCGATAACATTTCTGAGGACATTAATAATTAATAAATAATGACATCGAATCACTTCATTTAATGTATTCTGTAAGTAGAACGAAGTCATTTAGATGTACGCTTATAATAAGTTATTTATTTTGTATTTTTTTTTCAAGTTGATTGCGTGAAATTAATGTGATATCGTGTGTAATAACAATCACAATTATCATTCTACGTCAGTTTAGTGTTAACTGTTTGACATCACGGAATATGTTCAATGTTGTGAAGATATGTTCGCAACAGTGAATATGTGTATACCTGTTATTATATCGTAACTTTAATTGTAACTAAGTGAGAATCAAGAGTGACTGTTTCAAATTGTATTTATTGTGATCGAAAAAAATAAACAAATTCCAAATGTGTATGTATTTAATTTATTTACGCAAACAAAATATTTAGGGACACTCCACATATCTTACCCCAAACTAAGCAAAGCCTGTACTATGGTAAGCAGGAATTTAGTAAAAATATTATTATACTTACTATTTGTAGATACTTAAATAAGTAACACCCAGACACAAGAAAAACAAAAACATACTCATGAATGCAAATGTTCGACCTGGAGAGAATCAAACCCACGACCTATTAGTAAGCGGCCAGGGAGTCTAACCACTACAATACCTACATACATTATCTATATTGGCAGCAGCATTATCGGATGGGCAGACGCAATTACGACCGCGGCCTAGCTAAACCACGAAATTACCTATCTAAGCGGATATAATAAAAAAAAATCTGTTCATATCGACGACCTTAGGGCTCCCACACATAACTGCCAACTCGCATCGCATCGCAAATATCTGCGAGAAACAAAAGATTTTTTATATGGAAAATTCATTTGTTTCTCGCAGATATTTGCGATGCGATGCGAGTTCGCAGTTAAGGGGGTAACAACGGTAAAATGCAAAAATAGCCTTAGTTTAAAGAGTTCGATGGATCAATCCGCTATTGCATTGGCTATGAAAATTATATGTACTTATACCTCAGATCTTCAACAAACAGTTTTATTGATTAGATATTGGATTAAATATAATGTTTTCAAGGAATATGTATTTAAAAAATGTACTACGTTGGATATGAATTGTGTTAGGCCTCATTTACGGAGGCGCGGAGCGTCGAGCGTCGCGTGTGGCGTGGCGTCTCGCATCTCTCTCTCACTCCTACAACGCCATATGTTTTATCTCAATGCGAGCCGCGCCGCCCATCGCGACGCGTGACGCCCCGCGCCTCCGTAAACGAGGCCTTAGCGTTCAATATCCGTTCATCGGATAGACGTCAAACTTGGACTATAAAAAGCATAATAACCTATTCTACAATTTGTATTGATTACATTTCTTAATTTCATTCATGTTTTACAAGAAATTATAGAAAAACCACGTACGCGATGCATTTCCCCTTGCAGCGCCCCCGCGATGGCCTTCCATCAGTCTTTCGTGGACTGTTATGGAGGGTGGACGTGCTCGAATTTTTTTTGACAAGACGAATTTAATTTAAATGATTTTGAACATGTTTTTAATTAAGATATGTTACATATGGTATAATTATAACATTATAAATCATTTCAAATAAATTCTATACTTCTATATTTAATTAAAGATATTTTTATAGTAATACCATATTTTTGGTTCATCATAGAATATGCGAAAGTATCGTTGCCGAGTATTATGCCTAACTTCCTAACAATACCAATACAATACCATATTAATACCATATTTATGCAGATGACACGCAGCTTTATCTCTCTTTTCATCCCAGAGATGCTGCATTAGCCGTGCAAAAAATTAATGAGGACTTAGACAGGTTGGCAACCTGGTCGAGCAATAACTCCTTGGGACTAAACCCAAAAAAGTCTAGCTATATGGTCATGGGCAGCAAAAATCAAACAGACTTAATTATAAGTGAAAACCCAGAGATTAAAATCTTAGGGCAAAATATTGAAAGGGTAGTTGTTGCGCGTAATCTAGGGTTAACTATAGACTCACAACTTCTATTCGAGAAACACATTAATAGTATAGTGAAACAATGTTTTTATAGACTTAAAGTACTGTACAGTGTGAGAGATTTCCTAAGTTTGAACTTAAGAAAAAGACTAGTTGATGCATTAGTTTTGTCGAAATTAAATTACTGCGACACGGTCTATGGTCCGTGTTTGCTGTCACGAACAGAACGGTTGATTCAGCGCGTTCAAAATGCATGTGCTCGGTTCTGTCTCAGTATACCCCGGAGAAGCCATGTAACGCCTTACTTGAATCAGCACAATATTCTAAAAATGTCTGCTCGGAGACAGCTTCACTTGGCCACTTTATTGTTTGGTGTTGTGAATGCGAAGAAACCTAAATACCTTTATGGAAAGTTAAGTTGGAGGTCTGATGATCGGTTCCCGCTTCGTTCCACGTCAAACCCATTAACCATACCACGTTTTAAAACGACCGCTTTTAAAGGGTGTTTCAAATATGCTGCCACGCGTTGTTGGAACAATATACCTCCTCCAATGAGATCCCTGAAAACAAAGAGCACATTTAAGTATCATTTAAAAGAATATCTTGTAACAAATTACTTACCTTATAAAATTAATTTAAACTTAAAACATACATTCTATAAGTAAAAAACAAAACTAATGTTGTTTACTTTCTAATTGACATAATATCAATGTCACATTCTAATTGACATTTCAAATGTCACTCAGCATACGTCACTGTCTTGGGAGACGTATCGATACTGTACCGGTGACTCGATAAAAACAGTATATCCGTACCTACTAAATATAACATATATCGATGAAATATAAGTAAAAAATTAAAGTGCAACGCAAAAAGGCATTGTCTCAAATCTTAAAAAAATATCGAGTTGTCGCTCGTTGACAACACCGTGGAAGGACTCGGCTTACCTATAAAAGCCCTTGTCATAACCGGAGGTTCCTCTTTGGATCCCCATCACTTGGTGAGTCTAGTGTGTTTTCCTTCTAAGTGTCCCTAGCACGTAGTATCTCGACCGCGTGGCAATGGGTTTTTCTTTGTTCACATTTTGTGAAATACATAACCTTACTTTCTACCTGTGCGGGCTGAAGTGATTTGCATCGCAGTTGCTTCACCGCCACCCATCGCCACGTGTTCGTACGTTTTTCTTCATCTTTTAGCGTCCCTAACCTCATATACCGGTTGCTGCTTGCCGGTTACATGCTGCTCAGCAAGTGCCTACTTTCAATTTCTCTTTATTTTGCATATGCACGTGGCTCATGCTTAGCCCGTGCATTGAACCTATGCCCTGACTGGTATCATCTGCTTAACTTCATCTTTCACCTGGAACCAAGTGCACCATAAGCTCTGCCTGCTACCTTGTTTGCCTCAGCATGATGCTAAGCACTGTGCACGGTTTGTTTCAGGGGTTCCTACGGCGGGGCGTCATCTTCGGACGCCTCCGCAATTCCTACGGCGGGGCGTCATCTTCGGACGCCTCCGCAATTCCAACGGCGGGGCGTCGTCCTTGGACGCCTCCGCACCAGTACCTTTAGCGGGGCACCGTCACTCGGGTGCCTCCGCAATCGCTGCTGGGGTCACCGCACTTGGGTGACCCACCTGACCTGCTCGCTGGGGGCACGCCGCCCTTGGGCGTCCCCCGGCCTTACTTCCGGCCTGCTACCAGGCCGGTCTACAGCCGCTTCTGCTGGCATGGTGCCCGTCTGGCCCGCTGCTCGGGACCAGGCCGCTTGCACCATGCCCGGTGGACCGCCCGGTCTGAGGCGGCCACCCTTACCACGTCGTGCCCTGGCCGACTAACTCCAGGTGCATCGAACCACACTTCCAACCACTCGACCACGACCCTAGAGATCTCTTGCTCTGTTTTCTTAACTTCTGTAAACTTATAACTAAAATAAATCTAACCTATCTTTTGTAATCTTTGTTGTTTTCTTCCTATACCTGTAACGAAGCTCCCCCCTTCTTAAAAACGTTACAATCTTTTGCAAGTACAAAAAAGTATCTAAAATTGAAAATTGGCATTAGGTACTTACTTGTTTGTGCAGCGTTTCGCAGGCGGTAGGCGGCTATTTAGTGGTTTTGGCTTTGAGATTATTTATTAGTTGCTTCATAATGAAGTAAAATAGTTTTTATTTTATTTTTTAGTCCTGTTGTGTGTTGTTGTGTTTTTAAGTCAAGTAGTTTGGTAGTAGTTATTTATTTTTATAATATCGGCTGTAAATGTCACCTGACCTTGAGCGACCCGTTCAGTGAAGTAACGTCAGCCCTTGCGGATTGTTAATCTTGTATTGGCTGGTGGGGCGAGAGCGAGTGAGAGCGTCATGTGTTCACTGTTCATGTCGTGCGCCGCGCACGCCAGGCGCCGAGTGATCAAGGTGCGGTTAAATTTTTACTTTTATTACTTTTTATTATTTAGACAGTTTTTTAAATTAATTGTTTGATCCATTTGTGTTGTTAGTTTTAAGTTAGCATACTAAATATTCTTAGTTAGTTTAAGTTTTTTTTTTGGTGATCTAGGGTTGCGTTCGTGGGGTCACTTAGGGCTTGCCCCTGAAAACCAGCGTTGTGTTGTGGCTTGTTCCTCAACACAGCATTAAGCTGAGTGGGAGCCCTGTTTCACACAGACGACGTGTATTTAATAATGTACTATAATTAAATTTGTTGTATTCTGTGTGGAATAAAATGCATTCTATTCTATTCTATTCTATTCTAACTTTTAAAGCGTGTCAGAGTCATAAATGATCTTACTAATTGAAATTGTATTTAATACTGTGTAGGTCGACAAAATGACATACATTACGATATCCTTTACATTATGATTTTTTTTTTGTCAAAACATGAACGGTGTTATTATTACTATCATGTTGATTTTTGCAACTTAGCAACGAGTCGAGTACCTGGGTGGTTGGCTTCGTGGTGAGCGACACGCTTACCTACGGACAGTTGCATTGGACAGTTGCTCGTCTTTTGAGACATCTGGATGGTTAAGTTGGAAGGGTACTCTTGTGCTATCTAGGTGGCGCCACTTTAATCTTAGATTTCTTCCGCTATGTAACATAAGTAGAAGGTCACTGTAGCTGGCAAAAAAACTATCGGACCAAAAGGCTATAATTATAGTTTTGAATGACAGGGACAGGAAGAGACTTTTTTATGGGTGGGTGCTTCGATTACTATCAGGCAATACCTTTACTTACTTAACTAAGTTGCGTAACAATAAACTGTTGGTGTTGTTGGCAGGCACGAGAAAAAATACCACCGCGTTAAAATGTTAGTTACTCTAAAACCAGATTGCTTATTAGAATCAATGTAAATTAAATATCTAAGTGTGCTAAAGAATAAATAAAATAAAATAAAATGTCAAATGCTCCGCGTAGTTCAAACCCCGCGATGGGTACAGAACTCAAGATGAAGTTACGTTACGTACTTTCGCGGTCACGAACGGTTTATCACCTTAAAGACGACAATCGCTTGCACGTGCCAGCCCAAAATACATGCGGGCGGGGTAAGCGCCCGGAACGTCGTCGTCACACGGATCGCGGACACGAACGCTATTCCAGTTTACAATCAAAAACTATTTTGATTGAAAAATTGTATAGCGTTCGTGTCCGCGATAGTACATAATATGACGTTACACTAAAAAAGACTATTAGTGAATTCGTGCGTTCAAACAAACAGTGCTACGGATTCCTTTGGCAGCCACGTATATTGAATAACAACACAGGTCCGTTGATTTTGTAGTTTGCTACCCTGGCCGCTGACCTTAAGGTCTTGGGGTCGATTCCCACACAGGACAAACATTCATGTGCGTGAACATAATCTGTTTGTCTTGGGTCTGGGTCGTTTTTACCTGTACTTAATTATGGAAAAAGTTAAGTATCATCATAGTTTCAGTTCGATGACCATTATGGAGTCGATCACGGAACTCATCTACATCATCATCAGCAGCCGAAACGTCCACTGTTGAAAAAAGGCGCTCTCTCCCTTAGAGGAGAGGGGTTGCCATAATCCCCACGCCTGGTAGGCGGTTGGGGATCGCAGATAGGTGGTAAGTAATCCAATAAAAAGACGCTGCTGCTCGTCTTCTTGTTTTTCCTTAGTCGCCTTTTACGGACACCCAACGGGAGGAGATGGATGGGTGCTATCAGTGGCGTGCACAGAAAGCAGGCAAAAATATCTGCTAGTTGTTTTTGCTTTAAGCTATTTGTTTGTGTTCAATCACAAATATCCTTAATTAAGCAATATTACCAACTATCCATTTACATTTAAAAAAATTACGTTAATTCATGTCAAGACTAAGATTTTTTCAAATTAAGATTGCTCAGAGAAATCCTAGGGTAGGCAAAGTATTTTTGTCAATATGGAGCCGCTGAATAAACTTATTAATATTTTGAAATGCAAAAATTTGTCTATAGTATTTGCTTGCTTATGGATATTTGAAATGGTATACTAGCATACTTAAAATAGGTAAGCAAACATTTTTTTGCCTACCCTCTGTGCACGCCACTGGGTGCTATTATTCTTATCACGGAACTAATTGTCGCAATAAAAATAATTTATGATTTTTGGGTCTGCACGACTTGGGTCGACGTTGGGTATCTGGTCTTGAGTAAAGTTGGAAGCTAGCAGGCTTCCAAGATTCGGGTACTTGTGCCGCTCTTAAAGAGAATATACGCATTAGAATAGGAAACATTACAGTTACACGCTTCTTTAATAATACTGCTAGCATCTCATCAGGGCCACTGGCATGCATTGCAGCATCTTAAGTCACTCTCTTTGTCATACTCGAACATCGCAATCAATCATCAATTTGGTTTCAGTTCATTTTTCCAGGGATCATAAAGCTCAAATATCAGATGGATGTTTATTGGTTAGAGAATTTGGAACTAATTTAGGAAATATGTTAAAAAGGTCCCTTTTTAAGAAAAAAACTATATTTTGAAGGCTCTGTTAAACGCTTTCGTTTTGACTTGCAGAACAGAAACCTTAGGACTTTGTGCATAGTTTCATTTCAAGTACGCTTACAGTAATCACGGCAAGACGCTGGGCAGTAGCTATTTTTATGTTTATGTGTTTATGTATTCAGAACCCACAACTGTACTTGCGCAATGGTTCGTCAACCCTAACTTCAGACACACAAAAATCCGCTGTGACTATAAGTTATAAGTAGTACGAATGTATATGGATTCCGAATGGCAGGCACAATGTATTCAGCTGGGTCGAAGTGCGTTCCTGTTGTAACCGGACCTAATAACCACCAACAATAGAATAGAAGTATGTATAAGTCTCACTAGTCAGGCATTGGCCATTCCATAATAGACGGACTGAAACTTTGATATGAATAAGAATAAGAATCATTTATTTGCGTAGAATACAGATTTTGAATATGAAAGAAGTTTGGAATATGAAATGCAATAATCCGTATCCTGATGCAACACGTCAACTACGTTACCATTGTAAGTGGTTGGGTTGTCAGATTGTAATTAGGTGGCACGCCAAGGTATAAATCAAGATATAAAACAGTGGGTTAGGTACCGTTATTAAACTGCATCATTTCATTCTATAATGGAATAGGCAAAATTAACAAAACTCCGTTCGACACATCTGCATATTTTTAGTCTATGATTTTTCAAATGTAATATTCATATTTGCTGGTAGCGCCCTCTACGATGACAACTCTCGGCCGGAGCGGCCAGATCCTCAAGGTCATTGGCGCATATTACCCCCCTTAAGTGTGGGAGCCCTTAGGCCTCGTTTACGGAGGCGCGGAGCGTCGCGCGTCGCGTGTGGCGTGGCGTCTCGCATCTCTCACTCCTACAACGCCATTATTATGTTTTAACTCACGGCGGGCCGCGCCGCCCATCGCGACGCGTGACGCCCCGCGCCTTCGTAAACGAGGCCTTAAGCAGCGACGTAGAGGCATAAATATTATTAAAATGAAATACAGAGTTCCCACTCAATACCATTTTTATATAAAAACAAAACACAATGCAGCTCAACAAATTACAAACAAAACAACACCTTAGAAATTATGATAATACAATTTAAATTAATCTAAAATCAAAAAGTATCTATTTGCAGTCTTGATAGTTTCATTTTTAGTAAAAAAAATATTTTGAATAGAAATATCAAAGTTCCTTTAGAGGGCCTACACAATCAGTCACATAATATTTTCAGATACATCTATAGAATCAAAAATACGTTTTAGCAATTTTGCGCTTATTGTCAGCTGCTAATCTATACTAATTAATATTACGACTGGTCCTTCACGAGATGGTCGAGGTTCAATTGACAGAGGAAGGCATTCCAGTTCACATAGCCGGCGTGTATGGAAGTGTCCGCGTCTACCCATAGTTTGCACTGCGGAAAAAACATCATTTTAAATACGACTGTACCGCCAATACGAGTTTTGAAATTTAATGATTATTGAATAAATACAACTCTGACGTAGTGTTTGGTCGTTACCTCCGTATCTTTGACTGGCGGAGCATGGCGCACTACTTTCTGGTAGTCATCCTCAACTAGGTTGAACACTGGCCTCGTCTGGAAGTCTAGGAACTCCATCAAATCATCATACCGGATGTTGCAGTTCTCGTCTTTTTTTAACCTGTTTTGAAAAATGTACTTTTTCTGTAACGTATATACCTACGTGAATACAGCACTTGAATACAAGACTCTTGAATTTAAGACTCTTGAATACAAGTCACTTAAATACAAAACTCTTGAATACAAGTGTCATGATTTAGTAATTTTGTTTTAATTTTTAGATATAATGATGGCCACCCTGCGTCTGGGCTGGCGTCGGTCATCATTTTATCTATCTCCCAGTGTTGGTAATACAAGAATACAAAATCATGACAAGACACTTGAATTCAAGACGCTTGAAATCAAGTCACTTGAATACAAGTCTTGATTTAAAGAAATTTATTCCACAAGTGTACTACGCACACAGTCAACATGCAGTCCATTAGATCCGTGTTGAGAGGTAGCCGATGGGCTCGCAGAAGCTGCCGCATACGTTCCACTGACAGCACCCCCGCGCCCATGTCGTCTGCATGCAATAGTCCCTCGCGCAGCCGCTCACGATCGTCCCACAACCCTCGAGTTAAACTCGAGAACACGAGAGACCTACAATTTCATTTCAAATATACTGCAGCATTTTCAGACCTGATACAAGTTTTACTGCCGAACCTAGAAACGTCAATTAAAGTTACTGATCATTAATCCATTTTTTGAAATCGGATTATATCGATATACGAAGCCCATTAATACTTAATACGCAGATAGTGAGTAGAGATATCAATTATCTCGTGTTCAATAATCGAAATTAATCATAAATGGCTTCGACAGTCGAAATAAATAGATTTCATAAAGTGACTTAATTAGAATTAAAGTTAATTGGTGTTTGTGAGTGCGGCAGTCGGTAATAAAAATAATATGGGAAATTACTAAGGTACTTTATTAAAGCGTATTGAAATTCTTATTCACCAGCGATGGCAATTCATAAAGTAAGCACTTTGTAGGTACGAACACTCAATAGAGGTAGGCCACTCGATAGATTATTTTGTATATTAAATACCAAAGGGCATGTCAATTTTCATTAGGACTGATGGAAATCTTTGTTAAAATATTCAACCACATGTTCAATAAGACACTGTATATCAATCATTCGTGACGTAAGCATACACTATCTAATTTAAATGATACAGGTAGGTATCATAGGTAACCTACCGTGCAGATAGTCCCTATTATATTCAATAAAAAATATGGTTAGAAACGCCCGTTCAGCACGAAGAGGAACAAGAAAATCATTCGCTCTTTGACGACTACCCCCAATCACGATCATCAGACATGATACAAATGACGAGAAGTACATAGATAGAGTTTAAATAACGTACCTAATCATCTCACGTCGCGGATTCTGCTCCTTCCCAGGATCACCACGGAAGTACCTTATCAAGGAAATGAACTCATGCTCCGTCATCTTTTCGCACATCACTTCTTTTAAAGCTTGTCTGTAATTGAGGTAGAGGCAGTTATCACTAAGGCAGAGGTAGATAATAAGCTTAGCAGTTGAGTGAACAAGTGCAATACCATATTGCAAATGTTTTCAATAGAAAACTTCGTAACAAAAAACTTGGCTGCTTTTTTACCTATCGCTTCACTAAACCTACTTTTTACAAAAAAATATAAGTACTCACTTGAAACATTTAACAGACATGAGTTCCTTCTTGTCGGGTAGAACAGCTTCCATATATTTAGCTACAAAGTTTTTGTAGCCATTTTCTTGTGAAGCTAGGATACGACGAATCTTATCCATTATCAAAGGTACATTTGCCATTGGGTACTAAAAAATAATTAAATTACAAAATAAACTAATTTCTAGTAAGTTGTTTGTACAAGTGATGAAGTGACTGTACCTAGACGTACAGTCAGGTATTCTGCCGCCAACATGCAGAGGTTAAGCATTAAGAAGAAAATAATTTCCCTAGCGTACAGTTTTTAGGGTTCCATACCTAAAAGGTAAAAAAGGAACCCTTATGGTCTGACTTCGTCTGTCTGTCTGTCTGTCTGTCACACCTGTATATATTTCAGGAACCACTGATGCAATCGATTTGAAACTTGGAATAGTTTTAGATCTTACTTATCCAAACCCATGGCAAATTTTTTTTTTTTTCTTTTATTTTTTTTATAATGGGGGTCGAAATGGGTCATCAAAATTTCAAAGTGAGACTACTATATCGAGTGGGGTATCATATGAAAGGGCTTCATTTGCACATCGCAAGACTGATATTTATTTTGGTTTATGTCACGCAGTTTTTGGCTGATGATCAAAAATGTCAAAAAATACCGTTCACTTATCTCCGAATTTTGTAGAGGGAAAAATCTGAAATAATTATGAATAATACATGTTTATCTATATTTTACAGAAAAAATAAAATGATCATTCTAAGTTATACAGTTTTTTAGTAATCCTAAAAAAACCTCGATAAACAACTTAGGTTTGCGGTTTGTTCTTTTGCTACCTGAGGTGTTACATGAATAGTTAAATTACTTTAATACGTCCAAAGATGGTATGGAACCCTCGGTGCGCAAGTCCGACTCGCACTTGACCGGTATTTTATTTATTTCTATTTTCAAATTGTAAACACAGCTGTAGCTGGAGAAATTACTGAGCTCAATAGACCTAATCTTTTAAACGACGAGGTGTACAGTGTAACTGTCTATGGACAGCTTGTCTTGATACGAAATTGCATACAAATCTAATCAAATCGAGATTTCATTAAATTGACGTGTGCATATATATGTGATAAAATAAACTGACCTCCTCAGGATGCAGCTCCAAGTAGCGCAACGCATACTCGTCAGCAGCAATGAGACGAAATCGGTGTTTATTAATGACCAGCTCATTCCCCACCCACATGTCTTTATCCGTGTACGCCGGTGGCTCTTTGGGAACGAAGAAATTCACGTCCGGAAGGTACATTTTGTCGCGTCGAAAGAATTTACCACCCTGTTATAAACGATGTAAATTACGAAACGTATTTACCATTTTTTTGGATATTATAGGTACCTACTCTGGCTGCTATGAGGTCGTGAATATTACCAACAAGGATGAAATTTCCGTTTTTCTAGCGTCCAGATTATATCTGTTGTTACCTAATTAATGAATGACGAAAGCCACTTCACAATCCACCGTGTAGTTAAAACAAAAAGATAGACGAGTACCTATCTGTCCTTCTCTCTTTTTGTTTAGAGATGCATAACTATCAAAACACTTCAGCTTCACAAACCTTAAATCCAGAATTACGCTCGCCAAGTTCGAAAACGCCAATGGTGTCATCGCACAGAAAATATTTGATGATGAAATAACGCTGCTCATCAACTGGTTCGTCGCTGATGAGGCGAGCGGCAAAACGAAGCACGTGGGAATCAAACCCAACCCTAGCAAGATAAAAAAATATAAATCATAATAGACATAAACAGATTAATTTTTCAATAAGAAGCTCACAACGAGTTATGGAGAAAGCTATGCACGGAGTTTCTTTGCGCGATAAGCTCCGGAATGAGGATTCGCCGAAGAACTGATGTCACCGAAATAGCTCTCAGAATCTGCAAGTTGAAGTGCCAATGGGCAGGCCACATTGCTGGAACAAGCGATAACTGATTGGAAAGAAAGGTTCTAGAGTGGTGACCGCGAACCAGAAGACGCAGCGCAGGTAAGCCTCCTGCTAGGTGGACTTATTATATTGTGCGCGTCGCAGGTAACCGGTAGATGCATATAGCCAATTGTCGTTCATTGTGGCATTTGAAGGTCGTCTTCCGGCTGGTGATGATGATGACTTAAAACATGTTCTACTGTAAGTATTAGTTGGGCTGGTGGCTGGGCCATCTGATACAGAAATGAGAAGACAATGACAAGCTGATGCACTTTTCTCCATAGATGCATCACCAGATGATAAGTAGGTAATATTATTTGGGATCACTGTCTAACACAAAATTTGGTAAAATCGCAATTTATTTTCTTTAACAGAACAGCTGTAACAGAATAAAGATCTAATCGCTCTCCAGTCTGTGCGAAAATCTTCTTACCTATCTTTATTAAGAAACTTCATGAAATCTCTATGTGGCGGTTTCGGTTCTACCGTACGGCAATTTTCGGCTGAATCATCATACGACCCATAACCGTTCCATGGTGGTAGCTGGCGGTCAGCCAAGCTGGCGCTGATACACTCGGTGCCTTCATCTTTTGGTATCGGTAATGGAGTGAAGGTATCTAAACAAATACTCCTACATTATTATTTTTTCTACAAATTCGAAAGAGGTGACAGAGGACATTGAACTGGATAAGTTCAACGAACGGACCCCATCGCGTTAATACCCCTATCTTACAGTAGCCCGTAACCAGGTGAGTAGCTACCGCCGTATCAGCCGTATCAATGATACGGGGCCCCAGGGCTCCAAGGGCCCCGAACGGGTTTAAGAAAAAGTTCGTAAAATGTTATCCTCGTTCCCCCTTAAACTCTTAGGTCCTTTACCTTCAACCATTTCTTTTACCTTGGGCCTCCCAATAAATTTTGATACAGGGCCCGTCTCTGGCAAGCTACGCCACTATGCATATAACATCATTGCCTAATATAACTATTGTTATGTTTCTTTTCCTATAGGTACTGCAAGTATTGGGGGGCGCAAAATTCTAATTTACATTAGTTTCCATTACTTACCTATACTTTCTAAACCAGCACTAATTGACCATTTAAAAAAAGTTTGAACTTACCAAAGCCATAAGTAACACGATAATATTCTTTGGTGAAGGGATCGCAGTCAATCAATACAACATTGCGTCCAAACACATTGAGCACTGCACCAATGCTTAGATCCGCGGGACTGTATGAAGGAACCGGAGGACCACCAGTCATTTCTATGCGCGCAGGTATTTTCTGAATGTAAATTATAAGTACATTAACAGCTATTCTTTTTTAAGTATTCATCGCAAAAAAGAACGAACTGGTTATAAAGAAAACGTAAGTATCTTCTCTTTGGCCGCAATGTTTCAACATTGCGGTTTTTAGGGTTCCATACCTTAAAGGTTAAAAAGGAACCCTTATGGTCTGACTTCGTCTGTTTGTCTGTCTATCACACCTATATATTTCAGGAATCACTGATGCCATCCATTTGAAACTTGGAAAGTTTTAAATCTTAGATACTTACCCAACCTCATCGCAAATGAACAAAAAAAAATCTCTTCTATAACTTTTTTTAAGGTCATCAAAATTTCAAAGTGGGACTAGGTACTACATTGAATGGGGGGTATCATATAAAAAGGGCTTCATTTGCACATCTCAAAACAGATTTTTATTTTGGTTTATGTCACGTAGTTTAATGGCTGATATCAAAAATTTTAATCAAATATGTCAAAAAAATACCGCTCCTGTTTTATTTTTTGTTATCTGATGTGATACATGAATAGTAAAATTACTTGAATACGTCCAAAGATGGTATGGAACCCTCGGTGCGCGAGTTCGACTCGCACTTGACCGGTATTTTTTAATTTGAAACCTGATCATGATTAAACAATGATGATTCTTAGCTATTGCTTGTTTGATAACTGAACAGAATTCTGTTCAATCATTTATGATGAATTCGTTTCAGTGTGTCAAGCAGTTCTGTGAAAAAATGGTCTTCAATAAACTATGCTTTAAATTATCTATTTTTTTTTTGTAATTAACTGCAAAATTCTTAGCAAAATCGTCAGTGACTGCCAGTGACAAAAAGATTTGTTGATACAAACTCTAGGCAGCCGCATTCTCTTCAAAAACATGGGTCCCGTTTCCGTTCCTGAATTTGGTGGCATTTTTTCCTTTATCTCAATTGTATCATCTGCTAAGAAGTAGTGAATCTCCAAAAGATGCATAGTACCGAATTCTGAATCGCGATCATCCCAATAACCGTGAAACCTTGAAAGATGGTATCAAATGTATAAATTTATAACTAAGTAGTTTTCTCACCATTCATTTATCCGAAACAATGTGTTCATAGCAAGCACTTACCTTAAAACTTGTCTATCAAAATCTAGAAATTGTCTGAATGGTCTGTGCTTCGGCGGTTTCGCTGTATTCCGTGCTCTCTATAATAAATTATTATACATATACTTGCATGAACTTGCATAATGAACAGGGGTCGATTTGCAAATATGCCGCCTAAAGATCACTGAAATAAATTGCCGCCTAAGCTATGTTTTGACAAAACAAACCATACCTAATAAAGCAAAGATTATGCTATCACACTCTGCTACCGAGTTCCAGAGAATCAAATAAAAAGAGATAAGTACTTTAGCGAAGGTGTACTCATTTTTAGTGACCGCGGAAAATTAGACGCTTACGAAATTTTTCGTCGTACCTAATTAGCCTATTAGGAAATCCGCTACTGCTAATGAACATCCATTATAAGAGGAAGGTAAAATAGGTACCTCCAGAGCGTCCGGCCAGGGGATAGGATCTGGTACATTAATACCCAGCCTGTTAAGAAATACTCTCGTGAAGTTATCGCAATTTACAATCTGTAACAAACACCTTCAATATAGTTAGTTGTTTGTATAACACTTATGTAGATAAATATTTATAAAGAAATTACCTTGAAAACTTTTCCAAAAAACGTGACTTCCCGCCCAATGTTCAGATCAAGTACATCGTAGTACAAGTCATAGCTGAACGGAAGACGAATTCTTTGACGACTGATCATGGTTCCTAGTTTAGTTGTAGAAATAAAATACTTATTATTTATTTAAATGAAGACAAACAAAAGATGACAAACAAGCATGCAGCCAACACGAGGATCATGCGTGATAAGGGATTAGCGTAGCTTTTCCATAGATGTGAATGTGAACTATCGTCAAAAGCGTTACTTGTGTGATTGTACGTTGTCCACCGTTTTAAAAAAATAGTCGCTGGCAGCTGGGCTGACCAATTGCGGCTTTTTTGGGAATTAAAGTTGGTCCCAGATAGCCATGAACGCTCCACCGGACAAGTAACAAAGTAGGTGTTAGTCAGTCATATCACGCTCACTATGTTCAATGCTTAAGCTTGACGGAAATCATTTACAGGTGGAAAATACTCTATGTTTTTACTAAAACTGCTAAGTAATAATAATGTCCCCTCTTCCTGGCCGAAACGACCACAGCGACCAATCTTTCTCAAGATCAGCCATGTACACAGAAGATATTATAGTGCACAAGCGCTTGCACTACTCAAGGAAGAGAGAGTGCACTTGTGTCTACAAGTGCACTCTCTCTTCCTTTATATAATACCTCTCATAATGCGATGGGACAGAAGACCGATACGACCGGCGAGAGGTTAGGCGCAGGACCGACTTTTTACATGCCCATCCGACGCATGGATCATCTTACTTTACAGACAATCAGGTGATCGGCCTGCATTGTCCTAGCCAGTAAGGAACAACTACTCAAATTTGTTGCCCCCCGCAGGATTCGAACCCGCGACCTCCGGTTTACAAAGCAAGCGGTTTCCCACTGTGCAACGGAGGCTACAAAAAACTGCTATTTATAGTATTAAGTATAAGTATTAAGACAACATAAATAGCTTACTCGTACCTTGCGATAGCCCACTGTTCTCAGTTTTTGGTTCAATCACTTTTATAGTACCATCTTCTAGGTAGAAAAATATCTCAACTTTGCGTACGATATGGGACGCTGCGCGTACTTCTTGCAATGTTTGTTGGAAAAACGCTTGGAACCGCAAAATCTGTTAGTTGATATAGACATATGTATATTTGCGCCACCCGGGGCGGCGAGCCCAAACTCAAAGGCAAGGCACTGAGAGGTTCTTGGTGCCGATCCCACCGGAGAGCCCAGTCTCCCCTCTCAAGTGCCGAGGTGACGGTCGCGGGGGTTTTGGTGAGTAAGAATCCTACATACCCCGGTTGTGGGGGTTAACCCCGGGTGCCGGAGACTTATTGAAGGTATCCCCCGCGAGAACAAAAAAAGGTAAGCATATTAAGGTCAAAATACCTCACTTCTAGCATTTTTTAAGGTAACTAATTATTGTGACAAATAATGTGTACAAAATGTTGATGGGTATGACGAATACTTATCTCGGGTACTAAGAACCAAATTATTATCTAAAATCGGTTCAATGGAAAATCAATCATCATACTAAATTCTTTGAGGCAAGGCAGAGACAACAGATTGGCTTTCATCTCCTAAACCATAAAACATTGCGTTTCAAATCGTCAATGTAGGTAGAGCTTGTGGTAGGTACAGATAAAAATAAAGCACCTCAAATTTTGAGGTGTGGAGTACAGCGGCGACTCCGAGGAGAATGGTGGCGGTTGAGGCTCCCTTCCTTTCGAGCACCATGGCAGGTTCCCGGGGGTTTAAGACCCCCCAGGGCCGCGGGCTCAAAAGGCGACTGCGGAACGCCTGGTGCAGATTCCATCGGAGTACCCAGGTTCGTCTCTCATCTCCGGAAGCGGCAGCGGGTTTTTAGTGAATAAGAATCCCATATCATGGTCTCTAACGGCTGGCCTCTTAGAAGAGTTCAGAGTCACACAACAAGCCATGGAGAGAGCTATGCTCGGAGTTTCTTTGCGCGACAGAATCCGAAATGTGGAGATTCGCCGAAGAACTAAGGTTACCGACATAGCTCTCAGAATCTGCAAGTTGAAGTGGCAATGGGCTGGCCACATCGCTCGAAGAACCGATAACCGTTGGGGAAGAAAGGTTCTCTAGTGGCGACCACGAACCGGAAGACGCAGCGTAGGCAGGCCTCCCACTAGGTGGACAGACGACATTGTGCGCGTCGCAGGTAATCGGTGGATGCAAATAGCCAATTGTCGTTCATTGTGGCGTTCTAAGGGGGAGGCCTATGTTCAGCAGTGGACGTCTTCCGGCTGATGATGATGATGATGAATCCTATATACCCCGATTGACCCAGAGGGACTCCGCGGACCTTGTAAAGGTTTCCCCCGCGAGAACAAAAAGAAATAAAAAATACTAACCTATAGATAAAGGCAAATGATAACATTCTTACGTTTTTATCATACATCAACCAGGTAGGGAGATCGGGCGCCTGCTTGCGACAGTAGAGCGACGGAACTCTATTTACATCTTCTGATTTGTCGACCAGCATGTTGACTTTATCTATCGAGGTGAATACGGGCCGAACACCGAAGTTTTTCTTCCCTATCTGCGTTAGAAGAATTAAATTGACGTGTTCATTTTATAGTATCTAGATTATCTTGTTTAAAACAAATAAGTACTTAATTTTCTCCCACGCTTCGAAACCTCAAAGGTATACCTACCTACTCAGTACTCAGGAGCTGTAGCCAAATTGTCATTCTACTGAAGGGAGGATTTAATACGAAAGCCGGAAGTCTAGTAGGTACCTACATCAATGTTCCGTATATTTGGGTCCTATAATTTTAGTATCTCTAGAATTTTAAGCTCTACCAAACCTAGTGCAATAAGTCCAGTTAATTAAATACATGTAGTACCTACAGTCGAGGAGTGTTATTAAAACACAATAAAACAGCGTTGATAAGAAAATATTATATTTTTATTATAATACATTGTCATAGTAATTGAAGATCGTACTTTATCGTAAAAGTTGCTATAGAAGAGTAAGTAGGTAGGTATCAAAGAGTAGTATTTTTCTAAGCACATTAAGTAGGCACATCGCTCGGAGAACCGATAACATTTGGGGAAGAAAGGTTCTCGAGTGGCGACCACGAACCGGAAGACGCAGCGTAGGTAGGCCTCCCACTAGGTGGACAGACGACATTGAGCGCGTCGTAGGTAACCGGTGAATGCAAATTGCCAACTGTCGTTCATTGTGGCGTTCCAAGGGGGAGGCCTATGTTCAGCAGTGGATGTCTTCCGGCTGGTGAGATGATGATTAATTAGGTATTGAAATCGGTACCTTAAATAATTTTATGGGTACTTTATGGGTAGTTACTCCTACCTAAGTAACAAAAAGCCTTGACTGTGTTTCCCCCTTTTCAGATGAATCTAATTACACTTTGCCTGATCAGTAAACTACCAAAGTAGCCCCAAGTCATACCAACTCAAAAATTGAGACAACATTTTGTGATACTTACCAATGGATTGCTGCCATATCCGGGCAGGAGAGGCAATCTTGGGTTTCTGATAGACATGGTTTTAATTGTCTAATATTATTAAATATGTAATTCTAAAACGAAACAACCCCCTACAAAAGCAAAATAATGACAGACAAAGTACACAAAATACTTTTTCGTTACCATGACAACCATGCATGAGTTATGAGCAAAGAGGATTCAGTATACTTTGGAGACCAAGAGAGTTGCGGTGGATAAAGCGGAAAAAGTTAAATAGTAAAAAAAAAGCATTAAGGTAGAAAAAGCTTTTCCCAAAGCTTCTTGGGCATAGTATTTAATATTACCCATAATACACTGAAAGCAGTTGCTTACAGCTTACAGCTATGACTCATCTGTGCAACGCTTCTGGATTTCGATGATTTGATCTGTTTAGAAATTTATCATAAGCTCAATTATGTACTGCTAATATGAGTGTTTTGTACTTGAAATAAACGTTTATTATTTTAAAATTTGAATTAGGATTAAGCCAAAACTTTTTAGTATTGTACTCTTTGATTATATATACGTCTTAGATCATATAATAGTCTAAGATATACGTCTAGATAGAACGTTCGATGTTCAAACGTTTGACAATCTCAGGTACACCAAAACATCAAATTGGTATACTTGGTTGTTTAGTATCACTTGAACTGTACCGATGGTTTGTGCTTGCAAAAAAAAACATTATGCCGAATTGTGTAACCAAATCGTGAAAATATTAACTAAGTAAAATTAATAAAGATCCTAACTTAATTTTCCATTCATAAGTCTTAAGATTCTGTGAAGGATTATTTTTATTATAAAAACTGGATTGTTTTTTACGACAATTTGTACATTGTCCGACTAGACTGGTGTTGCTAGGTAATAATGGGGGAATATATCTTAAGTCTGGGGTAATTTTTCTTTTAACAAAAATGAATTCAATGAAACGTAATACGTAGATAGTGACCAAAACATTAAATAAATCAATTAAAATAATTATAATTTATTTTTTGATAAATTAATTACTTTTATATAGGTAAGTACTTACTTAGAAGTATTATTAGGTTTATTGGGTCATGAGACGTTCACCTGATGATTAGGGACACGACATTTTATTTTATTGAATTTTATTGTATTTTGTTGTATTTTATCGTATTTTATTGTATTTTATTGTGTTTTATTGTACTTTATTGTATTTTATCGTATTTTATCGTATTTCATTGTGTTTCATGGTATTCCATTGTATTCCATTGTATTCCATTGTATTCCATTCTATTCCATTCCATTCCATTCCATTCCATTCCATTCCATTCCATTTCATTCCATTCCATTCCATTCCATTCCATTCCATCCATTCCATTCCATTCCATTCCATTCCATTCCATTCCATTATATTTTACAAAAAAAGGAATTACACATTTACACAGTACATATCAATGCATAGCCCACAACGCTATCCCTATTTATGGGAAAAATATTTATAACTGGAGATCCCCAAACACGCACACAACCACAGATGACGCGAGTGTACAACGAGGCCTGCACGCACACGAACACGAATTATGAGGTTGCGAAACTTATTAACGTAACGTTACAAGACTAATAGGTATCTAGACGTTTATATAATCAAAGATTGTACTCATAGATATAAAATTTTTCATTGTACTCATAACTATGGCCAAAGCGTATAAGCTTCTTGGAGTAGAAAAAACTTGTGCCCCGTTTTTCCCCGATCCGCTAAAAAAAACATAACTTCTGAGGAGGGTTGCCAATTTTTGGGGAAATCCCTAAACTTAAGGTATCACAACCCGAATATTATGCTTTAGCTTTAATAATTTACCGTTTATTTATCACCAGTTAGAGGGCTAGTTAGTTATATAAAAATATAAATTACACCGAAGCGATGTTTTTATTATAAACTGGCGGCCCGCCCCGACTTCGCACGGTTAGTAACGGTTAATTTATACTTCCCGAACCATTCGCAGCACCCTTCACTAGGTTTAGCCCACGGGTCGACGTGGTCCACTCACTCAGGCCACCGACTTGCACTATGTACAAACAATTGAAAACTCACCAATAAATGAAGACCTCGCTGATCCTCCAACTTTTGTTGAATTTTTAGCAGCAGTGAAAAGGTTGAAGAATGCCAAAACACCCGGCATAGACAGTTTACCGTCAGATATATACAAATACCGCGGGCCAAATATTAAGGACCGACTGTTCAAGTTTATAATAAAGGTATGGGAGCTTGAAATTCTCCCTCAGGGCTGGAAGGATGCCTCTATTTCTAAGATTCTTGCTCTATTTGTAAACTGTATAAAGGCAAAGGTGACATTTCTGACTGTAGTTGCTACAGGGGTATCTCTCTCCTCTGCACAGCGAAAAAAATTCTTGCCCACATAATCAACACCCGACTGACTCGCCTTGCAGAAACATTGCTTCCAGAAACCCAGTGTGGTTTCCGCCCAAACAGAGGCACGGTTGATGCCATCTTTGTTGTAAAACAAATTCAAGAGAAGAGTCTGGAACAGCATCGTCCTCTGTTCATGTGCTTTGTCGACCTAGAAAAAGCCTTCGACCGAGTACCGCGTGAAGCTCTCTGGACTATTCTACAGAAAACTGGATGTCCTATGAAACTCGTAAATTTGATACGCCAATTTCATGCAGGCATGATGGCAAAAGTTCAACACGGAAACGAATTCTCAGACGAGTTCCCAGTTACATGCGGTGTAAAACAAGGTTGCGTTTTGGCTCCTACACTTTTTTCATTGTATTTTGCTGCAGTAATGAAAGACGCGACTAAATCTTGTAGTGAACAAGTACAGCTAAACACAAGGAAGGACAAAAGTATCTTTGATCTTTCTCGCTTCAGAGCAAAACGTCAATTAAGGAAATTATCAGTTTTAGAAGTTTTGTACGCAGACGATGTTTGCCTTATGGCTGATTCTGCAGAATCTCTTCAAGCTTATGTAAACTCACTCAGTGACTCCTGCTGTAAATTTGGCCAAATAATAAGTGTCACTAAGACGCAAGTTCTTATACAGCATCCTAGGGGATGTAATGAAGAGACCCCCAGTTTTACGCTGTATGATAAAGCATTGGAAGAAGTACCACATTTCAGGTACCTAGGCAGTCAAATTAGAAATGACAATAGCCTTGCATCAGAGATACCAGACCGCATAGCTAGTGCAGCCACAGCTTTTGGAAAACTTAATAACCGTGTTTGGAAATCTCACGATCTAAAGCTTCAAACTAAAATCCTAGTGTACAAAGCCATAGTCATATCTACACTTCTCTATGCTGCAGAAACTTGGTGCTGTTACAAGGCAGATACTAAAAAGCTAGACGTCTTCCACCTTCGCTGTTTGAGGTCAATACCGCGTGTAAAATGGCAAGATCGTATTCCTAACACTGAAGTTCTGCGACGCGTCAATATGCCGGGGTTTGAGGCGCTTATAATTAAGCACCAACTCAGATGGAGTGGCCACGTCATACGCATGGACTATAGCAGGTTACCAAAAACAGTGTTTTACTCGGAACTGTCGAATGGAAAACGGAAGCAAGGTGGTCAGTCCTTGCGCTATAAGGATGCCCTTAACCCCTGAAGGACTGGCATTTTTACGCATTTTCGATGTAAGCGCTCAATGCTTATCGCGCGGCGGGATATCATGTTACGGGCCACTTACGAGCGTTATCTAAAAATAAATACTTAACCGATTTGGGTTCTGTAAACTGAGTTCTATTTATAAAAGTATTAGCTATGATATATACCCTTTTTTAAAATTAGAAATATCGATTTTTTAAAGAAAAAGGTCAAAATAGATGAATTTTTGGCAATGTTGATTTTACCTATTTTTGATCTCGATTTTGAGGATAGAATATTGACCCAGGCACTCATAAAGATCCATTCTTTGCATCCAAACTCCTTTTCATACAAGTTTAAACATAAAACTATAAAAAAAAATCGAAATGAAATCAAAACTTTTTTCAACTGACGTCATCGCGCGCTATGACGTCATGGTATGCAAAATTTTCGATAGTTATATTGGATTTTATGCCTTTATCTTCGAATTATTATCGTTATCATGTAATTACGATGTATTTACAACAATTACATTACAAAAAATATCGAAAATTTATCAAAAGTAAACAAACAAACAATGAATCACCCGGGTCAGATTTCAGTTCGAAAATATCCAATTTTTTGATAAAATACGGTCTAAATAACGTGTACACTGCATTATTAATACGTCATAACACTAAACACAACTAAATAATATCATTCACCTCAAAATAAGACACTATTTACATTAAATAAATAAACATTCATTGACCGCTATGTGCCGCCATTATGACTACTACCGCCGACTTTTTTCTTTTTTTTTGCCACTTGAAGTTTGAATTAAAAAGTCAAAATGACAAGTGACTGATGGTCCAGTAAAGGCGGAAATACACTCGGCTAACCATAGACAAAATACTGTAGAACAAAATTTACCGGTAAAACGCAATAAAAACGGTATAACGGTCGTGGTGAAATATGCACCATCGGTCTCTGAGTGTTTTCCATTTATAGACGTCATGGTGAAATATGCACCATCGGTTCCTGAGTGCTTCTCTATGCTGCAGAAACTTGGTGCTGTTACAAGGCAGATACTAAAAAGCTAGACGTCTTCCACCTTCGCTGTTTGAGGTCAATACCGCGTGTAAAATGGCAAGATCGTATTCCTAACACTGAAGTTCTGCGACGCGTCAATATGCCGGGGTTTGAGGCGCTTATAATTAAGCACCAACTCAGATGGAGTGGCCACGTCATACGCATGGACTATAGCAGGTTACCAAAAACAGTGTTTTACTCGGAACTGTCGAATGGAAAACGGAAGCAAGGTGGTCAGTCCTTGCGCTATAAGGATGCCCTTAAACGCCACCTGACAAGTTGTGGTATACCGATCGATCGCTGGGAGCAGCTTGCGTTACATAGAACGGAGTGGCGCTCTACTGTTCATAAAAGTGTGCTACAGTTTGAAGAGATGCGTTTATATGACCTGGACACTAAGCGTCAAACTCGTAAGGCTCGGCCCAAGCCCTCCTATACGTATACTTTTAACAGCTCTGGACAACTCCACTGCGTTCCGTGTAACCGTCTGTTTAAGACGAAGTTCGGTTTCGCGAGCCACATCCTTCCTTCCAGCCTTCCACAGCCAGGACATAGACGGTTGAAGGAGTCGCTGTCGCCGGATACGGTGAAGAGGACATCATCATCATCATTTATACTTAATTGGATAAAGATTAATAGTGAAGTAAAAGTTCTTTATTGGCATGAAATACAAAGTCACTTACATTGAGGCCCTGACTCCAGAGCTAGGTATACAATACCTGTGTTTCAGGAGTCAGTGTCTTCTTCCAATCTACAAATAAAGTATCTTATACAGTTAGAGGTAGGAAGCTATACAATTTAAATTAGGAGTGTGTATACGCGTGTGTTTGTGTGTGTGTGTATTAATACAGTATTGCTTAAAATCGCTTCGTGAATAAGCCATTATTTCTCATAAAAAGCGTAAAAAATGGTTATTGTGGGTTTTATGATCTATCTCTGATTAATTTTCTAAGAACTCGTAGGATTCAGTCAGCGTTTGCAATAAAAAAAATGTATTTAATATATAGTGATTATTCACAGCCCTATATTGCATTGCAGACACTACAGCCACTTCAAAATAATCTGGAGAATTCCATTTTCCATAGAATACGAAAAAATGACAGAATAGACATACATTTAATAGGTACCTATACTCTGTCCATTTTATTATTGGTTTTTTGACAGCTGACGCCCATAAAGTTTCGTATTGTTAAAGTTACAAAATAAACAAAATTCACAGAAATAATATTGTAATTTATGGACGCGTACCGCACTTTAGTGAGTTGCCACACATAACGATTACTACGATTGTACCACAGATTACAAATAATCGATAGAAATAAATGCTAAAATAGCAGCGTTTTCCCTGAAAGAAAACGCATATTAAAATACTTACCTTATTCAAAGCTTATTATGAGAGAGGCACTTCCTGTTTCCCGTCGACTTTGCTCCTATTGGTCAACTTTCTTGTGATTTGACCGGAAATAGCATCACCATGGCAGGCGAGGGCAGCAAGGGTTTGTTAAATATGCCCGCTCGCCCCGCTCTTGTTCATTGTATCGAAGAATTACCAGGCAGGATTAAAAGTTAAGCTTTGAATAAGGTAAGTATTTTAATATGCGTTTTCTTTCAGGGAAAAC
Organism: Furcula furcula; assembly: GCA_911728495.1. Taxonomy (NCBI): domain Eukaryota; kingdom Metazoa; phylum Arthropoda; class Insecta; order Lepidoptera; family Notodontidae; genus Furcula; species Furcula furcula. Next base: position 9,932,013 of record OU452256.1, on the reverse strand, counting down.
GCTGCTATTAAATTACTGTACCGTTATTCAAAGCTTATTATGAGACGTGTTTGTTTTCGCCTGGTGATGCCAGTATACATGACGCCAATGTGATTGTGATACATAGATGTATTGTAATATCCATGTGTGAATTTTAAATAGAAATGCAATAAATTGCATACTTATATATCTACATAGTCTGCTACGAATTTCTTTTAGAAATGGGTAGCAAAGATAAGAGAACTGTATCTCAACCATTGGAATGGTCGCAACCATTAATTGGAATCAATGTTATGGGCAATTGATAATCAATCATTATTTATATGCGATGTACTTTTGACTTCGATTTTATAAAACTGTCTAAAATGTATTAAAGACCTCCAATTTCCAGGAGGTAGCTAGTATCAAAAACTTAACTATGCTTGTGGCGCATGATAGCTAACTATTTAAGCTAGATTATGTTGGTAATTTTAGTCTTTTTAAACCAATCAACGGCAGCTATCGTAACTGGAATATACAACAATTTGTTTTTGGTATTTAACGCTGATGATTTAACCGCAAAACAAATTTTATTTTAACGCTGCAGGCGTTGCAAGCAGGTGGTTTTCCTATTAACGCAATTCCAGGACGCGACTATGAATTACATCCTACCAGGTGCTGTTGCAATGTTTAGCTAAGCTACTGCATGAAAATTATCCTCGGACAGGAAATTCACTAAATCATATCCTATTTAAAAGACTCTTGAGGATGGACAAGTATAATCGATATAAGAACATATCGTGACAAGAAATTACTAGTAAAAAACTGGACTGATCAGTAGGACTGTACAATCGTCAGACAAATGATTTAGGCCAAATAATGTTAAATGACAATTGTTTACTTATGTTTATTATGTATTTATGTATGAATCTGCTATAAAACTGTCCAAAATGATGCCAATACTTTAAATTAGATTAGAAAAAGTCGGCACAGATTTTACAGACTAGGTCCTGGTACTTTGTGAATTTCAATGTATATATGTTTTAGATTGCAAAGTCAAGTCCTTCACATTTCCACTTTCAGGATCACGTTACATGTTAATAGACAGTATGCCCACCTGTACGTCCACTAAGACTAAGGTTGTGAGATATGAATCAAAACTCTTTCAAGAAACGAGTCTACTCCCCAGAATACTTCAGCGATTAAGTATGTGTTAACCCACACATTATGTTTACCTTATACTCAAAGATTTATACATAGATGATATTTTATGGTATACCTGCTCTGAAGTCCCGAAAATATTTATTGTAAATATTAATTTATGGACTTAGGTAAGTACTTAGTCTGTACTACTATCTCAAAAAAAATGATCTGTCAATAGAATCTGTTTCTAAATAGATATTGAAAATAATCAATAAAATTTGATTTGTATTTGATTAATATTTCGTAGCGAACTTTATCTGGTATGTACATACTTATAATGTAATATCCGTAAGTGAATGGGTGAGATCCCCCCCCCCCCCGTCTTTGCGGAGGTAAAGGCAACTTTTTGTCATAAAATCGAAATTGCAAGGGATAATAATCAGGATTGCTAACATTTCTTTCGGTTACAAATGTCCTGACATTGATCGGAATTTAAATTACACGCTTTTGTCTACCAAAATTGTGTCAGGAGTGAATTTCTGGCTGATAAAAATGCATGCGATGCAGTGTTGCTACAATTTCGGGTAAGTGGTTTACTTACCATACAATACAATTGAGTTTTCTAATATTATGGAAACTCCTGGATAATTCTTTTAGGCATTATCATTGATTGCATTATGTTATTATAGGTCCTCAAAACTTCCAATGATTAATTGCTAAACAGCTATTATAATTGTAAGATTACATACTTTCCTTTTTTGTAATGAGGTAATAGTATAGAAAAACAAATGTTGGTTTTCGAATAAACTTGAAGGAAGGACTAAAGATGCCAGGAATGGCACTTGGGGCGGCCCTTCCTTCCATTATTTGTAGAAGTTTTTTACAATATTCTGTACAAAACTTCGGTAGACTTATAGTAGTTTCTGCTTGGTGGGTCCTGATATACCAAGACTGTCAAGAGAGGGGACCAAGAGTAAGATCCAAGACGTGACTGCGAGCCATAATTATGCAATGAATCCTCATTAAGAAGTATTCATATATTAATATATGTTAAATATTCATGTTCATACAATCACGTATGTGCTATTTGGAATAGCAAATATACATACATCCTTCATCTGTAAAGTAAATCTCTGTGTTCCATCCCCCACGAGAGTGGGTCATATTCTGTGCAAGCTCTTCGAAACAGAGGTCAATAATAAGACGGACGATATGCCAAGCGATGGCACTTATGTTAAAGTATCTAGGCTGAATTTATTCTTAAATAAGAGGTGAATGCAACTGTGCAGAGCAGCAATGCCTTTATCCGTCCTGCAAAGGACTGTTTAATATCTCAGGCCAATCCACCCTCATTCGTTCGATCCCAACCTAGACAGAGTCTGTACAATGGTAACCAGACAACTGATACAAAATACATATTTATATACTTTTCATACTTATATCGATAAACATCACACTCTTGGTGGGAATAGAACCCGGCGCTAGCAGCCCGAGAATCTCACCATTAGAGCAACGGGCCCGTCAAATTATTATGTTAAAATAGACTTAGCAAACAACTTTCAGACATTTTGAATGTCCCCGATATTCAAAATGATGCTGAAAATCAGGTACCTACGTGCTTTCTTCACGAGCTGCTATTTGTATACCATCCCTGCGAAGGAGGTTAAGTCTATGTGTACCAACCCTGCGGGGGTGAGTAATAAATTATTTAGTCCCTGCAAAGGACAATATCATCATCATCATCATTAGCAGCCGAAATACGTCCACAGCTGAATAAAGGCCTCTCCCTTAGAAGGGAGGGGTTGCCATAATCCCGACGCTTGGCAGGCGGCTTGGGGATCAATAAAGGACAATATGCTGATGGTGAAATAGACTTCAGCCAACCATTTTCAAATTAACTAGGTTGTCAAAATTGATTCCAAATCCAGATGAGCAACCATCTACATATGTACCATCCCTGCGAGGGAGGTTAAGTCTTTGTGTACCCACCCTGCGGGGGTGGGCAGTAAATTGCTCAGTCCCTGCGAAGTAAAGTACGTGGATGGTGAAATATACTTCAGGCAACCATTTTTATATTGACAAGATTGACAAAAATTGATTCCAAAAGTAGATGAGTGCTCCCATGATGAGCAACCATGTATGTACCGTCCCTGCGAGGGAGGTTAAGTGTTTGTTTACCCACCCTGCGGGGGTGGGTAGTAAATGGTTTAGTCCCTGCAAAGGAAAGTACGCTGATGGTGAAATAGACTTTCAGCCAACCATTTTCAAATTGACAAGGTTGTCAAAATGGATTCCAAAAACCAGATGTGCTCTCATGATGAGCAACAATATATATATATATATACATATACCGTCCCCGCGAGGGAGGTTAATTATTTGTATACCCACCCTGCGAGGGTGGGGTATTTATTTTATGCGATGATACGATGAAGTGGACTTCATTATCTGAAAACCAGGTGCTTACCCTCTCGAGAAGCCACTGTACATGTCCCCCCCTTCTTTGGTTATTTATTTGTGTACCCAACCTGCGAGGGTGGATAATAACTTGTGCCATGGCATAGCACTATATACTTATTGTAACCATAATGGGTTAGCCAGATTTGTGAATTTCGTGTAGGCTAGAATATATATTGCCTACGCCATCAGCTTTCTTGAACACAAACATAATTGAACACCTTTATGGATTAAGGTGGAATATTAATCTTTTGGTTACCATGATAGCCTCTCTACGTTACTTGATACTCTCAGACTGTGTCCTTTAAACAGTTTCTTATAAAAATTTTTATTTATTTATTTCTAAAATTGTATATTATTTTACTATTTTACATAGAATATACATTAACGTAATTGTATTTAACTCGCAATTGTAATATTTTCACCTTCCGGCACACAGACCACATCTAATAAATAAACTAATTAAATAAACTACTTAGCCCACGCAGGAAGATTACGAAAACTGTCCAGCAGGCTATTTTTTGTTTTAAGACACAATAAAAAAATAAAAATGGACGCAATGGTGCGTCTGTATAACTGGGATACTAATTAACTGAACACACTTGTTTGCTGTCTTTCACGTTGATAATAGAGTCACTATTTCACTGTTCAGATTTTCGTAAATTGACAGTATTGCTACTGTCTGCATAATAATGTGGTTTAAAGAAATATTCATTCTGAAAAAAAGCTTAGAACTAACTGTAAGAAATGTATTATCATCGTAGGACTTTGCTACAAAATAATTCAGCAAATGTTTAAAACTGCGGGTAGATTGTAAACAAAATAATTTGCATTATTAATATGATTTATGGGTCGTTTACTAAGAGTCGTTTTTTATCCACTTAGAAATCTCGTACGTACAAATTACCAGCAATAAACTTTACGAAAAATATCATTTCTGCACAAGTATTAAAAACAAAGTTTCGAATTTTCAAAATAAAATTGTCGGTAGACTGAATGGAAAATAATTATTTATAAAAATATTGCTTACATAGCCCAATTTACTTGCACTATATTCAAACCACAAAATATTCATTAGTATAAAACATTTCATTAGGAACAAAGAAACAAAACGAACGGCAAAAACCGTTAAAATGTTTTTACTCACTGTTTGCTTGGCTTCCAACTATTTGTAACAACTATTGTTATTCACTATTTTATTCCTTTGGAATGATTTAGAATTTGATTTGAATTCCATAAATAGTTGTAATATTGTAGCCTCGGACAGGTGTCCGTGACGGGAAATAAGACGCCAATGAACAAGAGCGGGGCGAGCGGGCATATTTAACAAACCCTTGCTGCCCTCGCCTGCCATGGTGATGCTATTTCCGGTCAAATCACAAGAAAGTTGACCAATAGGAGCAAAGTCGACGGGAAACAGGAAGTGCCTCTCTCATAATAAGCTTTGAATAACGGTACAGTAATTTAATATGTAATTAAGGTGTAATATGTTTTCATTACTTTCGTCTTGTTTACATTAACTTTCATTCATTTTATTTTGAGGGCCTCATCCATAATATAACAAAGAAAGACAACTTAAAAAGTTGAAACATTAACATGAGTCCTCAGAATCAAAAAAATATATAATCGAATGTACATTTTTCGATATCGATTATTTCGTTTACTTACTATGTTCACGTTCCTATAATCTTCAAACGTCGAGCTGTCAAAACACCAATATAAAATGGACAAAGTAGGGGAAAGTGGTCACCCTTCGTACGCGGGGCACATTCATACAGTAAGTCTAGAAGAAAAACTAAACAGCACTCAAACACGCCTTTGCTTGTGTGCATAGACATACCGGCCACCATGTTACTAACGGAACTTCGGGGCAGTCGCGCCACGCTGTATGAGCTGACAAGACGTTAAGTGTTTCCGCGCGTGGTGAGTAATTTTACTTACTAAAGTTTAGTTCGTAATTGTAGGAAGAATTTTTATGTTTTTGTCTAAATAGTGATGATTAATTAATGTTATTGTTGTTTATTTTGAGCTTTAATTGTAATATTTCTCATACTAAATTAGAATTTATATGAAAGTGTAATTTTAATTTTAGAGTTAGGCCTGGGGCACATTCGGACAGTACTGCAGGGGGCACATTCGTACGTATACGAATCTTCCCCCCTTAATATCTTATTTACCGCCAGTACATCAAATTTCTTTTTTTATGAAATGTATACAGTAGGTACGTCAAAAATTGTTTTAAGCATATTATAATTAGGGTACTTTTTATGTATATAGATCAGAAACCTTTAATTTAGCTCAGCTGCTTAGTTTTATTATGTAAATCTTTTATAAAATATTTTCTTGCAGAATAATGGTGTGGAAATATAATCAATCAATAAATCTTATCTTCGGAAGAAACCGGGATCATCATGGCGATTATATTACCCTGATGTAGAAGATATACATACTTTTTATTTTGGAGGCATCGCCATGATCCTCCCTGATCCTTCGACACGAGCAAATTCTACACCTAGAATGGCTAGACTTTTTACTTTGGCAGTTAATTTTAATGTGCAATAAGTTCTAAAGTTACAACCAAATGTTTATTAAACCTACTTTAAGTTTCAATTGTCAAAGATTTATTAGCAGCGTTTTCCCTGAAAGAAAACGCATATTAAAATACTTACCTTATTCAAAGCTTATTATGAGAGCGGCACTTCCTGTTTCCCGTCGTCTTTTGCTCCTATTGGTCAACTTTCTTGTGATTTGACCGGAAATAGCATCACCATGGCAGGCGAGAGCAGCAAGGGTTTGTTAAATATGCCCGCTCGCTCCACTGTTGTTCATTGTGTCGAAGAATTACCAGGCAGGATTAAAAGTTAAGCTTTGAATAAGGTAAGTATTTTAATATGCGTTTTCTTTCAGGGAAAACGCTGCTATTAAATTACTGTACCGTTATTCAAAGCTTATTATGAGACGTGTTTGTTTTCGCCTGGTGATGCCAGTATACATGACGCCAATGTGATTGTGATACATAGATTTATTGTAATATCCATGTGTGAATTTTAAATAGTAATGCAATAAATTGCATACTTATATATCTACATAGTCTGCTACGAATTTATTTTAGAAATGGGTAGCAAAGATAAGAGAACTGTATCTCAACCATTCCAATCAATATTATGGGCAATTGATAATCAATAATTATTTACATGCGATGTACTTTTAACTTAGATTTTATAAAACTGTCTAAAATGTATTAAAGACCTCCAATTTCCAGGACTAGCTAGTATCAAAAACTTAGCTAACTATTTAAGCTAGATTATGTTACTGATTTTAGTCTTTTTAAACCAATCAACGGCAGCTATCGTAACTGGAATATACAAACAATTTGTTTTTGGTATTTAACGCTGATGCTTTAAGCGCAAAACAAATCTTATTTTAACGCTGCAGGCGTTGCAAGCAGGTGGTTTTCCGATTAACGCAATTCCAGGACGCGACTATGAATTACATTGTACCAGGTGCTGTTGCAATGTTTAGCTAAGCTACTACATTATCCTTGGACAGGAAATTCACTAAATCATATCCTATGTAAAAGACTCTTGAGGATTGATAAGTATAATCGATATAAGAACATATCGTGACAAGAAATTACCAGTAAAAAACTGGACTGATAAGTAGGACTGTACAATCGTCAGGCAAATGATTTAGGCCAAATAATGTTAAATGACAATTGTATACTTAGTTTTATAATGTCTTTATGTATGAATCTGCTATAAAACTGTCCAAAATGATGCCAATACTTTAAATTAGATTAGAAAAAGTTGGCACAGATTTTACAGACTAGGTCCTGGTACTTTGTGAATTTCAATGTATATATGTTGTTTTTGTTGTTGTTTTCAATGTATATATGATTGCAAAGTCAAGTCCTTCACATTTCCACTTTCAGGATCACGTTGTATGTTAATAGACAGTATGCCCACCTGTACGTCCACTAAGACTAAGGTTGGGAGATATGAATCAAAACTCGTTCAAGAAACGACGAAAGAAGTTTTGGGGGGTGAGCTGCTCGCGTCCGTAGGATACACTTAAATTCTGACAACCCTACACGTGTCCCCTGGGTAGTGCCAAACGTGCAGCGTAATCGGTGGTAGGCCCTAACATCGGCTGCCGGCTTACAGTTACCACCCACCAGTCTAAGTCATGCTGCCAAGCGATTCGTCGTGTTCCAGCATGTAGGCTGTTGAAGCCGATTGGAGGATGGGTCTGAGCAGTTGCGTTGCGATGTATGCCGAGAGCTATGCGCCAGACCTTGCCCTGTCGGGTGCCTGGTCGCGGAGGGTAGCGGGATCCGAAGCACGGTGCTCCGCTGGCCGACCGCTGGTAGTAGGGGGCCCAAGTAGTGTGCCAGCCACACACGAAAGGCTGCCCCGCCAACTGCGAAAAATCCCGGGGTGGCTCCAACGTGCCGGTTGGCGACCGGGCGAGAGGACCCGATGGCGAGCCCTGGGGGGGTTTGGGCGTCCCCGCAGTCTCCAGATCAGGCCCCCATTGGCACGGCAACTCTGGTCGTGTTGTTGGGGTCACATCGCAGCGTCTCGCTCAACTGCCATCTTTCAACCTATTCACTCCAAGACCATTAAAATGAAAAAGAAACATAAAAAAAGCACGTTTACACAGCGGAAGCACGTCCTCTCGCTCAAAGTGCACCTCTGTAACATTCGAGGTCTGCACTCCAATATCGATGCTGTCCACTACCACCTCGAGACCGATAAGCCTCACTTGCTTTTCTTAACGGAGACGCAGATTAGATGTCCGTCAGATGCGGCGTACCTTGACTACCCTGGGTATACTTTAGAGCACAATTTCCACCAGCGCGCCGGAGGCTGCGTGTACGTCCGCAATGACATCTGCTGCCAGCGTCTCCGTCATCTTGAAGACCCCACTTTGTCTACGCTCTGGATGTTGGTAGACACTGGCATAGACAGAATTGTCTATGCCTGTGTCTACCGATCGCACAGTGGTGACCAGGAGACAACTCGGTTATTTCGCCAACTTAGTGAAGCCGCTGATATGGCCCTACTCCGCTACCCTGATGCACAACTAGTCGCTCTGGGGGATTTTAATGCCTGCCACCAGGATTGGCTATTCCCATACCAGAGGACTGATCACGCTGGAAGAGAAGCGCGGAACTTTGCACTGACGCTGGGCCTTTTCCAGCTAGTAAAACAAGCGACTAGGGTACCGGACGTAGTTGGCCATACAGCCAATTGCCTGGACCTTCTGCTGACAACTGATCCAGACAGGTACGAAGTTAAGGTTTCCTCCCAATTGGGAACTTCGGATCACTGTCTGGTGAAGTCTGTATCCTGCTATTCCCCCCCTGATTATGACTCCCGCGGGGAACGGCGAGTATGGCGATACAACTCAGCAGATTGGGACGAGATGCGGCATTTCTTTGCGTCTTATCCTTGGCAGCAGGTTTGCTTTTCTTCTGAAGATCCGTCAAGTTGTGCGGATGCTATAACCGATGTGGTGCGTCAAGCGATGGACTATTTCATCCCTCATGCTGATGTACCTATCGGTGGCAAAGCTCGCCCATGGTTCAACGCTGAATGCGCTCAAGCTGAAAAAAGCAAGCATTCGGCGTATCTTTCCTGGGCTGATGCTCGTGACCGCAAAACTCCGGACATAAGTGAAAAGAAGAAAGCCTTTAACCAAGCCGCTAGGTCTTGCAAAAAGGCACTGAAGAAAGCTCGTTTCGACCATATAAACCACATTGGCACAAAGCTCTCAGCCCAGCCATCAGGGAGTAGAGCTTTCTGGTCTCTAGCCAAGTCGGTCGAAACAAACTTTTGTCGGCCTTCACTACCTCCACTGGTAAAACCTGACGGGACTCTAGCTCATACGGCAAGAGAGAAGGCAGGACTATTTGCTTCTCTCTTTGCTCGTAATTCACGTCTAGACACTGGCAGTGCTACTCCACCTCAACTGCCTCAACGCGACACGTCAATGACTGAAGTTCGCATTAAGAACAAGGAGGTGTTGAGTGCACTGTGTCATCTAGACGTGAACAAAGCTAGTGGACCAGATGGTATACCAGCGATAGTACTCAAGGTATGTGCACCCGAGTTGTCTCCAGTGTTGACGCGGTTGTACCGCCTCTCATTTAGGACTGGAATAGTGCCCAAATCCTGGAAGCTTGCCAACGTACAGCCCGTGCCCAAAAAAGGCAGTCGTGCTGATCCAACTAACTATCGGCCGATTTCAATAACCTCCATACTCTGCAAGACTATGGAGCGTATATTGAACTCGCGCCTCATGGCATACCTAGAGCAAAATGATCTCCTCAGCGACCGACAGTACGGGTTTCGCCAAAATCGATCGACAGGGGACCTTCTAGTGTATGCCACGCATGTATGGGGCGAGGCCCTCGAGAAAAATGGGGAAGCGCTTGCTGTATCCCTGGATGTCTCGAAGGCCTTCGATAGAGTGTGGCATGCTGGCCTGATAAGCAAGCTTTCAGCGTACGGCTTATCCCCAGGTCTGATCGGCTGGATAAAGGACTTCCTGAGTGAACGGTCTCTCCGAGTTGTTATTGACGGCTGCTCATCGGAGCCGATGATAACTAATGCCGGAGTTCCTCAGGGATCCGTTCTTTCCGCAACCCTCTTCCTGCTGCACATTAATGATCTGTTGATGATACCCGGTATCTATGGGTATGCAGATGACAGCACTGTTGTGGAAAGATATCTGCCAAGTACTCGGGCCGGTAAGGATATTATCCAGTCCGAAAGAGAGGCCATGGTAGAGCGTGCGAATCTCACACTTAAGGCAGTTTCCGAATGGGGCGATGCCAATCTTGTGAGATTCAATGCCACCAAAACACAAGCGTGTCTGTTCACCGCCAAAAGGAGTCCGTTTAACTTGGCTCCTACTTTTCAGAATGCATCCTTGGAATACACCGACCGCCTTCAGTTGTTGGGAGTTGAAGTCTCCTCAAACCTAAATTTTGGGCGGTTCATTGAGTCCAAAGCCAAAGTAGCTGCAAGAAAGCTGGGTGTCCTAGCTAAGGTCCGGCGGTACTTCACACCGGGACAGCTTCTGATCTTGTATAAAGCGCAAGTCCGGTCGTGTGTGGAGTACGGTAGTCATATATGGGCCGGTGCTGCAAAATGCCATCTAGCTGCTTTGGACTCTGTGGAGAGGCGTGCTAAGAGGCTGATTGGTGATACTGGGTTAGTAGAAGCCAATCTACAAAGCCTAGAGCACAGGCGCAAAGTAGCCAGCCTCTCGGTATTCTACAAGATGCATTTTGGAGTGTGTGCACAGGAACTGCATGACTTGATTCCACCATCCCCCTTCTATCATCGGACGTCGAGACGCACTGCGCATACACACCCTTATGTGGTGAAAGTGCCTTCAGTCCGGACTAAACGATTTGCCTCTTCGTTTATATTGAGGACAGCTAAGGATTGGAACAGTTTGCCTGCGTCGGTTTTCCCGGCCGATTATAATGTGGGTGTCTTCAAGGCTAGAGTGAATAGGCTTTTAATAAGCTAGTGCGCCTTACCATCTTCGATTGCGTCGCCACTTTCCATCAGGTGGGTCTGCAGTCAAGCACTAGCTTATGTTGAATAAAAAAAAAAAAAAAAAAAAAAAAAAAGAAACGAGTCTACTCCCCAGAATACTTCAGCGATTAAGTATGTGTTAACCCACACATTATGTTTACCTTATACTCAAAGATTTATACATAGATGATATTTTATGGTATACCTGCTCTGAAGTCCCGAAAATATTTATTGTAAATATTTATTTATGGACTTAGGTACTCAGTCTGTACTATCTCAAAAAAAATATCTGTCAAGAGCATCTGTTTCTAAATGGATATTGTAAATAATCAATAAAATTTGATTTGTATTCGATTAATATTTCGTAGCGAACTTTATCTGGTATGTACATACTTATAATGTAATATCCGTAAGTGAATGGGTGAGACCCCCCCCCCCCGTCTTTGCGGAGGTAAAGGCAACTTTATTGTCATAAAATCGAAATTGCAAGGGATAATAATCAGGATTGCTAACATTTCTTTCGGTTACAAATGTCTTGACATTGATCGGAATTTAAATTACACGCTTTTGTCTACCAAAATTGTGTCGGGAGTGAATTTCTGGCTGATAAAAATGCATGCGATGCAGTGTTGCTACAATTTTGGGTAAGTGGTTTACTTACCATACAATACAATTGAGTTTTCTAATATTATGGAAACTCCTGGATAAATCTTTTAGGCATTATCATTTGATTGCATTATGTTATGATTATAGGTCTATTATAATTGTAAGATTACATACTTTCCTTTTTTGTAATGAGGTAATAGTATAGAAAAACAAAATGTTGGTTTTCGAATAAACTTGAAGGTACTTCCTTAAAGGTGCCAGGAATGGCACTTGGGGTGGCCTTTCCCTCCATTAATTGTAGGAGTTTCTTACAATATTCTGTCTGAAACTTCGGTAGCCTTATAGTAGTTTCTGCTTGGTGGGTCCTGATATACCAAGACTGACAAGAGAGGGGACCAAGAGTACTATCCAAGACGTGACTGCGAGCCATAATTATGCAATGAATCCTCATTAAGAAGTATACATATATTAATATATGTTAAATATTCATGTTCATACAATCACGTATGTGCTATTTGGAATAGCAATTATACATCTGCAAAGTAAATCTGTGTTCCATCCCCCACGAGAGTGGGTCATATTCTGTGCAAGCTGTTCGAAACAGAGGTCAATAATAAGACGGACGATGTGCCAAGCGATGGCACTTATGTTAAAGTATCTAGGCTGAATTTATTCTTAAATAAGAGGTGAGTGTTCTGTCGAAGCGCAACTGTGCAGAGCAGCAATGCCTTTATCCGTCCTGCAAAGGACTGTTTAATATCTCAGGCCAATTCACACTCATTCGTTTGATCCCAACCTAGACAGAGTCTGTACAGTGGTAACCAGACAACTGATACAAAATACATATTTATATACTTTTCATACTTATATCGATAAGCATCACACGCTTGGTAGGAATAGAACCCGGCGATAGCAACCCGAGAATCTTACCATTAGAGCAACGGGCCCGTCAAATTATTATGTTAAAATAGACTTAGCAAACAACATTCAGACATTTTGAATGTCCCCGATATTCAAAATGATCCTGAAAATCAGGTACCTACGTGCTTTCTTCACGAGCTGCTATTTGTATACCATCCCTGCGAGGGAGGTTATGTCTATGTGTACCAACCCTGCGGGGGTGAGTAATAAATTATTTAGTCCCTGCAAAGGACAATATCATCATCATCATCACTAGCAGCCGATAGACGTCCACAGCTGAATAAAGGCCTCTCCCTTAGAAGGGAGGGGTTGCCATAATCCCCACACTTGGCAGGCGGCTTGGGGATCAATAAAGGACAATATGCTGATGGTGAAATAGACTTCAGCCAACCATTTTAAATTAACTAGGTTGTCAAAATTGATTCCAAATCCAGATGAGCAACCATCTATGTACCATCCCTGCGAGGGAGGTTAAGTCTTTGTGTACCCACCCTGCGGGGGTGGGCAGTAAATTGCTCAGTCCCTGCAAAGTAAAGTACGCGGATGGTGAAACATACTTCAGGCAACCATTTTTATATTGACAAGATTGACAAAAATTGATTCCAAAACTAGAGTGCTCCCATGATGAGCAACCATGTATGTACCGTCCCTGCGAGGGAGGTTAAGTGTTTGTTTACCCACCCTGCGGGGGTGGGTAGTAAATGGTTTAGTCCCTGCAAAGCAAAGCGAGGGTGGATAATAAATTGTGCCATGGGATAGCACTATATACTTATTGTAACCATAATGGGTTAGCCAGATTTGTGAATTTCGTGTAGGCTAGAATATATATTGCCTACGCCATCGGCTTTCTTGAACACAAACATAATTGAACACTTGTATGGATCAAGGTGGAATATTAATATTTTGGTTACCATGATAGCTTCTCTACGTTACTTGATACACTCAGCAATGTGTCCTTTGAACAGTTTCTTACAAACAATTTTTTTTTTTTTTTTTTTATTTATTACTAAAACTGTAATTAACTCGCAATTGTAATATTTTCACCTTCCGGCACACAGACCATATCTGTAATAAACTACTTAGCCCACACAGGAAGATTACGAAAACTGTCCAGCAGGCTATTTTTTGTTTTAAGACGTCGCGTCTGTATAACTGGGATACTAATTAACTGAACTCACTTGTTTGCTGCCTTTCACGTTGATAATAGAGTCACTAATTCACTGTTCAGATTTTTGTAAATTGACAGTATTGCTACTGTCTGCATAATAATGTAATATAAAGAAATATTCATTCTGAAAAAAAGCTTAGAACTAACTGTAAGAATAATTCAGCAAATGTTTAAAACTGCGGGTAGATTGTAAAGAAAATAATTTGCATTATTAATATGATTTATGGGTCGTTTACTAAGAGTCGTTTCTTATCCATTTAGAAAACTCGTACGTTCAAATTACCAGCGATAAACTTTACGAAAAATATCATTTCTGCACAAGTATTAAAAACTAAGTTTCGAGTTTTCAAAATAAAATTGTCGGTAGACTGAATGGAAAATAATTATTTATAAAAATATTGCTTACATAGCCCATTTTACTTGCACTATATTCAAACCACAAAATATTCATTAGTATGAAACATTTCATTAGGAACAAAGAAACAAAACGAACGGCAAAAACCGTTAAAATGTTTTTACTCACTGTTTGCTTGACTTCCAACTATTTGTAACAACTATTGTTGTTCAATATTTTATTCCTTTGGAATCATTTAGAATTTGATTTGAATTCCATAAATAGTTGTAATATTGTAGCCTCGGACAGGTGTCCGTGACGGGAAATAAGACGCCAATGAACAACAGTGGAGCGAGCGGGCATATTTAACAAACCCTTGCTGCTCTCGCCTGCCATGGTGATGCTATTTCCGGTCAAATCACAAGAAAGTTGACCAATAGGAGCAAAAGACGACGGGAAACAGGAAGTGCCGCTCTCATAATAAGCTTTGAATAACGGTACAGTAATTTAATACAAAGATCTCACACATATTGATTATAGATCTGTTACAGACTGATAGTAAATTTTAGAATTATCAAAAAGTATAATATTTTATTTCTCGTTTTTTTACGGAAGAACAATTGATTAATGATGAGTCAAGTGAAACATTATTAAGTTAGTTTTATGATAAAAACATTATTCTTTGTGATATAATAAAGTTATCGAGTTTAATAGGCTTTTTAATTACCCTGTATCAATCTACCCCATGGTGTATGAAAGTACCCCACCTGTGCGGTGCGTTCGTACAAATATCTTATCGTAGAAAAATGGCTATAACCCTTTAATCGTCTGACATAATAGTTTCAAAGTTTCTAGTAACTAACTATGATATATTTGTTACACGTAGGTGCATAAACTAGGTAATTTTGACAGTTGATCAAAGAGTAAAAAAATAATATGTAAAAAGTGTACGATGGGTGACCACTTTCCCCTATAGCTTAGAGGAAGAAAACAATAGAGGGCTGGACACTTTCTTTCTCATTCACGCAAGAAAAGAATGCGTTTATGTAGGTTACGTGTGATGGAAAGAAACAGTGTATATGATTTTTTGTCCCTCAGCATGTGTTCGATATTTCCGCGCCGTGGGTGCGAAACAAATTTGACGTTTGCTCCCACTTTGCTCCGTGACAATTTTATCGTGGTTTAAATATTAAATAAATAACTTAAAATTCAATAAAAAACTAACTGTGACATTACTGTGTGTTGTGGAATCCTATAAGAATCGTGCAGTGCAGTATTATAGGCTGTAAAAGTGACAGTGAACCTAAAATTAGTGGAGTATCGTTTCACAGGTAAACGTGAATTATTATGGCCAATTTAGAGATTACATTTAGAAACTAATACATGTAAACGACTTATTTAGATCTTATTGCTCTAAATTAGTTACTATTTTACTTGAAAGTTACGTGTAAGATCGATAAATTCTTGTTTTTCATCCATAACCTAAAATTTTCAGTTTATTGATCGCCATTATCAGTGTTGCCAGTGTATAAAAGAGAGACTACCATAAATAAGTGGTAAATTATTATTAAGTGCATCATACACGATCCCACATGCGGGGTGCATCGAAGAATTTCTCATATTTCCCGAATTTATTTTTATGATTTTCTGAAAATATGGATATTTGTATACTGTGGATAGCAGCAACAAAAATAATTAATTAGGTTGCTAAAAGTTATTCCCGAATGCTTAAATATTCAGAAATAACGTAAGCGCTAAAGTAATTCGTCCAAGGCTGCGCAGGACGTATTCATTCGTTATTTACAGGCACAATGGTCATTGTACATTTAATCGTGCTTTTACTTTAGGCATGTTGTTTAAATATATGTATGTATGTTGTTGGTTACAATTTATTGGTAAATTTGTCTGAATTATAAATAAATAGTACCGACGTTGAATAGTTTGTTTCATTTGCCCCCCTATTATGTACCTATCTCGTTTGACAACTAAAGTGATGATCAATAAAGCAAAGTGACTATTAAGTAACTATCAAATGATTCATTTGGCATTGCCTAACTTGAATCACCAATACATACCAAACACACTTTCAGTAGACATCAAAGTTTGGTGGACATCTGAAGCTTGATAGTCACTTTGCTTTATTGATCATCACTTTTTTTTTTGTAGGCATAGTACTGTTTCATCGGACAAGAGGACGAGCGCTTAAAGCGCTCCAGCCAGAAAGGTTTGGGTAGCGACTAGCACAAGGGCACCTCAGGGAGGCACGGCCTCGGCTTGGGCTGCCGCTTAGAGAAAATGAGTTTACCACCGGTTCACAACGCGCCCCCGCTGAGAAGAACCGGCAAGAAACTCAGCGAGGGGTTGCATGCGTACGGATCCCTTCGGCCTCGCCGGCGAGACCGGTGTCTGTGTGTTGATGTGTTTACGACTCTTGACATCGTTGTCGGTGTTGGTGTTGGTGTTGTGTCATGGTCCAGGAGGACGGACATCGGGTCGGGTGGGTCGAGCAGTACATGCCGCGGACGGCGGCGATGTACGGCTGTTCGACGATCTGAGGGACCTGGCCGCTGCCCAATAGGACATGGGTTCGATTCCGAAAGATTCCGAACAATTGTCTGGGTGTTATTTATCTATTTAAATATGTATTTATACAGTTTACAAGTATTTGTAATCATTTATCTGGTTACCTTAAGGATCTGCGTAGATTGAGATCAGGTGGTCATTGGTCAAGCGTAGATTGTCCCAAGATACTAGTACTATAGATTTGTATATTGGAGAAATTTACTAAAACTTACCCGGTAAATGGCCATAGTATGTATTATATTAAGTTATAAGAAAGCCAATTTTTGCCTACCTCTGTGGGAAATAGCATATTATTGTTTTTATCTCTTAACTTTTTTGTATGAGGCTAATAATTATCTACAGCTCTTAGCCACTTTAATCACCACGTGATATCACCCAGGTGAACAATGTGGAATAGACCTTAGCTACAGCATATATGATATTAAGTGTACATTCACTTTGTAGCCTCCGTCGTGGGTTCGAATCCTGCGAAGGGCAACAAATTTGAGTAGTTGTTCCTTACTGGCTAGGACAATGCAGGCCGATGACCTGATTGTCTGTAAAGTAAGATGATCCATGTGTCGGGATTTGCGATAGGACGTATGCCCGACTCCTGTCCGTCAAATTAAAACGCCGAGCTTTGGTAATAAACACTTATAATCAAATTGAGAGAGAACAACTTATAATACAGTGGAGTAATCATAATAATTAAAACATGTCTCTGCCATAGATACTAGCGCGCTGTCATCTTTTTGACAGCCCCTTTGGCGTTCCGAAACCGTGATCCAAGATACGCCACACATGCGTCGGATGGGCATGTAAAAAGTCGGTACTGCGCTTAACTTCTCCCCAGTCGTGTCGGTCTTCCGTCCCATCGGATTATGAGAGGTACCTATTATATAAAGGAAGAGAGAGTGCACTTGTGTCTACGCAAGCACTTGTGCACTTTAAAATATCTCCTGCGTACATGGCTGATCTTGTGAAAGATTGGCCGCTGTGGTCGTTTCGGCTAGGAGGACATTATTATAACAATCACTTTCGTACTTTTTGCAGACTGTCATAGATTAAGACGATATAATGTAAGAAAAGTAAATGTTGTGTCAAAAAAGTGGTTTTTGGTTAGGAAAGAAAATATAATTTACAACAACCTCCGTATTTGCTTTACACAAAGGGTAAAATTTCCCTTACGTGGCAACTCTAAATTTAGTATGTACTTATTTTTCTGTCCTTATCGGCGGCACGCTTGGTATGTGTCTGTATTATATTCTGTCTACGCCCTATAGGTACTTTTTTCTATTTTATTTTTCGATTTGATGATCTAGATTTTTGGGGAATTTGGAAATTTGACGTGCGGCAATTCCCATCGGCAACGTTTGACATTAGTGACGTAAGACATTGATTGACAGTTGACTTGACAATTGACATGACAAATATGGGTGATTGTAGTTGGTTACAAAATTTGTTTTTGTTTTGTACAAACTTTAGAATTACAAATATTACAATACTTTAATAATTAATTAGGCTATTTATAGTCCGTTACTTTAAAAATGATTGATGTTAAAACCAAAATTATTTCATTCTTTATATTTAATTCTAGTTTTGGACCAAAGGAGGGCGAGGTAAATAACCAAAACATCACATTATCTAAATATCTCAATGCTAACTAAAGACACATTTTTATTAAAATTTAAATATATTATATTTATTTAAATATATATTCCAGGAAATAAAGAGAATATTATTTTACCATCCCAGCCAAACTCCAACTGATACTCGTAAAATGCAAGTTGGACTATGTGAAGCTGTTGTTCAATTTATGTCGTAAGTAATCTATTCCCGTGTCTCTAGTCCCGTATCTAAGTACCGTGGGGTATCCGGGTAAGAATAGCACCCTAGTGCTATTTCGGCGGGTAGTTTGGTAAGAGGCGACTAAGGGAAAACAATAAGACTGGCATCAGCGTCTTTCTATTGAATTACCTTCCACCTATACTGCGATCTCCAAGATGCCTGCCGAGTGTGGGATTACGATAACCCCTCCCTTTTAAGGGGAGGCCTTTGTTCAGCAGTGGATGTGTTTTGGCAGCTGATGATGATGAATATATACCTTGTTTTTCTTTACATGATCATTCAGATCAAAAAGGTATGAATACAGGTGTGATGGGAGAGGAGTGGAGTTGTGAAGTTGATCTTGTAATAAGAACATGATATATACACTTTCACAAGTAGAGACTCATCCTGACGAAATTTACACCTGTTCTGTACTCCACGATTTTGGATTTGAAGCCCCTGCACAGGGACAGATTAAGCCAGCGTGGGGCCTGTAGCAAATACATACACACATAGCATATGGCGAGCCACCATTGGGTACGCACTTACGAGCCCCCCCAAGGCGAGGGGCCCGTAGCATTTGCTGACACCTGCTATATGGCTAATCTGGCACTGCCCCCGCAGACTACAAATTTGCTATTGCCCAATGTGTTAAATATACTCACTTCTTCATGCTGACTAGTAACACCACTGAACCATCTCCTGGTAATCTTTAGTATGTTTGGACTCTTTGGTCTCATTTAAAAGGTTTTTTATTGAATAAGCTATCGCTATACTATATATCTGTGAATTGATATGCCTATGTTTGTAAAAAAATATTTTTGGGCATGTGCTTCTGTGCATATATAATAAAGATACTTTGACTATAAATTATTGGTCCATAATTCTATACTTCGGATCAAGCCTATTTATTTAATTCAATTCAATTCATTTATTTTGCAATAATATGGGTTACATGGATGTTAATTATTATTACAAGTATCACCATATTAGCCTTAATAGCATGCAAAAAATTTAAACTAATTCTACCTACTTACGTCATATCTTTATAGTGAAATCTGACTAACATAACAAAAATAATAATTTAAATTAAATAATAAATTATTAATCTGAGTACAATATCAATATTCCTAAATATAAGTTAATTTATTTGCCTCACAATTATATATCTTAATAATGAAAATTGGATTTATATAATATGGATTCATTACAATAATTTGTCATTTAAATATTCATTTGTAGAGTAGTATGCTTTCTCAAGAAGTAATTTTTTTACACTGATCTTAAAACTATGTACATCATTTATTTCTAATAATCTTTTTGGTAAATGATTATATATACGTGGAGCCATACAAAAAACACTTTTGTTAAATAGAGCAGTCTGATCTCGGGGAAAGCAAATTTTTAAATTGTGACGTTTACTTTTAAAGTTTTTAAATCGACTAATATTGGTTTTCACAAATATCAACATTTCGTATAAATACATGCAGGGTAGTGTAAGAATTTGTAGTTCTTTAAATACAGGTCTACAGCTATCAATAGATTGGAGATGGCATATAGAGCGCACACATCGTTTTTGAGCCTTAAAGACTACGTCCCTGTCTGTTGAATTTCCCCAAAACAGAATACCATATCGTAAGTTAGACGACACGAAACCATAGTAGGCTGTTAGAGCCGCTGACTTATTTACAGTTTTCGACAACATATATAAAGCATAAGAGTATTGGTTTATTTTTTTACATAAAATATCTATATGGTTTTTCCAGTTCAAATTATTGTCTATATGTAATCCTAGAAATTTAGTAGTCCCCACGGTTTTTATACGCTGTCCTTCATACTCGATACTTAAGTCACTTTTATTATTTTGCCTAAATGTCATTAAAACTGTTTTCTCAATATTATCCTTTAAATTATTTAATGTCAACCAATCCGTAGTGTCACGCATAACATTGTTAATGTCATTTCTTACACTTAATTCATCCTTCCCTGTGAATACTATTGTAGTATCATCTGCAAACAATACTGTATGTTGTCTAGTTACTTCAGGAAGATCGTTAATATAAATAATAAATAGCAAAGGTCCCATTACACTACCTTGAGGAACTCCAAAATGTACATGTCTATATTTAGATATATATTTTTGTTCTGTTCTTGATATGGGACAAAGTCTAGATATTTCTGTTGCCTGTTTTCTTTGACTTAAGTAGGATTTTACCAAATCTAGAATATTCCCTCTAAGCCCATAACAATATAGTTTATTTAACAATGTCTTGTGATCAACAAAATCAAAAGCTTTAGTTAAGTCCATATAGAGAGCACATGTTATTGCTTTTGAGTCTACGCTTTTCATCACTGTTTCCAGAAATGTATATACGGCCATATTAATGTTTTTATTTTTACGAAATCCCACTTGTTCCTTGCAGAATAAATTATATGTTTCAAAGAAATTATAAATGGAATCGTACATTACCTTTTCAAAAATTTTTGAAATGACGGGAACAAGTGCTATTGGTCTATAACAATTCATATTATGTTTATCATTTTTCTTAAAGATTGGTTTAATTATGGTTATTTTTAGTTGTTCCGGGAATACACCATTAATGATACACAAATTGATAATGTGACTGAGTATAGCTGATAACTTATTAGAAACAAGTTTTAGGATTTTTGTCGATATGCCGTCAAAGCCAGTACTGTTTGTGTCCTTTAAGTTTAAGATAATTTTACTGATATCGCTAGGTACCGTTGGTTTCATAAATAACGAATGACAGTTACTATTATTTGGTTTTACATTATTAGAATTAATTTTTAGTTTAGAAATTTGATCAATAAAGTGATTATTAAACAAATCTGCAATTTGTTTCGAATCAGTGATTATTTGGCCATTCAAATTGATATGTTTAATCTGTTCTTTTGGTTGTTGTAATTTCTTTCTGTTAATAACATTCCACGTGGCTTTACATTTATTATGGGCAGTCTGTATATAATTGTTGTTTTGATTTTTCTGAGTCAGCTTCACGATGCGATTCAGCTTAGATGATAAAGTCTTGAACTTACATTTATTTGCTTCTGTAGGATTTTTGCGTAATTGCCATAAGAGGTCTCTTTTACGTTTGCAACATATTTTTATACCTTTCGTTATCCATTTTGGACGTATCCTTGTTGTTTTTTGTACTAATTTTATAGAAAAACATAAATTATATAATAGTACAAATAAGTCATAAAATTCATTAAACGCAATATTGGGATCTTCACTATTAAATACATCACTAAAACTTAGAGAATTTAAGCAATTTATAAATTTATCTATATTTTCCTTGCTGTAGTCACGCTTTTGGATAAACCAGTTTTGGGACGTAGAGGATGTACTAACTGGGCATGAGAATATTTGTCCTGTATGATCTGAAAGAGCAAATTCAAATACTTTCGCACTACATCCTGAGCCATTAAACAGAAAATTGTCTATGCACGTCCCACTCTTAAGTCGAGTAGGTTCATTAATGGCAAACTTTAAGTTTAAACTCGATATTATAGCAGCAAACTCCACAGATTCTTTACTTTTATTTAGTATATTAATATTGAAGTCTCCACAGATGATTACTTTCTTGTTGGAGTAACAGAACTGATTTAGAAGATTAGTAAAAATTGAAAATAATTTATTTATGTCATCAGTATTTGTCTTTGGTGGTCTATACATACATATTACATTTA
Source organism: Furcula furcula (assembly GCA_911728495.1). Taxonomy (NCBI): domain Eukaryota; kingdom Metazoa; phylum Arthropoda; class Insecta; order Lepidoptera; family Notodontidae; genus Furcula; species Furcula furcula. The sequence goes on along the minus strand of OU452256.1, from coordinate 9,909,776 downwards.
GGTTATGATCAGAAAGTTCTATACCTGAAGTTTCTATGATACCCTCAATACTGTATTTATTGATATATTTAATTGGAGTAAACTGATATCTATTGTTCACGAGAATGCATGAACCACCGCGTCTGCTCTTTCGAGAAAAGCTAGAAGCTAGACGATTTAACCACCAAAGCTAGTTATTACTGAAAATCAGACAAGAGTTTAATTTTTTTAATAATATTGTGATTTTGATTTCAGAACATTCTCTGTTGAGCCATGTGAAGCCTTACAAACACAAACAAAGAGATATATATTTTATCAACCTGAGAAGGGTTACTGGATGGTGTTGGTAATACTAATTTTAGTTCACTTGACTATTTATGATATAGAATAGAAATCTCTTTATTGTACACCAAAGATAAAATAACAAAGATATTTACACTCAAAGTCTAGTCTAGATCATAATAACATACAAACAGTGATCTTATTGCTAAAAGCAATTTATTCCAGTCAATCACATGACAGAAATTATAGTTAATTTTTTTTTTTGGGAATGATAGATGCTGTTGGCCGCAGATGGCCATTACAGCTTCACCGGACAATAAGTTTTTTTATTTATTACTAACTAGGGTATTTGTTTATTGGTTTAAATAACAACAAAAATATTACTCTCTAATGTTCCAGGTTGTAAGGATACCATACACCACAAAAGCAATGGCAGCAGTTGGTGAGAGTCAAGGAGAGGTTGTAAGTCACTCATAAAAATGTTTTCCACTATTAAAATAATTCTGTGACTATTTAAGACACAGCTTCATAACTAGAAATGCTGATATTGTGATACAAATTCAAACTAGCTAGGTAGAAAATATAATACCGCACCTACCTATTTGATTTTCGCCATTTTAACGCTAATAGCAGTAGTCATGCAGTAGTGAGTGTCCATGGAACTAATGATAGTAATAGGAATTTATTTCTATGGACACTCAATGGATGCTTCAAATCAATACCACATGCCTAAAATTATTGTCAAGCCTGTCCACCTACTGGTATAGTAGATGTCAGTGACCTATGGAGATAACATATAGTTGGTCCAAATGTTTGTTCTGGGTGGGATTCAAACTTCAGTAACATATTCAAGGAATCTTCCTAATCGGTCTGCCATCTAATTTTGTCCTCCACTATTACTGAAAATGTGATGATCCCATATAACATTACTTACATTTTACAGGTGGACCCTTCAGTTATGCATGACATTCTAGTGACTGCATATAAAATGTTTAGAATGTTTAGAGGTCCGTTTATGGAGATAACAACTGAAGACATTTACTCAATCTGTGACCAATTCTTTTCTCCAGTAAGTAAATAAAATGTTGCTTAAATTAAATAAGGGCATAGCAAACCAACTTTATCACATTCAAACCGTCACACACCTTCAGTGCGCGAGTCCTATTCGCACTTGACCGTTTTTAACCGACTTCAAAAAAGGAGGAGGTTCTCAATTCGTCTGTATATATATATATATATTTTTTTAATGTATGTTTGCGCATAACTCTGGCAATTATGAACCGATATGAAGAAATCTTTCTTCAATCCATTGATTGGGTCCCATAAAAAAAATATTGCTTAGTAACAAGTAGTTCCTGGAAAAACAAGAATGGTGACTGCGCACTGAGAGCTGCAGGTAAGCCTATATCGATGACGTTATGTCGCTTTTTAAGGACAAAAATGGTCATAACTCTGGCAAATATTTACCAATTTCAATGATTCTTTTTTTATTCGAAAGAAGAAACCACTGTATTAAATCTGTATGAATTTTATTACAACCGGATAAGAACTTCCTGGAGGACCATGAACGATGTGGAGGAATGTATCTGGTAAAAACCATAAAACTGATGTTCTCCATTACATTGCTCTGACAATTATGAACCGATTTCGATGATTCTTCTTTTATTCGAGAGAGTAAACTAGTATGATGATTCCATGCCAATTTCATTGCGACCGGATATTTTTTTCTGAAGAAACATGAATTATGTAAAACTATGTAGATGAAAATGTGATCATTTTACGATCTTCGATGGTTCAATCTTTATATATGCAAATATCACTAAAAAGATTAAAATAAAATCTTTTTAAAAAGATTGAACCGACTTCAATATCACTGAAAAGTATAAAATAATTTAAATATTATTGAAGTTGGTGCCAAATATACACAGCCGGTAAGCTAACACCAACTTCAATAATATTTAAATTATTTTATACTTTTCAGTGATATTGAAGTCGGTTCAATTTTTTTTTAAAAAGATTTTATTATGGTTTCATACCTTAAAGTTAAAAAAGTAACCCTTATGGTGAGACTTTGTCTGTCTGTCTCTCACACGTAACCACTGACGCTTAGTGAGACTACTACACACATCAAAAGTGTCTAGGGATCAACATATATTTTTGCAATAACTTTTCTCCTGATTGATATTAATTAAAATTTTCTTTAAGGATTCATCAAATAAAGTGTTTTCGTTTGTCACAGTAACGATAAACCAAGTCACCTTTGCATTAATAAAGAAATTTGCCATTTTCCTAATAAAGGGATTTTTGACATTTGAACCACTAACACAAAAGTTCGAAAAAAAGACTGAAATAACAGTTTTCTTTAAAATTTTATTGGGTAACTTAAACAATTAATAATCCGTGTTTCTACCGCGAACACTAACAACACAAGAACATCGGTTTGGCATACTCAAAATGAGTTCATCCAAATCACGCTGTGGAATGGCCGCCCATGTTCGTTGCAACAACAAAAAAAGGTCTTCTTGCGACTGGATACCCTCCATATTCGGCAGAGCTCTTCTCTGTAGCATATCCCATGCATGCTCAATCGGGTTCAAGTCTGGCGACTGAGCAGGCCAGGGCAGGACATTGATGTTAGCTGCGGCGAGAGTCTGTCTTACAACTCTTGCGGTGTGCGGTCGTGCATTATCATGCATTAACTGAAATAAGGGACCGATTTGCACTTGTAGAGGAACGATGACGTCTGATACAATCGTCTCAGCATAAATTTGAGCGTTGAGGTTGCCTCTGATCCAAATCAACTCAGTTCTTCCGCCGATCCAAATACCCGCCCATACCATGATGGTTCCACCACTATAAGGATGGACTTCCTGGCAGGATTTTAATCGCTGTTGGCGTCCAGGGGTTCTCCAGTGTCGTATACGTCTTGTATCCGGTCTCATACCAAAACGAGACTCATCAGAAAAGCACACGAAACGCCATTGTTCTTCTGCCCATTTTTGTGCCCAAAAATGCTTGATCCCTAGACACTTTTGATGTGTGTATATCGAATGGGGTATCATATGAAAGGGTTTCATTTGCACATCTCAAAACAGATTTTTTTTTTCTGTCACTTAGTTTTTGGCTGATAATCAAAAATGACAAAATAATACCATTCCCCCCACTTGTCTCTGAAGTTTGTGGAGGGAAAAATCTGAAATAATTATTGGTAATACTTACATGTTTATCTTTATTTTACAGGACAATAAAATGATCTTTCCAAAAAGCAGGTACAATTTTTAGTAATCCTAAAATAACCTCGACAAACAAACTTAATTTTCCGGTTTGGTTTTACGAATAGTAAAATAACTGTAATAGGTGCAAAGCAGGTATAGAACCCTCGGTGCGCGAGTCCGACTCACACTTGATCGGTTTTTTTTTCTTAGTGTCCTTAGTTAAATATAAATAAACTATACAAATTAAAGCCTTTTCAAACTTGCAGTACATTTCATCAAGGAATCTAGCAAATGATATATCAGATGTGATACATGGAATTAATTATTTACCACTGGACAAGAATTCATTCTTCAAGGTCCTGTGTTTTATAGATTTACTAGAAGTTAATTATCCTGACTTCAAATGTATCTCATTTATTTACAACGAACAATTGCTTTGGTAAGTTTGTACACCTTGTTTGCAATATGAAAAAGTCTTCGTATTTTGGATGTATATCGTTGATTACTTAATATTATGGACTATAATTTAGCCGTTTTATAACAATAGCCTCTGTAGCGTTGCCTTATACCACTTGTAGCGTCTGTGGCGATACCGCTTACTTAACACGACGCAAGTAGCCGTTTCACATCCTGCGTGATCACCTGATTAAGTAAGTAAGATGACCCATGCGCCAGATGGACATACAAAAGTCAGTTCTTCGCCTGACCTCTCCCCAGAAGTGAAGGAAGGGATATTGTACTTGTATCTATGTAAGCACTGGTGCACTATGATATCTCCTGCGGAGATGCTGCTCTTGTGAAAGATTAACCATTGTGGTTGTATCGGTCAGGCGTATATATATATAAATAATAATGTAAAATATAATGTATAGTTGTTTGTTGTCCCTAATAAAATAAAATAATAAATATACTTTATTGTATACCAAAAGTTACATGTAAATTGAACAATACGTTGAAGATATCAATGTACAAAGGCGGCCTTATCGCTAAAAAGCAATCTCTTCCTGGCAACCCACAAGTCTAAGTCCAGTTATAGTCTGTCTTTAAATGTCTGTCTGTCTTTAAATGACTGTCTGTCTTCCAATATAGTGTTGCCTTGACTGGACTCAATTTTACAGGAATGGTCTTGCAACAAATGACATGCTTACCCTATACCAGTATTTAGTACAAACGGTACTACCCAAACAAGTCGAAAAGGAAATACAGGGGGGTGCAGTAGCGGCTGCGCAGAGACATGGCCGTTTCATATGTCCATCAGAGGGTATCAAAACCAATGAAGACTTGCAGAAATTAGTGAAAGTACACCTCATGCGAGAAGATGACAGCGAGACCAAAGAGTATTATTTGATTGTATATAGGACTATGAGCGCCACAATTAGTTTCACTGTTGATGGTAAGTACCAAGCCATATTATAGATAAAAATGTTAAAAATATTTGATACCTGAACCTGAATATAGGCCTTCCCCTTGGAACGCCTCAATGATCGACAATTGGCTATTTGCATCTACCGGTTACCTGCGACGCGCACAATGTCGTCTGTCCACCTAGTGGGAGGCCTATCTACGCTGCGATTTCCGGTTCGCGGTCGCCACTCAAGAACCTTTCTTCCCCAACGGTTAACAGTTCTTCGAGCGATGTGACCTGCCCATTGCCACTTCAACTTGGAAATTCTGAGAGCTATATGGTGACTTCAGTTCTTCGGCGACTCTCCTCTTTCCGAATTTTATCACGCAAAGAAAGATAAAAGTGTGTACACTTTTATGTGCGACCACTTTAAGGTTGATTTAAATACCATCGCACAACACCTGGGGGTCTACGAGCTTACGAGCTCGATCATCAAACTGACAGTTTTTACCCGTACATTTTACTAGTTCTTGATAGTTACCGCTAGGGGCGCTGCTGGTGTGAAATGTATGGAGAAAACTGACAGTTTGATCGAGTTCGTAAACTATCGGAACTCGTACTAGACCGCCAGTTCAGCTTTCGATTTAGCATAAACAAGCCTTCTGCTCGTTGTCCACTTGGCCCGACGTTAACGTCGTTAAGGTGAACGAAATACCTACGAATGTAAGCGCGCTGTCAACGTAGGTCTTACGAATTCGCTACGCAGTCCCAACGAATAGTAAGCGGCTATATTATGTGCATTAGTAGAAGTGTACGGCAACGCGCTGTCCAAGGTCTCAAAAATCATAAACAATATACTTTATGTCACAGGATATAAAGCTCATATTTCAATGGTTTACTTTTGAGTCTAATCTGTATTAAATGGATATGGTATGCGACGGCCATTAGATTATGTTTTAATTATTCTTTTGCAGTAAATAAGAACCTTGAACTACACACATTCAGGGCATTAGACGCCTTCATTGGACCACAATTGTCTGCCATAGCATCAAGTATCAGCGAGCAATGCACATTACATGCATTACAGACAGCACAACTGGCTAACTCTGAACATAAGTTTGTTTACTTCAATAGACTGAACTTGGCCTTCAAATCTTCTGTAAGTATTATCGCTTATGCGCGGGGACGTAGGCCCAATAGGCCACGTAGGGCGGGGGTACCGCTACTACTTTTCTGTTTAGTAAACGTTCAGGGGTGTAGTACGGGTTATGATAGTTAACGAACTTGATGAAACTTGTCAGCGTTCTTCATACATTTCACACCAGTGGCCCAAGAAGTAACTATCAAAAACTAGTAAAATGTACGGGAGAAAACCATCGATATACTATACCAACTAGATTAGCTGTCACGACCCGAAAAGTGGTCACGAAAATAGAGCTACGGAGACGGCTGTCGCTCTATTTCAAATTAGTACGAGCCGACAACAGGATGTATCGAAATTCCTTATTGCGCGTTTATAAACTGTCCAAATAATATAATACTTATCGTAATACTAAAATTGCAGATGGAGAATTTTTTTTTCGTTTCGTGTTCTTATTACTACTAGTTTAAATAATAAATATAAGTAAGATATAATTATAATACGAAATAAAAATTATTTATTTGATATTTTCTCCGCTAGATACTGACATAATTAATGTTGCCGATAGGCGTGTCGCCACTGTCTATACGAAACTGTTAAACTACACGTCATTACCATAATAAAAAAACCGGTCAAGTGCGAGTCGGACTCGCGCACCGAGGGTTCCATACCATCCTTATTTTACAATTAATCTAACACCTCAGATAGCAAGAGTATTAAGATTTGATAATCTTATTATAACTTTACATGTTCGAACTTTTTATAGAGCATAGCGCCGCTTTCCATCAGGTGGGACTGCAGTCAAGCACTAGCTTATAAGTGTTAAATAAAATAATAAATAATAACGTAAGATTTGTATTTATATCTAGAAGGTGTTGTCAGTGTCATTGTTAAAAATAAAGAGACGTATCTATCCTAACTTGTTATTACTAATTAAAATAATTGTATAGAATATGCGCATCTGAAATGTGCAAATAAAGGCCTTTCATATGATACCCCACTCGATATAGTAGCGTCACTTTGATATTTTGACACCACATTTCAGCCCCTATTAAAAAATAACCATGGCATGTTTTTCAAAATAAATATTTGTTAAGGTTGCTAGGCAACCATAAAGTTGTTTGGAAGATGGTTCTTTTAATTTGACTCAATATACAACAGAATTATTACGGTATGCTTTACTTTTATTTGTACTTTAGTAACTGTACTAAAAGTATAAATTTAATAGGTAAACAAACTCTTAAAATTACTTTCCTGTGCTATTATCAGACCCTGATCAGTATCTGTCCAACTACTCGTCAAGATTTAACCATAGATTTATAATTCGGTGGGTCCTATATTTAATGGAGCCGAATTTCTGTTGCCACCTTCCTGTTTGCTCCTATCACCAGACTCTGATGAAAGTTTTTCTACCTACTTCTCGCAGCAACCTATCCAACGAATCCAAATTAGGTGGGTCTACGTTTATTAGTGCAGAGATCCCGTGACCACCTTCCTGCTCTATCATCAGACTGATAACCATTTTTTTAGTGACTACTCGTCGAGACCTACATAACGAGCCCAAACTCGGTGGGTCTACGTTTATTGGTGCAGAGATCCCGTGACCACCATCTTGCTCCACCATCAGACCCTGATCACCATTTTTCTAGCAACTACTCGTCAAGAACTACCAAACCAGCCCATACTCCGTGGATTTACGTTTATTGGTGCAGAGATCCCGTGACCACCTTCCAGCTCCATCATCAGACCCTGATCACCATTTTTCTAGCAACTACTCGTCGAGACCTACCTAACGAGCCCAAAGTCGGTGGTTCTACGTTTATTGGTGCAGAGATCCCGTGACTACCTTCCTGCTCCATCATCAGACCCTGATCACCATTTTCCTAGCAACTACTCGTCGAGACTTATCCAACGAGTCTAAACTCGATGGGTCTACGTTTATTTGGGCCGAGATACTGTTACCACCTTCTTCTTGATCATCATCAGACCCTGGTGAAGGTGACCATTATATTTAGTATCATCGGATTTACGTAAGTTCTAAATTTCAGATCATTCAGACTAATAGAAGTAATGAAAAATGTCTATTGTATACAAAATATCCTTACCTCGACTCGTTGGCGAATTGCGATGTAACTGTGGCAAAAATAAACAAGGCTGTATGGTATGAGTATCTTTGCCTGTCTTTCGGCGAGGTGTAATAAAAATAAAAAAAGCCATATGTTCCCTATTATGTTCACAGATTATAGGATTACGATTTGTTGTATGCGCGAAAGGTTATAAAAAGTTAAATTTTATTGTTGTCCGTATTTTTATAATTATTTATGTGATGTTGAGATATACTATCTTGTCGGCATAGTGATTTTATCCCAATTTGTTGTTGATCGTAGTATCTCTTAGTTCGGTTATCGATTGTTTGTTTGTTAATTAAGTTAAAGTGCGAGGACTTCGTAAAGTATAATTATACTTTAAAAACCAGTCAAGTGCTAGTCGGACTCCCGTACCGAGGATTTCATATCATCTTTGGACGTATTAAAGTTATTTTACTATTCGTCTAACGCCTCAGATAGCAAAAAAAACAAACCGCAAAACTAAGTTTGTTTGTCGAGGTTTTTTTAGGATTACTAAAAAACTGTACTATTTAGAAAGATCATTTTATTTTTCCTGTAAAATATAAATAGACATGTATTACCCATAATTATTTCAGATTTTTCCCTCCACAAACTTCGGAGATAAGGGGGGGGGAACGGTATTTTTTTTGACATTTTTGATTATCAGCCAAAAACTGCGTGACATAAACCAAAATAAAAATCTGTTTTAAGATGTGCAAATAAAGCCCTTTCATATGATACCCCACTCAATATAGTAGTCTCACTTTGAAATTTTGATGACCCATTTCGACCCCCATTATAAAAAAAGTAAAAGAAAAAAAATACTTTTTTCATTTGCGATGGGGTTGGGTAATTAAGATCTAAAACTATTCCAAGTTTCAAATTGATAGCATCAGTGGTTCCTGAAATATATAGGTTTGTGACAGACAGACGAAGTCAGACCATAAGGGTTCCTTTTTTACCTTTTAGGTATGGAACCCTAAAAAGTTAGTTCTCATTTTTGCCACCAGCACGGATAACCCATATAGCGCTTTTTGGTAGCCGTTACGAAACAACTCGACACTTTCGTGTCGACACTGATTCATTCTAGTAACATTTTCTGGTCGCCGAGTCGACTTTGTTCCGTCGCTGCGACTAAAAATGGGGAACAGTCGACACAGTAACATTTGGTTTTAAAGTTACGTCGCAGTGTGGTAACATTGTTCTTAGTCTGCGACCACTTCTCAGAAATCATTCGTTCTTTCATGGTTCCTTCATTCAATTTTTGTTTAGTGAAGTGAAGTTTTAAAATGAAAAAATGAATAAGAAGAAAAAGTTATCGGCCATCATTGTTTTGTCAACATAAGTTTTTATTACTAAATTACTTGGTTTTTATCGTTCAAATAGAGGTGGGAAAGGAAATTCATTGTGTAATTTGTTGAAATAGTTTGAAATTTATCAACGCGCCATCATATTAATGTAATTTCACCTGTGTAGTACAATGTAAACAATATTTTTACTGACAAATCTTTACATTCCCAGAGCTTGGAAGCTTTTGCTTTAATAGATTAATCTCTTTTAATACTTACTATATATTATGGAACCAAGAATAAAACCATAAAGTTGGTAAATAATTGGATAAAACATTTGTATTTAAAGAAAATACTTAAGTCACAACTGGTCACTAAGTTACGAGACTGTGTCGACATATGTCGACGCAAAATCAGAAGTAGTTATAAAGTTACCGAATTTACAAAATGGTATATTGTTTCCAGCAATTCTCAAACTTTTGGAGGCCATACAAATAAAATGACGACTACAAGCAAATGTGGTGGCAAGTGTGGCAAGTGGTGATCAGGATCTAATCGATTTCTAAATGAATAATCAGTACGCAAAGGCATGTCCGTTCTGGGAAAACTCATATGCCAACCTCTTCTATCGTATTCTCCGATTACTGTACATTTCATGCATCCGTGGTAACTGTTAAACCCCACAGTACCTGAAATAAAAAATATCACGAAATACTTATATATTACATTATTTAAAACGCACCGTACCTCCACTCCGGTACACTACTTATATATTTAATTTTGCATTCACCTTTTATAAAGCACCTCGCAGGTGTATCACATATAAAGCAACGAATTTTGATGGTAACTATTTGCTTTTGAACCAGTAATCTATCATGAAGTAACTTTAAGAGCTAAAAATATGTACTTACTTGGAGGTAGATTTTCTGGAACCATTAATTTGTTTACTTTTCTGTAGAAAGTTGATGTGAGACGTGTGAGTTTCGGATTTTTACTCATTTTTAACCGACTTCAAAAAAGGAGGAGGTTCTCAATTCGTCTGTATATATATATTTCTTTTTTTTATGTAGGTTCGCGCATAACTCCGGCAATTATGAACCGATTTGAAAAAATCTTTCTTCCATCCATTCTTCAATCCATTGATTGGGTCCCATAAAAAAAATATTGCTTAGTAATAAGTAGTTCATGAAAAAACAAGTATGGTGACTGCGCACTGAGAGCTGCAAGAAAGCCTATATAGATGACTTTATGTCGCTTTTTAAGGACAAAAATGGTCATAACTCTGGCAAATATTTACCAATTTCAATGATTCTTTTTTTATTCGAAAGAAGAAACCACTGTATTGAATCTGTATGAATTTTATTACAACCGGATAAGAACTTCCTGGAGGACCATGAACAATGTGGAGGAATTTATCTGGTAAAAACCATAAAACTGATGTTCTCCATTACATTGCTCTGACAATTATGAACCGATTTCGATGATTCTTTTTTTATTCGAGAGAGTAAACTACTATGATGTTTCCATGCAAATTTCATTACGGCCAGATATTTTGTTCTGAAGAAACATGAATTATGTAAAACTATGTAGACGATAATGTGATCATAACCTACCTAGATAATTTTACGGTTTTCGATGGTTCAATCTTTATATATGAAAATATCACTAAAAAGTTTAAAATAAAATCTTTTTAAAAAGAAATCAAACCGACTTCAATATCACTGAAAAGTATAAAATAATTTAAATATTATTGAAGTTGGTGCCAAATATACACAGCCGGTAAGCTAACACCAACTTCAATAATATTTAAATTATTTTATACTTTTCAGTGATATTGAAGTCGGTTCGATTTTTTTTTAAAAGATTTTATTAACTACACTTGTAGGAACAGTTTGAAAAACAGTGTCTTATGACGACTTATTTATTTACATTTTAGCAATATATTGTTCAGTAACAATGTCGTAACGTTACAACACTTCGTGTAAGTATATATTTTAAATTACTATTCTGGTAACATAGTTACCACACCGTTACTACACATAAACACATTGCGTTTAAAAATAAGTCGACACAAATGTTTACGTTACGTGTGAACACAAAGACTACACATAGTAACTAAAAATTTTCTGGTCACATTGTGTGGGAACTGTTACCACACATAGAGACCAAACCCCACACAGTAACTATGTTTCGTAACAGTTACGAAACTATGCGACGTGTTACTGCTTTTATGATTCTGTGACCGAAAAGTGCTATATGGGAAGTTTGTAAGTCAGTACACACACAATGGAAACACACCTGTTTTGAACCTTATTTTATAGTGGTTAAGATTTTCTTTTAAATGAGTACATTTTTGTTTAAGTCAAAACAACTACTTTTTTTCGTATAGCTTTGGCGGTTTTATTGATTTTTCTTTGTCTCCGATGTAAAGGTTTTATGTGCCAACATTACTGCATACAGGATTAGACTTTATTACTACATGTGAAGGCTTCTATTAGTCCGACGTTCCGAATTATTTAAAACTATTTTCTACAATTTCTAGCTACGTGTATAGTTGTGTAAGTATATGTAACCGCGACCACATTTTCGATGTCATTTTGTTCCTGACAGCTAATCTAGTTGGTCTAGTATATCGATGGAGAAAACCAACAGTTTGATCGAGCTCGTAAACTATAAAAACCCCGTACTAGAACTCTAGTTAATTAAGAAACGCCAGGCAAGGTCAGCTCTTCGGTGGGTGACCCATTAGTGGCATTTGAACTGAGCCATCATCTTGACAGCAGTTAAGCCCAATCAGAGGCTTATGGGCAGCTTGAAAACTGACACAAGGTTGGCCATGAACCAAACGACAAACAACCGCTACCGCTTTTCCCGATATTGGGATGGGGCAGTGGCGCAATGGGGTATCGGGGCCAAACATCACAATAGGACGTGGTAGCTGCTCGTCCGGTGTATGGGTGGGCCATTTGAGGCGGCAGCTCAGCGCACGGAGGGCCAAAAACTTATAGGGAGTTTTGTCACTATGGTTGGACATAGTACTTATATGAGTATCAGAGTGGACTAGGAGACACCACAAGTGACAAGGCGCAGAAAGTCCGCAAGGATCCGACTAGGCAACATTGGTCGGATATTGGAATGCTGGCACGCAAAATAAATAGTATTTTACTGCCACACTCACAAGCATCAGTCAATGTTAATTCTAATTACATAGTTTAATTTTTTTTAATCTAATTATTTTGTCGCTAATTATTGCGGTAACAGCTCAGTGGGCGAGCGCTTGCCTTGGGAACAAGGTGCACAGGTTCGAACCCCGGCTCGCACCTCTGATTTATTTAATTAATCATGTTCAAATCGTCTTTGTGCGATTGTTACTAGCTTGCGGTGAAGGAAAACATCGTGAGGAAACCTGCATGTCTGAGAAAGCCTAACTAGCTCTCGAATGACATGTGAAGTCCGCCAACCCGCACTTGGCCACCGTGGTGGACTATGGCCTAAGCCCCCTCATCTTGCTTGAGGGGAGGCCCGTGCCCAACAGTGGGACATAAACAAGGGCAGGTATTATTATTATTTTGTCGCTTAGAGCCGTTTATGCTTATTTTCTATTATTGAGTTCGAGATAAGTATCTCTCACTCACTAATTAACTATCGAAGTATGAATGGTCTGCGAGCGTCAAAATAATCCGTTTTGAAGAACATCATTGATCATTAACTCTATTTACTGACGTTTGCATTGCAAGAGTTGGAAAGAAATAAATTCAACTAATGTAAAAAAAATACAGCTCAAAAAGGAACACATTATATACCTACATCCTTCCAATTTCGCATCGATAACGAATTCTATGTATTGTGATTATCCAACAACCAGATTATAACCTTTCTCATTCGCTTTTTTTACCCGACTACGGAACGGAGGGAGGGTTTTGATTTTAACAAGAATGTATGTATGTATGTATGTTCATCTGTTCCCGCATATCTTCTAATCTACTTAACATAATTTGACAAGTAGGGTGTCATTAGAAGCGTCTTGATTGTCCGCTGGTTATAGGCTATATAATATCACATTATTAGACTGTGATTTTATCCGTAGTCGGGTTTTAGTTTTTAAAACTTATTACTTGTTCTATTTGAACCTTTCTCATTCGCTTTTTTTCTGTCATGTATTTGACTGAATTGGGTATTTGATTTTTTTTTTTGTGATAAATGGAAAGATCATATATAAGTTTTATAGTAAAACTATTTTTAGTTTTTTTTCATTCGCAATAATTCAAGTTATTTCAAAATAAAAAATATAATTTTTGAATCCAGTACCGGAAACACGCCGACAGCTCCTGAACAAACCCGAGCGGGTGTGACGTCATAATGTTAAAGCTATTTAATAACAGTACAGCGTCAACGGCTATTACACTTGACTAGACATTAATATTGAAAATGTATTGCTAAAAACGGCTCTGAACAACGCTGAACGACACTGAACGACACTGAACGACGAAACTGAACGTCACTGAACGTCACTGAACGTCACTGAACGACACTGAACGACACTGAACGCCACTGAACGCCACTGAACGACGACACTGAACGACACTGAATGACACTGAACGACACTGGACGACGACACTGAACGTCACTGAACGTCACTGACGTGACACTGAACGTAACTGACGTGACACTGAACGTCACTGACGTGACACTGAACGTAACTGACGTGACACTGAACGTCACTGACGTAACACTGAACGTAACTGACGTGAAACTGAACGTAACTGACGTGACACTGAACGTCACTGACGTGACACTGAACGTAACTGACGTGACACTGAACGTAACTGACGTGACACTGAACGTCACTGACGTGACACTGAACGTAACTGACGTGACACTGAACGTTCAGTGGCGTTGAGTGCCGTTCAGTGACGTTCAGTGACATTCAGTGACGTTCAGTGTCGTCGTTCAGTGTCGTTCAGCGTCGTTCAGCGTCGTTTTTTAGCAATACATTTTCAATATTATTATCTAGTCACCTGTAATAGCCGTTAACGCTGTACTGTTATTAAATCGCTTTAACATTATGACGTCACACCTATATGGTGACCAATCTTGGCGCGTTTATAGTCACGTGATTTTTTCATCAATTTTTAATTGTTTATAATTAATTGAAAAATTATTTCTTTAACTTTTTTGCATTAAATATCAATATAATTAATAATAAAGTTCCAAAAAAAGTTAAAAAAAATATATAATGTTTTTTTTTAAAAACCTAATTATTTGTTGGAACAAGATTTTTTCTGTTACAGACTCCTTTAAATAAACTACATCCATCCACTAGTATAAAACCAGAAGTTTTGAGTATAATTGCAGGAATACATTCGGACAGGAAAAGGTAATCATTTTCTAATGTCATAAACTTCATCATAAATAGAGGAGGCTCTTGCCTATTTTTTGTTTTATAGATAGAACAACCACTAACTTTAACTCACACAATAATAATTGCTACTGCAAAAAATATTGTATACCTACTTAATCCAAGAGGATTTGAAAACCAAGAAAATTGAAGCAGGCATGTCCTTTATTTCTTATCTCAGATGTTAAAGTTTAGTGTAGCCTATGTCTGTTTGTGTGAGTCTGTCTGTGCATCATACCTCTTATTTAAAACAATGGACAGATTTAAATGTAATTATAATATTTTTTATTGAAAATTAGTTAATATGTATTGTTTTTAGCCTTGGCAGTTATGGAGAAATCATCATCAAAACCCCTGATGAATACTGGATAACAGGAAAATCATCAAATGATAGAGAATTTTATGTTATTATCCAGGAGAAAAATGCTAATCTCAAAGAAATTGCAGGTAAGCTATTACTTTATGATTTTAACTGGTTCCAGCCTTTTCCTAATTATGTAACACTCACTGCCAGGATTATTGTTAATGTTCAAGGAAAGAAAATATGTCTAGTGCATCTCTGAACAATAGCGATTCAAACTATATTTTAGACGAATTTCTATTTGTACACGGTGTTACAAAACTAGCCGTAAAAAATAAATAAAAATAATATATTATTATTTTCACTGATGTGCAAACCTTATTTCAGTAAAATTAAAAAGTAAACTAAGCAAAATGTACCTACATTTCTACCTAATTCGGGGAACGACAAAATTTTTAAAAGACCTAGCCTTACTAGGGTTGACAAAATTTTTGGCTTTGATAATTAATTATATTTTTTACGGGGTATTTTGTAACACGTTGTCCAATACATAATATTTTTGCCATTGAAAGAAGGTTTGTTAATTTATTCACTAGCATTAGACAGACCCCAACATTTGTACATAATTATAAAATTACTTTGCAGATGAAGTAAAGCGAATATGTGAAGCACAGATGAAGGGTATATTCTTCTATCCCATGTGAATATGATATTTACCGGCAATAAGAGATCTTCTGTTAAAATCCAATGAGATGTAATATATTTATATTATACTTACATAGTTTATAAGTAATGTAATGTTAAATAAAACTAAAACTTTATAACAGTGTCTATAATTAATTTATAATCTTTTTTATACATAGTTTCACTAGTGTTTTATAATTACAGCGGTTTATTTTACTGTTAATTGCTACCATTCGTAAATCAACAAATTTTTCACAAAAAAGTTTTTGTCCGCGTTACGACCAAATAAAACCATACAAACATACATTAGACACTTAACAGGCCTGTCTGTCTGATGACCATCCAGTGTCTGGGTGTTATACTAATTAACTTATGTATGTACAAAAAAATATAAAAATTGGTAGTAGTATCAGGTTGCTGGTTGCTATAGTACAGGCTCTGCCTGGTTTGGGGTCAAACGACCGTGTGTGGAATTGTCCCAGAATATATTCCAGATTATTACTTTTAAGATAAAAAACCCTTGGTCGCGCATACCAAACAAAGGGCATGACGCAACGTCATGCAAAACACCTATGCTGTTTACGGCGACTATATTCTGTACGTCGTTTGTTGACTTCGTACTTGAAAACACATTTGTAAAAAATCGGAAATTAGTCTATATTTACGTACTTTACAAATTTTTTAATATTTTTTATCTAATATTCATTGTAAGGTGAATCTCCGATTGACGGTTTGTTATGCAAGACGTGAGTCACACAAGACCGGACATTTTGAAGTTCTGGCTGAAAATTTTAAATTTCGTTTATAAAAACGCAAAAAAAATAACAGCCAGCAAGCCATTACATCAACTTAATAATAATCGAATGCTAGTCAACTGATTGCTTATCTTCTTTTTTCCACACTTTCCTATATATTTTAATAACAAGATGTCTATTTTCATATCCCCACGCCAGTAAGACAATCAATAAACATATCGCCCCTACTGCTATATGTAGCAATACAGAATCATGAGATAGTTTGTTTTCAGAAACCTTACAAATACAACCAGCAACAAACAATGTCAACAAAAATAATTTACCAACATACAGGCCCTCTAAGGGCTTATATTCTGTTCCCTTATATTTACTGTTAATAAAATGTATACTATGCATAATTCTAGCAAACATATTGATACAGTTGGAGATTATAAAACCTACTGGTCCAAATACATAAGTTAAGACATAGGATAATATTAGAAAAGTTATTGAGAAAACCACCATTAAATAATTATAACTGTTCAATTGGGCACTAGTCATTGTAGCGAAAGCATAACATTCAGTGACTCCATTGATTGCTAACAGAACTATGGCTAGGCAATGACTCCTTAGTAGTTGTACTGGCAATCCACTTGCTACAAAGGATTCTCCACCATAGAGAGTTAATAATGTCCGTGCATAACTTTGGCCAAAAACTAAAACTATGAGGCCTATAGAGCTAACTGTTTTACAAACATGGGCCAGGACTGTACATGATTCCTGAACTTTATTTTGATCTTGCTTCTGAAGAGGCAGTTCTCTGCTAACCATTTGTGTAAAATAAAAATAACTGCTGTCTTCAATAGGTCTGAATATGAACCTGGCAGCTAAGCTACCTAAATTGTTAACCACATCATATGTGGCTTGTTCTGTAAAACTCATAACAGGACTGGCTGACATCACATACTTTTCTCCTTCTGTGAGTAATTGCTTTACCACACCCTGTTTTGCAAAACTAAGGGTAAGAGTGGTTAATTTTTTATTGAATGTTGATCTTGGTGATCCAAAGTATTTTGGTAAAAAATCTTTAATAGATGTAAACTGAAAATCATCCATATTGTCATAGAGCTTGTGCAGAACAGATTCTGGTACAATTTTACTTTTTAATGCACCTTTGGCATATAAGGGTTTATTTTTAATGTACCAATAGAAGAATAGGTAATAACACAAAACTATAGAACCAATACTGCCTATTTGTGCAATTGAGAATGCAATTAATGCCAATGACCTATCATAAATAAGGATAGATAAAAATAATGTAGTCCTTACAAAGATATGCAGGGTATCCAGAGCAACTTTTAATTTTATGAAACAGAAGAGTTGTGCCACTAATACCACATTTGCAGAACATAATTCTAGAATACATGACAAGGCCACACTCCAGCATCCAAATGTATATTGAAATGCATGTTCTGGGTGACCTAGAGGCAACACGTTTAACCAAATGTACACAAAGATTATTGACAAAACACAACTAACAGGCACGGACAGCCAGATCTGATTGATAATTTGAGTCCAGCCGAATTCATCTTTTTGACCCAAGCAAGCTCTATTGAATGGTTCACGACTAAGGAATAAAATAGTACTTTCTAACAACAATAACCTCACATTCATAATACCTAAAACTTCATGTCCAACATTTCTTATGACCCATGCATTAATCACAAATGTAACACATCTAAATAAAATTTGGAATACAATATTAAAAGAGGCATTTTCAAGACTACTCATTAATAAATTACGTGGCATGTCTGCTTTGTTATTCCACTTCAAACATTAACTGTGTTGCCTTCACTTGTGAATGATTGTATACTTCTTTTGACTACATATATCTTCTTATTGGAGAGACATATTACAAACCAATGATCATCATATGTTATAGATATTTTCTTGAACTGTTCATTCGCACCGAAAGCTAAAGGGTCGACCCTGAAAATGAAATATTATCAGTGTTTGATATGTCACTTGAAAATCATTAACTGTTTCAACACAGATCAAATCCACTCAAATATAATTGAATGTACGGCGTATTGTATATTGGTGTATAGGGGCAGTTGCATTGCACTTTATGTAAAATACGCTCACTTATTAGATAAAGTGATGAGATCAGTTATTATCGTCGCAACACGTTCGTCGTTTTCTAGTTCACCGCCAGACTCAAGGACAGCGCCGTCCTCAGTTAAAACCAAGAACCCGATCTGATCAGGGATTTTTTCCATTATAACTGCAATTGTAAAGCAATTCGATAATGTCGAATTTTGTGAAAATTAATACCAAAATACCTAGTCAAAATACAGAAATTTACCTCGCATGAACAATGACAGGGTTGCCAGATATCTGCTAACTCAATTCGCCTAATTTTGCCTACCAAGTAGCCTAAATCGCCCAATATATTTTTTCTTGACAAATAGCCTAATTCGCCTAAAATTTTGTATAGTATATTTAGCCGAAAATAGAGAGCACACTGAAAAAAAATATGTAACCGTCTCTGTCATACAGCGAGTTGGAATGAGTAACTTAAATTGACACAAGCTCGCTTTTTAGAGCTTTTCGGGAACTTTACACCTCGCTAGTTTAGAACGTGTTCGCCTAAAGGTGCAAGATAACTCGACCGGGTAGTAGATATTTTCGGGATCGGAACGTTTCCGAGGTT
Source organism: Furcula furcula (assembly GCA_911728495.1). NCBI lineage: Eukaryota > Metazoa > Arthropoda > Insecta > Lepidoptera > Notodontidae > Furcula > Furcula furcula. The sequence continues at coordinate 9,890,587 of OU452256.1, read as the reverse complement.
TGTGAATACATGCCCTAGATTCGTGACGTCTCATTATGGCAGTTCTTGGCAAGGATAGGTTTTTTTAAGAACAATCCACACACGGTCATCTAATCTCAAACTAGGCAGAGCCTGTACTATGGAAACCAGATAACTGATTAAGTATAATACTTACTTACTTTATTTTTGTAATAAATACATACTTACATAAATAAAATACCCAGACACTTGGTGGGAATCAAACCCATGACCTATTGGCTAGCGGCCAGGCTGTCCAACCACTAGACCAACAGGCCTGTCAATTGCATAGAAGATAGCAAGTAGTATGGAAAGAACCTGAGGATTCCTCAGACTTCTTTCCTCAGTGACGAAAGAACGTTGGATCTGCATATTACGTTTCGTTTAAGCATACAATTAAAAAGAAATTATTTAATTTTGAGGTAATCCTGAAGTAGCCTAAAACGCCCGTTCCTTTTTTCCTAGGTAGCCTAAATGGCTACTGGTAGCCGATTGGATTTTTTGGTTGCCATTTGACCCCCTAAGGTAGCCTAAATGGCGATAAATCGCCTAATCTGGCAGCCCTGAACAATGATAGCTAGCTAAGTCTATTTTCATGATTGGACCATAGAGAAAAGCAGGGCTGCCAACCATTTTAAAAAATTGCCCTTAAACTGAAGTAAGAATACCCCTAGTCAGAAAAATGATATCCAGTTGTATTCGATTGACCGCAATAGTCTTGGGTGGCCGTTTTAGAACTTGACTCTTTTATATGTATAAAATTAGCGTATGTTTAAAAATAAACTTAGGAATATGCTTTATTCAAATCTTGTTTTCACTCCAACGAAAATGTTCTTTGTGCGTTTTTTAGGGTATTCTGACTGAATTGAGTTTGGGGAAAATTTTTCAAATGATTACAAGACCTTTCTTTCTTTACTCTATGGTTCAAATTGAACCGTTCAATCCTTTGTCTACGGTTCAATCATATTAACAGTAATTAAAATAGACCCAGCCGTGACCGGGTTGAACCGATTTAATTTATTTTTATTTATCTATCTGGTGAAAAAAAATAGTGAAAATAGAAATACGAAGATAATTTCTATTTGATTGACCTAAAATAAATTGAATTATAAAGTGCTGCATTAAAACCATGTAAGTATATAAACAATTATCAAAATCGAAAAATTAATTCAATTATACTGCCTACGAACACGATTTGTTACGTATGTGCATAAACATATGCGCTGTAAAGTACATATAAACTATTTTGCATTTCTGTGGCGTAAAATATCTTACTTTGTGAAATTAGAGAGCCTATAGGATGTGTCCTCACATTCGTGGAACTTTTGTAAATGGTTGTTATATTTGTTCATCTCAATTAAATTACTATTTTTTTATAATAATATTATGCTGCCAATAGAACATTACGTGAATATCCTTAGCCGTAAAGGATAACACTTTTTATAAAGTTTCAACAGATAATGACGGTGCTAAGATTGCTTGGGTATTGCTTAAAAAACAGAAAATGTTACTCCTGTCCATATTAGTGTACCATTCGATCACATCTGTAAATCTCACCTGAATAACTATCTGCACATAATTAGTATCAGTAGTTTTGTATTGAAAGGTACACTTACTGCTGCTCTCAAAGTATTCTATAATAACAGTGTGACAGTAAGTCAGAACTCAAGATAACTTGATTTATTTATCACTTCATGCATAAGTGGACTTAATGCGTAAGGCATTTTCAACCAGTCTACCCAGTACTAACAAAATATATGAAGTTGGTGCTGGTGTTAATTTATATACTTAGCACTAACTTCAGTATATTTTGTTATTTAATACTTTTTAGGTAATTTTCTTTGAAATTGGGATTTGTTGGTTTTTATCTTTTCTGCAAGTTATTTTTGTTTTTCATTCAGACTTGTTAGTTTTATCAACAAATTGAAACTTCCATAAACCTTGGTACTCATTACATTTGTGAACACAAATTAGTTAAAAGTCACACACAGTCACAGTGTTCTATATAAAATTGTACCAAGGCATTGACCAAGGTTAAATCAATAAGCAGACGTATTTAGCAAGATAGTATTGACTAATAGTATGTAGTCATTTGTAGAATCTTGTATGCTACTAAACATTAACGAATTGTTTTAATAAAATAAAATTGAGAGGTGTCTTATGGACTTCCGCTTAGAACAGAGTTCCTTTTTTGTTCTGCCTCTTTCACACCCTCCTCTTGCTCTCCCCCTCCCTGCATACAGCTCCTCAGGCCTCCAACTTTTTTCGAATTTGCCCCTCAGCCAGCAAACATTTATATTATTTATGTATCAATCTATGTTATAATTTTAAAACCTTTTTTAGATAATAATGCTACGGTTTCGTCCCAAATTGGGAAGTGAGCGCAGCAGCGAGTGGCGGTGCTGCTTCTGTATTCATGTGAGAACTGGAACCATCTTGCTGGGGACATGGCACCTTGTAAGTTACCTTATAAACACTCACTGTGACACCAGAATACATTAGATACAGCTACATACTGTTAAATACTTACCATACTGCTTCACTCTTGGGAGACGTAGGTTGAGTCATCTGGGAGTAGCCTACCCTACACCAGATGATTATGTACAGCTCCAAGCTGGCGCAATCGTTGCGTATCTAAGGGAACTCTTCGACACGTCAGCAACAGAGTAAGGGCTAGGGCATGCACAATGGATCCAACTGGGTCGAAGTGCGTTCCGGTGTATACGGGCCCGATTTTATAGCCACCAACGATAGAATAAAATACCATACTGATAAAATTTGTAATAATATTACATGCATAATCAAACTGCCCTGAGTCATTACTGTAATTGGATGCCAATTAAACTTATTAAAATGTTACAAATTAGGTGTATGTGTTATAATAATATTCTAGTGGTATTATTTTTACAGCAAGATAACATACACAATTGTTATTTACAGACATGCTTTATTATTGTTCCTATCAATTAATTGTTTTTTCCGTAAGATAATTCAAACTCAAACTCAAACTCAAAAATCTTTATTTCAAATAGGCTTAACGCTAGCACTTTTGAATCGTCATTTTTTAGAAGCTACCACCGGATCACAACGCGGCCTCAACTGAGAAGATCCGGCAAGAAACTCAGCGGGCTTGTCATTTATAATAGCTAATAAGGTTTGATGGAATTTTTTGGTGTTTGAATATTGACTAAAGTATCCACTATTATGTTTATTTAAAAAAAACCCTGATACAAGTAAAGTCATACCTACTCATAAACGGCTAAACATATTTTCATCAAACAATTCTATGAGGCATTCAAATTAAATCGCCCTTGAAACAGAATCTGTCTTTCAGAACCAGGAGGCCCTAGACTAGACAGACAGACATCATATTTATAACACCGTCCCTTTTGCATCGGGGTTTCCCCTCTCACTTCGAATGGTATTTGGCTTGTAGATGCTGCACCTCATAGCGCTAGGGTTCCTAGCGGCCGTGGTGCGCGATCCCCGCCTGTTGGATGAACTCGAGCGCGAATCTGCACCTCTACCGGACTGGAGTGGCGTCGGTCACATTAATGACGCGTTGCCCACTCCACTGTCTAACGTAGAGCCCCCGCCGAGCTCCTACCCTCAACACTCCGCGGGCCTGCCGAGAGAACGAGACCACAGCCTCATATATCGTAAGTTTGTTTCTATATTCGAAGTTATTTACTTTTCCATTCTTTGCCTGCGTCAGTTTTTACGTCCGGTTATAATTTCGTTGTTTTCAAGGCTAGAGTGAATAGGCTTTTAATAAGCTATTGTGCTTTACCATCCCAAATTGCGACGTGGCTTTCCATCAGGTAGGCCTGCAGTCAAGCACTGGCTTATATTATGTAAAAAAAAAAAACATTTTTTTACTGTGAGAATGTATTTTTACGTGGCAGCTTAAGGTAAGGATTAATATCAGCTATAGAAACCGGATAAGTCTAGGTAAAAAAACAATGAAGAAAAAAAAGCTGCTTAAGATACAGGTTACACCTAGTAGAAGTAGCGATTGCTTTCATAGTAATAAACTTTCATGAAATATATCATGTTCTTTTAAAAAAAATATTTTTTTACCAAAAAACACTCGATAAGTTTTACAAAAACTCTGATATTTCATGTTTTGGAATGATTATTTTGTCATAAATGATAAGAAATAGTCAAAGTTATCCTTTACGATTTAAGTTAAGGTTGGACTTTAACCCTTTATAGGGCAGAACCGAAATTTGTATGACGCGCGGGGCCACATTACAAGTCTCACAATAAGGTCTATTTTCAAGTAACTGGTTTGTGAATTATCGTTCTTATAGTATTTTTGCGTAGATCATAAACGAGCGCAGTGCACGAACGTACCAACAGTTGTAAAATTAGCTTCCGTCTTTCCTAAATGGCGGTAAATATTTGTGGTTACGAAGACGACATTTTCATGGTAACTAAGGAAAAAAAAATTTAAGTTTTTTTTGCCCACCCTAATGTATAGCCTGTTTTTCTTAAAAGCTCACGCCTGCATTCATATATTTATAGTTCCATTATGTTTTTATTAGTTGGGAGTGCGCTGTATATTTGCGGCGGATATGTTCGCCTGGAAAAGCCGGCAAGGTATTTATTTAAGATATGAAGGGAATTGACTAGCGTATATCATAGAAGATTCCGTTCGCACCTTAAAAAAGTCCTGAAAGACCATACTGATTGACCAGTCTTTTCATCTCCACATAATTCGTGAGAGACAACATGAATAAAAAATATAATGTACCTATTGTAAAATGATTGATTTATACTTTAGGCACTGGCATTATGCACTACCTAATTATAAGTTTATTTGTAACTCGGATACGCTTAGTCACGTACTTGTGGCTTTTGGAGGAAAATCGATTCGTATTAGCGTGAAGGAAATATTATTAGCAATATACATAATTAAAGTTTAGATAAGAAGTAACATAACTTCTCAGCATTACTTCAGATGTTATTATAATGGGAATAACATTTATACCAGTATTTATAAATCATTAACGAAAATAACAATAGCATGCTTTGCCATACTCCTGAGTTCAGAATAATAGTACCCTATTTACAAACCAAGAAGACTAGGGCCTACCTAAACGACATCTTGTTTTTGTACTACAACTGTACCTAGGAGTGAAAACAGACGCCTAGGGCAGTGATGGGCAAAGTACAGCCCGCGGGCCGACTCCGGGCCGCGAAAGTATTTAATCTGGCCCGCCGAGGGTATATCTACATGGATAGTACATGGCCCGCTACAATTTGACGGGCCCGTTGGTCTAGTGGTTAGAGACCCTGTCCGCTGACCGAAGGGTCGTGGGTTCGATTCCCACCAAGTGTCTGGGTGTTATTCATCTATTTAAGTATGTATTTACAGGAAAAAAAAATGTATATAAGTATTAGTATCAGTTGTCTGGTTTCCATAGTACAGGCTCTGCCTAGTTTGGGATCAGATGACCGTGTGTGGATTGTACCAAGATATTATTATATTATAATTACGTTTTGACAGTCGAGAAGTTTAAAGTGGATTTTACTTAGTAGAATAATAGATGCATAGCCTACAGAAGAAGCTAAACCAGCCGCGTAGTTCATGTGTTGCATAATACGGGGTGCAAAGCGTGGTTAAATAAGAGGCGCGGGCAAGTGAACTCAGTCGCCACTCGCCAGCTGTCACTGACCGATCCGCACGTTTTAAAAGCCATAAACACCAAAATGCATTTTTTCTATAATTCTGGTCCCTCCTCTAGAATTTCTTAATGTTTGTGGCCCTCCATTAAAAAAGTTTGCCCATCACTGGCCTAGGGTAAGACTACATTAACAGAATAAAAACTAGGAGTTATATTGTCTTTCCGTCCATTCATTATAATAACAAACCTTTACTTGTATTTTTTTTCATAAACTTGAAATCGAGTAATATTCATCATCAGCCGGGAGAGGTCCACTTCTGAAGATAGGCCTCCTTATTGCATCGCCACAATAAACGACAATTGGCTGTTTGCATCCACCAGTTGTCTACATTCCGCACAATGTCGTCTGTGCACTTAGTGGGAGGCCTGCCTACTGTGCATCTTACGGTTCGTGGTCTCCACTCGAGAACCATTCACAACGGTTATTGGTTCTTCGAGCGATGTGGCCTGCCCATTGTCACTTTAACTTGCAGATTCTGAAAGCTTTGTCGGTGACCTTAATTCTTTGGCGAATCTCCTCATTTTAGATTCTATCGCGCAAAGAAACTCCGAGCATAGCTTTCTCTGTCCATAGCTTTTTGTGTGGCTCTAAACGGCCAGCAGTTAAAGACTATGTTACGGGTAATAAATAGTAACAGCTCATTACATGCACCTACATTATGTACAAGAATTTCATATTTTTTATTGGTAATTGTAATTTCTGTTTAATCTGTCTGAAATGTCTTATATTTTGTTGCATGTATGCGTTAGACGATGTGGACGTGGGAGCTCTGGTGACAGTTTGCACTTTGGCCATCACCTTCATGCTGATCTACGGAGCGGCCCTCGGCAAGCCCGCTCACCTCTTGCCGTTCTTCTGTCTTCAGATATTTGACTTTGCAATAACGGTGTAAGTGTTTTACTACTTCTAGCACTGCACTGCTGCTCGTCACCCGTGACATTGGCTTATTAAGTCTCTAGAGCCCGGTAATGTGACTAACTACAGTGCCACAAATAAAGCAATGTTTTCTGTTTTGCCGGTAGAATATCTGACATTGCGGTGGTACTTGGATGGGACCATCCAAGTACCAAAGCCAAGTCCTTTGCTCAAAGGGTCTATTTTTCGGAAGAAACACAAGGATCCTTTTTTCTTGGGGTAGACGCACAGGGTCGGGCACTGTGCATCTCGCGCTTCACGAGATTCCCATATACATATTTATGACATGGGATAATTCGTCACATTTGAAAGGCGAAGAAAGGATTTCGAAAAACGCCGTCGCCACGATGGTGTCGCCTTCACATTCTGATTGCACAAGGGGGCAAGGCATTCTGACCCACCACTTCGTATAGACACACCACAAATATAGTCAGAAGTTAAAACTACCAGTGACAAGTACGACTAGTACACGGGTTAACTACTACACGGGTTAACTACTACACGGGTCAACTACTACTTGAATCAAATATTACACGGGTTAACTACTACACGGGTCAAATACAACACTGATCAAATATTACACGGGTTAAGGGCACCCACACATAACTGCGATGCGATGCGACGCCGCATCGCAGGAATTTGTATCGAAAAATTCATTTGTTTCTCGCAGATATTTGCGATGCGATGCGAATTCGCAGTTATGTGTGGGAGCTCTAAATACCACATGGGCTAACTACTACACGGGTCAAATACTACACTGATCAAATATTACACGGGTTATACTACTACACGAGGAAATACTACACGGGTCAAATACCATACGGGTTAACTACTACACGGGTCAAGTATTACACCGCGCGTGTTTGTTGTCTTCAGTCTGACCGCGACCGGGTACCTGTGCTACCTGCGCTCGATCCACCGGCTGGTGGCGGAGACGCGGCGCGTGCCGTGGCGCGCTCAGCTGCTTCAGCTATCTGCCCCCGCGCTCGCGCTCGTGGTTCTCTCCTCGTTCGTTATCGCCGTTCTCCTTAAGGTAACGCTCGCAACCTTGTAGTCACACATAGGTGCACACTTAGAATAATAACGCCTAGAACGATAGTTTCATACGAAAAAACTGTCTCGTTTGAGGCACAATATCATTGATGTAGGCGTAAGTCGCGCGTATTGACGCTCTGCGACACGCACACAAGTGAGAAAATAATGTTGTTAGGGGAATCAGATTTTCCCCAAAATTAGGGAAAATGGAATTGCTTCTTACTGAGGTCATTATTTAATTTTTAGAATAAAATTACTATTATTGCTGACAGTGATGAATTACTTTTTAATTTAAAAGATCTGAAATAACAAATCTACGATCTAAAAATCTTGTGTCACTGTTTTTGTGGTCGCACTCCTCCGAAACGGCTCGACCGATATTTATGTTTTTTTTTTATGTATACTTGTTAGGTGTGAGAATAGGTCGTAAAGTATATTTCATATCACTAGGTTAAGCAACGTTAGACAAGGTCATTACATGGATGGGTGACCGTTTATTGCCATTCGAAAACGTAAGCGTGCGCGGATCATCTAGTACTTAAATAAATCTTTTCTTAATAAGCAAATTTAGGGTGGCAATTTTCCTTTTATTGGCAACATTTCATATAATGTCGTCTGTTGAAATTTAAAATTATTGTTTTCACTTTGGTGATTGTTTTACGTTAAAATATTAGATTAAACGTAATGCTTGCAAGTGAAATGTTATGTTACAATGTTTCTTAAGTTTTTCCAATGTACTATGATTTCCATTTATTGCACAAACCATCATTTTAAAATAAAATATCGAGAGCTGCTAGCCCTACGACTCGACTATAAGCACTGACGCGGGCTGTTCGCTACTGAGCCATTCTGGCTCGGTTTTACTTGCCTCACTGTGCGTACATGTTCACGGTTTCTATGCGTTATTATTCTAAGGGTGCACAAATAGGTGTGAGAGTTGAACGAACAGTTTATTCTATTTTTTGCCGTCAACGAATAAACTAGTTTACAGTCCACCGATAAACTGGTTAAATGGCAAGACTAGTTATCGGTGAACTCTATGCAATACGTAAGTAGTCTGTGAGCATAGACTACTACTATAAACTATTTATCAACGATATGAACTAGTCTATACTTTAGACTGTTTTATAAACTGGTTTATCGTTGACGATAAACTGGCTCGTTACGTCGACGTACTAGTCGTAAGGGTCCGTGGCGCAGCGGGAAACCGCGCGCTTTGCAAACAGAAGTGTGCAGTATCGAATCCCGCTGGGCTTAACATTTTGTGTTAGTTGTTCTTTACTAATAAGGACAATACATGTCGATCAGCTGATTGTCTGAACAGTAAGATGATTCATAACGTCGGATGGTTATGTTTACTTTTTAAGTCGGCCCTGCATCTGACCTTTGCCTGATGGTGTTGGTCTTCCGTCCCATCAGATTGTGGGAGTAAAAGAAGAGAGCGCCTGCGCAAGGACTTGTGCACTATAATATCTAAATTTTGGTATTCCACTCATCTTTCTTTATCCAATTTCTATGTCCAATATTAAATTTCTTGGATGGATTCCACTGGTCCGATATCTTTGCCCAAGATTTCATTGTAATTTGCGTAGTTGAGGAAATAGAGGAATGTTGGGCGATCTTACGCTATTATCATTCGATTAATATTGGAAAAGAAAAAATCATCAAAGTATCAAAGGTATTCATTGCTTTTTTAAGCAGTTATCAACAATTACGTAATTGAAATTGTCCACGAAATTTTAATTCAGCCATTTTGATTAAAGTGTCAAAATCTTTAATTAAATATCGGTGTCGCTAGCAAACTGGATGAAGTCATCCAATTTATTTGATCAAATGTACTATCGCGGACACGAACGATATACCAGTTTTCAATAAAAATCGTTTGATGAAGGACCTTACGTCCTTCTAGATGATACACCGCTTGTGACCGCGAGAGTACATTGAACTAAAAAAGACGAGTGGAATACTAGCCTAATACGTAGTTGGCTAATCATGTTATTTGGCCGCTGTTATTAAGCACACCAGGAAGAAGAAGAAGAGTGGGCTAAACTTGTTAAAAAAACGGTGAAGTGCTAGTCGACTCGGACCACCGAGGGTATCGTACCCTCTTAGGACGTATAAAAGTTAGTTCGCTATTCATCCAACACCACATTTAGCAAAAAGACCAAACCGCGTAACTAAGTTTGTTTGTCGAAGTTATTTGAAGCTCGAAATGGTCATTTTCAAATATTAAACAATGTCAAATATCGAAAGTTACCAATAAATTTACAGTCTCGTGAGTAATAGATAACAGGGAATTACAGAAGATTTCATGTAATTCCCTGTTATCAATTACTTTATTTCTGCCTCATACAAAATTGTAAATAATATCTGATCGATGTTCTTATTTCTTAACGACGCGCCGTTGATTGAATTATCGTAATGGGGTCAGGTATATGTTACCTTTTAATCAATTCAATTCAGGTTCAATGGATATTTAATTAATACTTTAAACCTACAACATTAAGATAAAAGCAAATATTATTCGTAACGTTGATGATATTTCAGCAACCTAGGTTGTTTACACATAATAACGGCTGCTGACTATGCATGCGCAAAGGTATATTTTCCTGTTTACTTGAAAATAATATAAAATTAACATACCACTTCATTACAATCCTCAAGGCATGTCGCCATTGCTACCTGAGGCATCGATGACTAGGACTTGCCCGAGTGAATCTCTTTAACATCTAGGTAGATTGTAAGTAATACAAAAAGAAAGCAATTGAAAATTTAGGAATTTACAGCTCGTTAAGTGCATAATTTTCAGCTGAATTTTCCAAATTGATTCAACCCGTCTTAGACCACCAAAGTACGTACCTAAAGTTTAAAAAAAATTGGTTGTAATTTTAAAATGAAACTACTTTTACGGAAAGTATACTACTAATATGGAACTTGCATGATTGCTATAATCACAAGAATGTTTTAATTTAATATTGCAGTAGTTTATTGTTTAAAAATGCAATAAAGTATAGCAAACGGCAAAATAAAAATCAAATATAAACCGTGATAGCATCCATAAAAGTAGTTACATTTCAAAAATGTGTTGTGCGGGGGTTTTAGTGTGTAAGAAGTCCACATATCCCAGACAATCCCAGTTGACCCCCACAAGGCTCGGGGACTTATTGAAGGTTGCCCCCGCGTACACAAAAAAAAAATAGGGGCCACCCACACCCCAATGGTCCGGCTTTAAATAATCTACCTACCTAATGTAGAAGTAATAATTACGCGTGCAGGCCTACTGTATCAGCGTGGTGTGGCGTTGCTACAAGTACCTGACGATGCGCGCGCACGCGCTGCAGACTCCCTTCGTGATCTCGAGTGATGAAGTGCCGCCGAGTGCCATGACCTTCCCCGCGGCCCCGGCCCGCGACTACTCCAGCCTGCTGCCAGACTACGACGAGGCCGTCAAGCAGACGCCGCCGCCCTCGTATCGCGCCGCTACACTCATGGATCCAGCAAACACCGCCGCTGTAAGTTCCCTATATACTAGTATTAGCAGTCATGGAAGTACCCACGGTGGGGCATGACCATCCCCGCGGCCCCGGCTCGCGACTACTCCAGCCTGCTGCCAGACTACGACGAGGCCGTCAAACATACGCCGCCGCCTTCGTATCGCGCCGCTACACTCATGGACCCAGCAAACACCGCCGCTGTGAGTTCCCTATATATTGGTATTAGCAGTCATGGGCATACCCACGGTGGGGCATGACTATCCCTGCGGCCCTGGCCGGCGACTACTCTAGCCTGCTGCCAGACTACGACGAGGCTGTTAAACAGACGCCGCCGCCTTCATATCGCGCCGCTACACTCATGGACCCAGCAAACACCGCCGCTGTGAGTTCCTTATATATTAGTATTAGAAGTCATGGGAGTACCCACGGTGGGGCTTGACCATCCTCGCCGCCCTAGCTCCCGACTACTCCAGCCTGCTGCTAAACTACAACGCTGTAAGTTCCATATAATGCACGAGGTGGAAAAAAACGAACGTGACACGTAGGGAAAGTATACAGGCTCTGTCTAATTCAGTAAACGTTTGGTAATCGATCCATTGGTTAAGCAAAGTCAGGCAAGGTCATACCTTAGACGGGTCACCCTTGAACTTAGCGTCCCCCTGCTTCGGAAGTTACGTACAAGCTGTTGTCATCTTAACAGTAGTCATTTAGCCAAGTTAACAGCCTAAGGGAGCATTGTAGATTGACCACTAAACCATACGACAAAAATAAAAAAAAAATAGAATAAGTCCCCTAATTGGTTTGTTCATTTACATAAACAGAGCGATCAGAACGAACCACCGCAGCCAGCCGCAGCCCAGCCCACCAACACAATGGTGGTCCTCCCGCAAGCCGGAAACCAAGCCCGCGTTTGAATCTCACGCGATTCACTGCCAGCGAGGATTGGGGCCCAACATTGGACAACACCTATAAACCTTAATTATAATATACCAGACACATGTACCATTATTTAAAATCATTTTGCGTTGATTTTCTCGACAAATTGTAATAAAAATATAATGCTGAAAGTGTCCGTCCTAATTATAATGTGGGTGTTTTCAAGGCCAGTATAAAAACCAGGCTTCTTGTAAGATGAAACGTCACTTACCCATTATCCTGAACACGGCAAGGAACCGATTTATACCACATGTTGGATATAATCCAAAATGGAAAGGTGAACACGCATGCATTAAATTTATTATTTGTATGCAATGTGTTTTTGTAAATTTACCAGTGCTAATATCATCCAGCTATATTAATAATCATGATTAAAGTAAAATCTAAAACATGATAGTGATTTCTTAACATAAGGCATTTCATTTTAAAACTTATTCATTGACAAATAAAACATAACTTTTTTAAAATAAACTTGAAAAAGAATTCGAAATAAGAAATCTTATTTTGTGAGTCTGCTCGTTTTTGAGTCTTGACTTAAGTTAGTACAAATAATATTGGAAGGCTACAACACCTTTGGGTATTTTTTTCTCTCTCTATCATATGCCGACCTAAAGGGGGTCGGTTAGTCTATCTCATTTATGCGCCAGTACTTATCCATCGTTTTCTTATATCGCCTCTAATCCTCGTTGCTTATATTTCGTAGTTTATATTCATTTAAATCTTTGGCTCTTCATCTCGTGTGTAGATACTTAATGTATTTATTTTTAGTAAGATAGTTTTCGTGTCATTCTTGTGTTTGTCCTTTATAATACGTGGGATTGATATCTTATTCTAGAATAGAATTGGTAGTGGCACAATGTCGTTTCACTAATCGTTCAGTCGAATGATGTATCATGAGTACATGTTAGTGCCATTACGTTGCGATGTTTATAAATTTTATTTTTGTACTACATTAAAATCATTAGAACAGTTTGCTTATACTGATATGTACCGAAAATAAAAATGATGTGAATATGCCAATGTTCTGTTCTTTATACATTCTAGGCAAGATGGAACGCCATCAAAGAGTTTAAATATATAGGTTATAGAATGGCTATTTGGAACAAAAAAAATTGTCCAAGCAAGGTACCAGACATAAGTGAATGACGTATTACCACTAGGTAAGACTTATCGAAAAGTTTTGTTCCCTTGGCCTGTCTAATCCTAGGTATTTAAACGTATTTATACTTTGTCCATTTTATTATTGGTTTTTTGACAGCTCGACGTTTGAAGTTTATAGGAACGTGAACATAGTAAGTAAACGAAATAATCGATATCGAAAAATGTACATTCGATTAAATTTTTTTTTGATTCTGACGACTCATGTTAATGTTTCAACCTTAAAAATTTGTTGTCTTTCTTTGTTATATTATGCATGAGGCCCTCAAAATAAAATGAATGAAAGTTAATGTAAACAAGACTAAAGTAATGAAAACGCATTTATTTCTATCGATTATTTGTAATCTGTGGCACAATCGTAGTAATCGATATGTGTGGCAAATCACTAAAGTGCGGTACGCGTCCATGAAGTACAATATTATTTCTGTGAATTTTGTAACTTTAATAATACGAAACTTTATGGGCGTCAGCTGTCAAAAAACCAATAATAAAATGGACAGAGTATAGTCGCCATGAAATGCGATTGCAATTGTTTTTTCTTGCTAGAATGCTGACTTACATTCCTAATAGCATTGTGCTCTCTCTCTCGGAACATTGCCATAACCCGATGTCAATTTATAACGATACCCTAGATGTGACACAGTCCATTCATTTAAAAACACCGCAGTGTAATAAACATTATTCTTAGTTATTTTACGATATACTTATCGTTTGTGATCCAACAAGAGTACTAGTATTTGAGGATTATTGCATTGATTGTTTTATCTGTATTACTTAAAAATTCATCCACTTCTATAATTAATTTCATTTGAGTATTCAGGGTTAATATTATTAGAGCTTGCTGTAAATTCAGAAAGCATCATAGAAAGATATTTTTTTAAATAATAATTAAAATACATTAAAATTGTTTCGAATATTCCTAAAATACTAAAACAAATATCTAGTTGTCGTCAACAGAGTGCTTTATAGCCGGATAGTATGTGCACCTAATAAATTTAAAAAGAAATTACGATAGATACTTACGGAATATAAAAAAAAGAACCGTTTAAGGATTACTATAGTTAAATATTGCTAATGTAATGTCATTGCTTTGGTATAAAACATACATTGTAAGAAATCGTAAGTAGAGTTCCTCAAAGCCTAAATAGTTGTATTTTTTTATATAGTAAAAATGTATTTGGTATTTACTTGGAATATTTTGTTTGTATGGGATTGTTTAAAGGAAGCTCAATTATTAAAATCAAAATAAAATCCGTCAACAATTTAAAAAATGTTAAGATATAGATACAAGCAATATTTTATTGGTACCTATCGAAATCAATTGCTCATTTTTTTATTATTATGTCCTATTTTGTGTTTTTATTAGTAAAATAGATTCCTTAACTGTTAATGCACTAACGATCAGAATTAACTTACTTTTAGTAAATTAATCTAAAACCTACTTATGTAATATATTCTTGAAATAAATCATCCTTAAAAAAAACTTTTTTATTGCCTGCATTACCCTAAGGCGCTTTAGACTCAACGACGCCGCTCGCGGCCGCCAGTACCCGCGCGCCGCGTTTTTCAAGCGATACTGGTCTTTTACGTATTGTAGATAAAGTTTAAAATTCTTGCACATTGAAAGTGCGCTGCCGGCCGCTGCCATCTTGGTGTGAATTGAGCCTAATACGCTTAAATTAAAACCCACTTTGTTCAATAATGTTAAGTACACTATTAAATTTATTTGTAATTACTAGTCCTGTCTTTATTAGTAACTGCCGCACTTACAATCCTTATTTAGCGCCGAATCACAGTTAGCCATTTTTACAATTTGATTTTTCTGTCTCTCAAAGCCGTTTATGCTCAGTTCCGTTATTGAGTACGAGAAAATCTATATCTCTTCTCAATAACACCGTTTAAAGTACTAATTGGCTTTAAGTGTCTAAATAATCCGTTTCCAAGAACTGGATTAATGATAAGTAAAACTAACTCACGTTTGTGATTGCGGCAGTTATAGTTACATGAACATCTCGCAGTCACCTTTGAAAGGTTACATTGAAGAACCAAGTACTTATTTAATAACAACGGTTCGCACATGCGCGAAGCTGCGATCGCCGGTCTGCAGATTGCTTGCGGACGACCGGCGGGACGCGCGCCGCCGCGTGCCTTCGCTATTTATATCGACAACACACCCCCACCCTATCCCACGCCTGCGCTATCCGCATCTGAAAACGTTGAAAGTGAAAATTGCACATCATCAAGTTCTGTGCGACGCGCCGCGACACAGTATCGCTGTAACCGAGCTAATTAGCGAGTTGGTGACGCGAGCCGGCGGCGTGTAGTGCGCCGCTAGGATGGGCGGCGGGCGGCCGGCGACGCTCCCCGGTACTGCGGTAGTTCTGCGCCATAGGGCACCCGTGTCGCCGGCGACAGCCGCACGCTCGTGACGACTCTTCCGTGTCGCGGCCCGGCGGCACGATGGCGTCCACCATGCAGCTCGAGTTCACACAGGCGATGACCGACTTTAAAACGATGTTCCCGGACATGGACGACGACGTGATCGAAGCGGTGCTCCGCGCTAACCAGGGCGCGGTGGACGCGACCATCGACCAACTGCTCACAATGAGTACGGATAACCAGAACGAGCGGTTGCGGCTTGAAATGGAGCGCGTGGAGGGCAGCACCCCGTCGCGGCGCAAAGACCGCCGCGCGGCGTCTAGGGCCGCAGACAACGGCGACGATAGCGATACTACGGCGCTCGTGTAAGTTACAATTAGGGCAACACTAAAGTTACAAATAGCTTTTATTCAACACTCCTCTATCTATCTATAAAACCACAATAATCGGTACGTAAATGTTAGATAAATGTTCCTTTGACGAGTCTCTACCTACGCAACGCACACAATGTCGATTATCTGAATATAAAACTACGTTTTCCGTTCATATTGTGGTGTTATTGTCGTGCATACACGTATTATATAGTCCTAAGACAAATTTTGCAACAGGTTAGCATGACTAATGGAATTTTGTAGTCATAATTACAAAAAAAAAATACATAATTTACATACCTACCACCAAGCATCGGTATGTAAACATGACTGTGTACTGGTGTGATACACTGCTCTCAAGCTCAAAATTACTAGTGCCTCTAAGTGTGAACTCACCAGGCTCTTAAGAGACCTAATAAATAGTGACGAGCAGTGTAGTGCACCTGTCCGAGGGCCGGCGCGCCGTACCAAGCAGGAACCTAGCCTAGGCTAAATTGCTTGCTGGAGAAACTGATGAGGTCCGAACGGAGTACCAACAGTCTCACCATTTTTTTCTCTGGCGGGGATACGTTTAATAGGTCCGCAGGACATGAGGGATTGTTACTCACTAAAACCACCGCGGTTGTCGCATAGGCACTCGGTGACACTCACTGTAGCTGGTGAAATTGACGGTCTCAAAACTCTAGTCACGAGCGGCCGAGCAGTGCAGCTGTCTCTTGGTTTACTTGCTTATCATCAGGTGAACGTCTTGCTTGTCTAGTACCTTCTCCTTACAAAAGTTAGTACGTACCTACCCAAACACGAACTTTGAGTGCCGTTTGTTCCAACAGTGAATAAAATTTCCTGAACAGCATGACAAATACTTAGGGACATAAGTTAAAGGGTTAAAACGTTCACCTCAAAACTCATACCTATGGCACAGTATATTTTAACTGTGCCTAAAAGTTACAAGCGATTGCCTACTGACTACAGGAGTATGTATTAAATATTATATAAAATCCCCGTTCAAGAAAATCGGTTTCGTACCTAGTAATATATAAACTGCTATGCTGCTGATTTTTTTATCAACCGTAACTAAAAACCATCCGATTACACCTACTTCCAAATATAAATAAATTGTTTAAAAAACTAAAAAATACTTGTACTTAAGTACACGCTCGCAATTCTCGATGGTTAACAGAATCCTGTTCTGTCAACCACTTTCCAGTTCCATCTTCAGGTCCTCGTTATTTTTCAAAGTGAATAGAACTCGTTAAGACAAGTCTTATACGCCGAAACTCGATGGATGTACTCGTACTAGTAGCCATTCCAGGGTGCCGTCATCCTCCTTCCAGTTTAATTATTAAGCCCTAATTATTGGGTAAAGTGAATAGAATCTGATTAGCTCAAACTCGATGAGTTTACTAATAGCCATCCAAGGGTTCCTTTATCTAACATTGAGTTCCATCATCAGACCAGCTCGATGATACCATTGTTGTATTTTCACCGGCCCTTTTAAAATGATTTGGATATGTATGCAGAAGATGGGTATCTCTCATCACTGTGCCCAACAGGGTCCATAATTGTAACTGAACTTTAAATTGTCATCTAATTATACGAACATTATGGAAAAGTGAATAAATGAATATGAATATGGTGAAATGGAATCGCAAGATTCCATTAGGTATACCATTCATGCATAAACCAAAATCAAATCCGTCTCTTTCCTTAAGGCCCTACTAAGTACGTTGCTCCAAACATAATAATAGGCGTCAAGGCTTAAAAATGGAATGTTAAACTTTGTTTAGTCGATTCATAGGCAGGGGCGTAGCTACCGCCGTATCAGCCGTATCAATGATACGGGGCCCCCGGGCTACACCTACAGGGGCCCCGAACGTGTGTAAGCAAAAATTGTGGTAAGTAGTTAGTTTGTTTCGTAATCTAATATTAGTAAATATTATATTGATAGAAATATAGAGGAAGGTATTTTTGCTTTAGCTTATAATCTAAACATAAAAGAAAAGTTCTTTAATATTTTCTACGCGTGCGAAGCCGGGGCGGGCCGCTATTATTGTATACCATATAAAAGGCAAGTTCTGACAGGCAATGAATAGCCTACACCACTGGGCCCAGACACTTGAAATATGGGAGGAGTATTCGCACACTCACGGACTTTTCGAAATTCACATTGTACGGGTTATGGACCCCTTTATGGAATTCCTTTCCATTAAGGGGTCCATAATCCGTTATAGTATTTTATAACGAAAAACGTTTAATTCATAAACTGTTGGTACTAGATCCTTGAACGGCTTGAAGAAAATAAACGATTACGTGTTACAAGCGTTATTAAAATTTTCCAAATTGAAGCTTTGTCTTGAACCCAACTGAATTGACCACAGTAGAATTGTGCCTAAAGACAAAAAAAAATCACAGTGTATATTGCCAGTTATAAAAAAAAATACTTATGATACTGAAACGTAGTCTTCAACTGCTTGCCTTTTAGAGAAGCTCAGAGTTACACAACGGGGTAAATAGAGACCATTGCTCGGAGTTTCTTTGTGCGACAGGATCCGAAATAAGGAAATTCCAACCACGATATAATCCGTAAAATTAGTTTCATTTCAATAAGGAAATTCCGACATAAATCTCAGAATTTGGTCAGTGTAGGCCACATCGCGTGTAGAACCGATAACCAATGGGGTAGGATGGTTCTCGAGTAGCAACAACGAATCGAAAGACGCAGCGTAGGTAAGCCCACTATAGAGCGTCCAACCGTTTATTTTCTTTTTGACAGCACCAATAGAACGTAACTGCGTCATGTTACGCAAAAGTTCACTTACAGTGAAGTTCACTTTTAAAAGTTCACTTTAAGTGAACTTTTAAGAGTGAACTTTTACGTAACATGACGCAGTTACGTTCTATTGGTGCTGTCAAAAAGAAAATAAACGGTTGGACGCTCTATAGGTGGAGACACGATATTATGCGAGTGTGATGTCGTTTAGAAAGTAATCGAAAAAAGTATTCGTTAGAAAAGAAAAACAGTATGAGATATATATCATTTAAAATTCTATGTATAATAAATAATATCTGACACAAAACCAAAATGAGACTCGTTTAAACACGAGTTTGATGTCAATTGAAAGGTAATGGGAAATAATATTTGTTTCAATTTTTATTCCTACTGGTTTTAATAATGATCCAGGTGCGAGCGTACCTTTTAATCATGAGGTCCTGAATTGATTCCCTAGGTTTTTAAAGTCTTTCCGGGGTCGAATATAACCATATAACGGTCAGGAGATACTCAGCGGCAGTCCCATGCTTTGAAATGCGGCTAGTATTTCTATACTTAACCAACTAAGCACAAACGTAGTCATGAGGAACCAGCAATAAATATATAATTATTTTAATTCAATGCGAGCGTTTCTTTTGTGAAAAACCTTTACTCTTCATTATGGGCCCCCCACCAGATTTTGATACAGGGCCCCAACAAGTCAAGCTACGCCACTGTTCATAGGTCTGTTTTTGTATATTTATTATGAACGTTACATTTGTTGCAGAGACGTAGACGATGAGTCAATACCGTTAGCAATACGAAAGAAATGGGTACCACGTATGTTAGGACCACTACCGCCAATGTTCCTCAGAATACCGCCTGGAACTGACGCACGGATAGATCTCAGTTTGGAAATGGACGACGATCGAATAGCCACATTTCTGCAGAACGAAGAGTTCATGGCCGAACTACGATGGAACCAGGAGTTCATGGCAGCATTGGACAGCGAACAAGGTCAAAAAACCAAGTGTCACGATGACGAAGCAGCGTTTAAAGAGAGGTTGAAAAATATGGGAAAATGTAAGTTTATCTGTAGTTTTACCAAAATAGTTAATACATATTTAATTATTTACATAATTTACGTTAATATCGGAATCAAAGTTCCTACGCTAGACTGCTAGTAGGTAGCTCTTTTAATTTGCCTAATGTAAAAATCTGCCCGTGCCTATTGACCTAAAATTACAATATGAGATACCTAGGTAATTTAAACGAGCAACGCGATCACCGTGCGCGGTTGTCGGGGGGAGCGTTCTTTCTCTGCTACTCGGCTACCCCTCAAGGCGTTCTCTAACGAGCGTCTGGCGCTGGAGAGTCTGTGCGAATCCCGAATGGAGTGCCTGAAGTTTCTCCACTCCTTCATCGCTGAATGCCACCGGAGAGATTTTATTGGGTAAAAATCCCTCATAAACCGATCTCTGGTACCCAGTCATGGTAGGGAACCATGACTGGGTACTTTTTGACGGTTTCCACTAGGAGCAATCCTAACAATGTATAATGTTGGAATTGAATTGCGAGGGATAGGCGTTGAAAAGTTATAGATAGAGTCAGGAGGATTATTCTCGTACTTCTCGTAGTCGCAACGACTATGCCCGGAGAATTATGAGTTAAATTTTTGGTAAAACTTTGATTCTGGCGGACAAGTGTGGGAGGACATAAGGTTTTACTTGACTTAAGAGTAACCCCCGCAGCTGATATAAACGGCTAGGTATAGGTTCAAAGCTCATAGAACCAAAACAGACATTTCAGCCGTATTAAGTGGAAGTTTAAAGCCTTTATTTTTTTGTTATCTACAGTGTCACGCAAGAAATTCGCGCAGCTTTCACGGATGTTCTCCCGCGGTGGGACCCGTCGGTCGGGGAACGCTCGGGCCCCACCTCGGGGCCCACCCGACAGCCTGCTCCTGCAAGAGGAACATAGCGACGACGATGATCGCCCCCATCACCACAACAAGATATAACAATTTGAATACAATCAAATACAATAGGCATTTCAATACGTCGCCCCTTTAAAACCGACCAATCGATCACCGATCGTTATAGATACTTTGACGTCATAAATACTTCAGCAAATAATTTAGCTTGGGTTTTCCTAATATAGCCACTGATGTCTACACTGAAGGTGGCTGACCGTATGAATTCTCTTGTATTTGATTCTAATAAGTATAGTGTACTTTGATATTTCGCTTTAAAAGCTTTCATTCGACCGCCTTAGGAAGTTACAAGGTTTCAGATAAGACTGGATCTGTTTTGTATATTGTAGAGACAGGACACGATTGTTGACTCTAGTTGTAAGCACTAAACGTGTGTTGTTCTGTACGTAACGTTGTTGAGATTTGGAAAAGATTGTGGTAACAGGGAGTGTGAACCTATAGCAAATGTTGTTTCTTAATACTTAGGTCCTACATAATGTTTTATTTTAGTTCATAAAATGCGTATATCGCTGTGGATGTTTTAAAATACATAAGTAAGTTAATCATATCTAGGTAGTGCATATTTATTTAGCTATTTTTGTTTCGGTTTCGCCACACTTTCAGTGGAAATGATGAGTGAAAATTATAATGAAACATTTGATTTTAAGACAAATACTTTATACTTATTGTAAATATACCCTTACTCACGGCTACCTTTATTTAGTAAAAGAAACAAGCATAAATAAATACGAGTCCATTGTAAATATCAGTAAAATGGTCAACGTCTTACCATATCACCCAAATTAGGTACAAATATTTATATCGCACTTATGTAAGTAGATTTTAAAGCGGGAGGAGTTTGTTTTTCAAAGAAAGGCTGATAAAATGAATTATTGTAAATAATAATCAATCACATTTACTAGTTTGTAAATAATTATTTTAACGGTTATGTCATCGATGGTTATGTAGAGTGCTTCTCTTCGAATTCAATCGTCATTAGAGATAAACTTTTATATTGCTATCACCTTTTTCAAAATCAAAATCGAGTCTAAATCGCACGTTTCGTTTTGCGGAGCTTTATAACCAGAGTTTAATCATTAAAGGTCATCGCCGACCAAGTGAAATAGTTGTTTGATGAATTACACTCTGAAGGTCGGTTGACCCTTCATTGTATATCCGCTTCAAATAATTAAATCCGTAGAGGTTTCAAAACATTTATTTGACCTGTAAAGCACTGAAGGAACTGATCGTTTACATTAGGACTAGTGATTCCACGATCACTAACAATATGTACAATGACTATTTGTCTATAAACTGCACGACTGTTCTTCACAAGATTTATAACATGAATTATTTTTCACTGTTGACTCTACTAAGTCATAACAAAGAATGTGTTTAGCTGTTGACACTGCTAAGTCATAACAAAGAATGTGTCAAATACTATTCAGACAGCACGTTCTAAACTGAGCTGTTCACTATTCAAAACCATAGAAAATACGGTTACATGTCTCCAAGTGGCAAAGAGGTTCTAGTCGCCACATCACCCCCCCACGCAGAGAGGAAACCCCCCCCAAACATGGGGCAGGAGCCTGAACTTAAATTATAAATCAAGAATATCTCTGAACCTAACTTTACGACCGGACCGAGTGACAATGGGGGCAGGAGGGGAAAAGGAAGCTGGCGGAGCAAGCTCAACGAACGGATGATCCGAATCGTTGCTCGACGGAACACTAGCTGGACCGTCCAACATTGATCCTCGCGAGGCTGGCAACTCGTGATGCCCTATCTCTAAATCAGCCTCAATAAAAGCAGGCTTAACGCGATCAATGCTAACTGTAACCTCACGCCCCTTAACATCTAAGGTTAAGGTTTTGTCCTTACGCCTAATTACCCTGTATGGACCGGAGTACGGTGGTTGAAGTGAACGCCTAACGGTATCGTCCCGTAGCCAGACGTGAGACGCTGATGCTAACTCTTTGAAAACGAAAATTGCTGGACGTGCATGATTCGAAGCTTCGACTGGACGCATTGCTTCCATTCGCTTCTTAAGATCTGATACAAAATCAATGATCGAATCAGGGCTACCCGAGGCATCGGCCGGAACAAGGAACTCTCCTGGCAAACGTAACGATTCGCCATACACGAGCTCGGCTGAAGAAGATTTGATATCCTCTTTAAAAGCCGATCTCATACCAAGGAGAACAAATGGCAGTGCCTTCGACCACGTTTCAGCATGGCACATTAATGCCGCCTTAAGCTGGCGGTGCAACCGCTCGACCATGCCATTTGCGCATGGGTGGTAGCTGGTGGTACGAATCCTCTTGGTCGCGCAAACACACATAAGGCGCTGAAAGAGGCATGATTCGAATTGGCGTCCCTGATCCGATGTTAAAATACTGGGAACGCCGAAGCGAGACACCCAGCCATTCACGAAGGTGTCTGCGACTTCTTCGGCAGTGATGGATGTCATCGGTCAAGCTTCCGGCCACCGCGTGAACCTGTCAATCGCAGTGAGGCAGTAATTATGACCGTTAGAGTGAGGAAGCGGGCCGACGATGTCGATGTGGACATGTTTGAACCTGTCCGACGGACTGCTGAAGTTACTCAGCGGTGACTTGACATGTCTTATCACTTTGCAACGCTGGCAATCTAAACATGAACGAGTCCATCTGTTACAATCTGCGTTGATACCAGGCCAAACGTATCTCTCAGCCACCATGCGTGCAGAAGCCTGCGCACCAGGATGGCTAAGGTTATGGCACTTGTTAAATACTGCTTTACGAAATGGTGGTGTTAGGTATGGACGAGCTTTACCAGTCGACATGTCGCAAGTGATGCTTACATTAGTGCCGAAGAAGTCGCAGACACCTTCGTGAATGGCTGGGTGTCTCGCTTCGGCGTTCCCAGTATTTTAACATCGGATCAGGGACGCCAATTCGAATCATGCCTCTTTCAGCGCCTTATGTGTGTTTGCGCGACCAAGAGGATTCGTACCACCAGCTACCACCCATGCGCAAATGGCATGGTCGAGCGGTTGCACCGCCAGCTTAAGGCGGCATTAATGTGCCATGCTGAAACGTGGTCGAAGGCACTGCCATTTGTTCTCCTTGGTATGAGATCGGCTTTTAAAGAGGATATCAAATCTTCTTCAGCCGAGCTCGTGTATGGCGAATCGAGGTGTCGCAAGTGATGCTTACATTAGTGCCGGGAATTAATACATCCTCCAGCTTAAGCGAAGAACTCGCGCGAGCGTGTGCTAATTCTTCATCAGAACGCTGTGAAGTAGCAAGTGCGGCGTAGTCTGCTTCCAAGGAAATACCCTCGATACGAGACAATGTATCCGCTACAACGTTATCGACGCCCTTGATGTGGATAATGTCTGTGGTAAATTGGCTGATAAAAGATAATTGATTCAGCTGTGCAGGCGGGAGCTTTTCTCTTCGCTGGGCGAACGCGTAAATCAACGGCTTATGATCCGTAAAAATTGTTGCGTGCTGCGCTTCGAGAATATGCCTAAAATGCTGAACGCTCTCATAAACGCCGAGGAGCTCTCTGTAGTAAGCTGGCCATAATGTTTGTTTAGTGTTCAACTTTTTGCTGAAGTAAGCGATTGGCTGCCAATCATCTGCCTCGGTACGACGCTGTTGCAGGCAAGAGCCTACGTGAGTGCTCGATGCGTCAGTGAAGAGACCGAGTGAGGCGCTGCAGTCTGGATGCGCCAGGATCTTTGCAGATGTTAAACTTTTCTTGCACTCTTCGAAACATGCCAAAAGCTCAGGAGTCCAAACGAAAGGCTTGGCACCTTTGCCCTGGATAGCAGCTACTGCGTCAATTAACGGTGCTTGAAATTTGGCGGCAGCTGGAATGAATCGCCGATAAAAATTGGCCATGCCAAGGAATCTACGCATTCCTTCAACAGTCTTGGGGGGAGGGAAATCCACTAAGGCTTGGATTCTGTCGACGGGGGGTCTAGCACCCGCCTCATCGATGAGATACCCCAAAAAGGTTACCTATTTAGCCCCAAAAACGCTCTTAGCAGTATTGATAACGACTCCATACTCATGCAACCTTCTGAAAAGAATCTCCAGGTGCTGAGCTGGAATTTGAGTACACCAGGATATCGTCCACGTAGGCATAACAGAAATCAAGGCCACGCACGACTTCGTCGATAAAACGTTGAAATGTTTGACCTGCGTTTCTAAGTCCAAAACTCATGTATGGAAATTCGAACAACCCGAATGGTGTGATTATTGCGGTTTTGCAAATATCGGTAGGATTTACCGGAATTTGTTGGTATGCCTTAACTAAGTCAATTTTGCTATAAATGGTACTTCCAGCAAGGTTCTGGCAAACGTCACCTATGTGCCGAACCGGATATCTGTCCGGAACAGTGCGTGCATTCAAGGTGCGATAATCGCCGCACGGTCGCCACGTTGAATCTTTCTTTTCTACCAGGTGTAAAGCTGAAGACCAAGGACTAGAAGATGGCCTGGCTGTCCCAGCCTTGACCATGTCCTCAAACTCTTTCTGTGCAGCGCGAAGCTTCAATGGAGCCAGACGACGTGGCCGCGATGATACCGGTGGGCCATCAGTTGTCTTAATATAATGTACCGTTGAATGTTTGGGCTCCTGAAGTACACCAGGGGGGCGTGTGATACTCGGAAATTTCTGAAGGATCGCTGAGAATGGCGATTCGGGGATGGAAATAATTTTGATGCTGGACTGGCTAACGTCTTGGAGTTCCGCGAAAGATGACAAACCTGTCGTCCCGTCGCGAAGCTTCCCATGAGTGCAGTCAGGAAGTAGGTTATACTGCGACAAAAAGTCTGATCCTATTATTCCAGTTTCTACATCCGCAATTATGAAATTCCAAGATAAACTGCGCCTAACTTAGGTCAAGTTTAAGCATAGCGTGACTAAACCGTAAGTTTGAATTTTTGATCCGTTTGCTGCCACTAAATCGTACGGCTGCGGCTGGCTTTTCAGTTTGCTAACACTAATAACTGGTACGCAGCTTACGTCTGAACCAGTATCCACCAGAAATTTTCTGTTGGTATACCGGTCAGTTACAAAAAGACGGCGACTCGTGGCTGAGCGTTGGGCAGTCGCCAAAACTGGACGCTCTACAGGTTTTCCGACGACTGGTTGCAGCCACCAGCCGCTGAAGGTGGAGGGCCAGACCATTTGCACGGTTGGACGCACTTCCTTGCTTTCGTTCCGAATCGGTCATGGTAATAGCATAGCTCGCTATTGCGCGAGCGTGATCGGTTCCTAAATCTACCTAAGCTACGTTCTCGCGAGCGGCCCCGTTGGTCAAAACCTCGGTTGGCTAAAGAAGCCACTACGCGAGTAAGTGCCTCTAACTTAAGGTACAGCTCTGCAATCAATGTTGCACGATCCTTGCAGATGGGCGGCGTACAGATGGGCGGCGTACAGATGGACACACTTTCGCTCTCAGCCATGTGGATGGTGGTGCGTATGGCGCGGAACCCTAAATTTAATAAAAAAAAAAAAATTTCCCTACGTGGGTTGGTGGTGGAACGACCAGGACCTTTACAAAATTTATTTAAATATTTTATTTGTTGTTTTAAAATAAAAACCTTCAAATGTTTCACTAAATGTCATTGCGAAACAAAAAATATCGATCGCCGAAAATTCGCAGGCAGGAACCACGACGAACACGGCGAACACGGCGAAAAACGAGCTGATTGCTCGTCGAATCCCAGTATGTCGCTCCACGTCGAATGTTTTCGTTATTTAATATTCAATATTTAAATAAAATAAAATTTTGTTGTATAATGGCCGACGTAAATTCCGTTAAATAAAAGGAACACCGTTTCTTTTCTTATTTTTCTTTTCTTTATTTATAGGTACTGTGTTGGTTACCTTGTTATCCTTTTCTTGTCTAAGTGCTCAACGTCTAAGTGTAATCCTCTAGTTCTCGTCACTGGTCACCAGATGAAGGTCGGTTGACCCTTCATTGTATATCCGCTTCAAATAATTAAATCCGTAGAGGTTTCAAAACATTTATTTGACCTGTAAAGCACTGAAGGAACTGATCGTTTACATTAGGACTAGTGATTCCACGATCACTAACAATATGTACAATGACTATTTGTCTATAAACTGCACGACTGTTCTTCACAAGATTTATAACATGAATTATTTTTCACTGTTGACTCTACTAAGTCATAACAAAGAATGTGTTTAGCTGTTGACACTGCTAAGTCATAACAAAGAATGTGTCAAATACTATTCAGACAGCACGTTCTAAACTGAGCTGTTCACTATTCAAAACCATAGAAAATACGGTTACATGTCTCCAAGTGGCAAAGAGGTTCTAGTCGCCACATCTCCATAAATACCCCATTTGCTCTAAGAACCGATAACCGATGGGGAAAAAAGGTTCTTGAGTGGCGACCACAAACCGGAAGACGCAGCGTAGGCAGGCCTCCCACTAGGTGTACAGAAGACGTTGTGCGCGTTGCAGGTAACCGGTGAATGCAAATAGCCAATTGTCGTTCATTGTGGCGTTCTAAGGAGCAGGCAGTGGACCCCATAATTAGGTATGCAAAATAAGACTTCAGAAATTGTATTCTTTTGAAATAATTGAGATACACAACCCTCTTACATTTCGAGTCATTTGGTGGTTTTTTGCTTATTGTTTGCATTCAATTTGCACCATTTCATGCTCATTTTAAGTATATGTGCCATTTTATGCATGTTGCCACCTATAAGTACCTAACTACCATAACGGTAACTCTAAAAGATAAAAACGTATTTAGTGATAATCTATCATTTTCCTATTTAACATCCTCAGATGGCTAGTAGAGCATTCTATAGGTACCAAATTTGTATGAGGGTTCTGTTGGTCTAGTGGCTCGATACCCTGGCTGTTACCTGGTTTACAAAAACTGTTTTCTTTTTACAAAAAAAAAACCACTAAATGTAATTATTTGTATCGATTGACTGGTAACCACAATACCTCTCCCTCATAATGGCTCTGCCTGGTTCAGGATCTGACTGTGTGTGGATTGCCACCGAATATTATAAAAAAATATCTAATTATAGGTAAGCAAAGCGGGAGGGACCGCGCCTGATCAAAGTTGGAGCAGCCTGACACAGATCGCAGCCATGATGTAGCGTTCTGAAACAAGGCACGGTGTTAGAAGGACTTGTCTCAATGCGTGCACCGGAAGCTAATCAACTAGAAATCGTCCAAAAAACAAACAGAAAATATTAATAAGTAACAATAATAATGTAATATAATATTTTGGGACAATCCACACACGGTTATCCGATCCCAAATTAGGCAGAGCCTGTACTATGGAAACCAGACAACTGATATTAATACTTATATACCTTTTTTTTGTAAATACATACTTAAATAGATAAACAGCACCCAGACACTTGGTGGGAATCGAACCCATGACCCATCGGGTAGCAACCAAGGTGTCTAACCACTAGACCAACGGGCCCGTCAAGTAAGTCATCTTTATTATATAGGAGGAAGATTTATTAATCATAGAGTGCAATGGGACCACGAGAAACCACCCAGTAAGTACTCAAAAATAGTAGGTACAGAATAAATAAAAGAAGAAGGGCAATGTGGTGGGAACGCCGGTTCAAAATGTATTTATTCTGTACCTACTATTTTTGAGTACTTCTCCTCTCCTTACAGAAATGTGCAGCCAAATAACGTCAACATCGAGTGGCTTTAAGATAAGTAAGTATATTTTTTTACGCGAAGAAGACCTACTACATGTACCTACCCTTTTTTTTTACGCGGAGGAAACCTACTAAATGTACCCTGTGGGAGCTAGGTCAACCAGAGTATAAGGGATTCGCACCCACTAAAACCCCCGCGGCTATCGCATCGGCACATGAGAACTTGGGTTCTCAGTGGGATCTGCACTCAGTCCTTGCCTTTGAGCCCGCCGCCGGGGGCGCATTATTGGCTCCAGGGAAACTCGCGCCGCTCCGAGGACTTGGGTCACAACCCCGCCCCTGTCCTCTCCTTCACCATCCGACTCAATGATATTCGAAGTAAACGACATATGAAAAGAATGGTTAGGTATGCCTAATAAATACTAACTAATATAATTTGCCGACATAGATCAAGTTGAAGTGGCAATGGGCAGGCCACATCGCTCGGTGAACTGATAACCGTTGGGGAAGAAAGGTTCTCGAGTGGCAACCACGAACCGGAACACGCAGCGTAGGTAGGCCTCCCACTAGGTGGACAGACGACATTGTGCGCGTCGCAGGTAACCGGTGGATGCAAATAGCCAATTGTTGTTCATTGTGGCGTTCTAAGGGGGAGGCCTATGTTCAGCAGTGGACGTCTTCTGGCTGGTGATGATGCTGATGATGATGAATGTAAATTGGGAACCCGTAACACGTCCACTGCTAACCATAGGCCTCCCCATAAGGGGCAGGGGGGTGCTTTTAAACCACACGCTTGGCAAACGTTTTGGTCACCGCTGTTGACTGGTTGAGTATGCTAACGATAGAAAACAATAGTTTATACTTACCCTTAATTACTCCATAAGTCTACCAAACCTCACAGTAGTTATCCTGATGATGAATGTCCGCTGAATGACCCCTTCCTTAGCTTGCGCCTCTGTTATTGCCTCAGCCCTGTCAACGCTTACTGGAGATAACTATTCATCAATGCCTACTCATGACCATGACCATGGTCAACGGAGCAGAACGGGAAAGTCGTATAAGCAGCGAGACGATTGAGAGACGTGCATGCGATGGCCTAAAACTGTTATATGATATTAGATTTCACTTACACAACATTATTATACTACACATGACTAGTAGTAAATGTAACAAAATAGTACTTAACCGAATTGATTCATGTTATTTATCATAGGTAGGTTCGTATCGTAACGTAACGTAATTAGTTTGTTGAGTATGAAAGCAGAATTGAATAATGTAAAATTTACATTATATACTTATGTCAATTTCTATATTTATCATGCTGAAGTTTAGTCAGGCGGCTTATGTACGGCCTAGCAAATACGGAAGGGTTAAGAGATTATTCGTCTACGTACAGCTATAGCTACACCTAAAGATATTTTAACTAAAAATAAATCACCGATGATATTTTATTAAACTAAATAATAGTGAGTTTAATTAATAGTTAAAAATAAAACTAAGTTAGGGTGTCTCTACTCTCTCCTATGGGTAGCAAACGGAAGGCCTTTGAGTTCAAAAGTTCAAAATACAACGTGTCATTGTAATAACGTTACGGTTGTATTACGTTATTTAGTTTAATAAATTAACGGCGAAGATTTTTAAAAAATTAATTTATATCATCGCTGTAGGTTTTTACGTTATTACATTGACACGTTGTATTTTGAACTTAAGAACTCATAAAGGCCTCCCGTTTGCTACCCATAGGGGAGAGTAGGGCAAACCGGGAACGCTCGATGAAAATTAGAGTCGCCCGGCCGCGGAAATCACCTTACAGAAGAGCGCCGCAACCTTTGTTTTCGTTGACCATATAGTTGTTCGCTATCCATCCATATTTTTAACCGACTTCAAAAAAGGAGGTTCTGTATTCGACGCGTATGTATGTAATATTAATAAAAATGCGTAATATTCATATATGTTAGTCTATGTGGGCTTCTAAACGAATTTACCAAATTTCACGAGTGTTTGTATGTATGTATGTATGTATGTATGTATGTATGTATGTAGGTTTGTCCGCGGATTTCTCAGAATCTACAAGTCCGATTTCGAAAATTCTTTTTGCAATAGTTAGAGTATCTTTCAACTTAGGGTAGAGTATAAATTTCATCAAAATCGGTCCAGTAGTTTAAGAGATATAAACTTTTTATGTTTTCAGTAAGTTACTGTAATGTAGACGTTCGAGTTGCGTGATAGTCCTGATACCTATCTTGGTAAAATAAGTCACTAAAAAGAGTTAAATAAACTATTTTAAAAAAAATAAAAACCGACTTCAAAGTAAATTATCTAAAAAGCATAAAATAACGAAAATATTATTGAAGTTGGTGCAGAATATACACAGCAGGTACGCTAACACCAACTTCAATAATATTTTCGTTATTTTATGCTTTTTAGATAATTTACTTTGAAGTCGGTTTTTATTTTTTTTAAAATAGTTTATTTACTTCTGGAACTTAGATGAATCTAACAACACCATATAAAAATTATCAAGCCATTTAGGCTACATAGCGTGCCAAGGACATAAATCTACATTACACTCGAAAAAATTATCCTTAGGTACTGAAAACTAAATAAAACTCTCCAAGTGCTTATCCTTTAGGGGTCGTCCATTAATCACTTGAGGCTCGAAAGAGGGGGGGAGGGGTTCCGAAAAAATCACGAAATATCACCAGGAGGGGGGAGGGGTATAATGAGACATCACGTGTATTTATTTTTCGTTGAATGCACGATTTCGAAACCAAACAGCGGCACGTGGCCTTGACTCACCGTTGCCGGCAACGACTTCCCCTTCAACATTTAATCAGTTAAGTACCTGTATTTAAAGATAATATTCCGAAAATTTCAATATAATCTATATCGAAATTTTTACAAAAAAATACACGTGATTTTGGATAGGGGTTGGGGGGGGGGGGTAGTTTAAAAACCTCACCACATATCACCAGGAGGGGGGGAGGGGTTAAAAAGTTGCTAAAAAACATCACGTGATTAATGCACGACCCCTTATTGATTTTTACATGCCCATTGATACAAGGCATCAGCTGGTCTTGAGATGAAGTAAAAACAGCGTTGCAGGGAGACTCTTGAAGAATTCTAGCATAAACTACCGTCGATTTCGATAAGCAACTTCCAATCCGGATGTCTTCTACTCAGCTGATCAGACAAGGAAATATGCCGTAAGCTTGTTTGTAAGGCTCGGGTGCCAGGCTGAGACTCTACAGGGTTCTAGACTCACGCAGGTGGCATACTCCATCGAAGAGAGAGTTGTAAATTCCTCTCCACATATCATATAAAAAAAACCGCCCACTAAAGCTTAACGCTGTTTGCTATTTAGAAATACCCCACTAACCTACACGACGAATTGAGAAACTCCTCCTTTTTTGAAGTCGGTTAAAAATTGCAGTCTTTGATAAAACATAAACAAGTCGAAATCCAATAAAAACCAATAAGTAATATATTATGCTAAAGAAAGTCACATTTCTCGAAAGGGTTACGGCTCCAGTATTGCATTATGATGACACACATTTTCCATTCTAATGGCCAACAAGAATTAATATTGTAGTTGGTACCTACTACTTGGTACCTACCGTATTCAATCACTAGACACAAATATAGCGTAGGTTACCAGTAATTAATAATGCATACAACAGTTTCACTTCTAGAAATGACATGTCTTGAAACATCTACTTAAACACTTTCATGAAATAAAGTAGGTAAGTACCTACTTACCTACTTAGTAAAAACGTTGAATAAACATGACAATAAAATTCAAATTCATTTTCATTCATTCATTTACAATAATAATTATACTTACCTACAGTGGAAACTTCCTGAAAGTAGTCGCCGTAGTACTGTAAGAAAAGGGTAATATAAGTACATATATAAGACTGGGGCGTTTCCTATTTGGATGCCCAAGCTTAACTTGTCGGGCGGGTAACTTTTTCTGTTAAATGCTAAAGTTAAAGTTAGCTGTTAGGTACCTGCCCGACGGTCTTTTGTGACTTCGACCAGTTTAGTTGAAATTTATTTCATAAATCTATAGTGTTTACCCAATAATAGGTTTAATAATGTGTTCAACTCATGCAACAATTATTACGTTCCTCTAATGTAATGGTATGGGCACTATGATGTAACTTAGGCGGCTTAATTGTTATCAAAACCAGTCTGAAACTGCGAACTAGCTATCGTGTCGCAAAGTTGCTGCCTGCCGAAGTAGGTATGCCAATTACCTACTATTAGGCAACGTGTACACACACCCTGTCTTTTATTAAATGAACATAACAACTGGTTATAACAAAAATTGATAATAGCTTAGAATTTAGGCGAATTACAGCCGTGCGAACAGAAATCTAAACAACATTTTTATTTAGACTTCTGTGCCCCTGTATTATACACGGCCACAGAAGTCTAAATAAAAATGTTATTCAACTCTATGAATTTGTACGTCAAAAATAATAATGCTAACTAGTACAATTAAATAGCCTTCCTAGTAGGAAGGTGGCCACACGAACAAGGCTTCACTAAAGCTAGTCCCACCGTTGAACTCTGTCACGTTAGATAGGTGGCGTAGGTAGTTATTAAATAGATTATCAGGGCCTAATCTCAGAAACTAAGCTACGAGGTTTTTCTGGAGTAAGTGCTTATGTTTTCCAATTTTCAATTTACACTTACACAAGTGTAAATTGAAAATTGGATAAATAAAGGCTATTTAATAATTTATTATTAAACTAGCTAGCTAGGTAGCTTTAGTGAAGCCTTGTTCGTGTGACCACCTTCCTACTCCATCATCGGACCCTGGTGAAGGTTCATAAATTCTTCAATATCATCGAATAGTAGTAATAAATTAACATTGTATAGCTAATACCCCTACACAGACTAAGGAAAGAGATAATAGTCTCTTAACGGCTGCACAGATTTTCATCAAACATATCTAAAAACATCTTGATTGAACTAGCTTTCTAAAAAATAACCGCATCTAAATACCTCCACTCGTGGAGCTACGATGGCACAGACAGTCATGCAAATAGACGAAGGCGTCAAACATAATACCCCGCATGTTTGGTCGGGGTTGAAAACGGTGCACGTACCTTTTTAACCGACTTCAAAAAAGGAGGAGGTTCTAAATTCACCGTGTATGTAATTTTTTTTCATGCTTGTGTACATAGCCCGTAGCCCCAAGATGCGTCGGCGCATCAAACACGTGCAGTTGTCACGCATCACGAACACCTAGAGCCTAAAGATTCGCTTAGTTTGTTCTGAGACTCAGTGCCATTCGCACGTATGGAGAGCCGGTGCTTTTCCCGCGCAAGTGACTATGAAAAAGCAACCTGATATTCATGACGCAGGGCTGGCTCTAGTGTTATCAACAATACATACAACAGGAAGCTGCACTGAAGAAATATTTTCGTGAGTATCGTTGTTTTAGGGCTGGTTAGGGCTTTGACCGTCGCTAGTGCGTCGGCTCCTTAGTGTTAAAAAAATATGTCTATCCGTTCGTACCGAACCTGTTCACTTTGTTACCATCGTCAGACTTATTTTCTGGAATAATCTTCTTCGTTTCTTATCTTTCTCGTAAGAATTCTTTCCGAATAGCAAGGATAACAAAATTGTAAAATACTTAAATAGGTATCTAATTTCATGTAAGAATATAATTTATTTATTTACGTAAGTAGAGGCTACCCAAACTTATTCATCATAAAAATGTACATGAACTGATTTAAATGGTTAGTACGAAGTATTTAAGTTAAGCATGACGGGCCACACCCGTTGTGACACCTGTGAGGCCAGCTACCCAATAGGTCGTGGGTTCGGTTCCCATCCAGAAGAAATAATTTGTATGCATGGACATAATCTGTGTATCTATCTTGTTTCTGAGTGTTATTTACCTATTCAAGTAAGTATGTATTTCTTTCCACAAAAATTAGGTAAGTACCTATGTATTTGTACGTATCTATCTGTCTGATTGTCATAGTCTGGTTACCATGGTCCAGGCTCTACCTCGTTCGTTTGGGAGTCAAAGTCAAAATATCTTTATTATGTATAGACCCCACGGAGGCACTTAGACTAAAATCATTTTTACAAACTACCATAGGATCATAACGCAACCGCTTCTGAGAAGATCCGGCGCTTGTGTTTTTTTGTCATGTTTTTTAAAACAATTGTGTGAATAGTTTTACAAATTATATATACTTACATAAGTAGCCTTAAAATTCTAAGCTTGCATGAGTTCAGAAATTCAAGCCCACACAGTCAGAGCAGATGACTGTGTATTGACGTTCCCGGGATATTATATTTAACAAACTACATGAAGTTATTAGTACATTAACAAGGTAGAAATTCTTTAGATAGATACGTGGAATTAAGAAAAAATACGAAGATATCGTTATTTTTTGTTCTGAGCATTATCAGGGGAATTAAACCATAAGTTGACTAACATGAGGATACTTATGAAAATTAACCTGAAATGTAGTTACATTTGAAGTCTCTACCGATGGCCCGATCACAATAAATTAATCTTTACATGTATGTCACGTTACAAATCAAAAATTGTTAACGACTTGCACTAATCATCGCTACAATAAAATTCATTCATTCAGTACATTTAATGTTTAACTTCATCTTTATTATCTGGCTACGAACAAGAGTTTTGAATTAAGCATGAGTTAATACAACGCGATTTTTTTGTAAAAAGCCAACCGAGGGAAGAAGAATCATTATACCTTTTAAATTATGTATGCAATCGACATTACCCGCGACCGGGCGACCGGTGGTTGGCATCCGCTGCCCATAAACGCACTCCTGGCTAGCTAAACAACTTTACTTTCATTTACATAATGCCACCGATTATATATTACAGGACTGTAATATACGTCTCACGAACTATCATTATGGCTGGGAGTAAAAATAATAAACCACATAAAGGCACATAATAATCAGGTTTAAAAAGATTGTTGGTGAGTTTATAGATAAAAATTTAGTAGCTACATCGTACAGGCTTACTTATAATTTGAATCAAATACAAACAAAAACGCAAAATTGGGCAACCAGCTCAATAGCTACCTTTTTAAAAAGTTATCCAAAGTTATTGTAACAAAAGACCGATTTTTCCAAACTGCTATATACTGCCCTATTTTGAGCACGATTGCCGATAGAATGGATTCTATCGGCAATCGTGCGTTCTGAAATTTTAGCTGAAATTTTGAAGCAATGATTCAGATTATTATACTAAGCAATGATACCTGTCACTAATAATAGTAGGTATTATACCCAATTAATTGTAGCTAACTACTAACTAATAAATGTTGTAACTAACGGCTTATGAGTCCTGCCTGGTACCTACTTGAAATAAAGAATTTACTATTAAACCTCAGGAAACCATCAGTTGCGTCCTCGCCTTGGTAGCTTTTTAACTTCGACATCCGAATAGGAAACGCCGCAAATTTTCTACCCAACGTACTTCGACTATAGAATATATTTCTTCAATTTCTTTTATATGATCTAAGCCAGAGTTCCCCAAACTTTTTTGTGTCGTAGACCACTTGCCATGTTTTTCCGTGTTGGGTAGACCCCCTACTTACCGAACCCTAGCTAGCTACTGATATTATATTTGATAAAGGAATTGCTTTTTCAATGAAGTAATCCTTTAAAATTTAAAACATGAAATATTGATTCACCTTTAGTGTCGGTTATCAAAGTTCTTGCGAAGAGCAGTTCTTCGTAGATTTCTTGATTCATAATAAAACGAACATATGCCATATATAATATTTTTTTTACTTCATAGGTAATTTTATAAATAATGTATATGTCTTGATATTATAAGATAGTATGATGTAAGTAAATAGGTACTATCAGTGTATGTGTTGAGATCCACTATCGTGGACCCGAATTTTCATTTCATGGACCCCCAAATTTTTTTTCGCTGACGAAATTTTTTTTTTTTTAGACCCTTTGCAGGTTGTCATAGACCACTAGGGGTCGATATAGACCACTTTGGGAATCACTGATCTAAGCCAACGTACTACTTACACAGATGCGGCGATTGTAGTGTAATATTATATTAGGTCAGAGAGTTGATGAATCAACTTTTAGATAAATTACCAAAATACCTACCTATATTTTCGCCTTTAAGTCCTAAAATTCGTTATCCGAAGATTAAATAGGCTATAATGGCCTTTAGGATTTTTTTGGCAGTCGTAACTGCCACTTAAATACTTTACAAAATACGAGTACATATGAAAATAATAGTTTATTTTCATCACACAGTAATTTTATCGCAGTGGGAGCTTCGATCATCAGTATTCTATAGTATAAGAGTGGGAGTAGCAATATCACAACATGAACTTAGGCATATTTCCTTCAAAAATACTTTTGTCGGCTTAAAACGTAGCACGTATTAGTTCTACTGACTACCACTATTACCACTGGTAATAAGTTTTGTGAAGAAAATTTAGTCGGTATGACTGGTATCTTCCTAAGTAGGTAATAAATAATATCAGCCCTTGTTTATGTCCCACTGCTGGGCACGGGCCTCCCCTCAAGATGAGGGGGCTTAGGCCATAGTCCACCACGCTGGCCAAGTGCGGGTTGGCGGACTTCACACGTCATTCGAGAGCTAGTTAGGCTTTCTCAGACATGCAGGTTTCCTCACGATGATTTCCTTCACCGAAAGCTAGTAACAATCACACAAAGACGATTCGCACATGATTAATTAAAGAAATCAGAGGTGCGAGCCGGGGTTCGAACCTGCGCACCTTGTTTCCAAGGCAAGCGCTCGCCCACTGAGCTGTTACCGCCCTTAAGCCTAAGTAGGTACTTACTAAAATTTCTGGGGATATCCAACACATACACAACACACAAAACATACATACACACAGGCATACATACATACATAGTACATATTAATCAAAATAAGCTATTTAGGTAGGTACTGCTTAACCAAATTCCAGAAGATGGAAAGTGGTGATTCAGTGTTTGTTCAGCTTAATGCCGTCAGCAATATAGACAAATTCGCCATAAGTCCCGGTCCTTTATCCGCCAAAAGGTACCTACAGCCACTATAATTATATTTGCATTAGCAACTTACTGCACAAACACATTTATATGGCTGCCGTTCTCTGTAAAGTGTGGCCCTGCTCCCTAGTCGGACTACTCCAGTTTTCTGGGTTCCGTAACCTGGGTGAAAAAGTAAGCCTTATGGTGTAACTTCGTCTACTGTCTGTTACACCGACATATTTTAGCAACTTCTAATGCTCGATCTATCGATTTGAATTTGGGAATAGTTTTACTTAGATACCCAACCTCATCCACTACATAAAAAAAAATCATTGGCTTTTGAATAGGGACCGAAATGGGGCGTCGAAATTTTAGAATGAGTCTACTTAGGCACTATAATCTAGTGAGATGAGAAAGTAGTACTTAGTAGAGGTATCATATAAAGGGGCTTTATTTGTTCATAATGTATCTCTCTATTTTATATTACGTAATTATTGATTTAAAGTTAAAATACATACTTACTCATAAACAAATATTGTGCTTCCTCATATCTCCAGGTTTGTGGAGGGGAAATCTGAAATATTTACAGGTAGTAAATAGGAATATACAAATTATAAAATATAATGCTTTTGCTATCTGTGATAATAATGAATAGCAAACGAACTTATAAGTCATAACAAAGTACGGAACGCTCAGTGCGTGAGTCCGATTTGCACTTGACTGTTTTTTTTAAATGGGTGTGTCCAGTTGTCCACGTTTTGTTCCCTATCTCGAGTCTAACAATATGTACTTAGAATGTTATCTACCAAAGACATTTAAGTACATTGAATCTCTTTGATCATCCAGTCAGTACCTTGTGGGTCGACAAAGCTATTTCGTAATAATACTCCGTGCACGCTGTGCTTCAGTCGTGAAACGTTAAATGGATGTCCAGACGCGAAAGACCTCGACTGTCATAAATCAGTGTTTACGACAACACGACCGCCCACTTGGGCTATCCTACGGGATAAGCACTTAGTAGAATATACCCCTATAATATGAAAACTAATGGTAGACTATAAATCACTATAATTTAGTGCATGCATTACATGTAAAGTTTTAAAACTTAGATATTCACAACTATTTGACTATCATATACTTACCTACTTAGTATAATCATATACTTACGAGAATAACGATACGAAAAATATTTATCATGGCAAAGAACTAGCCCGTTTTACCGGTCGGATAAGACCTAGAGTTCAAGTTTTTGTGAACCGATTCACGGTCATTATGCCTTGGCTATAAGTAGCTAGCTAGTAGTAGCTACAGTGTATTATATATACTACCTAATACTTGTACTCTTACTATAATAATATGATAATACACATGTGTTTACAATTTCTATTTTATTCATAAAAGTCATATATTTACAATATAATATTTTTATTTATTTTGTATTACCAGTAGTCGAAA
The DNA here is from genome assembly GCA_911728495.1 of Furcula furcula. NCBI lineage: Eukaryota > Metazoa > Arthropoda > Insecta > Lepidoptera > Notodontidae > Furcula > Furcula furcula. Next base: position 9,851,746 of record OU452256.1, on the reverse strand, counting down.
GACGTCCACTGCTGATCAAAGGTCTTCCCCTTACAAGATAGGGTTGCCATAATCTCCACGCTTGGCAGGCGTCTTGGGGATTGCAAATACAGTGTTAGAAATCCTGACCGATCGCTAAGCGCATCGATATACTATCTCTTAAGGGTGTCGGTGTCACAATACAATCTAGGTATGCCTAGATTATTATGTAGTATACGGTATACCCGTTCGAAGCCGCTGCGGGTTGCTAATTATGTATAAGTATAAATAACATAAAAAAAAAACTTATTTTTTGGATATCTCATTAATATTTTTTTCTGATTTATACCAGGAATACGAATATTACCCATAAAAATAGGACATAACCTACTTTACGATTAGGTACTTATTTTTTTTTCCATCTATCGTCAGTACAGGTCCCGATCTGTGTTTAATTGTACGGAAGACATATTCTTATCCTAACAGTAAGATAGATCGAACATCGTATCTAAATCTAACGCTGTGGAATTGCCTACTCTAAATTCGGCCCCAACCTGTCTCAGAGTGCATTATATTACGTACGTACACAAACAACGCTGTTATTCAATCTCTAGACGTCAAATTCTTGAGGTTGACGACCTTGCCAAACGAGATTCACTTGCATGTTTAAAGCCGCTCGTACGCTGATATTTACGCCATTATACTCGATCAGATGCGTAGCAAGTGAAATATCAGTTAAATAATTGTCTGTAACGGTGGAATGTGACGTGGCAGCCAGTGTCTCCGTGGTACACAATCAGTTCAGCTGAGTTTCACTCCGAGTATTCGCGCTGTTACTTTTACAACGCGCTGGCGCACACGACAACGTTGTTTTCCTTAGACAATTGTCTTCATATCGTTGATGGAAATATTGGACTTTCCAATCAACGGACGGTATCGCACTTTAGGGCACATGACTTTTAATATGCTTTGAGAAACTAAATGGCATTTTCGAAGTTATAGAAAACACAATCAATTACCGTCTAACGTTAGCAAATACGTATTACGTATACGTTCGATCTAGTATAATCTGGATTAAACACTAATGCCAATAAAATAACTCTACCCCTGGCTAAATATATCAGCAACGCGCTAAATGTCTGACATAGTCGATCGTGCAGCCCATTTTAATAATAGATATAATTGAGCTTAAGTTGCTTTTAATCTAAGCTGGCGCCTTGCCCTTAGGCACTAGGTAGGCTATTGTATAGTCCTCACTTGCGGCCTAATGATGATTTGGGCAGGTCACCAGTCACTATATAGTCTAGGGTAGAGTCCGAATCTGCAGCGTCAGCGTGTTCTAAACATGTTCCTGCCCGTTAATAGATTAGTAGATAGAGTTCGACCTCCTAATAGTTATGTAGGCAGGTTCCTCAACCACTAGATGGGCTAGTGTAGAGTCCTAGCCCACGGTCTAATCTAGGCAGATTCCCTAGGCTAGTGCCCGGACAGACTCTGGTCAGGTCCAAACGGAGTGCCTGAGTCTCTCCATAGAGTGACGGCCACCAAGAAGGTTTTAGTGGGTAAAAATCCCACATAATGCTGTCGGGGCAGAAACTTTCTAAAGGTTTCTTCCAAAAAAGTCTCTCTCTAGCAAAGAAAAAGGTAGTGTAGTCTCTAGACTACACTACCTTTTTCACTAGCTTTTTTTTAACTCTAGTCAAAGCCCACGGCCTAATAGTGGTCGAAGCAGGTCCTTAAGTCACTAGGAGCCCGAACCCGCGTCTATTGTGGTGTTCTAGGTAGGTTCCACAACACTAGTCAGGCCGGGATAGAGTCCGAACACACGGCAAAATGGACATCTTGAGGGATTCGTCAGCCACTGGACAGGTTAAGGTAGAGTTTGTATCAGATTTGCATTCGAAAGACTAATCTTTATCTATCATTCTCAACATTTCAGTATAAACTTTTATATCACAACATTCCTAAGCACAAAGAAAGAATACAAAGCTACCTAGGTAGTACCATATTAATGAGATTACTGATTCTGTGTAGCTGACACAAAAGAACCGGTTGAATATTAGTGCTATAATTTATAAGGATCTACATCTAAAACAAAATGTTTGTTCCCATTTTTAAGCACACTTAACACAAATAAATCCAAGATGACCGCCATTTATCTAAACGATAACGCTTACTAAAATATTATGCATCGCATTCCCTTTAAGGAAGTCTCTAATTCACTCCAAAGATTACGTAGACAGCTTCGTGGAACCAGATCGTGACTTTAAACTTATTATACGAATCAAAGTACAGAGCGCATTGTAGGCAGATTTGGTGCGAAAATAACGGTGTGTGGACACGGCGCGATCCGACAATCGTACGAGAAAACGATCTCAGAGGTCAACGGTACCGTGTAATGTTATCTTTAAATCACCTCCAAATCCACCCGTAAAGAGGAGCCGAGACGGCAGCTTTGTATCCACTTCGGTGCAGATAGATCGGGCGGGATAAAGAATTATAAAAATTAGTAACGCGATTTATCTACGCCGATAGGGACAAATGCCGACTGCCCCAGAAGTGGATTAATATTTTAGAGTGTATGTGTGTAATTTTAACATGCTATGTAACCCACCTGCTTGACGGATGTTTGTTGTATGTTTGTCATCCTCGGAGTCGCCGCCGTACCTACTCAATGGATGCTTTAGGGCCCACACCCTGAACGTCCAGTAACTCCAAACGATTATTAGGATATCTAATGATGATGTAATGATAATAAATTTTCCTATGAAAATCACACGAGAACATAGCCCGCGGGTAACTTACTTTTAGGTATAATTATAGTTAATTCACTGAACTCCTTCTAAACGGCTGGCCCTATTTTGAAGATTTGTTATGTGTGTTTCAGTTGAACCTACAATCAGATTCTAGGATTTCTTATTTATTTTTAGGGCAGCACATCGTCTGCCAGGCCCGCTAGTAATTTTAACTTCATTGTGTCATTGTATCAACATTAAAAAAATCCTATAAACTTGATGGTTATAAATAGAAGATTATTTGAAGACATAATTTTATCTTATGCTTATTCAATTGAAGTTAACAGACATTGTAACTTGAAATAGGAATATAGTTTACATCCATAGGTATGCTACATAATAGATTGATAATCTAAAATATTAGGTAATAAGTTAGATTACGCTAGGTTAGTTAAAACCCCTTCGGGCTTGACGGGATAGTATAGAGTTTCTATCATCGATTCTTTACACATTTTCGTCCTACTCTCTTAACATTATTTATTATTTAATATTGATCATGCATGGCTTCTGACTTCTTGATACGATAAACTCTGTTTTATAATTGTCGGTCAATCTTCCTTCCTTTCTCAGTAGGTACTAGAGTCTAACTCTTGCAGGTTGCAGGTAACCGGTGGATGCAAAAAGCCAATTCTCGTTCATTGTGGTGTTCGAAGGGGGAGGCCTATATTCAGCAGTGGACGTCTTCCGGCTGGTGATGATGATAATGATCACTTGAGTCTGTCCACTACTATACCGTTACATTATATAACTTTAGTTATTTATCTAACAGAATATTGAAAATTACACGTCGCTACAGCGAACGACGCGACGTTGTCGTAATAAAACTTAAGTGATGCGTCCTCACGGCCCTAACATTCGCAAGCGGACACATAAAATGCAAGCAACAATCCGCTTTTTCATTCCCGGTAACATAAAATAAAACAACAAAGAATACCAAATCGGTTAAGTTAGGACTCCTAGGAGGTGCAAGGCGACTGTCTGAACCGGTTTCGCCGGAGATTCTTTGTTTGGCTATCGCAATGTCGAAACGTCTCGACTCGAGTCGCGTTGGACATCTCGACGGTAGAGTAATGCTATATTATATGCTTCCAGAGATAAAGAGACGACTACGGATGCGACTGCAACGAGACTCGGGTAGCTGAGGGCCCCGGCGGCCTGATGGCGGTAGGAGCGGTGGGCGCTCTGCTGCTAACGGCGGCACTGACCGCATTTGCAGCCGCAAACGCAGCTCGCTTCGGAGATCGCCTCGCGCCGCGGGTCCCTGCCGCCTACGCCCCACGCAATGCCCCTTCTTCACAACACATCGCCGATACAGAATATGACGAAATATATGATCAAGATAATGAGGAGCAGAACCTTTCTGTTGACGATGACGAAGCGCAACCGGAGACTGAACCTCCGCGGCGCCGGCCCGCTCGCACTGAAGCGCACAGATTAGAAATGAGCACCGAATACTTCGTCATCCCAGAACGCAGTTCATCAACGTCACCGATTTCGACGTCGTCCACCGCCGCACCGACCCCGCGACCGAACATAACCCTTCCATCGACACCGTCGCCGTCACCAGTAGGAGCTTTGAGACCTGAATCCTGGGCGGTCCCCGTTCTGGCTCTAGCTTGCGTTAGCATGGTGACCCTCGGAGGTTTCGAAGCGTTCGTAATATGGGGCGCTAGACGCAAGGCACCGAGCCACCGCCACCTGCTCCTCGGACAAGCTTTGTTATTCGGACTATTTTCATGTGCCGCTACCGCCGCGTTGTTCGCGACCACGCCTACTAAGTTCGCGTGTGGGGCAATTCGATTCGGAACAGGTGTCGCATACGTGATTGTGTTTGCCTCACTTCTCGTGAAGTGCGTTTTCCTATTGAGTTTGAACGGTGGAGTGTACCTGCCGGCAGCGTACCAGGGACTTCTATTATTTTTCGCTGTAATGATACAGGTGGTAATAGGCGCACAGTGGTTGGGCGGCTCGCCGCCAAAAGTAGCCCCCAGCGAGGGGCGATGTGACATTCAGCTATCAGATCTACTCTTGTCGCTATGTTACGCGGCATTTTTAATAGCAGTGGTATGCGGAGTAGCGTTACGGTCGCGCGGTATACGCGACAACTACCGCGAAGCAACGCACATAGCGGGTGCAAGTGGGGCGACGGCCGCCGTTTGGGTATGCTGGGTAGCGGCAGCGCTCGGTGCCCCCGAGCGCCACCGCGACGCTTGCGTGGCTGCGGGCCTACTGGCCACTTGCGCTGTGGTGTTTGCGCTGATGTTCGCGCCGAAGGGCCGGCGGCTTGCGGCACTAGGACGCGAGGGCCGATGGGACGCGGACCGTGAGGAAGGCCTGAGCTCACTGGGCGCCGGCGGCTCGGGTTACTCCCCCTCGTTCTTCCACTTCAAGCCGGTAAAGTACGGCATGGTATCGGCGGCCGCACCCGTGCCGCCCCCCGCGCTGGACCGCAAGGAGCCGCCCGCTCAGCCAGCCGGTTAGTTAAGTATCTACAATGCGCTACTAGTGAGGACTAGCGCTTCCACGCACGGATTGACTGCAGGAGGGTGTTCTGTTCGCAGATCTGTATGGAGCGATGTTTGCGAGCTCGCCGCACCCGCACTCACGCGTCTACCCATCGCCGCACTACCCATTGCACCCCCTAATGCACTACCATTACAACTATCCGCCTTATCCTTACCTGCTGCCGCCAGGTAACTGTACTCAAACACATTGGCTTGCAGTGTTACAAGCACTATAATTAGGTACACGTTACACCTACGTAGTATAATTAGTGTTCTTTGCATAGAACATTAACCCTGAGAAAGCAGTTTAAAGTTTCCATTTCTCCGAAGTAACTACTCCGTTAACTGTCATTTGTCCATATCACACTTTTTTTTATCCATACATAACAAGTGTTTGTTTAGTCGCATTCTTTGAATAGATAGATACTATTTTTATGAAAATTAATAGTTAGTTCCACCAACGGGCCAAGGTCGATGCAACTAACAATGTAATTATGTCCACAGGCGTGATGGTGGGTCCCGAGGAAGGCAACGTGTATACGAGCGTGGAGCCCACCTTCAGCAGCAACCCCAACGTGTTCTTCCAGCGCACGGAGCCGCTGCACGTCGGCATGATGTACTGAGCCCTGGCAATCCATAGTTCCGCAGAGAACACTGGCATTTGGCAGCAAAAGATCAACATACCGAACATGTGACGATATAATTGTCTGCTGTGGCGTAAATTGTCCTACCTATAAACGTAAATCTATACTTATAATAAAACTGTAACAGGTCCAATTCTGTACTTTGATATATTTAAAAAAATATTTTTGGAGGGCATTCTATAACCGATAGGTACTTAGTGAAGCCATATCTGTAATTTTTTTTTTCATTTTTGTCTGTATCATGCCGCGCATCACGCCGAAACTACTGAATGGATTCAAACGAAACTTAGCATGATTTAAGTTAATACTACGAGGTAGGTCATAGTTTCGTTTCGTTTCGAGGTAGGGCATACTTTTTCTTCCGTAATTCAGTACAATTCCCTTGGGAGAGGGGAATAAAATCAAAATGTTATTTGGTTATACTTACGCGTGGTCCGATTTTATCCATTTTTCATTATAATTATAATATTAAGGAGACACTCATAGACAGTTATCTAATGTTATTATCAATGTTTGGCAATCGATCAGGCTAAGCAACGTCAGGTCATAACATAGATGGGTGACCGTTTAATGCCATTTGAACTAAGTGTCTCTGCGTCGGAGGGCAAATAAAAAGCGGTTCCCAGTTTTGAACCGACTTTAAAAAAAGGAGGTTAGGTATGTATTCAACGCGAATTTATGCTATTAAAAATTTGGATAACGTAAAAAGAACGCGAGCGGAGCTTTGCGGGTCAGCTAGTACTTAATATATTTGATGATGTCTGCGTTCAGATGTATCGATAACTTGCTCCTAGCACCCGTAGTTCTTATCAAGATTATCGCATAATCTTGATCATTAGTTTATGTGACGTACTTAGGTACTTACTTAATCTTGATCGTAAATTGCAAAATCATTTTTTTTCATCCTAAACTACGCGGCGTAAATCGACGTAATGAATTCGTAAATTTTACTGAACAATTTTAGTGGCGACCACGAACCGGAAGACGCAGCGTATGCAGGCCTCCCACTAGGTGGACCGACGACATTGTTCGCGTCGCAGGAAACCGGTGGATACAAACGGCAAATTGTCGTTCATTGTGGCGGTCTAAGGGGGACGCCTTTGTTCAGCAGTGGACGTCTTCAGGCTGGTGATGATGATGATGACTGAACAATTTGTATTTTTTTAAACAACTTGCCTGGTTGACAGATCTTGCTTTCTATCCATCTAAATAAAGTAACATCTAGAAAAAGATGTTAGGTACTTTATTTTAAAGATTATACTTGGTCAGTCTAATTAATGGGAATTGGTAGGGCTATCAGCTATCATAGAGGTCTATAGATTAATGTTTTTCTGACCGATAATACGACGAATCTTTGATGTGCCCGCGTAGACGGTGGTCCACTGACTTTATTTATAGTGTATTATCAATGCACTGATTTTACTCACACAATCCGATGACTGACACAACCGAGCTTAGGCACATTTTTACTTTTCTGAAAAAATGTCCTAACTATAATCCAAACATGTAATATAGTTTTTCTTAGAGGTGCACTTTGCTTCGGATTCGAACCTGTAACCTCCGGGTTGTAGAGCAAGCGAAGGCTACAAAACTTTAGGAAGATTCGTCTGAAAGACGGTGGCTTTTCACATGAACTATCCCTTTTCTGCTGTAGGTGATACGGTAAAATGCTGTAGGTACGGTAAAAAGTGTTCTGTAAAGGCAGGCTACAAAGCAAATTCCTAACTTTGTGTTGAAATCTGCGATCATTTACATTTGACGCATTTATTAACTAGTCAATTATATTTATATTTCTTATCACTTTTAAATAGTGGCTTTACATGGCAGCAGATAATTTCTTTAAAAGAAGATAAAATGGACTATTAAGTGAAACAAAGGCTGTTTTGTGATTTTATATTATATCCAACCCACCCTAATGAAATTGAGGAACAGCTAATAGAATAAGTTACTATAAGTAATAGAATAAAAACCATTTAATTGTAGGTCTTCCTTTTGCAAACATGTAAATAAAACTATACAATGTTTTCGAGTCTTTTATTTTAAATTATAAAATTATTCTAGTATTTCATTTTATTTTAACACTTAAATTATTACATAATTTAGCACACATGCCCCTGACTGTGGAAAAAGGACAATAATGAAACATACAGTGCACCACTCACTCGCATGATTGCCATCTATCTTTTTTTGAGGTAACAATTTGATGTATTTACAAATGGCAACATTCCTTATCCAGATGCAATAGTTCACTTGGTTCCGGTAGAGAGCAGGGCCAGGAGTCCGGAGGCAGCTGTGAGGGAGACAATGTAGTTACTGTGCATAGAGTGAAGGAATATTCCTTATAAAACGTGTTACCAAATACCCCATATAAAAATAAATATTATTATTTTCACTGATGTGTAAACCCTATTTCAGTAAAATTAAAAAGTAAACTACGCAGAATGTACTACCTAATTCGCAGAACGACAAAAATTTTAAAAGACCTAACTATACTAGGATTGACAAAATGTTTGGCTTTGATAATTCATTATATTTTTACGGGGTATTTTGTAAAATTATTAGAGCAAAGCTATCCCTGAACGCTTTTTTTTAATATTTCTCTTAGTATTAGTGGAATATGATTTATTCCAAAATCAAACCCAAATATAGAAAAGTATTATTGAGTAAAAACCCAATGGTTTTGAAAAAATATGGGTGAATACAAAATGACTTAATTTTACTTGTTCATTTATTAAAATACTTTTAAGTAATCTTCATAAATATTAAAATACTGATACAAGTATACAAATCGACATTAAAAGATTTCCTAGATTATAAAAAATAATATAGACACTAATAATATTATGAGCACAGTTAAATCAATAAATATGGACAACTGATCAAATCAAGTTTTATAACTATTATTAGTTTACTTTTTTCACCTAGTTTCATTGCTATTGGAGGGAGACTCTAGTTCCTTGTCATTAAAGTTCAGAAGTTTAAAGCCATTAATCTAAAAATTGGCCAGGGTTTATAAAGATTACCCAGCTACATAATTTCAGATTAGTTCAAGTTACATAATATTTAAAAGGATACACTGTGGGTGTGAAAGTGCGCAGAAGGTAGAAGCTGCTGAGGATCACAATAGTCAGGAACAATGCATTGTTGTAGAAAATTGAGTAAGTAGTGGCTTCATAGTCGGCTACTTCATTCTTTTTCCACAAAATCCTGAAATCAAATAATATTTAAACCACAAAATGTTATATCCTTAGGTATGGGTACATGCGATTAATTACTAAGAACTATCCTTGACATTAAAATGAATACGAAACTCAAAGTTACCTCTCATCCTTCTCCTTCCTGCTCATCTTCTTGTCGTCGGCGAGTTTGCGCGACATTTCGCGGGCGACGGCATCCTCACGGCGCACTGCAACGCGATGTTTCAGCTGGAACTTGGTGTTGCGGTAGGCAAGTGCCAACAGCCAGGTGCTAGCTGCCGTCACCATCGCGAACCATGCCAGAGAAGTGCTCACCTCAAGAGCATGCACCCGCCAAAACAACCCTGCGAACAAGAATTTGTTTATCTAGAGCACTGTTAAATTATGCCTGATTTTCATTTATAAATGTGTTTAGGTTACTTTTTATTGAAACTTTAGACCACTATTCATTCATAATTCATCAAGAAGGCTGCCAAAAAGGTATATTTCCAATTTTTTAGAATAAAATGTGGCACGTACTGTCAACTTTCACACACTAGTAAATGTGTATTTTATGAATAAATCAATATATTTAATTGAGAAATTATAATCTCTGAAGACTAATGGTTTACTTACATATGGGAATAGCAGACACAATAAAAGCGTTCCCGTAAAACAAAGCTGATGACTTCGTCGACACATTTCTGCTGAAATCTTGAAGAAGTAACTCCTCTTCCTTAGTGAAAGCTTTGGTAACCTTGCTCGACATCGTTGTTATTTGATTAAATTATTATTATATCAACACGAATATGCTTTTTCTTGTAGCTGCGATATGATTTTCTTTCAAATATCTGCCTCAGCTGGTTATGCGCTGGCGAGCGAAAGCGAAACGTCGTGGAAACGTCAAATGACATGTAAGCAACGTGTCAAAAATATTGCAAGAATAAAAATATGAATTTGGTTTAATTAACTGTGGCAATAATCATACCGAATTCAGTGATTAGAGTAACGTTAATTATTTTTATAACGTTGCCGTAACCTTGAAAGCGTTAACGTTATTAAAAAATATAGTTACCTTGAAAATGCATGATTAAATATATTGATATAACCGTACACAGAATATAACAAGACATCTAGCTAGCGTCCCCCGATAAGGACAGAAAATAATCATTCGTACACATAACACACGTTAAGCATATTTATTCAAATGCGCCTAATATGTAGTTTAAACTCAGGGTAATTAGAATGGAGTTAGTATCGCGTCGATTCCCCGAACTAATTTTTCGTGGCCCATTTGCGGGGTGCGGGAGGCGAAGTAAACACACACAGATACAATTTCACGCATACCCACACTATAATAAACTCGCAACACATTCAAAAAAATACGCACCCAATTATAGAGTAACCTGAACATATGAACAAAAATTTGGCAAAGGGGTTAAATGCATTATTTTCTTGCGCGAATGAGAAAGAAAGTGCCAGCTCTCTATTGGTTTCTTTCTCTAAGGATATAACCATAGATATAAAATATTTCACTACGTTCAAGAAGATAAACCAATGAAAAATTGAAAATCAAACTATAGCGAGCCTATAAGTGTGTGATAACATTTTATGAATAACACCGCAAATCTATGAGATAACATTAGCGTGGGAGGGAGAAGTTCTAATCATATACAAACTGCACGAGTGCAACAGAGGCAGAGATAAAAAATTTTTTTTTTATTCTGCATCACTTTGACGTTAGCCACTGCTACGCTGCCTGTGAAGTTTTATCTTGTGGATTATTATCCGTGGATATTTGCATAGGGAAATATACGAATTAAATAAAACGTTGTTTTATTGTACAGTAGTAATTATTGGAATATATGACAAGACTTGAGTAACAAAACGTGTCGCTAAGCAACTACAACTACCAAAGACGTAAAAACATAAACACTATAAAAAGGTTGTATGTCTTCACACCCACGATACTTTTTAGAACTTGGACAAATCTTGAAGTCCAATTCTATTGCTTAGCATGTTTAGTCTTGGACCAAATAATGGCTTTGTAAACATATCTGCTAATTGTAGTTCTGAGGAGACTTGTTTGACATCAAAGTCCCCATTCTGTATACATTCTCGAATGAAGAAATATTTTAGCTTGATATGTTTCGTTCTCCTATGAAACTCGTACGGCGGGTTCTCAGACAATTTAATTGCAGACTCATTGTCAACATAAATTGTCGGTTTTTCATTGACATCTGTTAATTCTGTCATTTCCTCCAGGAGGTCTTTAAGCCATAACGCTTCTCGCGCAGTTTCAGTCAAGGCTACAAGTTCTGCTTCCGTTGACGAGATTGCTACCGTTGGTTGTTTTTGGCTTTTCCACATTATGGGACCGGAGAACAGGAAAATCATCCCTGACGTAGAATGGCCAGTAGTTTCATCACCACCAAAATCAGCGTCACTAAAACATATTAGCTTCTTGCCCCAGCTTTTTGTGAAGACAAGTCCTTTGTCTAAAGTACCTCGAAGGTATCTAAAAATTCTTTTCACTCTCATTACATCAAGCTTGGTAGGACTTTCTAAATTTCTTGATGCAACGCTTACAGCGTAACTTATATCTGGTCTTGTAGCGACCATTAAATAAGCTAAGGCTCCCACAGCTTCACGATAGGGAAAATGCGAATCTGAGTTTTCATCTCTTTCTTCGATTTTGCCAACTTTAACTGTTGGAGTTGGAGCGGATTTGCAGTTAGCCATCCCAAATCTCTCAAGTATCTTTTTTGTATACGACCTTTGCTTTAAAGTGATAGTTCCTTCTTTGGTTTTATTTATTTCAAGTCCAAGAAAATAAGAAGCTGGTTTTGTGGTTATTCTAAACCTATGTTTCAGCTCTTCAATGAATTTTCTTCCAACATTTTCATTAGTTGAAGCCACCAAACCGTCATCTACGTAAAGAGCAACCAAGACTTGCTTACGTATGAAAAGACAAGGATCTTTTGTGCTTTGCTTGAATCCAGAATTTGTAAGATACTCTGTTATACAAGAGTTCCAGCATAGAGGAGATTGCTTAAGACCGTAGAGACTTCTTTTGAGTCTGCACACTCTCTTAGTGCCGTCGTCATATCCCTCTGGCTGTTTCATGAAGATTTCTTCTTTCACTGCACCGTTTAAAAATGCAGTTGATACGTCGAACTGTTGTAGTACCAGATCTTCTCTAGCTGCTATTCCCAAAACAGCTCTGATAGTACTGAGGCGGGCTACTGGACTAAAAGTCTTCTGATAATCCACACCTGGTTTTTGTGAAAATCCCTTTACTACCAATCTGGCCTTAAAACGCTCAACAGTATCATCTGGATTCTTCTTAATTTTGTATACCCACTTGCATGACAGTGGTTTACGGCTCTTAGGAAGGTCGACTATTTCCCAAGTGTTCATTTCATTCAATGATCATTTCACTCTGCATAGCCTCTAACCATTCTGATTTATTTTTGCTATTCATAGCATCTTTAAACGTTTGAGGTTCTGTTTCATTATGTATGTCAGTAACAGCCATTACATAATCCTCAAATCTTTTTGGAAACTCAATCTGAGTTCTATCACGAAGATTGTATCTTGCTTCCTCTTCTTGAATCTGCACAGATGGATCAACATCTATGTCAGCATCTTGATCTACATTTGGTTCATTAAGACTATCCTCTATATTTTCATCAATCTCAGAGGTGTCATAAAATAACTCGTGGTTATTTTCTGTTCCATTTTGCATATTATTTGCTGTTGTAGAGCTTACATTTTGTTCTGTTCTTTGCCCACTGGCGTTTTTATTTGTATTGTCTTTAAAATATATTTCTATTTCTTCTTCACTTTCAATATCATTCGATTGTTCGTGATTATCACACTCTTCGAAAGGAATGGAAGTAACATTTTTATTATCTTCATAGAACATTTTCTTCAAAATACGAACATCTTTAGATATAATTACTTGTTTCTTCGACGGAACGTATATTCTAAAAGCTTTTGATACTTCCGAGTAACCGGCAAACATTCCAGGGATTGTCTTTGAAGCGAATTTGATTCCATTTCTTCCTTTCTTAAGAATGAATGTTTTAGCACCAAATACATAAAGATGATTTACGCATGGTTTTCTACCTACCCACCTCTCGAATGGTGTTTGGTTGCCAATACTTTGATTGACGCTTCGGTTTGACAAATACTTTGCAGTGTAGACCGCTTCTGCCCATAAGCACATAGGTACTTTGGATCCCAACATCATGCATCTTGCCTTTTCTATAAGAGTTCTATTTTTCCTCTCGGCAATTCCATTCTGATGCGGTGTGTATGGTGCAGTTAACCTCCGAGATATACCATTTTTCTTCATAAATGCGTCGAATTTCGAATTTCGGTATTCAGTACCGTTATCACTCTGTAGGCATTTAATTTTGTTTCCAGTGAAGTTCTCTACCTCTTCTTTGAAGTCTATGAATTTTTGTAGAACTTCATTTTTGTTTCTAATGAAATATATTCTGCAGTATCTACTGTAGTCGTCAATGAAGGTTACAAAATATTTGTTGCCATTAAGTGAATTCTGTTTAAATGGTCCACAGACATCACTGTGCACGATCTCAAGACGTTGAGTTGTACGTGAAGTGCTCTTATCTCTTGGCTTGCTAGGTACTCTGCTCAATTTTCCTTCTATGCATATTTCGCATTCTCCTAAGGAACTATTTTTATTGAAATTTAGCCCAATTAGGCTTTCATTCTTTAGAGCGAGCTTCAAGTCCCTTTCGCCCATGTGACCCATTTTAAAGTGCCATTGTTTGATATCATCCGACTCATTTTTCTTTGGCTCATCATCCGACTCATTGTCCTTTGGCTCATCGTAACTACATTCTGTAGCATTGGCCCTATGTCTATCAGCATTACCATTCTTGGTATGTAGGTAATATAGACCATCTTCTTCATCTCTTACTGCTAGTATTGTATCTTTATGCTTGTTGTTTTTAATTATTGCTTTCTTCTTTGTAAATAGGACAGTGTATCCCATATCAGTAATCTTTCCAACTGATAGAAGATTAGCAGTCAAGCTTGGTACATATAGTGCATCTGTTACACCAATTTTTCTTCCTTCAATTTCTATTTCTGCATGACCTGACCCTTTTATTTCAGCTGTTTTATCTTTTGAAGCTAGGTTAAGAGTTTTTGAAATATTTTCCATATTGATAAAGAGCTTATCTGAAAATGTCATATGGGATGTGCATCCACTGTCTAGTATCCAGTGCTTTTGTGCTTTATCATTTATTAATTTACAGCTGTAAAGGTTTGTTTCTCTCTTAATTGTTTTCTTCTGCCTATTTTTGGTCTTGTAATTTTTCTTGTCTGTATTTTTATTATTTGACCAGCATTTGGCTGTATCATGGCCTTTCTTTTTACATATTTTGCAAAAAGTATGCAAACATTCTTCGTCATTATTTATAGTGCTAGTACTTGGGATATCACGACGACGTGCATCACTCTCTTCAATAATTTTTACTTTTAACTTTTCCGGATCTGGTAATGAGTCTTGAGATTCAATAGCAGTTCTAAAATTTTCATACTCGTAGGATAGGCTATATAGTATCATTATTGACAGTAGATCACTGTTGATATCAATATCCATATCCTTTAATTTATCGACTGTGTCCATTATCTGCTTTAGGTGCTCACGTACATCATTCCCTTCTCTCAGTTTTGATAGAATTAATTGCTTTAAAAGAGTAGCCTTCCTGACGGGACCCTTACTTGCAAACGTTAATTCGAGAGTTGTCCACACATCTTTGGCATATTCACAGTTCTTGACCTGTTTTAACTCTGATGGTGCTATCAGCAACAGCAGTTCTGATTTCGCCATTTCATCATTATCAAGATCATCTTGTGATGCGCCATCCTTTGGTTTTTCTTTAATGTATTTCCATAGTTTATTTTTAACTAAATATGCTTTTGCATGTATACACCAGGTATCATAATTATCTTTTCCCAAAGATTGCACTTTTACTACTGACATTTTTATTTTCGTTTTTCCCAATTGCAGTTTTATTTAGATAAACATTATTACCTTTTTGCTCTGCTACCATGTGAAGTTTTATCTTGTGGATTATTATCCGTGGATATTTGCATAGGGAAATATACGAATTAAATAAAACGTTGTTTTATTGTACAGTAGTAATTATTGGAATATATGACAAGACTTGAGTAACAAAAGGTGTCGCTAAGCAACTACAACTACCAAAGACGTAAAAACATAAACACTATAAAAAGGTTGTATGTCTTCACACTGCCTCGCGGTCGTCGACACTTTTTTTTCCTTTACACATAAACAAATCACTCACACATAGGTTTTTCTTTCTTGGTTTCATTTTTATCGGACTATGTCGATCTTCTATATATAATATCTTTGGATATAACCCACCTTAGAGGAGATACCACTGGAGAGATCATGATGCGCTAACCCCTCTGCCAAATTTTGTTCATATGGTCAGGTCATTCTTTATTTGTGTGCGTATCTTTTTGAATGTGTTGTGAGTTTATTATAGTGTGGGTATCCGTGAAATTGTATCTGTGTGTGTTTACTTCGCCTCCCGCACCCCGCAAAAGTGCCACGAAAAATTTGTTCGGGGAATCGACACGATACTAGCTCCATTCTAATTACTCTGAGTAACCCACAAAATAAGATGTAAATATAAATCCGTGAAGATGATTTAACCAAAGATACTGAACGTAGTGAAAAATTTTAAATCTATGGATTTAACCATAAAAAGCACGGTCAAATTTTCTACCGATACCACATAACGTGCAATGTTATCTATAAGTACCGTTACTTATCAAGCACACTGCAGCCACCAGTCATACAGGTGCCTCACCCAGTGCTCAAATGTCAACCCGACGAACGACGAGCCACAACAAAACACGCAGCACAGTGTGTTTCTGTCATAGAATGGGCGTGCTCCTTCTTTACGTTCTGTCTTGGGAAAGCTTTGGATCCTTAGGGAGTGTCCTAACTAAAAGCGAATACGCGATCATCGCGCGAACGAACGAACGCGACCATCGCAAGTTCGTGCGAACGAAAAAAATAGTGTCCTAATAGAACGCGAAGCGATCGTCGCGCGAACGAACGACGCGATTGGCCGCGTGGCCAGGGCTACCAACTTGGGAGTTTTTCCATCATGCTATCTCCAGTGGTATCTCCTCTAAGTATAGAATGCTTAAATGCAAGTAAGAACCGTAGGCACAGGTAAGAACATACAAATACATACATATCAGGTACACGACAATAGGTACTATACCGTCAGCTGTATTTATCGACATTTGCGCTTGTGACCTCATATGGTCAGGTCATTCTTTATTTGTGTGCGTATCTTTTTGAATGTGTTGCGAGTTTATTATAGTGTGGGTATGCGTGAAATTGTATCTGTGTGTGTTTACTTCGCCTCCCGCACTCCGCAAAAGTGCCACGAAAAATTTGCACGGCGAATCGACGCGATACTAGCTCTATTCTAATTACTCTGAGATTCTATAGTACTTGTACTGATTTTTGTTCTGTGTTTGGATCCTTGACATTGGCTTAATGTTCTAATGTTCAAAACAATTGCCATTAAAAAAAAAGCTTTGGAAATGATTTGACAGCTAACGTCACATTCGAAATTTAAAAATAAACGTTTTGTGCCTTGTATTGTAAACACTTGTTTGATTCCGTGATTTTGTGGAACTATTCTAAGCAGTTATTGTTTAGAGAAGAAAACAAATACGTACATGGATTTAATAACAAACACAACAATATGAGCCACTATGAATTTGCTATTCCACTACAAAAAGACGAGCTGTTAGAATCCCACGCTGGACAATATCACGTCGAGGATGTCGTGCAACCACGGTTGTTGTTGTCTAAACTTCAAGGTTGGTTCTTGAATATAGTTGTTTTTATAGTTAATTAATCGGCCCAAACACTGGCTTCCATAAGACTATAATATTATAATATGTTTATAGGAACACAACTTGTCTACCTACGTATCTTGGGCAAGGGATCGGCCAGGCAGGTACCACAGTAGTGTCAGATATTCTGCCGCCTAACGGCAATGTTAAACATTATTCTCACATCAAGTGAAGGTGGTAAATTTACTGGGCTCAAGAGGCTTATTGACTTATTCACTTACCATCATTTTATTTTTATTTATTTAGGACAATCAGTAATTGTTACATTAGCACACATAAATTTACAAAATACACTATTTTTTAAGGTGTCCCAACATGCTCTATATCTTTTTTGTTAGTTATAAGTTACCCTATAACTTATAGGTAACTAACAAAAAATAAAAAAAAGTAACAATAATAATAATGGTTCACATGCTATGATAGACTAAATTAATTTAAATTGGATCGAAAAGACTTCAGTATGAGTTTCTTATAACGGGGCAGAGAATCATGCGAACATCCTGTTTGTCTTGGCACTAAATTGATTATAAATAAGATTATGTAATATTTTATTCTTATCATAATTTACAGATGCAGCTCGTGCTTACAACACAGATGGTGTGGAATACATACTAGAACACTTTGATACTTATTTTTCAATTATAGTACATGGTAACAAGCTAGAATGGAATGTTATAAATAAAGGTATATTATGTAGACCACATGTTTACACAATACTCTGACTTATTGACCAATTTTTGAAAATCAAATTTTATGTTTTTTTTTAAAATAAGTTTGATACTGGAACAGGAGTGTAACAGTATATAATTTTTGAAAATATTTCTAGGTTTTGATCATGTACTCAGAGCTGCCAAAAACCTTTGCAATCACCTTGATCTTATATTGCAAGAACAAGAGATTGATGTTGATGTAAGAACAAAGAATCTAAATATTGTCAAGATGGTAATGTATCTGTTTACACAGATCATGAAAACAAAGGACACTAAATTGGCTGCTGATGTAAGATTTTATTTCGTTTTCTTTTTGCTTCTACCAAAATTATATTGCGTAGTCCTATCTATAGTATGATTCACAAAAAAATGTTTGTTAGGTCTACCTTGCAAAAATATTTTTTGTTCACACAAACCAACAACAAATCTGTAAACACAAATACTATGTAGGTATCTGTATTATGTGTGTTAGCCACCCATATTCCCGTATCCTCTAGAATTCAACGAAGCTGACCTTGGGTAAAAAAGGCAAAAAAGCATCAGAGGACGAGGAGTTGTGTGGTTGGACAGAATCTGATAAGCAGGCTGCGCTAGTGACATTGCATCTGGTGCTTCAGCAGCCACTCTCAAGGCTCTGGGATCCTCCTCTAGCTGAAGACAATTTTGTTTCGTAAGTATGATAAACTCAACACTGACAGTTATATGTTGTTTAAATATAGTAGGCTAGTTCATTTAACTGGTATTAAAATATCTATTTTTCAGAATGGTGGCAGATCCATGTTACAAGGCACTAGAAGAACAAATAATAAAAAATAAATCAGTCCGAGAGACTGTGTTCCAAGTTCTGGGTGTTTTAATAAAAAAATACAATCATGGCACTTCATGCCTTATAAAACTGGTTCAGGTAATGCCAGAACCTTATAAATATTTAATTGAAAAAAAAAAATATCTAAACCAATTCATAACGTATGCATAAATCAGTATAGTATAAGTGTGGTTGACTAAAACTTCAAGTAAAGCACAAAAAAAACTATGTTTTTTTATTATTTTTACAGATTCTGCAAATGGTTGAACATGCAGTATCGCCTATATGTGCAGGGGTGGTACAGCTGACTAAAGATTTTGCCCTTGGAACATTTGGCCCCCAAATGGTAATAGTACTGTTACTATTGCATTAAACTATAAGCAATTTTTAAAATACAAACCTACCTAAACCCAAAGTCTGCCAAACCCTTGCGGGGGGGACTTTGTTACTTCTTGCTCCAAAATTGCGATCACTAAACACAAATTCGTGGTTTAATTTCGGTACTTGGGAATAAGTTCATGCTTGTACACACGACGAGACACCTCAATCTAGACTGTTTGGACTTTGAACTATTAGAAGTTGAACGCTGCGAATCCTGGAAGAGTGTGCGATATGTTTTTGTTATTTCGTCCCACTCTGCGCGTGCGGCACGTGGCCGGCGCATGTCGACCAATGCGGCGATACCCAGTCCATGTCTAAAAAATTCTCTGTGTTGTATGTAGCATAGTTATCTTTATATACGTTTTCGAACTTGATGTGCCGCCGTGGCTACGACACAAATATGATAAAATTAAAAATTAAACAATTGGCCGCAGGTCCGCGAAATCGCGGAGGCTCTCGCTTCAACGGAAGATGAGAACGCGGGTACCACCACCGAGCAGAGTGCTGCGAGGAACTGCGGCGCTTTCCTGCTCGAGCTCACCAAAGAATTGCCCAAGGAGATGACCAATGCTATTGCGACTATACAGCCGCACTTGGAGAGTGATGAAGTAGGCCTTTTTAGCATCAGTAACCCTTCAAATGCGGTCCTTTATTTTGTACTATTATTGGGAGACTGTAGCAGAACTGGAATCACCTCAATCCATTGTACATTTTGTTAATTATAATCAGTCCTCTTTCTGACCAATAAAATAAGTAATAATTAAGTGTAGATTATAAAGGTCTAAAATCAACCCAACACTATATTAGTTAGGTCCATGAAGCATGCCAAAAATTCCAGTCGTTAAAAATGGATTACCCTCATAATGTTGTCTTTTGTTTACGCGAATACTACACATTGAAATCAAATCCGTAAAATCCGTTCTGATAAAATCCGTAAAAGTAGTTTGATTTCAATGGCTGTTGCAGTCGTAGACGCTGTACATTGGCGTGATGATGTGCTTCATATTGGTTACAGATTGTGCTAAAATACACATATAGGTTAATTTTTTATTCAGTGTGTATATTTTTATCACGTAATCAGTATCATTATTAGATAATATTTAAACAATAAAAAACATACTTATTTTTTCGCATGTATTTAAGTATCCACCACAAATTTACGGAAATTGTACATATTCGCCATGTGCACGACAGTGATAGAGGTACGGGTGAGGTCACCCTGCGCGACCTCGGCAAGTGACGAACGCGCGTGACCATGATAATTGCACTTACTGTGGATACTTTCAAGTGAAGTTATTTTGATATTTTTGTACCAAAGTGGGTAAAACCAAAAAAAGACATATCTTTATTTTTCAACAATTTATTCAAAATCTATCTAATCTAAGTTAATCTGTATATGTATACAAAGTACCCTTTTTCTGTATAAATTACATTTTGGCTGAACATACAAACACATCTGGGGGTCTAGTACGAGTTCCGATAGTTGACGAGCTAGATGAAACTGTCAGTTTTCTCCATACATTTCACACCAGCGCCCCTAGCGGTAATTATCAAGAACTAGTAAAATGTACGGGCAAAAACGGTCGGTTTGATCGAGCTCGTCAACTATCGAAGTTCGTACTGGTATAGTTGAGTGACCATAATAATTGTTGTGTTAGTCGTACACCCTGCGTATCAGCGTGCTGGGCATGATGTGCGAGGTGCTGAGCGTGCAGTTGCAAGGCGAGGGGCTGTCGGACGAGCAGCGCGCGCAGCGGGACGACTTCCTCGACGACCTGTACGACCACATGCACGACACCTCCGCATACGTACGACACAAGGTCACTTTACATTACAATTTTAAAACCCCACCATTATTATAATGAACTTCAACTTGAAGGGAGGCCCGTGCCCAGCATTGGGACATAAACAAGGGCTGGTATTATTACCATAATAATTATAATACCTATTGGTGAATAAAGTAGGGAAGCGAATGCACTTACTTGGGTAGGTACTTCGTCTGCGGCTGGTTCAGCGTTTCTTGAGTGATTGACCAATAATTTCATCAAAGTAGCGCGAGATAGTATAAGCGAGCCAAATAAAATAATTAAGTATGTTAGTTCAGCTTCGATAGCGTAACGCGTCCGGAGGGCTCAAGCTTCTTGGTGGACTGTGTGTGACGTTGCGTGCGACGGTTTTTTGAATAGCGCGATGCGATTGGTCCAGGGGTCCATTCAGTGCATTCGTTCAGGATAGGTTGTAATTAGCGTGCATAGATAAATTAAAAATAGGTGTGAATGATTGAATGTTAGTGTAATAGCGTGCATGTAGATGGCGCAACCACCTATACTATTTTACTAAGGGTAGGTTAAGTCCTGAGCCCGGAGTTATAAACAACGGGCAACCTTCAAAATCGCTGGACTTTCGGGGTGTGGGCCCTTAGTACGTCCAATCAGTACGGCGTCGACTTCGAGGAGGATGGCGGCGAGGTTGCGACTCCCGTCCCCGTGAGCACCGTGACTGGTTCCCGGGGAGCTACAATGCGCCCCCTGCCGCCGAGGCTCAAAGGCAAAACACTAAGGGGCAACAGCCTCCAATCTTCTTTAAAACGGTG
Source organism: Furcula furcula (assembly GCA_911728495.1). NCBI lineage: Eukaryota > Metazoa > Arthropoda > Insecta > Lepidoptera > Notodontidae > Furcula > Furcula furcula. The sequence continues at coordinate 9,830,233 of OU452256.1, read as the reverse complement.
ATTCCGCAGTGTTCACGAATTAGTGCTTCTGGAAAATTTAAATGCGACTTCTTTTAGAAATAGATACCTAACTATAATTATGTCCTATTTAAATGAGAGATAGAAAAGGTAGTTTTTTTAGAAATTAACATGTACTATGCGTTTCAACTAAGAATGTGGCCGCCATGATGATCGCGACTGCGGAACTTCACTCGTTTTTTACGATTTTTGTTCCGGCAGCAGAGTAAACACAAACAGCCTTACTTATAAAAATCTACTAATCACCGTCTTAGCAACCAAATAACTACTTACTACATAACTCCTTATTAAGCAGTTTTATATTTTCTACTTATAAACGTTGCATAAGAGCGACATAACTAATGAACAGTTAATAAGGCAAAACATATTTTACTCTGTCAATACCGCCACGTGTTGTCAGCTAGAAATATTCCGTCTGACCTAAAACTTGGTAAAATGGCAACATTTTGTAATTCAATTCGACAAATAGGAAGCTAGGTTGTCAAATTCAAATTTGGATGCATAGAACACAAATCAGTACTATAGAATGATTATTTTCAAGTAAGAACCGTAGGCACCGGTAAGAACATCAAAATACATAAATATCAGGTACACGACAATAGGTATTATACCATCAGCTGTATTTATCGACATTTGAAAGTAATAATAATTTATTTGTGACACACAATTAACAATCAAAAAATAGAACAAAGAAATAAATAAATAAAAATAGACATATTATTATATAAAGAAGGTAGGTAGGTAGTTACATACTTTAACAAAAATGTGCGTCACAAAATGGTTCCAACTCAGCAAAAATGCTGATCGTACACGCAACCAGCGGTGATCTTCCGTTTCGTTGTTTCGTCCGTGTTCGTTTCCGTTCCAGCGCTGATTTGTGATTGTGACAGATCAAACCCATCACTACTTATCACTTACATATCAATATAACTCTTATAATGTAACTTTCAATAGTTCAATTCACCTTCCCTGTCAGAGTAAAATCTGCCTACACTTTGTTTAAGGCGATCATAGACAAACGCGTACTCTATTCTTTATATATAAAATCTATGCATCGATCGATACAAATTACAATGCAAGTGCAACTGACTGAATCAGCTGTTAGAGAACCGCCCTATTGTTACATAACGTGCTAATAAGCTTCTAAACAAGGGTCGGCCGCTGTTTAATTTGACAGCTACTTTAGCAAGCGGTTATGCAACGTATTACGGATAAACATCGTTTATAAGTAAAAAATATTTTTAAATAGCTAATATGTGATGCATAAAATTTAACCATCGTGTAAGGCTGAAAATGAAAAATCGCCCCGGTTTTGATTATTTATTGTAATTTCTTATTTTGCTATTTATTTTTGTTAAAACCTCATTTTTAGTAATTATGTATTTGAAATGGCAAGATGGTGGCCACATTCTTAGTTGAAACGCATAGTAGGTATTTTCTACTTTACTCAGTTTAAGTATTTTACGTCTTACGTGGAGCTAGATAAACCTCCCAACTTAGTTAACTTTATTTCACTTAGTGTGTCTTTGTGTGCATTATTTATGTGTTTACATTTACTCTCGCGGTCACATGCGGCATCACCTTTAGGACGATAATCGCTTGCACGCGCCGGCCCAAAATACGTGCGCATGGGGTAAGCGCACGTAACGTCGTTAACGATTTTTATTGAAAACTGGTACACGTTCATGTCCGCGATAGTACCTACAAACTAACATAGTCATTTACGAAATTGTTATTACTAACATAATATGGGGCCTAGCGCCTGATATGATAATATGTTTTATTAACTTCACGTATTTTTTTGTCCTACGAGAAGTTTATTACTTTTTCTTTTATATAGGTGCTACAGTTCTGGTGTCGTTTACAAAGAGAGAACTGCGTGCCAGTTAGTCGACAGCGTACAGTGCTCGAACGAGGTATTGGCCGCCTCAAAGATAAGGCTGCAATTGTTAGGAAAGCTGCCATACAACTTCTCAAAGTAAGACATGAATAATGAATTTAGAATGTCAAACAAAACCACAGACCTGTTTGGCAAAAACTGAAGATCTCACATAACATTTTCTTTATAGATATTTTTAGAATGTAATCCATTTTCCGCGCAACTTAAACTGGAGTTACTAGAAGAGCAATTAGAAACTGAACAGAAAATATTGAATGATTTGCAAAAGAAATTGAATCCTGGCCCTGATGCAGAACTTGTTAAGAAATGGGACAAAATCGAGAATGATGTCGTAAAAGCAATACAAAACGGAATGGACATACTAACACAAGATGAACCGGAATTGTCTCAAGCCTCATTGGAAAATCTTTACGAAGCAATTCGTAAGCATTTACGAGATAAAAATTATTATAAGGCGTACTTAATCGTGAAACATACAGAGAGACAATATCCGGACGCCAAATTACTAAGATGTGATATGGAAAAAAGTGATCAGGTAATCTTTATTAGACCTCTGTAATTTTTGGTGCATACTTTTTTCAACTCAAAAGGTAGGGATTAAACGTACTTCTGCCTGATGTTTACTAGTGATGTGGTTGATGGAGTGAAAAGCACTAACATTGTAACAACATAGAGAATGTAATGGATGTGTATTAAAGTAATTTTACTATTCATAACGCCTCAGATAGCAAAAAAATCTAACCGCAAAACTAAGATTGTTTAACGAGGTTTTTTTAGGATTACTAAATAACTATACTATTTAGAAAGATCATTTTATTTTACTGTAAAATATAGATAGACATGTAATTATTTCAGATTTTTCCCTCCACAAACTTCGGAGATAAGGGACGGTATTTTTTTTTGACATTTCTGATTATCAGCCAAAAACTACGTGACATAAACCAAAATAAAAATCTGTTTTGAGATGAGCAAAAGAAGCTCTTTCATATGATATCCCATATCGATATACTCGTAGTAGTCTCACTTTGAAATTTTGATGACCCATTAAAGGTACCCGTCTATTGGAACGCGCCGGACACCGCACGCACGGCACGCAACGGATTTTAGTTTGCTTTGTATGATTTCACATAGCGCGGCGTCCATTATCCGCGCCGGCATTTTCCGATGCGGGCCGTCAAAATAATAGAAAGCAAACTAAAATCCGTTGCGTGCCGTGCGTGCGGTGCGTCCGGCGCTGGCCAATGGACGCGTACCTTTAGGCTCCCATTATAAAAAAGTAAAAGAATATTTTTTTCATTTGCGATGAGGTTGGTTAACTAAGATCTAAAACTATTCCAAGTTTTAAATCGATAGCGTCAGTCATCAATATACTATATAGTATATCGATGGCGTCAGTGGTTTCTGAAATCTAAAGGTGTGACAGACAGACAGACGAAGTCAGACCATAAGGGTTTACTATACTTTTTTACCTTTTTGATATGGAACCTTAAAAAGAAACAACGCCATTCAATGGTGGCATTAATTGCTAGTCAAGCCGATCTAATTTCGAATAGGAGTTCCCACCGTTTTAAAATAATATTTCATTTCTTGCAGATAAATTATTTTGTGGCTCTACTCAGAAACTTATTTGTCATACCGGACAAACGGCAGTCCGTATCGTTGACTCAACAGTGCGAGAATGAGTTAGCAATGTACAAAAGATTAGAGGAGAAAGAGAACATAGTAGCATTCCTTCAGGAGTCAGTTCATTTCAGTCGCATGGTGTCTGAAGCCGTGCCTATTATCAACTCGCTGCTGATGTCAAAGCAAGCGGGTGATGTCAGCGAGGCTATCGACTTCTTCACTACAGCGCATCACTTCAACATAGAGTCTGCTAAGACGGGCGTAGCCAATATGTTGTTACTTGTGTGGTCGCCAGATCAGGTGGGTTTTCATTTGTTGTTTTGATTGCTTTTTGCCCCATATCCATTTGCTAGCGCCATATTATCGCACTTATAGCATTCGGTCGTCGCCGGGTAAATGGTATTATGAGAGAAATTATTATTGACACCAACGTTTTGCTAGCTAGTTTACCTCAAATGTAATAGGAAGCCACCATAAATAGGTGAAAATTGTGGAGTAATCTCCACAATTTTCACCTGTTTATAACCATTATCTTTCACTAGTGTATAAGTAATTTTCCATTTCTGTTGGCCATTGTTTGATAATCAACAAAACCGACTATAGTTGCTTCAATGTGATCGAAAACGTTGTAACGCGATCTAAATCCCATACGACTACTATATTCGATCAGCTACAATGTTGCAATTGGATGTGAAATTGTAGGACAAGCGCGAGGCGGTGGAGCGCGCCTACCGCGAAATGTACTTGGAGTGTGAGAACAAGGCGGAGCGCGCGCGCGCCTTCACGGTCGCCGGGCGGCTGCTGGCGCTGCTGCGGCACGTGGACCGCGGCGGCGCGCTCGCGCTGCAGCACCTCGTCGACAAGTGGCTCGACAAGGGCGACATCACGCCGCCCATCATACAGGTCGGTCAACCTTCACGGTCGCCGGGCGGCTGCTGGCGCTGCTGCGGCACGTGGACCGCGGCGGCGCGCTCGCGCTGCAGCACCTCGTCGACAAGTGGCTCGACAAGGGCGACATCACGCCGCCCATCATACAGGTCGGTCAACCTTCACGGTCGCCGGGCGGCTGCTGGCGCTGCTGCGGCACGTGGACCGCGGCGGCGCGCTCGCGCTGCAGCACCTCGTCGACAAGTGGCTCGACAAGGGCGACATCACGCCGCCCATCATACAGGTCGGTCAACCTTCACGGTCGCCGGGCGGCTGCTGGCGCTGCTGCGGCACGTGGACCGCGGCGGCGCGCTCGCGCTGCAGCACCTCGTCGACAAGTGGCTCGACAAGGGCGACATCACGCCGCCCATCATACAGGTCGGTCAACCTTCACGGTCGCCGGGCGGCTGCTGGCGCTGCTGCGGCACGTGGACCGCGGCGGCGCGCTCGCGCTGCAGCACCTCGTCGACAAGTGGCTCGACAAGGGCGACATCACGCCGCCCATCATACAGGTCGGTCAACCTTCACGGTCGCCGGGCGGCTGCTGGCGCTGCTGCGGCACGTGGACCGCGGCGGCGCGCTCGCGCTGCAGCACCTCGTCGACAAGTGGCTCGACAAGGGCGACATCACGCCGCCCATCATACAGGTCGGTCAACCTTCACGGTCGCCGGGCGGCTGCTGGCGAATACAGGACATTCTGACAGTACCTGTTAATGGTTACAGGTCATTCTGATTGTTTCAGTATAATGAATTCAGATCATTCTGACAGCACCTGTATAACGGTTACAGGTCATTTTTACTGCGCCTGTGTAATGAATATAAATTATTTAATGTCATTATAATGAATACAAATAGTTCAACCTGCGCTTTTGTAATGAATACAAGTCATTCGGACTAGGCTGGTATAATGAATACAGATAATTTTATCTGCAGCTATACTGTCTAGGTACACTAGACATAATGACCTGTATATACTAGGTCATTCTGGCTTTAGGCTAGCAATATAATAAACAACTTGTTATTCGAGTTTTTATATATGAACTAGCTGACCCGCGCAGCTCCGCCCGCGCTTTTATTACATTTTGTTCCCCTTTTCTCCTCCCTTGATTTATTTCTCTCTACATCGCTCTTTCATTAGAAAAATCTAATTCTATGCTCTATCTCTTTCCCCCTCCCGCTTCGGTCCCCGTCACACTCCCTCTCACTGAACCTACTCCCCCCTCACTACTCCCACCTTGCTCCAACTAACTCACCTCACCTTCTCGAATCCCGTCTCCCTCTCTCTCCTCTCTTGCCCACCTCCTCTCTTTCTATACATCTTCGTCAATCATGGTATCAGTGGCATAAAATATGCTTTATGACCTATTCTCAGACATACCCGATATGCACACAAAATTTCATACATATCGGTTCACCCATCTATTTAATGACCTTGGCTTATGTTGCTTAACCTTGACCTATGAAATATACTTTACAACCTATTCTCAGACCTACCCGATATGCAAACAAAATTTCATACAAACTGGTTCACCCATCTATTTCATTACCTTACCTTATGTTGCTTAACCTTAACCTATCCTTATGAAATATACTTTACGACCTATTTTCAGACCTACCCGATATGCACACAAAATTTCATACGAATCGGTTCACCCATCTATCTTACCTAACGTTGCTTAACCTACCGGGATAAACAGTATTCTATGTCCGTCTCCTGGTTTTAAGCTACCTCCCCACCAATTTTTAGCCAAATCGGTTCAGCTGTTCTTGAGTTATAAATAGTGTAACTAACACGACTTTCTTTGTATATAGATTAAAAACTAAAATATTACTGAATAAAAAAACCTTTTCCAATGAACCAAATTGTGAATCTAAACCATTCTCGAATCCCCTTGAACACACAAACACAAAAAATTTCATCCAAATCCGTCCTCCTAAACGGCTGTTTAGGAGGAGTTCAGTGACATACACACGTACAGTAGAATTATATATATAAAGATTACAAATCTCTGATTTCATAAATTAATCGGACTTGTGACTGGATATACTTTGTTATTCATACATTCTATATAAAATGGTTGTTACAGGTTTTTTGGGAAATGTTCCTGAAAAAAATCGATGGTACCACAGACGAAGACAGTTACGCCGCATTATCACTTCTCGTCATGATCGCCAGAGCAAAACCCTCAGTTGCGCTCGCCAACCTCGAAGTGATCCAAACACACGGACTGACTGCAGACTACGAGACCAGAAACATGAGCGTCCAAATACTCTTACCGTTGGCAAAAAAGAACCAAAGATATCCCGCCGACCATGCGATATTTACATCGTTATTCGAAAGCGTTATGGAGGCATATTCAAAATTCGACCAATTCTGCTCGTTTGCTGGAAATTCTGTGGACCTTATATATGCAACTTGTGATACACCTGAAATATTATGTACGAGGCTACTGGCAGAAATGTATAAAAGGATAGAGGGATCGATGGAAAAAGACCCGGATAACGAGGATGACGTTAGCTTACCGATTGAATTGTTGACTCGATTCGTATTCGTACTCGGACAAGTGGCGCTGCAGCAACTAATATACCTCGACATTAGCGTGTACAGTGAACTCAGAAGAAGAAACCAGGTATAGTATATCATATGATGACGCTTTTCTCCAAATCTCGCTTAAATACGGAAATCAACATCAACGGAAATTCTCGTTTTCTAATTTGTTGATCTAATAATATTCGGGGTTGCGCGGAAACACTTCTCGAATGGTAAAGTAATCTGCTGATTGACTAATCTTACCACAAAAAACGAACCCAGCGAACTATCGGATTCGAGAACTAGCGATGTTGTGAATCAAACCATTTTTTATTATTATTAACTAAGTGACGTGACACAGGCCTGCCTGTAGACAACTGCACTCCACTTGTAACCCGAGACGTTGTTTAAGTATCTTGAGCCCAGAAATGTCACCATATCTACACGTTGCAGCTTAGCTAAGTATCTGACACTTCGACGGTAGACAAAACATCATTTTCCTATAGGTTCGTGAAGAACGAAAAATAGAAGAAAAGAAAAAGAAGAAAGCGGGTGCATTCGCTACCCCGGGTCGTCGCGGGCGGGTCGACGACCTTCGCCGCCAGACTCTCATGAACGTCAGCAACGCAAGCGCCTCCTCACGTATACAACGCTCCGCCAGCGTCACCTCCAACAAGGGGCCATCGGTAAGATATTATTAATTTATACTTATTTTTTTGTTTTCGCGAGTGAAACATTCGTAAGGTCGCCGGGACCTTGAAACCCCCGTGGCTATCACATCGGCAAGAGGGGTCGTGAACTGGATCCTCCGGTGGGATCTGCACCAGTTATGTATTTATTTAGTATTTTATAACTGTCGTAAAAGCAAAATCGAGACGTCGATTGAATTTGAGTACTAAGTACAATTGTATAAATTAAATATAGGTGTTTTTCTTTTACGTTAGTGAAGATAATAACAATTTAAAATCAACATAATGTTGCCTAGGTTGCCTGGAAGAGATCACTAGAGATTTTTCTTGGTTTTGCCCGAGGAGGAGGGCTATTTTTTTCGAGAATATATATATGTATGTATGAGGAAACCTGCATGTCTGAGAAAGCGTAACTAACTATATATAAATTCAAAATATTGTTACGTGCGGGTGGGTATTAAAATGCCGATTAACGTAAGAGAAGATTTTATTCCACGTACACTCACACTGTATACACACAAGGCACAGTAGTCCGAGTCGCACAGTACTTCACAATAGTCCAAAGTCGTCACAAGGGTCGCTGGTACAATTCTCTTCGATCGCTTCCTTCCGCTGTCGCTTGTAAACACAAACTGTCTGGACGCCTCTATGCGTCGGCTTATATACCTAAATTAACAGAGGAGTGGAAGCTTCGAGATTGTTCTCGTAAATACCTACTTCTAGTGCTTTCGCGAGCCGATACAATAGCGGCACTCGTTCGAAATAACGAAGAATAGGCGGGGTCAGTGAACTGTGAGCGAGCGAGCGGTAAGTACATACATAAGTACTTGCGAATTGGAGGGAACAACTTTCTATTGAGAGTTCGAGATCTTTCTACACGGATCGATAGTAGACCTATAGACTAACAATGCATTTTGAGATCATTGCAATTAAGTAATAATTAACGAAGTAATTAACACTTTTATCTCCCGGTCGTAACAATATCTTTATTATGCATAGGCCTAACGAGGTCACTTAAATATTGTCAACTTTTTTACAACTACCACCAGATCGCAACGACTGAGAAGATCTGACAAGTGGACTTATAATTTTTTAGTATATGTTTTAATAATTTAAACAATAAATATTTCTTAAAGTTATAGACATCAGGTAATCCAAGATTTTATAGTAGCCTTTTTTAGATATCCGGCTTTTAATAGTGCTTTTGAATTTATTTATTGGTAGTTCTCGGATATCCTGTGGCAGTTTATTATAGAAAGGGATACCTTGGCCCATGAACGAATTGCTAATTCTGTGGAGACGTTTGGAGCGTACAGCAAGATTGTGTCACTTACGTTTTTCTTTACATACAACATATTTTCTTAAATATATTGTGATATAACTGTTAGAATATCTATTTCATTAAATTTTTGCCTTAGTTTATCAGTAGCTAGATTGTAAATAGCTCTCACAGCTCTTTTCTGCAGAAATAAAATAGTGTTATGATCTGCAGAAGATCCCCACAGCAACATGCCATAAGACATAATACTGTGAAAATAATTAAAATAAACAATTCTAGCGGTTTCAACATCAGTGAAATATCTAATTTTCTTAACCGCATACGCCGCCGAGCTTTGCCTACCCGACAGTTTCTCAATATGTAGGTCCCATTGCAACTTGGCGTCAACAGTAATGCCCAAGAATACAGTTGAATTTCATCAACATTGGTTTTTACCTGTCTGACATTAGGTGTTGTGACCTTAATGCATTTGGTTTTACTTTCATTTAGTTTTAAATTATTGACATTAAACCAATGGATAGCTTTAGATACAGCATTGTTCACATCGTCGTAATCTTGTAGCCCACGCTTAATTTTAAACAAAAGCGAGGTGTCATCCGCGAACAATATAATCTTATAATTGTCCCCTGCAAAACAGGGTGTCATTAACATATATCAGAAATAGGAATGGGCCTAGTATTGAACCCTGTGGTACACCTAACATAACTTCAGATCCTGCAGATCTCGTTCCGTTAATATCAGCCTTCTAAATTCTATTACTCAGATATGAAGTCAGAAGATCGAGAGCTTTGTTCCTGATTCCGTAGTGGTGTAATAAGTCTATGTCATTGAACATTTGATGGACTAGAAGCTAGGCTATTTGTCAAGGCCGGGGTCATTTGCCATAATTACATTCATATTTATTTTGTGGCAAGTGGTGACTTGCCACCCACTAGATGGGCTCCCCAAATTATCGTCCGATGACGACAGAGAGCAACACCGGTGTGAGTGGCTCAGGGGGTGTCGTGAGGTGTGCTGCGCTTTCACTGAAGTTACTCGCGGCTTTATATACCCTTTAACATTTCCACCCCTGGAGCATATAGCTCTAACGACTCCTCTCTGGACGGCCAATTAAGGCAAGCCAGAGCAGAGAGTCCTGCGGGCCCCCTTGGGACCCCACTCGGCCGACGAAGATATGCCGAGATGGGGGCCCTGACCGACTCTCTGGTGGTGTCGTTACGCTCCAGCAGCTCGCCACAAGCTGCCCTGCGGGCTTATTATTATTACTATAACTTTTTCGTTTTGTTTGTCATATGTCATTATGTCCCAGAATTTGATCTATGTGACATTATCGGATGCGACACGTTACAACTCTTAGGTATTTTTCGATATTCCACTCGTTTCGGATTTGACTATCCACACCCACTTGAAAAATCCACCTGTAAATAGTACTCAACATGTAGTGTAATTTTTGAAAGGCGAACACAACGATGACGGAGGACGAAGCGGGCCTGGAGGGTGCGGTCGCGGACGACGCAGACGCGGAATACATCCGCAGCGTGTGCGAGCGCGACATCGTGGCCGGCAGTACCGCACTCGCGCGCTACGTGCCGCTGCTGCGCTCGCTGCTGTCTGCCGCACGGCCGCCGCGCCTGCAAGCCGCCGCCGCGCTCACTTACACCAGGTCTCCCAGCCAGCCATGTATACTACTAGCACGTACGATATCGTGGCCGGCAGTACACTACGTGCCGCTGCTGTCTGCCGCACGGCCGCCGCGCCTGCAAGCCGCCGCCGCGCTCACTTACACCAGGTCTCCCAGCCAGCCATGTATACTACTAGCACGTACGATATCGTGGCCGGCAGTACACTACGTGCCGCTGCTGTCTGCCGCACGGCCGCCGCGCCTGCAAGCCGCCGCCGCGCTCACTTACACCAGGTCTCCCAGCCAGCCATGTATACTACTAGCACGTACGATATCGTGGCCGGCAGTACACTACGTGCCGCTGCTGTCTGCCGCACGGCCGCCGCGCCTGCAAGCCGCCGCCGCGCTCACTTACACCAGGTCTCCCAGCCAGCCATGTATACTACTAGCACGTACGATATCGTGGCCGGCAGTACACTACGTGCCGCTGCTGTCTGCCGCACGGCCGCCGCGCCTGCAAGCCGCCGCCGCGCTCACTTACACCAGGTCTCCCAGCCAGCCATGTATACTACTAGCACGTACGATATCGTGGCCGGCAGTACACTACGTGCCGCTGCTGTCTGCCGCACGGCCGCCGCGCCTGCAAGCCGCCGCCGCGCTCACTTACACCAGGTCTCCCAGCCAGCCTAGCTGCCTGTAGGCATCAAGCAAGTTAACTGGCGTCTACTATAGAAGCAGCCTCCGGTCAAGTGGTTGCCTCAAAACCAAGGATACACCTTTAAAAACCTTATCTTTAGTAGTAGTCCCCTGTGTCTCTTACTTGCGAATGTCTGAAGATCGTTTCTGCGCAGTATTAGCGTAGCACTCTGACCCAATTGGATCCAACAAACAACTTAGTTGAATGCACAATGGATCCAAATAAGTCAAAGTGTGTTCCGGTGATAATCGAGCCCAAGTCATAGCCACCACCGCAATGTGAGATATTGTGCTGCCAAGCAGCAATGTCGAAACATTGCTGTGTTTTTATTTGATTGAAGAAAACTGTATAGCTTGCTGAAATTACGGAGCTCAAACTTAGACTTAATGTGTGGGGTGACGAGAGGGAGTTCAGTTTATCTGTTAATGAGCAAACGTCTCAACTACCTGCAGTTTAATGCGCTGTGTATCAACACTAAGTTACCTATAAACCTTTAGATTAAAGACCACAGACTACGACGGAATCGATATAAATATCCAAAACGACTTGTAAATCATAAAAAAGTTATATTTTATTTAATTATGTTTCTTCATTTAATATCTAAAATCTCTTTGTTTTAGATTCATGCTGGTGTCAAACGCGGTGTGCGAAGAGGGATTACAGCTTATTGTCACGCTACTGAAAAGGTCGAAGAATGTATCTCTGAGAACTAACTTAACTATTGCGTTCGCGGATTTAACGTTACGCTTCCCGAATCTTACGCAGCCTTGGACACATCATATTTATCACATGTAAGTGATCAACAATTAACTACAGACTCTTCCGTATCCATATAAGATTCATGTGCCACCCACCCCTATTCTATGAAAACCTAAGCCGTAGCCCCTTGTTCTAAGTCTTCCTACCACACCCTCTGGGAAAAGTTGCCCCACTCGATACACTCCTGGTTAAAATAGCCCCACCTCGTACACCTCCGGCAAAAATTGCCTAACCCCATACACAAAATTGTTCGACCCTGTACATCATGAGTAAAATTGCCCCACCTTGTAAATTCCTGGTCAAAATTGCCCCACCCATTCACTCCTGGCTTACATTACCTCAACCCGTACACCGCCAAAATTGCCCTAGCATTCGAAATTTGAGATGTCGCAGTAACCAAAATCATAGAGCTTAATCATCATAGAGTTGTCCTAAGCCGCACGCCAATGCATGTGTCCTCCCATAGCTTACGAAATGTGTGTAGACAAAATATCTTCAAAACCCTTCGAGGTAAAGATGTGACTATGTAACCTTTATTTCAGATTAAGCGACGAGGAACTAGAAGTCCGTCAGTGCGCAGTGAAAATGCTATCGTTCCTCGTTCTCCACGAGATGGTCCGCGTGAAGGGTCAGATCGCGGACATGGCGTTATGCTGCTCGGACAAGGACGCGCGGGTCGCGGCCATGACGCGGCTATTCTTCAAGCAACTCTCGCAAAAAGGCAACGCGCTTTATAACGTCATGCCCGATATCATATCCCGACTGAGCGACCCTGAACTCAACGTACCTGAGGATCAGTATAGAGTCATTATGAAGTGAGTGTTACGATTGTCTTACAATAGAGTATTTTAGGCTATTTTAATACATTATCCGTCCCGGTCCTGGACCCGGATATCGAGGGAGATCGCGGAAACGGACGCAAATTCTACGGTACTCTCGAACATTCAATGGTCCTTCGAGCCGGATATCTGTATAATCGAGGTTACAAACAGATATGTTCTACAGTACTGTAAAAAATTTAACTGTCTTTGTCCTAAAAAGGCATCGAAACTAACGTTTAGTCATAAATCAAAATCTATCAACCCATTTAGGCTGTAAGCCATTTAGCTGCAGACTAAACGGCTTACCGCCGTACCATAATATAGGCAAACATACACACTACACTGAGTTTCTTGACAGTTCTTCTCAGTAGAGGCCGCGTTGTGATCCGGTGGTAGTTGTAAAAAATTGGAAAATACATTGTAAGTGCTCTCTTGAGGCCTCATTTACGGAGGCGCGGAGCGTCGCGCGTCGCGTGTGGCGTGGCGTCTCGCATCTCTCTCTCACTCCTACAACGCCATATGTTTTTACTCAGTATGGGCCGTGCCGCCAATCGCGACGCGTGACGCCCCCCGCGCCTCCGTAAACGAGGCCTGAGGCCTAATACATAATAAAGATAATTGGAATTTGACTCGAAAAACAGCTCTCCTGGGGCAATCGAGTAAAAAGTGACAGTGCACATCTGTCGTCTGAAAATGAGATAAGTGACCGTATTTATCCCCATATAAAATTCAAAGTTTTGTTTCACAGATACATAACATCCCTAATACAAAAAGACCGACAAATGGAAGCGTTAGTAGAGAAATTATGCCAACGATTCAAACTGTCTACGGAAGAGCGTCAATGGCGTGACCTTGCATATTGCTTGTCTCTGTTCACGTACAACGAGAGGTCACTACGCAAGCTTATCGAAAACTTAGATTGTTATAAGGATAAGCTGCATTGTTCTGGAGTTATGGAATCCTTTACCACATTGATGAATAACACCTCTAAGATGGCGCGAAATGAAATTAAGGTGGGTAGTAGTAAATATTTCATTAACGTTCAAGTGGTGTGTTTAAGGATCTATGTTAATATTTTACATCCAGTCAAGGAACGTGACGTTGGAAATTACGTTACAATTTACGTAACTTCAAAATTAAATATTTTGTATAGTAATATTAATTGTAGAATAAAAAGTGAATTATTCAATCTTCTATCTATACTATAATAAAACTCAAAGAGCACTTTGTCTGTACATTGAATATTTTTCCAACATTTCTATATTACTATATTACTATCGGGGATACTATACTATCGACTTAGAGGCCAAAACAACTTTTTTTGGAATTATTGTCTGTCTGTCTGTGGGTTCAGGTATCATTTGAAAACCCGTGGATGGATTTTAATAGGATTTTCACTGATGTGTTGTGTAGAAGTCCGGGCATAAAATGGTATATATAACATCACGCTATGTTTCATAGGGGCTAAGCAGTGGAACATTACTTGCGCATATTACCACATAAATTCTATTGTATGTGAATAGGGTAATTATAAACTGACCAGTTAATTAATAAGATATGTATTATTACGCTATATACAATAGGGACTGAGCAGACATTTAGTTTGCATAAGGTAAGGTATTTCGCTATGTTGAGTAAGTGTTCCGTGGTCGAGTGGTAACGGACGCTTCTAGAAAGCGTCGTAGGTCTCAGGGTTATATTTTAACTTATCTTTTTTATTAAATCATATTTTTAAATAATTTCGATACTATTTAGGTTTTTTTGCTTTTCAATTATACGCAAGGTGGTGGTTTCAATTAATAAAAAGTGTTAAAAAATATTCTCATCTGAATTATGAAACTTGTTGTTGGTAGAGTCTAGTCACGGAGTTGAACGACAAGATAGAAGAGTGTTTCGCTGTGCGCGACAACGAGGAGGGCGGCGGGGAAGGAGGGGGTAGCGGCAGCGACGCGCGAGGCCCCGCCCCCGCCCCCGCTCCCCGCGCCACCCCGCGACGGAAACCAGCGCCCCGACGCCGCCGCGACTCCTCCAGCCCCGATGAGGTACATATTTGTGACTGCACTACTGCTACTTGTACTTAACGTTGCTAGATGGCCGGGAAATTCGGTATAGTCTCTGTATTTTCTAGTCCCGTGTGCAGTAATTATGCTATATGGGGATATGTCCAGAAATCGTTAAACCTGTATTCACCCTACTTTTATTTGTGCTTGGCTTATGTTAAATAGAATATTGTTATCACTTTAGAAGAAGAAAACATTTTATTCGAAGCAAACAGGTTACATACATAATTCAAACAAAAGAAAACAGTATAAGTAGTAAGCTTGCAACTTGCTTACTTTACTGGTGAGAGTTTGCACACTAATTTAAAAATACATTTCACAGCAACCAATGCTTCAAGAGCAGAATCTATTGAGTAAAATAATTATGGAGAAATTGAACACTAATAAAAAAAAAGCAAAATCTGGCGAAATAGTTCATTGTACATCCTCTACTGTAAAAATCGTAATATCAGTGTTATAATATTATTATTTTTATATTTTGTTTAACAGAATGAACCTCCTAACGAAATCGGAACTCCTCAAACTGTAAGGAAATCAAACCGGAAAGCAGCAACACGACATAATAAAGCGGCAAATATCTCCGATGACTCAGGTATGCATTCTACATGCAATACCACAGGTTATTTTCAAACCGACTTTTAAAAAAAGGAGGTTCTAAATTCGTGCGTATATGAAATGTATACAGAGTGTTCAAAAACCCTTGTCCGATCCGTGAGAGTATTATTCAGTGTATCAATACAATTATATGAATGTAACTCATTTGTTGAAAATCTCATATTTTTCCCTATTTTGTGCCAGAAATACAAGATAGAAGAAGAAAAACTACATTTATTCGGCGGAAAGCAACACCCACACAGAAATATACAAAATAAAAAAGTATACATAAAAAGAATAAATAAGTATACAGACACATACAAAAAGGGAAAGAAAAACAGTACAAAAAAAACTTAAAATTAAAATGTGGCAACTGTGCGTTGCGCTTCCGCCAAACGAAGTTGACAACTCAGCGATATAATAATAATAATAAATAATAATACCAGCCCTCATCGATATACTATACCATAGATTTGCTGTCACGACCCGAAAAGTGGTCACGAAAATAAGAGCTACCGAGACGGCTATCGCTCTATTTCAAATTAGTACGAGCCGACAACAGCTAGCGTAAGACGTGTCAAAATGTCTTATTGCGCGTTGAAAAACTGTCCAAATACTCGTCGCAACACTAAAATTACAGGGGAATAACTTTTTTTCGGTTAGTAATCTTATTACTACTAGTTTAAATACAAAATATAAGTAAGATATCACTAAAATCCGAAATAACAATTATTTATTTGACATTTTCTCCGCTAGTAGTTCGCCATATGCCAAGCCACAGGCTGACAAAATTATTTTTGCTGATAGAGAGTGTCACTACCGTCTATGCAAAACTGTCAAACTACACGTAACTACCACAATAAAAAAGTTAGTTCTCATTTACGCCACCAGCATACATAAGTTGGTAAATCAGTACACGAGCGTTACGTAGTTCTCGAACAAAGAATGCATGGAGTTTCATTGTTATAAAATTGTGCAATTTTTTTCACAACTGCGTAAAATAGAAAAAGTGATGATGAGATGTGTGTAAGTTTGTATTATTATACTATTAGAAACCCTAAATAAGATTATTTAAAAAAAGAGAATCTGTCTAGAAAAAATTGTCACTGGACCACCTTAGTAAAATAAAAACTGAACATACCACTGAAGAATTATTACCACACTCCTGCAGCAGGAATACATTGTAATCACCATGACGCAGCAACTTCACTGAGACTTCCGCACTGTACGAGATCTGAGAATCGAACCCACGACCCATCGGTTAGCAACCAGGGTGTCTAACCACTAGACCAACGGGCCCGTCAATTAAATATAATTTTAAAATATAATGTCAAATACATTGTCACTAAACTTGATTAATTATTAATGTTCAGTGTAGATAAATTAGACTTAAAATAAAATAAAAACTTGAAAACGTTAAATATGCCATGTTTAGTACCGACTTCAATACTATTGTCATTATTTAACGCTTTTTGTAACATTTGTAACGCTTTTTGTAAAACTGTACCTAACGAAACCTAATTAATTTAGGTCTATGCATAATAAAGAATTTTGAATTTATATGTATGTCTTATTTCATCCAGTCGTTCTCTTGACCAACATGCGTATCAAATGAAGCGTCTTCGCTTCATTTGATACGCATGTTAATCCGTTGGCGGTCGACGCGTCATAGCGCTTATGCGATCGGAATCATCGGCCGTTGAGAGCTTAATGTTGTAACAAATAAATGCAGATATACTACTAGAAAGACATAACAATCATTCTGGAGAAGTTGGGTACAAAGTAATGCTTTCTTTTATGGCTAGCATAACATTATACGTAACTTACCATATATTTATATTACGGTTATTCTGGAAAAAATAAACGTAAGCAACTCCATACCTTTCCTTAGCTTACTGTACGTCTAAGCGTTCAAAAACAATGGAACTCAATGGAAGCACACAACTCTCAGCTCCAAAACTGTTTAAGTGCCGAATTGTCTGCAATTATTATTGAACCTTATTTTATAGTACGTAAGTTATCTTTTTATATGAACATATTATTGTTTTGCGTGTACGTGTATAGTTGTGTAAGTATATGTAACCGCGACCACATTTTCGATGTCATTTTGTTCGTGACAGCTAATCTAGTTAGTATAGTATATCGATGCCAGCCCTTGTTAATGTCCCACTGCTGGGCACGGGCCTCCCTTCAAGATGAAGGGGCTTAGGCCATAGTCCACCACGCTGGCCAAGTGCGGGTTGGCGGACTTCACACGTCATTCGAAAGCTAGTAAGGCTTTCTCAGACATGCAGGTTTCCTCACGATGTTTTCCTTCACCGAAAGCTAGTACTACTTACTCAGCGATATGCTGCACCGGAAATCCAGATTCCCGGCGCAGCGCTGTTTTTCAGTGTCAACCTCATTGACATTTCAATGCCGAATGCCGCATCCCTTTTGAAAATAGCTAAAATCGGATTCGTATTGCGGATGCGTATTCGTATATGCACACAATGTACTTGCTGTGTGAATAACATGAAGATAAATATATAAAATAAAAATAAATAAATGAATAATGAATACTCTCAAGGATCGGACGGCGTTTTTAACACTACATTTTTTGTTTAATGTATGTTTTATATTAACATTTTTTGTTGTTACAGATGATGAAGACTTTCAGAAAAAAGGAGATGAGGAAGTTTTCAAAAAACCGACTGTTAAAAAATCGACGCGTAAGAGGAAGTAAACAAGTTAAATGTTATTAGTGTTATGTACGGATTCAAATGTTTCATAAAATATAATTACTTTCATAATATCCACTGCTTTTTCTTTTCATTATCAACATCAGCATTCAGACTAATCAGACCGCACAGGAGTTCCAACCTTGTTTGAACCTATTAAAGTTATTTTACTACTCGTCTCAGTTTTTTTTGCTACCCTAGGTGTACCTAGGGTAGCAAAAAAAACTGCATAAGTATTTAAGTTTGTTTGTTGAGGTACTTACTAATTAGAAAGATTATTTTTCCTCTACAAGTGTAAATATACAATTTTAACTTTTGTTAGTATAAAATTACTTTCCTGCAGTGTTATCATCATCAACATTTGTCTACCAACTACTCATCAAGGCCTACCCAACGAGTACATATCCTACATTTATTGGCTCCATCATCAGACTCTAATCACAATCTTTCTACTAACCACTCATTGAAACCTATCCAATAAGTCCAAATTCGATAGGTCTACATTTAATTAAGCTTTTATTTCATCTCATGAAATAATATTTAAATGAACTTAAAATATTTGTGATTCGCTCTGATTAAGGCTATAGCTTATAGCTATGATTATAGCTTATTGCTTCTATGGACAAACATACCATAACCAATACAGTACTATAAAGTAATACCACAGTCTATAAACCAATACAGTCGTCCGACGAAGCCGTCTAGACAGGGCAATCGTGTGGGGTGTGAGGGGTGAGACGCGGGTAGGCGCGCCCGAGCTGCGTACGCTGCTGCCGCCCGAATTAGTTAGTAGCTCGGGACATAACTTTCAGGGCTTACGCGTATTTGTTTTAATTAACCGACTTCAAAAAAGGAGGAGGTTCTCAATTCGTCGTGTATGTATTTTTTTTTGTAATCAGTTATAGTGGTTTATACTACCTGTGCTGTGTGAGAGAGATATTATTTTACACATTTTCAATTCCAAAACGAAGGATTTTCTTTTTTTTAAAAAAATGTTATTGGTGTCATTTTCGAGGTTTCTCGGGGTGCTGATTACGAAAATGGCATCCATTTTCAAATCCAAAATGGCGGATTTTTTCTTTTTTCAAAAAAAATGTTATTGGTGTCAATTTCGAGGTTTCTCGGGGTGCTGATTACGAAAATGGCATCCATTTTCAAATCCAAAATGGATTTTTTCTTTTTTCAAATAAATATTATTGGTGTCATTTTCGAGGTTTCTCGGGGTGCTGATTACGAAAATGGCATCCATTTTCAAGTCCAAAATGGCGGATGTTTTCTTTTTTCAAACATATGTTATTGGTGTCATTTTCGAGGTTTCTCGGGGTGCTGATTACGAAAATGGCATCCATTTTGAAATCCAAAATGGCGGATGTTTTCTTTTTTCAAAAATATGTTATTGGTGTCATTTTCGAGGTTTCTCGGGGTGCTGATTACGAAAATGGCATCCATTTTCAAATCCAAAATGGCGGATTTTTTCTTTTTTCAAAAAAATGTTATTGGTGTCATTTTCGAGGTTTCTCGGGGCGCTGATTACGAAAATGGCATCCATTTTGAAATCCAAAATGGCGGATTTTTTCTTTTTTCAAAAAAATGTTATTGGTGTCATTTTCGAGGTTTCTCGGGGCGCTGATCACGAAAATGGCATCCATTTTGAAATCCAAAATGGCGGATTTTTTCTTTTTTCAAAAAAATGTTATTGGTGTCATTTTCGAGGTTTCTCGGGGTGCTGATTACGAAAATGGCATCCATTTTCAAATCCAAAATGGCGGATTTTTTCTTTTTCAAAAAAATGTTATTGGTGTCATTTTCGAGGTTTCTCGGGGTGCTGATTACGAAAATGGCATCCATTTTCAAATCCAAAATGGCGGATGTTTTCTTTTTTCAAAAATATTTTATTGGTGTCATTTTCGAGGTTTCTCGGGGCGCTGATTACGAAAATGGCATCCATTTTGAAATCCAAAATGGCGGATTTTTTCTTTTTTCAAAAAAATGTTATTGGTGTCATTTTCGAGGTTTCTCGGGGTGCTGATTACGAAAATGGCATCCATTTTCAAATTCAAAATGGCGGATTTTTTCTTTATTCAAAAAAAAATATTGGTGTAATTTTTGAGGTCTCTCGGGGTACTGATTACGAAAATGGCATCCATTTTCAAATCCAAAATTGCGGATGTTTTCTTTTTTCAAAAAAATGTTATTGGTGTCATTTTCGAGGTTTCTCGGGGTGCTGATTACGAAGCTCTTGGACTGGTACGGATTCGGCATTAACATCAATGGCGAATACATCACTCACCTTCGTTTTGCCGATGATATAGTCATTATGGCAGAGTCGCTGGAGGACCTCAATACGATGCTCAGCGACCTCAGTAGCGTTTCCCAACAGGTGGGTCTTAAAATGAACATGGACAAGACGAAGATCATGTCTAATGTCCATGTTGCACCCGTACCGGTAGTTGTTGGGAACGATACTCTCGAAGTTGTTGACCACTACGTATACCTAGGACAAACTGTCCAGTTAGGTCGGTCCAACTTTGACAAAGAGGTCGCCCGAAGAATCCAACTCGGATGGGCAGCGTTCGGGAAACTACGCGATATCTTCTCGTCCAAAATACCGCAGTGCCTGAAGACGAAGGTTTTTAACCAGTGTGTGTTGCCAGTGATGACATATGGTACCGAGACGTGGTCTCTAACGGCTGGCCTTTTAGAAAAGTTCAGTCACACAACGAGCCATGGAGAGAGCTATGCTCGGAGTTTCTTTGCGCGACAGAATCCGAAATGTGAAGATTCGCCGAAGAACTAAGGTCACCGACATAGCTCTCAGAATCTGCAAGTTGAAGTGGCAATGGGCAGGCCACATCGCTCGAAGAACCGATAACCGTTGGGGAAGAAAGGTTCTCGAGTGGCGACCACGAACCGGAAGACGCAGCGTTGGCAGGCCTCCCACTAGGTGGACAGACGACATTGTGCGCGTCGCAGGTAACCGGTGGATGCAAATAGCCAATTGTCGTTCATTGTGGCGTTCTAAGGGGGAGGCCTATGTTCAGCAGTGGACGTCTTCCGGCTGATGATGATGATGATGATGACATAACATTGTAAAACTCTATTTGAATTTGTCTCCACGAAATGCGTTTTTGTATTTCTTACTATGAAGAACTTCAATGAATAAAGTAAATATAAACAAAGAAATCATTACCATCCGCTAATAGAAATATACTTTACTTACTGCCGCACCTACAAACCTCAATTAAATTTAATTACAATAAAGTCATTTTTTGAAATTGTATTATTTCGACACTTGAAGCCAATTAATATTATATACGCTGATTGTGAGTAGAGATATCAATAATTTCGTAATTACTAATAAAAAATAATCATAAGTGGCTCAGCGAGTCGAAATAAATAAATTACAAAAATACTTAATTGTATTTAAAGTTAATTGACGTTTGTGAGTGCGGCAGTTAGTAACTTACTATGACCAAATAATTAATAAAATAATATTTTAAGTAAATTATAAAAACAAACTGTGACAACCCTACGTGCTACGGAGTTCGCCATGCGGTGTCGGCTTTTACTCAAACATCAAAGGCGTCGAACTACTGTACTAGTTTATATACTGTGGTAATACACGATATCACGGAAAATACCTACCTACATATTTCAAACACCTAATCCCTTGGAGGAAGGAATAAAATGGAGTGGTTCTAGGAATTCGAAACCAACCACTTAGTATCCATCCTCTTTCCCCATATAGGACATGCATCAAGACAAACAAGGACACCTATATATTTCTTAATGCGTCATTTAGAAAGGTTGAACACACTTTTAGATTTAAAAAATTAAAGTTAGTGGTGTCCATGCAAGGATACGCATATCGATATTTAGACAATGTCATCGAAACCATTTTTAATGCAGCGTTTCAGTACTTTAATGTTTTGAATCAATATATTTTGTTAGTATGTTTAATGTAGTATGTAAATGAAAGTTATAATTCATTTCAAATAGGGTAAAATTACCACTTTCGTATTGTTATATTTTTCTATAAAAGCTACTACTGGATCATAACGCGGCCTCAATGTAGAAGATCTGGCAAGAAACTTAGCGGGCTTGTCTTTTTCTTTTATTATTAGTAAGTAATTAAGTTTTATCTATGTTGATGGAAAATAAAACTCTTTTTGTTATTATTTTTATCTAAGAAAATAAATATGCAATACAGGCAAAAAGGTGACGGTGGCCAGGTATTTAAAAATTTCAATAGCCAGATTATTAGTGAATCATATTAAAAATAATTATTGGTACCCGTGGGGTGTCAGAATAGCAACTATCCATCTCCTACCGTTGGGTATTCGTAACAGGTGACTAAGGGAAAACAAGAAGACGGACAAGCAGCGTCTTTCTATTGGATTACCTACCACCTATACTGCGATCTCCAAGCCGCCTGCCAAGCGTGGGGATTATAGCAAGCGTTTGTTGTCCGTGGTACCACGGACAACTCCGTGGTACTACCAGAAATAAATTAATTCGATTTCAATAATATTTTATTATTTTCTTTTATTTTGTTATCGTTTACTTGGTATCTGGGTTGGAAGGACTAGGGTAGCATAAAACAGGAGGTGCATTGCTCTGGTTCTAACATACATACATTGTAGCTTCCAATGTGTCACTGTATATATTATAGCCTCCGTGGCGCAGTGGAAAATCGTTTGCTTTGTAAACCGGAGGTCGCGGGTTTGAATCCTGCGGGGGACAACAAATTTGAGTAGTTATAGTATTTGAGTAGTTACTAGGTGGTAGGTTCCTTGTGCAAGGAACCGTCCAGGTAAGTACCACCGCAGTGTCAGATATTCTGCATTGCCGCAGTGTCATTGTTGTGTTCCGGCATGAAGGGCACTGTAGCTGGTGAAATTACCGGACACAAAGACTTAATATCTAATGTCTTAAGGGTCGGCAACGCGCTAGTGATTCTTCTGGTGTTGCTAGTGTCTATAGGCTGCGGTATCTGCTTACCATCAGGCGGGCCGCATGCCTGCTTGCCACCTTGGTAGTATTAAAAAAAAAAAAATTATTCCTTACTGGCTAGGACAATGTAGGCCAATCACCTGATTGTCTGTAAATTAAGATGATCCATGCGTCGGAGGGGCATGTAAAATATCGGTCCTGCGCCTAACCTCTCCCCGGTCGTGTGTCTTCCGTCCCATCGGATTATGAGAGGCATAAAGGAAGAGCGAGCGTACTTGTGTCTACGCAAGCGCTAGTGCACTATAATATCTCCTGCGTTCACGGCTGATCTTGTGAAAGATTGGCCGCTGTGGTCGTTTCGGCCAGGGAGGCATTTTTTTTTATCTAACATACATAAATTATAGGAAAATGTAGTGATAAATAAAAACAAACTTATATTAAATTATTTAATATAATAATATATTGGCCTTTTCGATAACATTTGTACCCATCCTGTAGTGCCAAACAGCTGTTGCAGAACGTACTCGCAGAGGAAACACACTTTCATTGATGTCCATGGGTTCCGCACTGGTAAACTGGCAACAAAGTATACACTTATTAGACTTATGAATTGCAGTACCTACGTACTATTCTATGATAGACATTATCAATTGATGTTTGACAGGCCTTATTAACATTTTTCGAAAAGTGTATACTTCGCCTATGTCCGAATCCGTCAAGCCATTTAGGCTATAGACCGTACTAAAGAAATGTGTAGACATACATACATCCACACTCTCGAAAAATATAGCTCTCCTCCTTAGGCAGTAAAGGCAAAAATGTATACAGGTATTCGTATCAGTTGATTTGATACCATGGTACAGGCTCTGCATAGTTTAGGATTAGATGGCCGTGTGTGGCTCTCCCGGAGTATAACTGTAAACAATTTATAAGTACTTTAATTCCTAAATTTGGATTCCTTCCATATAACTTTAGTTCGTAATAAACATTTTAACTTTAAATTAATACATAATGTTAATTAAGCTCACAACGGACGGTGATTCCGTTCTGCACCATGTTTAACACGGGATCCGCTTAAGCACGATCACGCGTCGACCGTCGACGGATTAATAAGTATCGATAAAAAAAATTCCATCACTACGATAAAATTTTATAACCTAAAAGGTTAACTATTCTGATCGAAATATCTCAAAATATTGCGCATTTCGCAAATATGCTTTATCCTTCGATGATAATTAATGTATTTAAAGAGTTTTAATGAAGTTATAACGCTTTGTTATTTGCACTTTTATTGTAAAATCATGAAATGTACTTACCGATGAAAACTTACATATTCAACTTCATTTCGCTTTCGCCCCGTAAGGAATCGACATCCACGCACAACACACGACATATACAAGTTGTTTTTATATGAATACTAATGTAATTATTATAATAAACACATTTTTTTTTCAAATCAAAACATCATCGAGAAAGTAAACAATGCTGTCAATTTATATGACTAAATTAAAAAGTCTATCACTATAAGTTCCACCATAGACAAATATTGACTTTTAAATTTTGTAGTATTCGAAAGTAGTATTGTGGTCCCATGGGTCCTTGGAGGAAGGAATAAAATGGAGTCGTTCTAGGAATTCGAAACCAACCACTTAGTATCCATCCTCTTTCCCCATATAGGACATGCATCAAGACAAACAAGGACACCAATATATTTCTTAATGCGTCATTTAGGGCCTCCGCCGACACGATACTTTTTGCATCCGCGTTCGGCAACTCTGTTGCTTTTCGGAAGCTTGATACCGCAGCCGATCGCGAACCCCCGCACACTACTAGCAGATAGCGACCAGCGATTTCGACTCTTTCCGGTCGCTGGATGCAGCAACCGCGCGCTACACCACGCACACTACAGATGCCAGTCGCCGCGACTTTGGTAGTTCCGGGGTTCCCAACTTTAAGGATTTCTCCCTAAATAAATGGAGCATAATACATTGAACTATTTGTATTCTGATTACGTAACATTTATTAATGGGCAATGTTATTAATCTTAAAACCGACTTGTAGTTAAGATCTTAGTGTAAAAAACTTGCTTCGAGGAAAATATATTGAGTTTGATTAATTTTGTTAAAATTTTATTCGTTGAAATATTTTTTCGTACCGTGCAAAGCCGCTTGTAGTGTATGAAATTTAAAACAATCTAAATAAGTAGATACCTAGGTACTTATTAGATATAAAATCAGTCACTATCCGTGTTATACGTATAGTCGCTCCTGTTTGTTTGTTTCCTTAATCTAAACTAAACATTGAATTTTGACCCAATTTCTACAATCATTTTGAGGGTTTCGGTACGTTTTAATATTATACGTAGGTATAATTATAATGTATAATTATAAGGTTTAAAACTCCGGCGAGGGAAGCTGATGTCAGTTAATATGTTATGTTAAGCACCGACTTCAATACATTTTCGTTATATAGTACTTTTTAGATCATATTAATATCGTTAAAGTCGGATTTTAATATACTAGAAATATTTTATTTAATCTTTTTATTGACTTTACAACTAGAACAACTATGCTAGACTTTACTAGGAACAAAACAGTGCATTATATACTAAAGTACCGAACTGATTTTGATGAAGCTATTACAACAAGAATTACCGCAATCGGATTTGTAGCTTCTGAGAAGTACGGGAATAAACATATATACATACACACACAGATACACATATATGTATGTATATATGTCGCAGCCGGATCATTAGTATAGGCTGTCAATTAATACTAAATGTCCTGTTAATTCTAAAATGTAGGGTATGAGGTCAATAGTATCAAAGTCAAAGTCAAAATAACATTATTATGTATAGGTCCCACGGAGGCTTACACAAAAATAATTTTTACGCGGCCGCTACTGAGATCTTTTTTTTTTATTTATTTATTTAAGGACAACCAACAAGACTTACACTAATACATTGCATTTTTTACATTGGTGAACTTAAAACTAAGTGCAAGCTTAATTATAGGTCGCCACAGCATGCAAAAAACGCGTTAATCTTGGAAGACACTCAGCGGGAATGTCCTATTTTATAAATTTTTTTTAAACAATTGTGTAAACAGTTTTACAAATTATGTATAGGTAGCCTTAAAATTCTAAGCTTACATGATTTGAGCAGTTCAAGCCCACGCAGTTTTATCCTCCAGGTAAATCGAGAATATATAATAAGCCTTTTTTGACAATCGGCTTCAAAAAGTTTAAATTTCTTCATTGGAAACTCAAAACTCAAACTCAAACTCAAAAATCTTTATTTCAAATAGGCTTAACGCTAGCACTTTTGAATCGTCATTTTTTAGAAGCTACCACCGGATCACAACGCGGCCTCAACTGAGAAGATCCGGCAAGAAACTCAGCGGGCTTGTCATTTTTTCACTTTTTTTTTTAAACATTGTTTTGTTACAAATGAATCGACATTAGCGATATTGTGTCCTGCCATTCGAAACATAAAGCAAGGGAGAAAAGAAGAAAACAATAAATTAAGACAAACTAAGAGGCCAAATGGATAGAAGTCGGACCAGTCCCCCCAAGCAGCACCCGCGCACGAGTTGACTCGAGCAGCAGCCATCACTCCCCTCAACCATATTAGAGGGAAGGGGGTGACCCGCCACACGAAGCCGCCACAAGCAAAGACTTTTCGATGGCGAGCATGACCGAACCAAAATCACAGTGGCTCACATTTAACTTCTGCTGTTAAGTAGTACCTCGACAGGCAAGACACAAAACACTTTCACATAATCTTTATATTATCAATCAATTGACTTGTGAAACAGCCATCAGTAATCCACCAGATTAAGAGGTGTTACAAACTGTAAGCCTACAATTCTAAGCTTGCATGAGTTGAGCAGTTCAAGCCCACGCAGCTTTATCCTCTAGGTAATCCGAGATTTTGTAATAAGCCTTTTTCGACAACCGGCTTCTTATCAAAGGTTTAAATTTATTCAGTGGAAGATCTCGGATATCCTGTGGCAGTTTGTTATAGAAGCGTATACTTTGGCCCATAAACGATTTGCTTGTTCTGTGGAGACGTGTGGAATGTAAAACAAGATTGTGTTTGTTCCGGGTATTAACACTATGAATCGCACTGTACTTTTTAAAAGATACACTATTTTTCTGAATATAAACTAAATTTTCAAATATGAAATTCAAATATGATTGGAAGATCTCGGATATCCTGTGGCAGTTTATTATAAAAGTGTATACTTTGGCTCATAAACGATTTGCCTGTTCGGTGGAGACGCGTAGCATGTACAACAAGATCGTGTTTGGGTTGTTATTTGACAAGTAAAGGGCAATGTCTTGTTGTGTCTTAAATGGAAGGTATCGTTTTCACAAATTGTAATGGGAAGGGAGACTAACAATAGCCGAAGGGGTTACTCGGATATACATATGCTTAGATGCCCATATATAGTCTAACATATGTCAATTATTATAATATGTATACGCGTCGAATACAGAACCTTCTTTTTTAAGACGGCTAAAAAAATAAAGTATAATTGGGGATCACTTGATTTGATTTAGGGAGGAAACATTTTTAACCGACTTCAAAAAAAAGGAGGAGGTTATCAATTCGGTTGTATCTTTTTTTTTTATGTTTGTTACCTCAGAACTCTGTCGTTTACGAACCGATTTGGTAAATTATTTTTTTAATTGAAAGGATATGCTTCCAGATTGGTCCTATTTTTTTCAAAAACAGGTTCTGATGATGGGAACCATAAGTAACTGAGGGAACTCCTTAAATATTATAGGCACACATATAGCGTTTTTGGTATTTTTAGAAACTAGTCAAGCATTTTCATTCAGAAAGTAGCATTTGGTGAAGTGGATCTGATGAAGAAGGCCATAGACGGCCACCGGAACTTTGTAATAAAATTGACAATCCATCCTATCCTAGCCGTGCCTACTAAACGTAGAACTACCGAATTTGGACTCGATGGATAGTTCTCGACGAGTAGTTGCTAGAAAAATGGAGATCAGGGTTTGATGGTTGAGCAGGAAGGTTGTCACGGGATCTCTGCACCAATAAACATAGACCCACGAGTTTGGGTTCGTTGGTTAGCTCTCGACGACTAGTTGCTAGAACAATGGTGATCAAGGTCTGATAATGGAGCAGGAAGGTCGTCACGGTATCTCGGCACCAACAAACGTAGATCTACCGAATTTGGACTCGTTGGACAGGTCTCGACGAGTAGTTGCTAGAAAAATGGAGATCAGGGTCTGATGATGGAGCAGGAAGGTCGTCACGGGATCACTGCACCAATAAACGTAGATCCGCCGAGTTTGGGCTCGTTGGGTAGCTCTCGATGAGTAGTTGCTAGAAAAATGGTGATCAGCGTCTGATGATGGAGCAAGAAGGTCGTCACGGGATCTCGGCACCAACAAACGTAGACCTACCGAATTTGGACTCGTTGGATAGGTCTCGACGAGTAGTTGCTAGAAAAATGGTGATCAGGGTCTGACAATGGAGCAAGAAGGTGGACACGGGTTCTCGGCACAAATAAATGTAGACCCACCGAGCTTGCAGTCCATGGTTCTCGAGAACTACGAGTATAACACCTAGATATCTTCGGTTTATGGCAATTGGTTTGTTTTATTAAGATATTGTCACATCTACATTTTTTAAAATTTTTGCTTAAGCTTATATTTTAGTGATGGTTGATAGTTGTGTTATGTAGTGGATGTTTTTAAAATAAATATTAAACTGGCTGTTTGTCAGAATAAAATATAAGTTTTTAAAAGTTAACCTAATAATACACCAAGGGAACCACTAAAAATAATAAAATAAAAATAATTTTTACAAAAAAAAGAACCGCCTTCAAAATGCAACTAAAATAATTCTAAGAATTAGTGGTTTTTACATATACATAATACATTGTTGGACTTGGGCTACAACATACTATAAATACATATTACTATCGAAGTCGGTGCCTAACGTCTAGCAAATACTTACAAGGGCAGTAGGTACCTAACTGTTTTCCAGTTTGGCGCCGTCTTTGATAGTAATATGTATTTATAATATGTTGTAGCCCAAGTCCAACAAAGTATATGTAAAAACCACTAATTCTTAGAAATTATTTCAGGCCTTTTCGTTGCATTTTGAAGGCGGTTCTTTTTTTTTGTAAAAAATATTTTTTAAGAGTAGTAGTCGGCCCGGTGCGGAACGAGACGCGTGCAATATGTGTTCAGTGTAATAATAAATATTGACGATGCTAAAAGTTACCATGGACTCTTATAAAGCTGCACTGCTTCTTGCTTTACTAATAAAGTGAAAATATAAATCACGGTGAAGGCGGTACTGGCTACATCCAATTACCAGTTTTCAAAAACCTATGTGTTGAAGCAAACATTATCATTCAATCATTCATGTAGATTTGTGTTAAAAATCATGTAGAAGGTGAAATATATATTTTTGCAATACGTGCTTTCTTTGAAATTAAAAACCAAAGCAGCAATATTCCATAAAAAGTGGTAACTTAAATCGACCCCGAAAATAATCTAGAATACCAGAAAAAGTTGGTAACCCCCCTAAGTCAAAACATGTCACACCAGCGGTACCGTGTGAATCCAATACACTGTAACTTCAGATACAGTGTTTTGAATTAACAACGTTCATTCGATTTCTTTTAACCTGTTTGATGTTATAGCATTCATAGTTTTTTTTACTTTGTATGAAAAATACTGAGATATTGCAATGCAAATTACACTGTTTTTACTAAAAACTACAGGCCTGAAATAGTTAAACACGGCAATTGATGATGCAGTGCATTGTCCAAATAATCTTCGCGGATTGCAAGATACAGTGTTTTGTCAAAACAAAGTAGAAGGGCTAGCGCGACGCGGCTGCGCCAATCAGATTGAGGCTGGGCTATCGATTTCAATTATTATTGGTCGATCTGGCCGAGAGCGACGGCGGCGCAGTGGCTGGAAAGTATGAGCTGATGAACTAATACGTACTGAAATTTAAAAATAAATATAGTATTATAAATACACTAAATATTAAAATAAATCTATCTGGAGAGGAAATGTTGTTTTTTAAATATGACTAAATTACAGCTACTACGCAAGGAATGTGGAAGCGAATTCCATAGCCGCACTGCTTGCATGGTAAACAAAACATTATAGCTACTATAATAATGAGGAGGAACTTCAAAATGCAGAGATATACTGGAACGTCAAGGCTTGTCACAAGACACGAGCAAGGAATAACGCTCACAAAGATAAAGAGGAGATTAAGGATTGGTAAGTATACAATTTAGAAAATAAAAAATGTACCAGTTCCGCCGCTGACGGATTGGCAGATATTCTAGTTGAGCCCGAAATTCCGACACGATCATATTTCCGCAGACCAAAGATGAAATGAATACACAAATTTTACAATTGCTCCAGTTTATTAAGAAGCTCCTCAGTTGCATCTAGAAACATACATCAGCATAATCGAAAAGAGCTAAAGATCAAGCAAAAAAGATTTTTGTCTGACGCAGAAGAAATCTTTGGAGACGCTTGTGAGACTGATAAGAGTAAAAGATCTTCTTACTTATACCTATCTCCAACATGAGATTCCCAAGAAATATTATAATCAAACAGAACTCTAAGAATTTTAACTTTATTTGAGTATGCAATTGGCACGGAATCGAAAACTAAACTGGAGAGTGAGTTAATGTCAACCAGATTCATCACGTATCCGCCACCAAATATGTATGATAGCCTGAGAATTAGTAGAGTTCACTAACAAGCCAATTGATTTTGCCCACTGACTTATGCTATCTAAATCTTTATTAAGCGTATATATCGCTTACCGAAGCTTATCAATATTGGCATGACGATAAAGCTAAGGATGATCATGCATAGAGATGATAGTTAGAAAACCCTCGCGATAACATTCATGAAAACTGAAAAGAGGAGAGATTACGCCACCCAGTGGAACACCCGCTTCAAGCTCACACCACACAGATGATGTCTCCTCAAAGCGGACAGACTGGGAGCGCCCACGATGATATGAATATGATCAAAGCAATTGATAGCTGAAAAAGCGACATAGAGAGAGGAAAGAATGCCTAGAAGTATGTCAAAATAAACAGAATTGAAGTCACTACCAAGATCCAATAATACCAGAATAATCAGTTGTTTGCTTTCTATAACCAAGCGTCAAACATCACTTATTTTTACTAAAACTAAGGACTAAAAGACAATTAGGTGTAAAATAGTCTGTCATTTGTTTGTAAACAATAAATACCTTCCAGGACTTCCAGAACAGAACAAGGAATGTAGATATAGGACTAAAATTTGTAACAGAAAAATTTGGCTGTTTGGGAAAAGGAATGACAATGACAAGCGTTCTTCCCAAGACGGGAAAGAACAGGATTCAATTTAAAAGTTTAAGAAACGAGTGATTATTGGACAAGGATTGGTCAAGGTTACTTCAATGTTAGGTAACAACAATTTTAGCTGAAGACCATGATGATATAATTCCCAACCCCCTCAGTAACCGAACTCAAAGAGAAAGGAGAATATAAAGGCAAAGATAGCTAAGAGAGACAATTTAAAGTGGACAACTTAACATTATCAAGAGTAACAAGTGACTTCTAAAAATGTGCATTAATTGAAATCAAGATCTAAATATGGAGCATTCTCAATAGAAAATACCAAAATATATCAAGAACTGCCACGTCTGTGCAGTATTATGGTTCTCCAACTTATACCTACCAATACACTTTTAGGCCCTGTTTTCCCAAGTCAATACACTGTAAGTATATGATACAGTGTATTGCCTTAACAATATCTTCCTTAGCTTCTGACAACTATTAGAGCAACACAAGTTATCGACGATAATTAATTATGTATACTCTAAATATATATAAAACTTAATAGGCTGGATAACTTATAAAATTATTTTTAAATTGGCAGCAAACACTAAAAAATTTCTAACGAAAATTTTGGAGTAATCTTGAAAAAACTAAAAAAAACTATTTTGCTCATTTTCTCAAAATCAGTTTTTCGTAGTTACAGTGTATTGGATTCACACGTTACAGCGCACAGTGGGCGTTAAAACAAGCTTCTCTTTCATAAGATTTTTGATAATGTATTTCTTGTGGTTTTTAAGTACAAACAACCGTATTCATAATCATAACGGTATAAGATCATTGCGTTCGATTACCACAATACGTAGGTACTGAAAAGACTTTTTAAATAAAATAAATAAATAAATATTTCGCAAGCTTTAAGTAATTTTAAAGATGCACTAGGGGTTATGAAAATGGAGAAAATTTTATCCCGCAGTTCAATCAAGGTTTCATGAACTGGCCGTTTTTCATTTATGTAACTTACTTTGTTGCTTCGGAAGCGCAGGGAAACCGCTTGCTTTAGAAACTGAAGAGCTCCGGGCTCTTCTTTACACTTTGCTAAATGCGACGAAACGCGAAACGCGCGAAGTAAGTTATTTATTATTGGTTTGGACAATACAGGCCGATTGAAAATAAGATGAAAATGAAATGACGACGTGTAAAGGACGAAGTTTTCTTGCATGAAATTATTATACAATATGCGTTGTTACTGATTGTTTAAAACCTATAAACAATCTATACCTAAGTACTAACTGATGACGGGCCCGTTGGTCTAGTGGTTAGTAACCCTGTCTCCTACCCAACAGGTCGTGGGTTCGATTCCCACCAAGTGTCTGGGTGTTTATCTATATAAGTATGTACTTACAAAAAAAAAGTATATATGTATTAGTATCAGTTGTCTGGTTCCATAGTACAGGCTCTGCCTATTTTGAATCAGATGACCGTGTGTGAATTGTCCCAGGATATTAACTAAATATGTGCAAGCGATGCTGCAGGATAAAGCTAGTACATAATATACAATACAATACAATACAAATACTCTTTATTGCACACAAAAGAAATATACATTTGAAATTAAAACAATTAAAAAATCTTTTTAAAAAAAAATTGAACCGACTTCAATATCACTGAAAAGTATAAAATAATTTAAATATTATTGAAGTTGGTGTTAGCGTATCTGCTGTGTATATTTGGCACCAACTTCAATAATATTTAAATTATTTTATACTTTTCAGTGATATTGAAGTCGGTTCAATTTTTTTTTAAAAAGATTTTATTTTAAACTTTTTAGTGATATTTTCATATATAAAGATTGAACCATCGAAAACCGTAAAATTATCTAGGTAGGTTATGATCACATTATCGTCTACATAGTTTTACATAATTCATGTTTCTTCAGAAAATAATATCCGGTCGTAATGAAATTTGCATGGAAACATCATAGTAGTTTACTCTCTCGAATAAAAAAAGAATCATCGAAATCGGTTCATAATTGTCAGAGCAATGTAATGGAGAACATCAGTTTTATGGTTTTTACCAGATAAATTCCTCCACATCGTTCATGGTCCTCCAGGAAGTTCTTATCCGGTTGTAATAAAATTCATACAGATTCAATACAGTGGTTTCTTCTTTCGAATAAAAAAAGAATCATTGAAATTGGTAAATATTTGCCAGAGTTATGACCATTTTTGTCCGACCGAGCGAGTCCGAGCGACTAAAACGTCATCTATATAGGCTTTCTTGCAACTCTCAGTGCGCAGTCACCATTCTTGTTTTTTTAGGAACTACTTATTACTAAGCAATAATTTTTTTATGGGACTCAATCAATGGATTGAAGAATGGATGGAAGAAAGATTTTTTCAAATCGGTTAATAATTGCCAGAGTTATGCGCGAACCATACTGTTTGAATCATACTGTAAAAACTTCTACACTTGCCAACTCTGGACAAATTATAAAAGGAGGTCATTGGATGGTATTCGTGTACAATATAATAACATTTTCAGACACCTCATGGGTTTTAAATAGGTACTGTACTGCCTCTAGCAAGTTTACGGAGGCGCGTCTGAACACGTTCAATGCCATTCAGAGAAGCTGAATTGCTTCATATATGGCCAGGGTTGGTCAGTGTAGAAACGGTATTATTAAAGAAATCGCGGACCGTTGGTCTATAACGAACATGTGTAGACGTTGGCGTGAAATAGCTGCTTAAAATTTTTTTTTTACTGGAATGTCTGTTTTTTTTGTTTATTTTGGTTATTATTTATTTATTCTGTTTAGTTTCTTCCTTTTTTTTTGTCAATGTGTCTTTGTATTTTTTTGTATGGATCAAGAGTCTGAAATAAACGTATATTATTATTAAATACATTGGTTTAATTAAAAGGCAGATGAAGTTCTCTTTTTATAAAAAAAAAACTACGCATTTGTAGTTTTTTTTTCTGTCTAAATTGTTCTTATTGTGCTTGTTTATCGTAAAGATTATATAATTAAATAATACCTGAAAATTGTTTTGGGTGAAGTATATAATATCATTTTTTTTTATATTTCATTCAACTTCTTGATTATGTATTTGCATTTCAAAGTTCTTAAGCGATTTTACCATTATTCAGAAGGATTAGTCAAATCCTGGTGACTTAGATGCAAAGCGAACTTGTTTTTTTATAAAGTACATACTGGGTATTAGTTTATACATACTTATATGTATATCAACATAATAACAACGACATCTATAATACCTCAATAGCAGCATGTGATATTTGTAAAAGGGTTAAGGTTGAAACTCAGACGGTTTTGTTACCATAACCGTAACGTGACCAAAAAGATTCAGCTTTACAATTCAAACACAAAAAAAAGGGGAAACAAATTATATTTTGATACATTTGGAATGTTGTTACAACATTTAATGTTGTTAAGTTAAAAATAAAACTTGTGATTACTAAGTAATTCGATGTTATGGTAATTTTAACAAACCCGTGTATTTGAACTACATAAAATATATTTCATTTTTCAAAAAAATTAAGCTAGTGAACCTTATTTTTGGCCCACTGTGCATCGATGACAGCAGTCGCTAAAACGCGGTGCAGCATTGATGCGGTTGCTAAAACGCGCGACTCCGATACAGCGACCGAGCGCAAGGAGTAGCTCAATGGTCGCTAATGAGTTGCTAAAACGCGATGCAGTCGCAAAGTTGCCAGTCGTTGCAGCTAGAAAACGCTAGTGGGCGGAGGCCCTTAGAAAGGTTGAACACACTTTTAGATTTAAAAAATAAAAGTTAGTGGTGTCCATGCAAGGATACGCATATCGATATTTAGACAATGTCATCGAAACCATTTTTAATGCAGCGTTTCAGTACTTTAACGTTTTGAATCAATATATTTTGTTAGTATGTTTAATTAATGAAAGTAATAATATATTTCAAATAGGGTAAAATTACCACTTTCGTATTGTTATATTTTTCTGTAAAAGCTACTACTGAATCATAACGCGGCCTCAATGTAGAAGATCTGGCAAGAAACTCAGCGGGCTTGTCTTTTTCTTTTATTAATAGTAAATAATTAAGTTTTATCTATGTTGATGGAAAATAACACTCTTTTTGTTATTATTTTTATCTAATAAAATAAATATGCAATACAGGCAAAAAGGCGACGGTGGCCAGGTATTTAAAAATTTCAATAGGCAGATTATTAGTGAATCATATTAAAAATAATTATTGGTACCCGTGGGGTGTCAGAATAGCAACTATCCATCTCCTACCGTTGGGTATTCGTAACAGGTGACTAAGGGAAAACAAGAAGACGGACAAGCAGCGTCTTTCTATTGGATTACCTACCACCTATACTGCGATCTCCAAGCCGCCTGCCAAGCGTGGGGATTATAGCAAGCGTTTGTTGTCCGTGGTACCACCAATTGTCCGTGGTACCAAGGACAACTCCGTGGTACTACCAGAAATAAATTAATTCGATTTCAATAATATTTTATTCTTTTCTTTTGTTATCGTTTACTTGGTATCTGGGTTGGAAGTACTAGGGTAGCATAAAACAGGAGGTGCATTGCTCTGGTTCTAACATACATACATTGTAGCTTCCAATGTGTCACTGTATATATTATAGCCTCCGTGGCGTAGTGGAAAATCGCTTGCTTTGTAAACCGGAGGTCGCGGGTTTGAATCCTGCGGGGGACAACAAATTTGAGTAGTTATTCCTTACTGGCTAGGACAATGTATGCCAATCACCTGATTGTCTGTAAATTAAGATGATCCATGCGTCGGATGGGCATGTAAAATGTCGGTCCTGCGCCTAACCTCTCCCCGGTCGTGTCGGTCTTCCGTCCCATCGGATTATGAGAGGCATAAAGGAAGAGCGAGCGTACTTGTGTCTACGCAAGCGCTAGTGCACTATAATATCTCCTGCGTACATGGCTGATCTTGTGAAAGATTAGCCGCTGTGGTCGTTTCGGCCAGGGAGGCATTTTTTTTATCTAACATACATAAATTATAGGAAAATGTAGTGATAAATAAAAACAAACTTATATTAAATTATTTAAAATAATAATATATTGGCCTTTTCGATAACATTTGTACCCATCCTGTAGTTCCAAACAGCTGTTGCAGA
Organism: Furcula furcula; assembly: GCA_911728495.1. Taxonomy (NCBI): domain Eukaryota; kingdom Metazoa; phylum Arthropoda; class Insecta; order Lepidoptera; family Notodontidae; genus Furcula; species Furcula furcula. Next base: position 9,793,549 of record OU452256.1, on the reverse strand, counting down.
ACGTACTCGCAGAGGAAACACATTTTCATTGATGTCCATGGGTTCCGCACTGGTAAACTGGCAACAAAGTATACACTTATTAGACTTATGAATTGCAGTACCTACGTACCATTCTATGATAGACATTATCAATTGATGTTTGACAGGCCTTATTAACATTTTTCGAAAAGTGTATACTTCGCCTATGTCAGAATCCATCAAGCCATTTAGGCTATAGACCGTACTAAAGAAATATGTAGACATACATACATCCACACTCTCGAAAAATATAGCTCTCCACCTTAGGCAGTGAAGGCAAAAATTTATACAGGTATTCGTATCAGTTGATTTGATACCATGGTACAGGCTCTGCAAAGTTTAGGATTAGATCGCCGTGTGTGGCTCTCCCAGGGTATAACTGTAAACAATTTATAAGTACTTTAATTCCTAAATTTGGATTCATTCCATATAACTTTAGTTCGTAATAAACATTTTAACTTTAAATTAATACATAATGTTAATTAAGCTCACAACGGACGGTGATTCCGTTCTGCACCATGTTTAACACGGGATCCGCTTAAGCACGATCACGCGTCAACGGTCGACGGATTAATAAGTATCGATAAAAAAAATCCCATCACTACGATAAAATTTTATAACCTAAAAGGTTAACTATTCTGATCGAAATATCTCAAAATATTGCGCATTTCGCAAATATGCTTTATCCTTCGATGATAATTAATGTATTTAAAGAGTTTTAATCAAGTTATAACGCTTTGTTATTTGCACTTTTATTGTAAAATCATGAAATGTACTTACCGATGAAAACTTACATATTCAACTTCATTTCGCTTTCGCCCCGTAAGGAATCGACATCCACGCACAACACACGACATATACAAGTTGTTTTTATATGAATACTAATGTAATTATTATAATAAACACATTTTTTTTTCAAATCAAAACATCATCGAGAAAGTAAACAATGCTGTCAATTTATATGACTAAATTAAAAAGTCTATCACTATAAGTTCCACCATAGACAAATATTGACTTTTAAATTTTGTAGTATTCGAAAGTAGTATTGTGGTCCCATGGGTCCATTGACGTTTAAAAAAAGTGTACGGCTGAAAAAGTGGGACGTGAGAAACATTATCTGTCTCTTTTTTTCTAATGCTCATTCCCCATAAGAGTAAACGAGATAAATATTCATTTTAGTTAACGCTTTTAGCTTATTTTTGAGACCCTCTCTGTATTACTCTGTGCATGGGTCCATTGACGTTTAAAAAAAGTGTACGGCTGAAAAAGTGGGACGTGAGAAACATTATCTGTCTCTTTTTTTCTAATGCTCATTCCCCATAAGAGTAAACGAGATAAATATTCATTTTAGTTAACGCTTTTAGCTTATTTTTGAGACCCTCTCTGTATTACTCTGTGCCTAATCCAATATTTATGCCTCACCTCTAGTGAAACGTCAAAATGGCATGACATGTGTCATGCATACATGTAAGTGCAAAAAAAAAAGAACAATAGGTACTTCAATGTTTATTTTTGTACGTAAATACTGAACCGTGACTGAATCACAGTAATGATAGTGTTTACAACAAATTTAAAATTTGTTGTTCTAGTTTTGTACATTTCTATGTTTCGACCCGGCCTCGCAATGTTCTCCACACATTCCAAGTGTCTTGGTGGTCTTTATCCTCGTTCTACGATTGCAAGGTTCCCTGTACCTGGTGACAAAGTGAACTGGACAACAGACTACGAAGAATATAATCCCCGCAATTATACAGCACCTACAATACACGGGAAACCATGGGCTGATCTTGAAATCGGTATAATACAATTTGTTATTTAGTTTTAAATAAGAGCAATTGTGATAACTTATACCTGTATGCAAGTACCACTACTACTACAATACAAATATACAACTGTTATTTATCTAAGTAAGTAAGTGTACCATAGAAGAAGTACTATTCATTGCTTCTTTACTATTCATTTCATGTTATTGACTGAAAGAGACTCTTGACAGAAAATATATAAGTTGATTATGAAGAATTATGGTATCCTTCAATACCTAAATCTATCTATTTTTGTATTTTAGGAGATCCAAGCTTTAAACCAAAATGGAACAGCATTGATGGCAATGTGAATAGAGTTAGCTACATGGGCCAATATAAAATAATTAATGATTATCCATTCAATCCCATTGGAAGAACTGGAGTATCTGGCCGTGGTATTCTTGGTCGCTGGGGACCAAATCATGCTGCTGATCCAGTGGTCACTCGATGGAAGAAACTGCCCACTGGAGACATTGCCACTGACAAGTATAACAAGTAATTCCCATTGTAAAAGTAACTGAATTTGGTGAGATGTTTAATAATAATAATACCAATAATTCAGGCCTATTTTGCAGTTTGTTGCAATTAAGCGTCGCGATACTGGTGAATGGGCACTACCCGGTGGCATGGTAGACCCAGGAGAAAAAGTAACTGCAACAGCTGTTAGGGAGTTCCAGGAAGAAGCTACGAATTCTTTCGTCATGAGTGATGGTTTGTATATTTGTCTATTGTTTTAGGAGCATGGAATAATAATTGCCTAGCATCAGAATCTTATAAGATCTTGCTGATTGACCAATCTTACCTCAAAAATATAAACACTTTCATAGTATCTCACACCAGAAAAAGTTTTGTTGTATTTACTAGAGAGTGAGACAGAATGAGAGAATGGCCATTTTCTCCGCTCCATTTTCTTCTACCACATGGTAGAAGTTGGGTCAAGTAGGCAGATAACGATAATCCTTTTCACTTTCACCCCTTTCTCATGAGAAATGGTTGCTGTTTACACATTCATAAAAACTGAATAGATTATTAATTAAATATATTTTTAACCGACTTCATCAGTAGAACAGTGTTGATAACTGTTATAAATTCTACTATTTCAGATGAAAAGAAAGCATGGATGGAGAAATTCGATAAATTCTTCAGTCGTGGAGATGTTATCTACCAAGGATATATTGATGATCCACGTAATACTGATAATGCCTGGATGGAGAGTGTAGCATACAACTTCCATGACAATGATGGTTCAACAGTAGGTGCATTGAAACTGCATGCGGGTGATGACGCAGTGGGCGTACATTGGGTGGACATTACACCAGACATAAACCTTTACGCTAGCCACAATGAGATTGTATTAGAAACACTTAAGAAATGTTTAGATAATTTCTCTTCATAATAAATGTTTTCATAAATTGTTTTTTTTTATGCCTATAGGAAAGGAGCTCTTATTAGATGCATTTAAAACTACAATGCATCAAAAATAATCATGGCTAAAAAAAGATCATTTATAGCTTTTAACAATCCTGTCATCGAAAATATTACAATCTTTTTGGGTAAAAAAGAAACAATGTTTTTATACAGGTTAACAACTAAAATTTTATTTACTTAACATAACTCACAAATAATAATTGTGATACTATAACATATTGATATAATATTATTAATCAACACATTGCGTCGATTCTCCCATAATCTATTTTTTTTAACTCCCATATACTATCGACCATTGCATACAAATATTAATCTAACAATGTAAATGCAATACTTAATTGTTTTAAAAACACACACTGATTGCTAATTTGATGATCATTTATCTTTTTCCTTGATGGAATAAAAATATATTTATGTATACATACAACCCATAATTATCTTTAACATACATAATAGGCGCACCAACATGAAAGAAGTTTGTTCAGAATCGCCAATTATTCATATTCACTCATAAACGAAATTAGCGTTATTTCTCATCAAGCCATATTTTAAATGTAATTATTTCGACTCTCGGTGCCGATATGAGATTCAAGATAATTATTAATGGATTAAAAAGTATTCATCGACTTAAAGTGTCGAACGAACCGAAGGGTCGAAGGGTTAATAGTACTTAACACTAACTGACAAAGAGTAAGATTAAGTGAAAGACTTACAAGAAATAACATTTATGTTAAAAAACTGTACTCTACTTACGGCAAATATTGTTTCTAAATGTTAATGTGTGGTAATGTTGTACCTGTAAAAGTGCACTTAGGTATGTTTTACGAGCAAATAACTTCGCCAAAATCGCAACTTTATATTCTGAGGTTTAGCGCTTATTTTTGTATGGGTTGTACGCATACACCCACGTTCCCTTTATTAATATCAACTCGGGTACTGTTGATACAAGTCTTGATAGTAAACGCGCTAATAGTATGAGATTTCCGTACAATTCACAGTTTACCACTATGTTACGCAAGAGTCATAAGCAGGATGTATTGAAACAATTTACAACACAATATTACGAAATTAGAACTTTTACAATATAATATCTGGGCAAAAATTACATCAGTACACTCAGTAAAAAAACTATTAAAAAAAAAATTATCGACTTCAAAGTAAAATATCTAAAAAGCATAAAATAACGAAAATATATTGAAGTAGGTGCTAGCACATCATGTCGCATGTGCACACACTAGCACTAGCTGACACCGACTTCAATATATTTTCGTTATTTTATGTTTTTTAGATAAGTTACTTTGAAGTCGGTTATTATTTTTAAAAAAATAGTTTATTTAACACTTTTTAGTGACTTTTATTTTACCAAGATAGGTATCAGCACTGCCACGCAACTCGAACATCTCAGTACGTACAGTAATTTACTGAAAACATAAAAAGTTTATATCTCTTAAACTACTGGACCGATTTTGATGAAACTTGTACTCTACCCTAAGTTGAAAAATACTCTAACTATTGCAAAAATAATTTTCGAAATCGGACTTGTAGTTTCTGAGAAATCCGCGGATAAACCTACATAGATACATACATACACTCATAAAATTTGGTAAATTTGTTTAGAAGCCCACATAGACTAATATATATTAATATTACGCATTTTTATTCATATTACATACATACGCGTCGAATACAGAACCTTCTTTTTGAAGCCGCTTAAAAAGGACGGAGCATACAGATAGAAACTAAATTTTAGAAACAAAGAATAATCATGAATAAACAGGTGTATGTAACTCTGTATTTTTGTAATGAAAAATATATTTTGTATTTTACAAATGAAATCATCATAATCATTGTTTACAAAATGTTAGTTGTACTGCAAGTATTTTTGCCACAGATTATTGCGAAGTATTCGAGTTCTATTCTTCAAGTCGTAAATAACACCTTGTATGCAATTGCATGTAAGTAATCGTAAACTTTAGTATTCTTATTTTATTTTTACGATTATTCCCAGTCGTCACCACTGGCAACGTCCCCACTGGTGACAAACGGGAAAAAAATTCCCATTTGTCGCCAGTGGTGACGAATGGGAAAATGAAATCCCAGTTGTCACCAGTGGTAACAATCGGATATAGGAAGTCATCATCATCAGCAGACGGAAGACGTCCACTTTACCTGTTACATGGTCTTTCCCATATTTTTTACGGTCGCGTCTATTGTGGGGACTCGCGAATGTAATACTAGATATATCTCAGAAGCGAAAATGAAAAGATCTCAGGAAATCGATCGAAGAGAATTTTACCAGCGACCTCAACGACGTTATTGTACCAGAAGTATTAGGACAACAGAGGGCACAAAGGGGCTCATCTCTTTTGTGATATCAAGTACCTAGTTATCAGTTTGTACCTGTGGTTCGTATATACCAGAAGAACCTACTACTAGAGCAAGAGAGGTAATTAGGAGGTTTTACCACATAAGTGAGGTCCAGAAGTACCAGGGTAGCATAGGACATAAGGAAGCCTCATGAATAATGGTCTCTCAGGTGCCGATGCAACAGCCGCGAAAGTTTTAGTAGATACTAATCCGATATACCCTGGTTGACTACCTCCGGGTGAACCTATCGAAGGTTTCCCCCACGAGAACAAAATAAAAGTATTCTGCTCACTAATAAAGTTCCAATTTTCTAATACGTCATCGTGTAGAACTACTAGGAATGAAAAAAAATATTTAATGCATTCTTACTAGTTCTACATGACTGTAGAATTAGTAGGATTTTATTTCCTCGTAGTCATACATGTAGAACTACTGGGAATAGGCCCCTATATTTAGCAGTGGACGTCTTCCGACGAAAGAAAGAAAATACATATATTTGACACTCAAAATAACAAAGTAGGTAAAAATTAATAGTAAAAAAATTCCAAAGGTTGTGTGGGGTCCAAAAAGATGCTGCCTCAGCATGTTGCTGTGCCAAAAGTAAACTCTGACGTATCTGATTGATGATGGTGATTGTTTATTTATTTCAGTGGCGACAATTGGGAATTAAAAGTCTCAATTGTCGCCACTGGTAACAACTGGGAATTTAATGTTTCATTCGTCACCACTGGCGACAAATGGGATTTTTTTCCCGTTTGTCACCAGTGGGGACGTTGCCAGTGGTGACGACTGGGAATAATCGATTCTTACATCTTACAGAACATTTGGATAAATAATTATTATAGTGTTTCAACAAATTACTGTGCATCGCTTAAAATGCCCTATAAAATACGTAAGGTCTGTTATTTCAGTGCATGCATCAGGATTACACAAAAAAAATATGCATAATAAAAGGGCAGCTGTGATAAAACTTCTACTTGATATTTTAGAAGTTGACCCAACCACAAGGTTCACTTCCCGTGCTCATCTGTACAATGTACATATTATGTATAATACAACAATAATAACAGTACACACATCATGTCTTATCGACTAGTTTTCATAATTACCTGCCCCTACCCCTCAAACATTTATATAAATGCAAATAACTATAATCAGCCAACACACCTTGATACTTGACTTTTAATCCATAGGTAGGGAAAATGAACCAATATTCACATATATACAGTACAGTCTTCTAAGCCAATTCAGTCAAATTGTCACTAATTAAATCGATTATTTTATGATAATGTGATATGAAAATTCCATAGTATGCATCGCGAATGAGATTTACTATTTTAAGTACCCCATATACTCCCGATCAACTCTACTCATATGTACTTCATTTTCTAGTGAGATATTTAATTCGCCCCTATTGTAATAATATATATATAATTTTGTAGACCTTTCTCATTGAAACTTATGATAAATTGATCTTATTTTATTGCAGTTTTTTGTGTAATATTAACTAAAAGGTGCTTTTACTTACAGAATGCTTGTTTGGTATAATTGCATTCATAACATCACCGATATTATGTGACTTAACTGTCGCGCACAGAATCTTATCCCATAATACATTGTATTGAAATCTAGACTTAGTGTGGAGATAATGATTACTGAATAGATTCCGAGTGCGACAGTTCCATGCCACACCGATCTTCTCAGTGGAGGTTGTGTTACGATTCGATGGTAGTCATAAAAAAAGATGACACTATGTAAAAACCCATAATAAAGAAATTTGACTGCATTACATAATAACGGCCGTGTCTAGACATATCATCGTATAAATCTACTGGCATTCCGTAGTCGCTTCACTTCTAAAGCGTCCTCTATCAACACTGTACAAATGTATAAAACATATATCACAATATAGTGTCATATCACAGCGGGAGGTGCCTCGAGCCATCGCTAGGAGGTCATAGCGACGGGTACCGCGAGCGCACCGTACGCTCGGTAACAGTTCACATCGTTCATCAAGCGCTGAATATTCTGCGTGAACGTCGGCAGATCCTGTGTAGGAATGAATCAAGTATCAGTATCAGGCGCGAGAAAAGCTGCATAACGTATGTACAACACTTAGTTTCAAATGAACTTCAATGCGCCTCAATTACTTCAAAACCCGTACATTGTACACAACCCCTAACTTGCCATGATAGCAAAATCAAACGTAGTACGCTGTTGCGTTGCATTGTCAAATATACAGAGGATTTTTCGTATAGTAAAATTATAATCGTTTTCAAGTTTATTTGAAATGGAATAGACGTGTTTTGAAGGAGGCGGAACAATGTGCACGAGTGATTATCTGTAGGTACTGGCCGCCTAAGAGATGATACACTTCTGCTGTTTCCGGGGACGTACTCTAGCGAGCGTCCGCAAGGTCCGCACAGTGCCCAGTATCTCTCCACAACATTGGTTAAGGCCACCGAGGAGATTATATTGGGTAAGAATCCCATATCACCCAGCCTATTCCGCAGTGACCTGGTACGGGAACAAATTATTCCACTATGATCAACTTGAAATCAAATCACCTGGTTGATTTGAGTGGAATTAATTAGTCTACTTTGATCTCCTCGGAATCAAACCCTAGGTGATCAAAGTAGCCTAATTAATTTCATTTGATTCCGAGGTGATCAAAGTGGAATAAATTGTTCCACTTTAATCACCCAGGTGATCAAAGTGGAATAAATCGAGTATCTGTAAGTACCGTGTCGGCGGGGAACTGCGCCAGCAGGTGCCGGTGGGGGGGCGCCAGGCCGGGCAGCGCGCCCAGGAAGTGCGGCAGGAAGGAGGCGCGGAAGGCGGCGAAGTCCACCATGGCCATGGCGTGCACGGCCGCCGTCACCTCGTCGCGCGCCAGAGCCCGCCACCCGCCCTCCGCCAGACCCGCCAGCAGAACTGACAGGAACTCCGCCAGGAACTCGTTGCGGAATATCACCTGATCGTTATTAACAATATCAATGTCCGGAAGGGTTGCTGGTGTGCTGCAGATTCCACTGAAAAACCCATGATATGAGTTATCATGTGCAGGTGCGACAGCAGCAGGGTTAGTGCGTCAACAATTCCACAGGGTTAACCCCTCACAAGGTCCGGGCGACCTTTTAAAGGTTTCTCCCGCGAGACCAATAAATCAAGTTCAAAGTCAACTAAAACAAGCAGTCAGATAATCCTTGGAACGGAAACTTTATATTTTGGAGTATAAATAAACGTTTGCAACAGATTGGATAAACATAGTCACCTTATGATAAAGCTTCCATTTATTGTTGAGCACGTCGAGCGTGTCAATGATGTGCCGCAGTAGCTCAATGTCGGGCTGCAGTAGCGCGCGGCCCAGGGCGGAAAGCGCGTCGCGCAATTCGCCCGTCCGCTGTTCCGCTTCCGATTCTTCGCATTTATTCGGGAAGAAATATCGCCACCGATGAATCAGGACGCTACGGGGAATACGTGACATTTTATTTTTTAACAAGTATATTCGCGCAAAATCGCTGCTTCTTTTTTTTCTGCAGTACAACTGTGCTAGTACCTGGCGAGCAGGCGGTGCGCGGCGCGCGTCAGGTCGGGCGCGTGCAGGTGGGCGCGCGGCAGCACGTGCAGTACAACTGTGCTAGTACCTGGCGAGCAGGCGGTGCGCGGCGCGCGTCAGGTCGGGCGCGTGCAGGTGGGCGCGCGGCAGCACGTGCAGTACAACTGTGCTAGTACCTGGCGAGCAGGCGGTGCGCGGCGCGCGTCAGGTCGGGCGCGTGCAGGTGGGCGCGCGGCAGCACATGCAGTACAACTGTGCTAGTACCTGGCGAGCAGGCGGTGCGCGGCGCGCGTCAGGTCGGGCGCGTGCAGGTGGGCGCGCGGCAGCACGTGCAGTACAACTGTGCTAGTACCTGGCGAGCAGGCGGTGCGCGGCGCGCGTCAGGTCGGGCGCGTGCAGGTGGGCGCGCGGCAGCACGTGCAGTACAACTGTGCTAGTACCTGGCGAGCAGGCGGTGCGCGGCGCGCGTCAGGTCGGGCGCGTGCAGGTGGGCGCGCGGCAGCACGTGCAGTACAACTGTGCTAGTACCTGGCGAGCAGGCGGTGCGCGGCGCGCGTCAGGTCGGGCGCGTGCAGGTGGGCGCGCGGCAGCACGTGCAGTACAACTGTGCTAGTACCTGGCGAGCAGGCGGTGCGCGGCGCGCGTCAGGTCGGGCGCGTGCAGGTGGGCGCGCGGCAGCACGTGCAGTACAACTGTGCTAGTACCTGGCGAGCAGGCGGTGCGCGGCGCGCGTGAGGTCGGGCGCGTGCAGGTGGGCGCGCGGCAGCACGTGCGCGCGCAGTAGTTGCAGCACGGCGCGCACGAGCACGCCGCCGCCGCCCGCCTCCACGCCCAGCCGCACGCACTCCACCAGCCGTTCCAGCCCGGTACCGCCGCCCCTGCCGATCGCGATCAACCCGCCCCTCGCTTCAATATCAACGACCTCCCGTTATATACCCCTCGATGGTCGATCATAGATTTGAGACCGCACCTCTGAGCGACTTCCAGAAACACGTCGATCGCAGTGTAAGCGAAATCTCCGAGTTGCGGTAGTAAGGCGGTGAACAGCGCCAGGAAGAAGTCCGTAATTTCCGGCTCGGCCGTAGCGTAGGCGGGCTCGCATAGCATGCGCAGCGCCGTCTCCGCCGCGCCCTGGATGCCCTCTGCTATTATCTGCCAGTGAATATAGGTATACAGAAAATATTACGAACAGCAGCATTTGTCTCAAACTGACCAACAACCTGAACAAAACACATACAGTACTCTCCAAACTTTTTGGCCGCTCAGAGTATATGCGCGTTGCGCTGCGCTGAACACGAAATTAGGTATCAGCGGGACAGACCAGAGGCGCGGGGGAGGCGCACACGGCGCGCGCTTGCCTCACTCCGTGTGGCTCCGCGCAGTTCCATGGCCATGTGTGAATGCTACAACCTTACACGTACTACACAGCCGCGTTTTTTGCCAGTACAGATGCGCTCAAAAAGTTTTGTCGTTCAGATAACAATTTATCTAAACATAATACATATATTGATCGTAGATATTGATATTTTAATACGAGCCCTGAAGCAATACGACAAAAAGTTGTTGCTATGTTTTTTTGATGGAATTTCGTAACGCAGTATCGGTTTTTATTATTCATTTTGTATTTCCTTCTATTGTTCACATCTATATATTTTCTATCTTTGTTTATCTCTCAGCAAATCGATGTTCGATGTTGTGTTGTTTCTATTGTAATGTTTTAATTGTATTGCATGTGCTGTTGGTTTTCCGAAAATAATAAAATTAATAATTTAATTTAAACTAAACAATTCATATTATACAAATTAATGTTGTAACCTAGAAAACTTAAAGTAGTCACTTTATAACATAATTATAGTTGAATATTATAATTAAATATTTCAAAAATTAAGTAAAATAATAATAGCAAGAACAAAACACATACAAGACACACCTTCTTCAATGATTTCTTCATATCAAATTCAACCTCGTGAATCAATTGATATTAAATTTGTGGTCAACTATGACACAAAAGTGTGTTATGGACCGTAAGATGGTAAAAGTCCGCAACTGTACCTATCAAAAATGCGAATTCGCTTAGCGTAACGTAAACGCAAATATCGTAAACGTAAACGTAATTTCTTTCGGTAAGAAATGGGTGTATTGACGAGTGATATTATAATTGATATTGTACCGATTCTGTTGTCACATACTAGACTAAACCAGAACTAAAATTTAGTTTAGTCGTGTCTAACGATGATTCCTATTCAGAGATCCATGAATTAAACTAAATTATAGTTTGATATATAATTGGTTTTAGTTACTTAATGTAGTTTTAAACGTATTTTGCTATTCTGTTGTGCACAGTTTACGTCAAATTATGCCTAATATTAGAAACTTCAAACTAAAATTAAATCAAAATAGTCGGTATCTAAATGATGTCGACTAAAATAAAATCATATAGAATAGAATGAAATTAATATAAGTATCGTAGCCGGAGAATTATTTTAGTTTAGTGTAATCAGATGAACAAGAGAATGGTTTTCTCTTAACATAATTTGACCAATGAAAACCTCACTATCAACTCAATTTAGTAGCTGTCAAAATCAAATTAAGTCAATGACTAAACTTAGTTTCAATGAACAACAGAATAGGATAAATTATTTTCTAAACCAAATTAATAATTATTTTAGTTTAGTCAGTCAAATGAAAGAGAATCGGCACCACTATCAGTCGGTATTAGCACAGTATATAAACTAATACAGTAGTTCGACGCCTTTGATGTTTGAGTAAAAGCCGACACCGTATGGCGTACTCCGTAGCATGTAGGGTTGTCACAGTTTGTTTTTATAATTTACTTAAAATATTATATTATACTAAAATACTAAGTAAATTATATTTCTATTAGCGCACGGGATGGTAATGATTTCTTTGTTTATAATTATTTACTTTATTTATTAAGTTCTTCATAGTAAGAAATACAAAAAGGCATTTCGTGGACACAAATACAAATAGAGTTTTACAATGTTATGTAATATATTGTAATTAATAAATAAATTTCCAAATTGTATATTTACTGGATATGAAATTTCTGATAATGAAATGTATAAAATACTAACTGACCCGCGTAGCTCCGCCCGCGCTTTTATTACATTTTGCTCCCATTTTCTCCCTCCTCCCTAGATTTATCTCACTCCATATCTCTCTCTCTTATAAAAAAAATCTAATTAAATGCTCTTTCTCTCCTCTCTCTTTCCCCTCCCGCTTCGGTTACCGTCACACTCCCCCACTTCCTCTCCCTGTTGTCCCCACTCTGAACCCTCATCCCCTCTCTCTTCTACGAACTTGCTCCTTCTCACTCCCCCCTTACTCCACCTAACTCCCCCGATCCCTCACCCCATCACCCCTTCCTCGAATCCCCTCTCCCTCTTTCTCCTCTCTTGCACCCTCCTCTCGTTCTATATATCCTCGTCAATCATGGTATCAGCGGCATTAAATATACTTTATGACCTATTCTCAGACCTCCCTGATATGCACACAACATTTCATACAAATCGGTTCACCCATCTATTTGATGACCTTGCCTTATGTTGCTTAACCTTAACCTAGCGGTATGAAATATACTGTATGACCTATTCTCAGACCTACCCGATATGCACTTTTCATACAAATCGGTTCACCCATCTATTTAATGACCTTACCTAACGTTGCTTAACCTTAACCTACCGGGATAAAAATCCTATGTCCGTTTCCTGGTTCTAAGCTACCTCCCACCAATTTTCAGCCGAATCGGTTAGGCCGTTCCTGAGTTATAAATAGTGTAACTAACACGACTTTCTTTTATTTAGCTAGATTAAAGTTCTATAGTGATTGTATTTTTAATTTCACCGATAGATGGCCTGTTCATAATTGTAAATCACGCTAACATCGTAAATTACTGTCTAGTGATATTCGATAATGATAGTTCTTAACGTTTCGCATCTTTTATTGTTGCGACTGTGATACAATACCTATACACTACCTGGACTTGGGGAGTTTCATTAAAATTTCATGAACGACAGATTTTACAGATTTTAACTTTTCAAAGATATAATGTCATATTGCTATCAGCAAAGTACTTAGAACAATACAGAAATCCAATGAAAATTTTCTGGGTGTACCGGACCAGCCCGGTCCCCTTACAAAAATTTACCCTTCGCCACTGCCATATCTTATGCAAACTAAATGTCTGCTCAGTCCCTATTGTATATAGCGTAATAATACATATATTAATGATTAACTGATCAGTCTATAATTACCCTATTCACATACAAAGGAAATTACGTGGTAATATGTGCAAGTAATGTTTCACTGCTTAGCCCCTATGAAACATAGCGTGATGTTTTATATACCAATTTATACCTAGACTTCTACACAACACATCAGTGAAAGTCCTATCAAAATCCATCCACGGGTTTTCAAATGATACCTGGACAAACAGAACGACAGACAGACAGACAGACATACAATAATTCCAAAAAAAATTGTTTTGGCCTCTATGTCGATAGTATAGTATGCCCACATAGAAATTTTGGAAAAATATTCAATGTACAGAAAAAGTGCTCTTTGAGTTTTATTATAGTATAGATGTCAGTCATTTTCGATTTGAAAATGGATGTCATTTTCGTAATCAGCACCCCGAGAAACCTCAAAATGACACCAATAACATTTTTTTGAAAAAAGAAAAAATCCTCCATTTTGGATTTGAAAATGGATGCCATTTTCGTAATCAGCACCCCGAGAAACCTCGAAAATGTCACCAATGACATTTTTTTGAATAAACTATTTTAAGAAAAATAAAAACCGACTTCAAAGTAAATTATCTAAAAAGCATAAAATAACGAAGTTGGTGTTAGCGTACCTGCTGTGTATATTCTGCACCAACTTCAATAATATTTTCGTTATTTTATGCTTTTTAGATAATTTACTTTGAAGTCGGTTTTTATTTTTCTTAAAATAGTTTATTTAACACTTTTTAGTGACTTATTTTACCAAGATAGGTATCAGCACTATCACGCAACTCGAACGTCTACGTTACAGTAACTTACTGAAAACATAAAAAGTTTATATCTCTTAAACTACTGGACCGATTTTGATGAAACTTGTACTCTACCCTAAGTTGAAAGATACTCTAACTATTGCAAAAAGAATTTTTGAAATCGGACTTGTAGTTTCTGAGAAATCCGCGGACAAACCTACATACATACATACATACACTCGAGAAATTTGGTAACTTCGTTTAGAAGCCCACATAGACTAACATATATGAATATTACGCAGTTTTATTTATATTACATACATACGCGTCGAATACAGAACCTCCTTTTTTGAAGTCGGTTAAAAAAGAAAAATCTGCCATTTTGGATTTGAAAATGGATGCTATTTTCGTAATCAGCACCCCGAGAAACCTCGAAAATGACACCAATAACATTTTTTTGAAAAAAGAAAAAATTTGCCATTTTGGATTTAAAAATGGATGCCATTTTCGTAATCAGCACCCCGAGAAACCTCGAAAATGACACCAATAACATTTTTTTGAAATAAAGAAATATCCGTCGTTTTGGAATTGAAAATGTGTAAAATAATATCTCTCTCACACAGCACAGGTAGTATAAACCATTATAACTGTTTACAAAAAAAAAATACATACATGACGAATTCTTTTTTTTTTGAAGACGGTCAATTAAAACAAATACGAGTCAGCTTTGAAAGTTATGTCCCGAGCTAATAACTAATTCGGGCGGCGCAGCGTACGCAGCTCGGGCGCGCCTACCCGCGTCTCACCCCTCACCCCCCGCACGATTGCCCTGTCTAGACGGCTTCGTTGGACGACTGTATTAGTTTATAGACTGGTATTAGTGATCGATGTGTTGTCGGGTACCTTCTTAGCGCCGGTGGGGGCAGCACGGAAGGCGTGCAGTAGCGCGGTGAGCGGAGGCAGCGCGGCGGCGGGCCCCGCGGCCCCCAGCGCGCCGCCCCACGCCGCCAGCAGCGCGCGCGCCCCCGCGCCGCCTCGCCGCAGCGACGCCGACACCAGCGCCTCGCGGACCACGCCCGCGGTCTATACAGTATAACTTTTTTTTTGTACTGCGCTAATTTTGCATACTTGTTGATGTTTAAAAATAAAGATGCACCTTTTTTTGGTTTAACCCACCTTGGTACAAAGATATCAAAATAAATACACTTGAAAGTATCCACAACAAGCGCAATGATGATGATCACGGGCATTTCCGTAATTTGTGGTGGATAATTTAATTAATGCAATAAAATAAATATATTTTTTAACACGCTTTTATTAGCTTGACCTGTATGTATGTATGTAACTATGTATGTATGATGGTAATGGAATCTTGCGATGCAATTTTGACCCACTTCTACACGTTCAAATCATTTGAAATTTTGCACATGTATCAAGGACCGGTGACAATACAATAATATGGTATCATCGAGCTGGTCTGATGCTGGGGCTCGAAGGTGGATGAGAACCCTTGGATGGCTCCTAGTAAACTAATCGAGTTTGGGTTCATTTGATTTGTTTTAAAGCATCGATATACTATACCAACTAGATTAGCTGTCACGACCCGAAAAGTGGTCACGAAAATAGAGCTACGGAGACGGCTGTCGCTCTATTTCAAATTAGTACGAGCCGACAATAGGATGTATCGAAATTCCTTATTGCGCGTTTATAAACTGTCCAAATAATATAATACTTATCGTAATACTAAAATTGCAGATGGAGATTTTTTTTTCGTTTCGTGTTCTTATTACTACTAGTTTAAATAATAAATATAAGTAAGATATCATTATAATACGAAATAAAAATTATTTATTTGATATTTTCTCCGCTAGTAGTTCGCAACTGCCATGCCGAGACTGACAAAATTAATGTTGCCGATAGGATGTCGCCACTGTGTATACGAAACTGTTAAACTACACGTCATTACCATAATAAAAAAGTTAGTTCTCATTTTTGCCACCAGCACGGATAAGTTTGTAAGTCAGTACACACACAATGGAAACACACCTGTTTTGAACCTTATTTTATAGTGGTTAAGATTTTCTTTTAAATGAGTACATTTTTGTTTAAGTCAAAACAACTACTTTTTAACCGACTTCAAAAAAGGAGGAGGTTCTCAATTCGTCTGTATATATTTTCGTATAGCTTTGGCGATTTTATTGATTTTTCTTTGTCTCCGATGTAAAGGTTTTATGTGCCAACATTACTGCATACAGAATTAGACTTTATTACTACATGTGAAGGCTTCTATTAGTCCGACGTTCCGAATTATTTAAAACTATTTTCTACAATTTCTAGCTACGTGTATAGTTGTGTAAGTATATGTAACCGCGACCACATTTTCGATGTCATTTTGTTCGTGACAGCTAATCTAGTTGGTATAGTATATCGATGTTTTAAAGAGTTCTTTTCACTTTGACTATTAATGAGATCCTGATGGTGGAACTGGAGAAGGTGGATGACGGAACCCTTGAATGGCTACTAGTAAACACATCGAGTTTGGGTTCATTTGATTTGTTTTAAAGAGTTCTTTTCACATTTACTATTAATCAGGACCTGATGATGGAATAGGAAGGTGGGTGACGGAACCCTGGATTGGCTACTAGTAAACACATCAAGTGTGGGCTCATTTGATTTGTTTTAAAGAGTTATTTTCACTTCGACCATTAATGAGGGCCTGATGATGGAACCGAGGAGTATAATCGGCCATTATGTCTAGCGTTTGTGGACTACGAAAAAGCCTTCGATTCAATCGAGACCTGGGCGGTATTGCAGTCCCTCCAGCGGTGCCACATTGACTATAGGTACATCAAAGTGTTGAAGTGTTTGTACAGCAACGCCACCATGTCGATCCGACTACAGGAACAGAGCACGAAACCAATCCCATTGCAGCGAGGTGTGAGACAGGGAGACGTTATTTCTCCGAAACTGTTCTCAAACGCATTGGAGGACGTTTTCAAGCTCTTGGACTGGTACGGATTCGGCATCAACATCAATGGCGAATACATCACTCACCTTCGTTTTGCCGACGATATAGTCATTATGGCAGAGTCGCTGGAGGACCTCAATACGATGCTCAGCGACCTCAGTAGCGTTTCCCAACAGGTGGGTCTTAAAATAAACATGGACAAGACGAAGATCATGTCTAATGTCCATGTTGCACCCGTACCGGTAGTTGTTGGGAACGATACTCTCGAAGTTGTTGACCACTACGTATACCTAGGACAAACTGTCCAGTTAGGTCGGTCCAACTTTGACAAAGAGGTCGCCCGAAGAATCCAACTCGGATGGGCAGCGTTCGGGAAACTACGCGATATCTTCTCGTCCAAAATACCGCAGTGCCTGAAGACGAAGGTTTTTAACCAGTGTGTGTTGCCAGTGATGACATATGGTACCGAGACGTGGTCTCTAACGGCTGGCCTTTTAGAAAAGTTCAGAGTCACACAACGAGCCATGGAGAGAGCTATGCTCGGAGTTTCTTTGCGCGACAGAATCCGAAATGTGGAGATTCGCCGAAGAACTAAGGTCACCGACATAGCTCTCAGAATCTGCAAGTTGAAGTGGCAATGGGCAGGCCACATCGCTCGAAGAACCGATAACCGTTGGGGAAGAAAGGTTCTCGAGTGGCGACCACGAACCGGAAGACGCAGCGTTGGCAGGCCTCCCACTAGGTGGACAGACGACATTGTGCGCGTAGCAGGTAACCGGTGGATGCAAATAGCCAATTGTCGTTCATTGTGGCGTTCTAAGGGGGAGGCCTATGTTCAGCAGTGGACATCTTCCGGCTGATGATGATGATGGAACTGGAATGTGGGTGATGGAACCCTGCAATGGCTACTAGTAAACACATCGAGTTTGGACTCATTTAATTTGTATTAAAGAGTTCTATTCACTTTGCCCAATAATCAGAACCTGATGATGGAACAGGAAGGTGGGTGACGGTACCCTGGAACGGCTACTAGTAAACTCGTTGAGTTTGGGCTCATTTGATTCTTATTAAAAAGTTCTACTTACTTTGCCCAATAATCAGGGTTGATGATGGAAATGAAAGGTGGTTGACGGAACCCTGGAATGATTACTAGTAAACCCATCGACCTTGGACTCATTTGATTTGTATAAAGGAGTTATATTCACATTGCCTAATAACGTGGACCTGTTGATGGACCCGGAAGGTTGGTAACGGAACCCTTGAATACTACTTGTAAAGCTATTGACTTTTAGCGTACTTTCGACTGTTTAAAGGGTAAATACGTAGTGCTTTCTTAAACTCAATCAGATACCTACGCGTAATACCTAGTGTAGTAAAAATATGTTTTGCCACAACCTGCCTACGATTCAAGCTACGAACAAATCAATACTTGGGCTAATTTTATCCGTAGTTTAGGTGAATATTTCTAAGACTAAAAAGTATAAAATAAATTACTAGTTTAAAAAACTAAAAATACACGCTTTTATAAGGACTACTGCACTAAAAAGCAATAAATAAATTATCGAAACAGTTCTTTCTTTCTTTCTACCCCGTGCTTGTAATTTATGGATTATACATATTTATGTTTAAAAGCGTGGGGCGCCTTTTCTGAATAACAGCTTAACATTTCTGTCAAATTTCAAGAACCCTAAGTATTTGTATTCACATGACAATCAGCATATGCAGAAATAAGGCACCCCACGCCTTTACACATAAATATGTATGAACCATAAATTACAAGCACGGGGTAGAAAGAAAGAAAGAACTGTTTCGATAATTTATTTATTGCTTTTTAGTGCAGTAGTCCTTATAAAAGCGTGTATTTTTAGTTTTTTAAACTAGTAATTTATTTTATTGTTTATATTGAGGGGGCTGAAAGCAAAAGCGCCACTGTCCAAGTTTTTTTTTTGCGAAAACTACCAAAAACCTTAATCGTTTACATAGGGACTTAAAATAATCAGATAACTGATTTATCTAAGATCATAGATTACGTGACAAAAATATACGCACTGAATAAAAAAATAATCTTAATGTACACATGCACACAGTCACATTTGTACATCACGCTATAAATGACCGCCCGTCTATACATACACTCACCTCACATCTACGACACACTGTGGTGACCGACTGTCCCGTACACACATTTTTTTTTCACATCAAACAATACCAACATCACGTACCTTCGGCTCCAGATAGTGTAGGGATCGTTGGGCGTGCTCATACAACTCGCCAGAGAGGGCCATAGGGTCACTGTTGAACTTCACATTCTTGGACAAGCTCAAGATGAGATGAGCCGCAGCGTGACACAAGAGCGGGGGCTCCTAATTAAACGAGACAGTTATTAATAAAACACACATTAAAATGACTACACAAAATATTTAACCAGTGCGGAAATGGTAATGCTTTACGCATCAGTTTAATTTAAAGAATTCATGTTTGAAAATAATATTAGATTACATAACATATTCACTTTCATAACGGACGTCGGAACAGCCATTAAAGAAATAATGAATAAGAAAATATAGCGAGAACAAAAAATAATTTCAGCACTGAGTAAAATAAACTATTATTAAATACTATATCTTATTTTCTTTTACTGCATTAATTTGAACTCTTACAGGTATATCGTGCGGCAGAAGGAATGGCACAGCCGAAGAGAACAGACCTTCCATGGTCTGTATTGGCACTCCGCATTCATTCGCGTAACAACACCACGCGCCCATACATGCAAACATTTCTGCGTGCCTGTTTTACGACATAAACATATCCGTCTTTTAGAATTGCAATTCTATCGCTAAAGTACATAGAACTCAAATTTATATCAACATCTAGTTACACATACACACGTAACTACGTGTTCAACAAAACTTTGTTGAACGAATTTAATTTTCAAATACATCTCTCGGACGGCATACTAGATCATAGTAAATACCCTCTTACAACTTTAAAATATAGCGAGTACACAACCCATCTGTTAATTATTACTATGTACATGATGTATGTATTATTTAGTACATAAATCTAATTAATTTATCTCTGGTGGTACCACGGAGTTGTCCGTAGTACCACCAGTGGTACCACGGACAACAAACGCAAATTTAAAATATACCGGATGAGTTCTTAAAGTGGATGTGGATGGTGAAATGCGGAATATCGAATATTATTCAATGGAGTATGGAGATTGATTGAAAACTGAAACTTCACTTTATCCACGGCAAGTCAAACTCCGCTACAGACTTGATTTCTATCTAATAATGTTCTTGATTTACGAGTATTTATGACGTAACGTTCGCAATGCTGTGTGTGTAAGCAATGTTGTGTAGGTACGTACACGTGCACGTGTGCGTGCGCTAGAGGCGCGAGTGCGGAGCGGTGCGGGCGTGTGAGTGCGGCGCCGGCCAGCGCGGCGGCGCAGCGCTCCACCAACGTCGCGCCCAGAGACCACCCCTCCGCACGACGCGACCCGTCACCCTCTGCACACACGACAAATATATTTTGTTGTATGGTTTAGTGGCCAACCTGCTAGACGAGCACGGTCTGCAAGTCTCGGCAGAGTATAACATCATTTTCTATACAAAAATGTAGTTTTTATATGTCATAGTGACGTCATACAGTCACTCTTAGAATAATAACGCCTAGAATGATAGTTTCATACGAAAAAACTGTCTCGTTTGAGGCACAATATCATTGATGTAGGCGTAAGCCACGCGTATTGACGCTCTGCGACACGCACACATGTGAAAAAATAATGTTGTTAGCGGAATCAAAATTTCCCCAAAATTAGGGATATTGGAAGTGCTTCTTCCTGGGGTCATTATTTAATTTTTAGAATAAAATTACTATTATTGCCGACAGTAAAGGATTACTTTTTACTTTAATAAACTATTTTTAAAAAAATAAAAACCGACTTCAAAGTAAATTATCTAAAAAGCATAAAATAACGAAAATATATTGAAGTCGGTGCTAGCACATCATGTTAACTAACACTAGCACCAGCTGACACCGACTTCAATATATTTTCGTTATTTTATGCTTTTTAGATAATTTACTGTGAAGTCGGTTTTTATTTTTTTTAAAATAGTTTATTTAACCCTTTTTAGTGACTTATTTTACCAAAATAGGTATCAGCACTATCACGCAACTCGAACGTCTACGTTACAGTAACTTACTGAAAACATAAAAAGTTTATATCTCTTAAACTACTAGACCGATTTTGATGAAACTTGTACTCTACCCTAAGTTGAAAAATACTCTAACGATTGCAAAAAGAATTTTCAAAATCGGACTTGTAGTTTCTGAGAAATCCGTGGACAAACCTACATACATACATACATACCTACATACATACATACATACATACATACACTCATAAAATTTGGTAAATTTGTTTAGAAGCCCACATAGACTAACATATATTAATATTACGCATTTTTATCAATATTACATACATACGCGTCGAATAGAGAACCTTCTTTTTGAAGCCGGTTAAAAAGCATAAAATAACGAAAATATATTGAAGTCGGTGCTAGCTAATCATGTTAACTAACACTATCACCAGCTGACACCGACTTCAATATATTTTCGTTATTTTATGCTTTTTAGATAATTTACTTTGAAGTCGGTTTTTATTTTTTATAAAATAGTTTATTTAACACTTTTTAGTGACTTATTTTACCAATATAAGTATCAGCACTATCACGCAACTCGAACGTCTACGTTACAGTAACTTACTGAAAACATAAAAAGTTCATATCTCTTAAACTACTGGACCGATTTTGATGAAACTTGTACTCTACCCTAAGTTGAACAATACTCTAACTATTGCAAAAATAATTTTTGAAATCGGACTTGTAGTTTCTGAGAAATCGGTGGACAAACCTACATACATACACTCATAAAATTTGGTAAATTTGTTTAGAAGCCCACATAGACTAACATATATTAATATTACGCATTTTTATCAATATTACATACATACGCGTCGAATAGAGAACCTTCTTTTTGAAGCCGGTTAAAAAATAAACATCTGAAATAACAAATCTTCTATATAAAAATCTCGTGTCACGGTGTTTGTGCTCGCACTCCTCCGAAACGGCACGACCGATTTAAAGCAGCAGAGTAGCCAGCCTCTCGGTATTCTACAGGATGCATTTTGGAGAGTGTGCGTAGGAATTACATGACTTGATTCCACCATCCACCTTCCATCATCGGACAACGAGACGCACGGCGCGCACACACCCTTATGTGGTAAACGTGCCTTCAGTCCGAACTAAGCTATTTGCATCGTCATTCATAATAAGGACACCTAAGGACTGGAACAGTTTGCCTGAGTCAGTTTTTCCGCCCGATTATAACCTGGGTGTCTTTAAAGCTAGAGTGAATAGGCTTTTAATAAGCCAGTGTGCTTTACCATCCTAGATTGCGTCGCCGCTTTCTATCAGGTGGACTGCAGTCAAGCACTGGCTTATAGGGAGTAAAAGAATAATGTGTACTTGGTAGGTATGAGAATAGGTCGTAAAGTATAATTTATTTCGCTGGGTATAAGCAACGTTAGACAAGGTCATTACATGGATGGGCGACCGTTTAATGTCATTTGAAAACGTAAGTCTGTGCGGATCATCAAGTAATTAAATAAATCTTTTCTTACTAAACAAATTTGGGGTAGCAATTTTCCTTTTATTGGCAACATTTTGATATAATGTCGTCTGTTGAAATTTAAAATTATTGTTTTCACTTCGGCGATTGTTTTACGTTAAAATATTAGGTTAAACGTAATACTTGCAGGTGAAATATTATGTAACAATGTTTCTTAAGTTTTCCGATGTACTGTGATTTCCATTTATTCCACAAACCATCATTTTAAAATAAAATATCGGGAGCTACCAGTGCTACGACTCGACTATAAGCACTGACGCGGGCTGTTCGATAGCAAGCCATTCTGGCTTGGTTTTACTTGCCTCACTGTGCGTGCATGTTCTCGGTTTCTATGCGTTATTATTCTAAGCAGTCACTAATCTGGCAAAATTAGCACGCCGTGCTGGTGTCAGTTTTTTTTTGTTGACCTTTGGGAAACCTCCATTAGGTCTCCGGGACCTGTGGTGGTCAACCGCGATATGTGGGGTTCTTATCCACAAAAATCCCCACTGCAGCGCGGCCAGCAGCCGCTCGCCCTCGCCGCCGCGGCCCGCGTGCAGGTCCCAGTGGTAGGTGTACGCTAGTGTACAGTGATACTCACCGGCGGTGGCGAGCAGCGCGGGCGCGAGTCGTCCGAGCGCGCGCGTGAGCGTGGCCAGGTCGAGCAGCGCGGCCAGCAGCCGCTCGCCCTCGCCGCCGCGGCCCGCGTGCAGGTCCCAGTGGTAGGTGTACGCTAGTGTACAGTGATACTCACCGGCGGTGGCGAGCAGCGCGGGCGCGAGTCGTCCGAGCGCGCGCGTGAGCGTGGCCAGGTCGAGCAGCGCGGCCAGCAGCCGCTCGCCCTCGCCGCCGCGGCCCGCGTGCAGGTCCCAGTGGTAGGTGTACGCTAGTGTACAGTGATACTCACCGGCGGTGGCGAGCAGCGCGGGCGCGAGTCGTCCGAGCGCGCGCGTGAGCGTGGCCAGGTCGAGCAGCGCGGCCAGCAGCCGCTCGCCCTCGCCGCCGCGGCCCGCGTGCAGGTCCCAGTGGTAGGTGTACGCTAGTGTACAGTGATACTCACCGGCGGTGGCGAGCAGCGCGGGCGCGAGTCGTCCGAGCGCGCGCGTGAGCGTGGCCAGGTCGAGCAGCGCGGCCAGCAGCCGCTCGCCCTCGCCGCCGCGGCCCGCGTGCAGGTCCCAGTGGTAGGTGTACGCTAGTGTACAGTGATACTCACCGGCGGTGGCGAGCAGCGCGGGCGCGAGTCGTCCGAGCGCGCGCGTGAGCGTGGCCAGGTCGAGCAGCGCGGCTAGCAGCCGCTCGCCCTCGCCGCCGCGGCCCGCGTGCAGGTCCCAGTGGTAGGTGTACGCTAGTGTACAGTGATACTCACCGGCGGTGGCGAGCAGCGCGGGCGCGAGTCGTCCGAGCGCGCGCGTGAGCGTGGCCAGGTCGAGCAGCGCGGCCAGCAGCCGCTCGCCCTCGCCGCCGCGGCCCGCGGCCCGCGTGCAGGTCCCAGTGGTAGGTGTACGCTAGTGTACAGTGATACTCACCGGCGGTGGCGAGCAGCGCGGGCGCGAGTCGTCCGAGCGCGCGCGTGAGCGTGGCCAGGTCGAGCAGCGCGGCCAGCAGCCGCTCGCCCTCGCCGCCGCGGCCCGCGTGCAGGTCCCAGTGGTAGGTGTACGCTAGTGTACAGTGATACTCACCGGCGGTGGCGAGCAGCGCGGGCGCGAGTCGTCCGAGCGCGCGCGTGAGCGTGGCCAGGTCGAGCAGCGCGGCCAGCAGCCGCTCGCCCTCGCCGCCGCGGCCCGCGGCCCGCGCGTGCAGGTCCCAGTGGTAGGTGTACGCTAGTGTACAGTGATACTCACCGGCGGTGGCGAGCAGCGCGGGCGCGAGTCGTCCGAGCGCGCGCGTGAGCGTGGCCAGGTCGAGCAGCGCGGCTAGCAGCCGCTCGCCCTCGCCGCCGCGGCCCGCGGCCCGCGCGTGCAGGTCCCAGTGGTAGGTGTACGCTAGTGTACAGTGATACTCACCGGCGGTGGCGAGCAGCGCGGGCGCGAGTCGTCCGAGCGCGCGCGTGAGCGTGGCCAGGTCGAGCAGCGCGGCTAGCAGCCGCTCGCCCTCGCCGCCGCGGCCCGCGGCCCGCGCGTGCAGGTCCCAGTGGTAGGTGTACGCTAGTGTACAGTGATACTCACCGGCGGTGGCGAGCAGCGCGGGCGCGAGTCGTCCGAGCGCGCGCGTGAGCGTGGCCAGGTCGAGCAGCGCGGCCAGCAGCCGCTCGCCCTCGCCGCCGCGGCCCGCGGCCCGCGCGTGCAGGTCCCAGTGGTAGGTGTACGCTAGTGTACAGTGATACTCACCGGCGGTGGCGAGCAGCGCGGGCGCGAGTCGTCCGAGCGCGCGCGTGAGCGTGGCCAGGTCGAGCAGCGCGGCTAGCAGCCGCTCGCCCTCGCCGCCGCGGCCCGCGGCCCGCGCGTGCAGGTCCCAGTGGTAGGTGTACGCTAGTGTACAGTGATACTCACCGGCGGTGGCGAGCAGCGCGGGCGCGAGTCGTCCGAGCGCGCGCGTGAGCGTGGCCAGGTCGAGCAGCGCGGCTAGCAGCCGCTCGCCCTCGCCGCCGCGGCCCGCGGCCCGCGCGTGCAGGTCCCAGTGGTAGGTGTACGCTAGTGTACAGTGATACTCACCGGCGGTGGCGAGCAGCGCGGGCGCGAGTCGTCCGAGCGCGCGCGTGAGCGTGGCCAGGTCGAGCAGCGCGGCCAGCAGCCGCTCGCCCTCGCCGCCGCGGCCCGCGGCCCGCGCGTGCAGGTCCCAGTGGTAGGTGTACGCTAGTGTACAGTGATACTCACCGGCGGTGGCGAGCAGCGCGGGCGCGAGTCGTCCGAGCGCGCGCGTGAGCGTGGCCAGGTCGAGCAGCGCGGCCAGCAGCCGCTCGCCCTCGCCGCCGCGGCCCGCGGCCCGCGCGTGCAGGTCCCAGTGGTAGGTGTACGCTAGTGTACAGTGATACTCACCGGCGGTGGCGAGCAGCGCGGGCGCGAGTCGTCCGAGCGCGCGCGTGAGCGTGGCCAGGTCGAGCAGCGCGGCTAGCAGCCGCTCGCCCTCGCCGCCGCGGCCCGCGGCCCGCGCGTGCACGCCCGCCAGACACTGCCACCGCTCCAGCTGCACACAACAACGACACGCTCCAACACGCTCACCCAACATTCAACCCCACCAATAGTGGCACCATATACAGGAAAATATTTTAATCAGGTCGGATTTTTTGATTGGTGTCTGGGTGTTATTTAACTACATAACTATGTATTTACAAAAAATGAATACAAGTATTTGTATCATCGTACAGGCTCTGCCTAATTTGGGATCAGATGAACGAATGTGATTTGTCCCCAGATGTTATCGGCAGTACTGGGTTACTGGGCTAACACGGGTCTTTTTTTTTTGTCCTAGCGGGAGAAACCTACAATAAGTTCCCGGGACCTGTTGGGGTCAACTGGGGTATGTGGGATTCTTACTCACTAAATCTTTCGCGACCGTCACATGAGAGGGGATACCTGGGCCCTCCGGCGGGATCAGCGCCAGGTATCCTCAGTGCCTTGCTTTTGAGCCCGCCACCACGCCTGTGGGCGCATATAGCCACCCTTGAACCTGACAAGGTGCTCACGATGACGAGGGATGCAACTCCACCGCCATCGTCCTCGGAGTCACCGTCGTACTCAATGGACGTCTCGGACCCACACACCAACCGTCTTATTACAAAAAACAGTTTAACGATGAACCTGGGTTTCCTCAACTCAGGAAATTGTTCCTTAAATCTGGGTCTAAGCCGAGGTTTTTCGTTCAACTGCTTTTCGTAATAAGACAGCAAACGTCCAGCGACTCCGAAGGTTGCCCGTTATTTAGAGCCCCGAGGTAAGGCTAAGGAGCGCGACGTTGGGCGGCCGCTTGACGCGGACATGAGTGTCTCTCAGAAGGTGGTCATCGCACCCCACACCGTGACACCAAGGACGCGCAGCGCATACGCATGGTTCCGTGGAAGCAGTCCGTGTGCGCCCACGCGAAGATACCTGACGCGCCGCAATGGCGGGCCAGCTCTAACATCACCATAAACGCGTTATAGAATTGGACACGAAGGGCGCTGTCACATCTCTGCGTGTTGTTAACCCACAAGCTATACGTGTACGGAGGAGCAGTACGATCGGAAAAGCGTTATTTTTACCTCACCTGAACATTGCACAAACCTACGGGTATGGGCCAACATGTTCGCTCTTTTTGACAGCGCCCTCCACTCCCGTTCAATATCGGCATGATCCTTGAGGTCATCCGTGACATATGCACAAGGTATTTCAATGGTTGTAGTTAACGCACGGGCTTCCGTTTAAATATAACTTGTATACCAAAGAGAATGCCACCACTTTTTTTAGAGTACTTTCTCGAATAAGCAGTATAGTATACTTTAAATCTAAAATATATGCCTGGATGACGGTGATCTTGTACAAATTTCACATCTTAGTAGACCCTGTTGGCCACACCATGTTACTATAGAAGTAACTCAGAATTTTAATTGCTTTGATTAACGCAAATCGAGAGTAATAACACATCATATAATGACTACTACTCTTGGAAGATCATTTTAACATTAGTAACTTATAACTTACCACGGTAGTGAACACGTCCAGTGGTGCCAAGTCCGCTACACGAGCGATACATTCTATACAGTGCTTTAGGAATGTTTGCCATTCAGTCTCACCCTAAAAAAAAAACAGTAGTATTGGATATAGTGACGTATTCAGAGATTGAGATGGGTTGAACATATTGAAAGGATGGATGGAAGTAGATGGACTAAAAGTGTTACCAAGTGTGCTGGGCAACAGAAAAGACCTAGAGGAAGCCAATAAAGCAATGGATAGACAGTGCTGAGGAAGACTTAAGAGCTATGGGGAAGTTTACTAAATGAAGAACAGAGACAAAAAAAGGGATAATCTCGACTTAAGAGCTATGGGGATCGGGAATGGAAAATTACTGTACAGAAGGCCAAGACCCACAAAGGGTTGTAGCGCCGTAGAAAATAAGTAAGTACTGGTTATAAAGGTTTCTTTTATAATTCTAACTAGCTGACCCGCGCAGCTCCGCCCGCGCTATTATTACATTTTGCTCCCCTTTTCTCCCTCCTCCCTTGATTAATTTCTCTCTCCATCTCTCTCTAAAAAAGTCTAATTCTATGTTCTCTCTCTCCTCTCTCTTTTCTCCTCCCGCTTCGGTCCCTGTCACACTCCCCCTCTTCCGCTACCCGCTGTCCCCTCTCTGAACCCCCTCCCCCTCTCTTTTCTCCCACCTTGCTACCCCTCAGTCTCCCATTGCTCCACCTTAATCCCCCTATCCCTCACCCCATCACCCCCTCTTCGACCCCATCTCCCTCTCCCTCCTCTCTCACACCCTCCTCTCCTCGTATCCTCATCAATCATGGTATAGGGATTCTTACCCATTTAAACCCCTGCGGCTGTCGCATCGCCACATAAGAGGGCACCGGGGCCCACCAATGGGATCTGCACCAAATACCCCTCAGTGCGCATTATAGGCCCCGGAAACCTGGCATCCTGATCACGGGGACGGGGCTCGCAACCCCGTCACTGTCCTCCTTGGAGTCGCCGCCGTCACCCATCTATGTAATGACCTTGACTAACGTTGCTTAACCTAGCGGCATGATATATACTTTACAACCTATTCTCAGATTCCACCCGATATGCACACAAAATTTCATACAAATGACCTTGCCCTATGTTGCTTAACCTTAACTTAGCGGTTTGAACAACGTTCACAGCTTTTTTGTAATTGGTGTAAATATTAGTGAAGTTTACGTTATATAGACGAAGGGACGAATTCATGCTACCAACAATTTAATAATAGTTAATTATTTCTCATAAAAAATAAATGATAAAAAATGTTTATTGTGGGTTATCCCTAAGAGATAAAAATAACCAACGCAAACTTTTTTTTAGACCTTGTGGTAAGGTGTAAATACTGTAGTACATTATTTTGATCTATCTCGTAGGGTTCAGCCAGCGTTTGCAATGTAAGCGTAAAAAAATGTGCTTATTTACGACATCACATTAGAAACTTCTAAAATGATCAGTGTTTTTCTACTATATTATGCATGTATTATACATATAAACCTTCCTTAAGAAACACTATCTATTAAGAAAAACCGCATCAAAATCCGTTGCGTAGTTTTAAAGATCTAAGCATACATAGGGACAGACAGACAGCGGGAGCGACTTTGTTTTATAATATGTATAGAAGATTACCTCGTCCAAGATTAGGTTAATCAGTAATACAGTATCGGAATTTTGACGTCATAATTTTTCTTTATATTCAACCAGTGACGAGACAAGCAAGACGTATACCTGAAGGTAAGCGACGCGCATGCCTATAAACAGCTGCATTGCACTGCCACGCGTCACCCTAGATAATTTCTTCAGTAATTTCTTCAGCTACAGTGGCTTTTACCACTGCTGCTTGGCGGCAGTATATCAAACAATCGCTCTACAGACTGGATCGATATCTATCTCTCTTTAACGACAGCTTAATATTGCCATCATGCTGATAAAGCAATCTTGTTCGGGGTCCTACACAAAATGTGCATACTTACATCGTCATCGCACACATCGTTGTCGAGGTGCTGTAGTTGCGCTTTGTTGTGTTGGAATTGTATTTTGTTTAACACTCCGTTAACAAGTGCTTGTAACGCCTCCCAGTATCTGAAAGAATTTTAAACAGTTAAAAAATATCCATAGTCTAGATATTGCAGATGCTTGTTGCAAAACTTACTTCGAAGTGTCTTCAGGTTTTAAAATATCTATAAATTGTATCCATATATCTAAACAGTTCACGAAAATAGCACATGTAGGCACCTGGAAATACATTAGTTTCATTATAATATCAATCAAATAATTACCTCTTCATAAGAAATTAATTAAATATTTTTAATTAACTGTATTTAAGGTAGGTAATACAAAAAAAAATTGCAGCAGCAGGACTTAGTTCACTCACCTGGAATGTATATTGGAATAGATATGATAAAAATTCTATTGCATCAAACTCTGGTTCCGCTTCTAATCTCTTGAAATGCAATGACACAAATAGTTTTAGAAACTCGGCTAACTTGTTAAGGTAACTGAAATAAACACAGTAAGTGCTATGAAGTAAAATATTTTACATGATAAAAAATGAAAGTAATTCTCTCTCTCTCCCCCTTCTTCTCTCTCCCCTGATCACTCTCTCTCTCTCTCTCTCTCCCTCTCGGTTTATCTTTCTATAGTTGAACGGTACATAACAAACACCTTGGATATTTTATATCAACCTCAACGTGATAGAATCTCTTTAGATAAACAATACAATAACAAACATCAATAATGACCATATAATCAACAAAAAAATATAGACTATAAATATAGACTAAAAAAGCGAAAATTGGCAAAATATGGAGTTAAAAATAACCAAAAGTTTTAGGTATATGGCAGTTATTTTCAGTATTTTTATTATTGCAGTACACGGATCTCATGGTTTGTAAACCCCAATGCAAAAAAGGCATGTTTCAGTTTGTCCCCTATGTCTGTCTGTGGTATCGTAGTTCCCAAATGAATGAATGGATTGTTGATTAATTATTCAAAATTCAAGGTCATTCAGTTTGTTTAAAATGAGGCTTTGTACTGGCTGAACAATCTTTCAACACAGTATGTTCCAGTCACATACTGTGAAGTATGTGACTGGAACATACTTGCACACCGAACTGACAGACTGGTATCCGTGACATTCATTTTTGATTGATGTATTGTTAAGGTGAATACGGCGAATATACAATAATTTCAGCGGCGATAGCTCACTGTAACGAGCCGCGACTGCGATGTGCCACGTTTACAGAAAAAGGAATATTATGCTCATTCGCAAATTGTTGCTACCCCATATGAACATTTTTTTGTGATTTATCTACGCGGTATCGTAAGTACGTTGTTTCGTATACATCCCTTAGCTACTCTTTTTACAGAAATATAATCATTTTTGTAAAAATATGGATCTTTGAAATATGGCAAAAAATGTAAAATAAAAATTGCATTTTCTCGTTCCAAATGTCATGATTCGTGTAGAAAACAACATAATGAGCAATAACTATTGAAATTAAAAATATGTATTTACATATAAATCCAGTCCCTAGTTATTGGTAAGTACGTCGTTATTACTGGGACTCGTGACCTATTACCCGTGCAATAATTTTTAGGGATAACCACTTTGTTCGATAAGGCCTCTCTATATATATACTGAATCTATTTGCTTGAAAACAACCATTGTATAGTTCTCGTGCTAATACATATTGTTCGATAGTATCAAGGCGCGTGTGTACGTACTCGTGTTGTGCGTGCGCGATGGCGTGGTGGTGCGGGTGCGCCAGGTGGCGCAGCAGGCGCAGCGCCGCGTGGTGCAGGCGCAGCGCGGTGGCGGCCGACGACGGCGGCGCGTACCGCCGGTACAGCAGCTCGCACACGCCGCCCACGCCCGCCAGCGCAGCCTCCGCACTCTACACACAACACACACACGCACAATCAGGTTCACGTTCCATACCTAATATATTGTATTTATGTAACGTAATAGTTTAATGCATAGTATATTCTTAGCACATGTGGTGATCACCTATAATCAAATGTCACATATTGCTGTAATTTCGGTTTTCTCTCTTATTCGTTTTTTTTTATACTACCCAGGTGGCCAGCAAGCATACGGCCCGCCTGATGGTAAGCTGTCACCGCAACCTATAGACGCTAGCAACACCAGAAGAATCACTAGCGCGTTGCCGCCCCTTACGACATTAGATTTTAACTGCCGCACTCACAAATGCCAATTATTGGTATTGGTATATTTATTTATTTATTTTTATTTATTTATTAGGAAGACTATCGGCTACAAGAATAACAATATGAAAAATGTAAAATTAGTAACAAAAGAGCCATTGACAAGTCTCCACTTATAGTAACAATATATACAGGATAGAACTGTTCAATAACGAAATATAAAGTAGACACACATTGCAATAACTCTATCAATACCCATTAGTGAGAATTCTGTTATGAGGTTTCAAAGAATATACAGTTTAGCTTCCTACGCATCGCTTCAGGACTGGTACAAGTTATATCAAGATCGTGATTACGAATAAGTTCATTATAATTGGTACAGGCACGAATGAAAAAACTGTTCTGACGATAATTAGTAGACACTGAATGGATGGCAAACAAGGGACTATGGCGATAGTTTCGTTTGGGCGTATACAGTTTAAGTTTCCCGAGTAGCTCAGGGCAGTCGATGGAGTGCGATGTGATTATACGTGAAAGATAAACAATATCCATAACTTCACGGCGCTTCTGCAGTGGTAAAAAGTGATGTTTCATACAAGATTGATAGTAGTCACGTACTGAAGACCGAGTGCGAAAGTTTAAAAATCTTATGAATTTTTTCTGAATGTTTTCAAGACGTCTAATATAAATGTCATATCTAGGGTTCCAAATCTGTGAAGCGTACTCCAAATGACAGCGCACATATGTCGAGTATAATATTTTGAGTGTTTTTGCTTGTTTAAAGTCTTTTGAAGAGCGCATAATAAATCCTAGGGCTTTAGAAGCTTTATTTATTATATTGTTAATATGATCATCGTATAGCAACTTAGAGTCAAGTAGTACACCAAGATCTCTAATTTGATTAACTTTTACCAGATTAAGTCTTTTCAATGAGTAATTAAACATGATTGGTTTTTTCTTCCTGGTAAAAGTTATACTAGAACATTTATTAACATTAAGATCAAGTTTGTTCTTAATACAGTAGGCATCTAAACGAGAAAGATCATCTTGAAGACCTTGCGCATCATCTAAATCAGTTATAGCTTTAAATATCTTCATATCATCTGCAAAAGTTAATACTCTAGAATTCAGAAAACAGCTATCTATATCAGCAATGAATATTAGAAAGAGCAAAGGTCCTAATAGTGAGCCCTGCGGCACTCCACTCGGTACGTTCATCCACCTGGACATGTAATTAGCCATTACTACAGCTTGACATCTGTTGTCGATATATGAAGTGAACCATCTTAACAGATCGCCCTTTATACCTACGTTTTTTAGCTTTAAAATTAATAATTTGTGATCTATACGGTCAAATGCCTTGGTATAATCGGTATAAATAGCATCTACCTGTACACCACTATCCATAGAATCTGTTAGAAATTCGTTAAATAGAAGAAGATTAGTGACAGTTGACCTTTCTTTAATAAAACCATGTTGAGAAGAAGGGAAAACATCTTTTAGTGAGTCGTAAACTTGTTCATAAACAATTTTCTCAAAAACTTTAGCTATTACACATAATTTGGAAATAGGGCGATAGTTGGAGATATTATCTTTAGGTCCTTTTTTGTGAACTGGAGTAACGAAAGCAGACTTCCAAATATCTGGCACGTGACCTGTGCTTATTGATTTCTGAAAAAGGATGGAAAGAGGTAGTGCTAAATTTTCAGCACAGTTAATAAAGAAAATTGGGGGAAATTTATCCGGGCCTGCAGACTTCTTTTCGTCGAGATTTTTCAACTTAGATAAAACGATACCTTCGTTTATTGCAACTGATGATAAAGCATCGTCTACACTGTCAGTATAATCTACTAAGTTTGATGCAGAGGAGTCGGCAAGATATGATATGTAGAATGAAAATAATGTGCAAATAAGTCACAAATTTCCTGGCCAGACGCTGCATTATTATCATTATAGAACATGCTGCTAGGCACAGTAGTTGAATTCGACAATGATTTAAGATGAGACCAAAAATGTTTAGGGCTTTTGCTTATTGAGTCCTCGACCGATTGAATATAAGCTCTGTAACACTGATCTTCCAAATCTTTTTCCCGTTTACGAAGTACATCCATAGAAAGTGCATCTGCCAGCATTCCGTAACGCTTATATTTTTTATAGTATTTATATTTTTCTTTTATAACTTTTTTTAGTGCTCGCGAGTACCAGACTGGATATGAATTATGGCGAATTGTTTTTAAAGGCACATATCTATCACGTAGGGATTCAATGGTCTGATAGAAAAACGTAACAGCTTCGGGCAGTGGCATACAGGATAAAATGTTATACCAATTAATTTTAGCAAGTTCGGTATTTATTGAACTACCGCCTATGTACTGTTTTGTGCATAAAGAATAAATAAATAAATAAATAAATAAACTATAATCAGCCTTATAGAAACAAAATCTAGGGACGGGGGCTGGTTTTAACATATCTTGTACTTGGTAATTTACTGATAACACAAGTGCATTATGATAAGGGTCAGGAGAAACAAGGGGACACAAACAATCGGTAACTGTTATAACGTTGTTAGAGAGGACTAAATCAAGAAGTTTACCATATTTATTAGTTACATGATTATATTGGTATAAGCTTAAAAGATTAAGTTCGTCGATGAAATCAAGTTCATTATGACCCTGAATATTACTCGCTGTTAGGTGGCTAAAATTATCATCTGGTGACCATTGTATGGAGCTCATATTGAAATCTCCTGTTATTAAAAAACTATCTGCAGGATGCTCAATTATTAGGTCACGAACTTTATTTAGAAAATTTGCCAATTGCTGAGAAAAACTCAATCCTTTATTCTGTCCGCATAGGTATAAGACACATAAATGTAACTGGTTTGTATTACTGTCCTTAGGGTGAATTGAAATCCATAAATCTTCAGCAGACGTACTCCACTCTGAGCGCGAGGTAACATTTAGATGCTTACGTGTGGCCAAGAGCACACCACCACCCATCGACTGTCCAGTGAGATCATAGCAGCGATCACGGCGCCATACATTAAAATTACTATCAAAAAGTTCCGTGTCCATTATGTTCTCGTTTAACCATGTCTCAGTTAGTGAAATAATGTCATATGAGCATAAATACATATTACGTCGGAAAGTAGACGTTTTAGTTCGTAAACCGCGAACATTCTGATAATATATTTTAAGCTCCATAATAATGAAAATAAAGCAAAACCAATATAGAAATTAAGTTATATCTGCGACGAGCACAGATAGCTATTATATTACTGTAAATAAAATAAAAATTGGATCGATCGCGGTTAATACGAACTAAATACAAATAAACTGTCGGCTGACTCCTGCTCATTAAAAGTTCTATGACATTTAAATAATATGGGCTGCTAATAGCAATTATAAACCAATAAAAGCGGGTATTAAACATTAAAAACGGCTGGTGAATTATTATGCAAATACGGAATAAGAATAAGCATGCGTAGGAATGCATTCCGATTTGTTTGAGTAGCCATTCGATGCGTAAGTAAGTTATGCAACTAATAAGAACAAAAGAGACAGATATATTTAAGTATGGTAGGACTGTGAACGGAACGGTATAGATAAGCTCGGCAACGTGCAACACCAGGTAGCACCTTTTAACAATAGGCTCACTAATGAGTGCTGGTATCACAAACATTTGGTATAACTTTAAAAGATTTTGAGTATAATTATTTATCGAAGGGAGTATAAGTATTAATAAATTACAAAATAAAGTTCTATAATGCAACAAAACAATATTGAATACAAAAAGATATAAATCAAAAATAAGGACACAGACTAATGTAGTTTGTTTAAATCAGATACAGAATTAATAGTAATTACGTGCGACGAGTCATTCTTACGTACGTGTATTTTACAAAACTTTACCCACACATATTGATACCCTTTATCCTTTGCTAGCTGTTTGGTTTTTGTAAGTAACTGCTTATATTCTGGAGTTAGGTGATCATTGATGTAGATTCTCTGATTCTTGTCCAAGTATCCGATATCACTTGTACAGAGTGACTTCAATTGTCTTGCTGAGGCAATAAAATCTTCCTTTACATATCTATTAAGGAAACTGATCACAATCGACTTATCCTTATTGTTTTGTGAGGGAATACGGCTTATATAATTAATTTGATTTTTAGCAACTTTGTAATTAACCGCAGAACCCATTTTATCAACAATATCGAACAAATTCTCTGACTTTTTCATAGGGACACCTTTAACTTCCACATTGTTGAGCCGCGACCATTGATTACGGATAAGGTCGTTACGTTGTAGAGTTGCTATCTGGGATTTGGCGTCAACCATACTTTCCAATGAAGTCTCAAGCACCTGGACACGGGATTCAAATTCGGTGATCTTAGAAGCAAAGTGATCAATCTTCTTAAATGCTTCATCACAGGATGATTGGAGATTAGTTATATTATTTTTAATGCCTTTTATATCTTCCGTTAAAGTGGGCAATGATTCAAGTGCCAGAGACATCTCGTTCAATTTGGTCAGTATTTTTTCGAGTGAAAGATCTTGACTAAGTGAAGTAGAAGCTTTCGGAGTTGTCGTACGACATGGTGAACACTTCCATTCATTTCTTCTTTCGGTTCTTTATCTTCGAAAGCTAGTTTCGGAGATCCCCGCACAATTGAAGTCGTAATATTTCTTGCACGCACTACAATGCACACCGTCATTAAATTTCTCGCTGCACGAAGCACAATTCATGATGCCAACTGTTTACGGCGAATGAACTTGGAATAAAATGTTAGCAACGTGTTGTTAGTCCGGGCGTTCGGGAACGACTGAATAACGAGCTGGTTTCCGCAACTCCACGACAAAGCGCTTATTTTGCGTATTTAATGCCAATTAACTTTAATTTCAATTAAGTCACTTTTTGAAATCTATTTATGATTTTCGATTATTGAATACGAGATAATTGATATCTCAACTCACTATCTGCGTATTAAGTAGTAATTGACTTCGAGTGGCGAAAAAATCCAAAAAATTAAAAAAAAAAATTAATTACATATATCTATATACGAGGGTGAATCAAAAAATTCTTGGAATCAATATTAAATAATGCAAAGATTTAAATAATAATATTTTATTTTTCTACATAATCTCCCTCCAATGCAATGCATTTAGAATAACGCGTTTCTAACTTCCTTATTCCTTGTGAAAAAAAAATATTTTCTTGACTCTCGAAAAAGTCCTCTACGGCAGCTATAACCGCGTCATTATCGTGAAATTTTGTTCCACGAATTTCCTCTTTTAATTTTGGAAATAAGTGAAAATCACTTGGGGCTAAGTCCGGAGAATATGGTGGGTGGTCAAGGAGATTGAAGCCAGCACAGCGGATTGCGTTGAGCGCAACTTCCGATCGATGAGCAGGAGCGTTATCTTGAAGGAACAACACGCCCAACGACAGTTTTCCACGACGTTTTTCTTTAATCGCTTCACGCACTTTCGGGATTAAATTTGCATAATAGGGTCCAGTAATCGTCTGGCCTTTTGGCATGTAATCAATAAAAAGGATTCCTTCACTATCCCAGAACACAGAGGCCATAACTTTGCCAGCGGTAGGAGCAACTCGAAATTTCTTAATGGATGGAGAGGATGGTCGTTTCCAAGACATGCTTTGTCTTTTAGTTTCAGGATCAAAATGGTGGACCCACGTTTCATCCATGGTGACAAGACGACGGCAAAAATTATCCGAATCACGCTGGAACATTTCGAGATTACGCTTGGAAATTTCCAAACGTCGCTTTTTGTTTTCGTCGGTTAACATTCGTGGCACCCATCTTGCAGACACTTTTTTGAACCCCAGTGAATCAATTAAAATGGATTGAACGCTACCAAAAGATATCTTTAGGATCTCAGCTATATGTTTTATAGTCATTCTTCTGTCTTCCAAAACCAGATTCTCAACCTTTTTGACATTTTCTTCTGTAACGGAGGTTGAAGGCCGCCCAGAACGCGGGTCATCTTTACAGCTTGATCTACCTCTTTTAAATTCAGCCACCCAGTACGCAACCGTAGAATAGGGTACAGCATCACCCCCTAATGTCTGCTGAATGTCCAAAAAAATTTCCTTCGTAGACATTTTTTTCAAACTGAGATATTTTATCACCGCACGTAACTCACTTTTATCCATAATTTTGACTTTTTAGCAACTCGTTGCACAAAAAAAATTATTACATGCGAACGAACTGACAAAAACAAGTGACAGTCTGCATAAATATAGTGTGATAGACACTCTTTAATTTGAATATCGAACTTGATCCAAAAAGGTTTCATATATATGCACTTCTAAGAACTTTTTGATTCACCCTCGTATATTATAATTGACGTTTGTAGGTTCGGCAGTAAGTCCTTGTGTCCGGTAATTTCACCAGCTACAGTGCCCTTCCGTCGGAACACAGCAATGCTTATACACTGCTGCTTGGCGGCAGAATATCTGACACTGCGGTGGTACCTATCTGGACGGTTCCTTGCACAAGGAACCTACCACCTTTCACGTTAACACTGTTAACCCAAACTCGCATAGCGATAAACGACAGTTTCTTATTAAGGTTCCTAATAAGAAACTGTCGTACGATAGAAGCTTCCTAAAGATTGATTAGCTTACCTG
The DNA here is from genome assembly GCA_911728495.1 of Furcula furcula. Classification (NCBI taxonomy): domain Eukaryota; kingdom Metazoa; phylum Arthropoda; class Insecta; order Lepidoptera; family Notodontidae; genus Furcula; species Furcula furcula. The sequence goes on along the minus strand of OU452256.1, from coordinate 9,755,280 downwards.
TGATTGAGTTGCAACACTGCCCCAATAAAATACGGTAGTCACTAAAGAAGGCGGGACATGTGAGGATAGTGGCAACCATGAGAACAAATGCTGAAGCGTCGTCAAGCATTTCACCACTATTTCCATATTCAATGACCTAAAAAAAGACAATGCTTTTAATACACTTTGCAACCTTCAAAATAACTTTGATGCTTTTTAATTAAAAACATAAGTTTTGATTATTAAATTGAATTGAGAATTCCGCCTAGACAGATGTATGGATAAACTAGCGACACGCTGCAGCATTGCCTGATCTTTTCGAGGGTCTAAACCTACTCATATGCTTTGTACATATTAACTTATCTCATCAATATCTATTGTTTTCTCTAAAAGAAGCAAGTGATCAAAGGCAGACAGAAATACTGATTCAACTTTATACGTTTTATTGCCACACTCTTTATCGCATCACCTATACCAATACAAATCTATACTAAGGCACGCTATAATGACTTATTTACAGAGAGCAGCAGTCTGAACGAGACTTTGATGCAAAGATTACTCACTTGTCTGAAGTTTGGGCATCATGCGCATTCGCCAGCAGGTCTGGGAGAGTGGATGTTTGAGGTACGCCATTAGTGGGAGACGGCGGAGGATTAGATTGACCTTCATTCTGAGCGTTCTTTTCTAAAATATCTGCATCAATACATACACTTTGTTAGGTTTGTGTGGTATCACAAATTTCTCGATGGGAAATTTTTGACATGAAGATACTTGTATGTACAAACAACATGTGAACGAATTACCGCAAAACCTGAAACTAGCTTGTTCAGGCACACAAAGCAAAATTGATTATACACTTATTTTTAATATGATTTTTATCATATTTCTATTTATATATTATGTCGAGTCTAAAAGCAAAGGCGGCCTACTCAATATGGAGTTGGTAAGAGTTATTAATCTTCAGCGAGCGTATATGACACGCATATTATTATAATTAGCGTAGAGCTACGAACAAACAGAAAAGTTACTATCACGATAATTTATGACAAAAAAAGTAGTGTGCTAGAATATTTATTCTAAATTATTCTTAAAAATAAATTGAAGTTGAGGTGTCTGAGGATTTTTGTTATTTTCTTAACATGTTGTATATTCACCCAATTACTAGAGAGGGAAGGCAAAGTTTTTACCTATTTGTATTTGAAGTTTAATAAGTAATAACTAACTGTCACCCAATGGTCTTGGATTCAACTCCTACACAGAACAATCACTTTGGGCATGAACACGCTTGGGTGTTAGGAGGTGCATAATCTTGTGCCTTGTCTTGTGTGATGCTTCCCTGCTACTTCTACTATAAACCTGTTAGCTCTAAACCACATTCAATGCTCACAAATACCAATAAACGATTACAAAATGAACGAAAATAGTAAAATATAATTAATTTATTTCTGGTGGTACCACGGAGTTGTCCGTAGTACCCCACGTGGTACCACGGACAATTATTTTTGTCCGTGGTACCACTGGTGGTACTACTGGTGGTACCACGGACAACAAACGAAATTATTGCCTATATAAAATATTTAAAAGTATAACATTTGTATGATGTAAGTATGTTTATCTAGACATGTAGTTTGCCATAATTGGCCTCTGTCATAATCTGGTCAGACGGCACCTGGGAGGTGTCTGAGAAAGTATATTTCATGCCACTAGGTTAAGCAACGTTAGGCAAGGTCATTACATAGATGGGTGACGGCGGCGACTCCGAGGAGGACGGTGACAGGGTTGCGAGCCGGTCCCCGTGCTGATGGTACCAGGTTTAAGAGGGCTATAATGCGCACTGAGGGGTATTTGGTGCAGATCCCACTGGAGGGCCCAGTCCCCCTAGACAATGTAACATTCTACAAGCGCCATCGCTAATAGAAAGTATAAAAATGTATGAGAATGACATATGTCATCGAAAAATCACGTGACAGATTGTAGGGAATTGACACCGTTAACGAATGAAGAAATACACACATCAAAAGTGTCTAGGGATCAACATATATTTTTGCAATAACTTTTCTCCTGATTGATATTAATTAAAATTTTCTTTAAGGATTCATCAAATAAAGTGTTTTCGTTTGTCACAGTAACGATAAACCAAGTCACCTTTGCATTAATAAAGAAATTTGCCATTTTCCTAATAAAGGGATTTTTGACATTTGAACCACTAACACAAAAGTTCGAAAAAAAGACTGAAATAACAGTTTTCTTTAAAATTTTATTGGGTAACTTAAACAATTAATAATCCGTGTTTCTACCGCGAACACTAACAACACAAGAACATCGGTTTGGCATACTCAAAATGAGTTCATCCAAATCACGCTGTGGAATGGCCGCCCATGTTCGTTGCAACAACAAAAAAAGGTCTTCTTGCGACTGGATACCCTCCATATTCGGCAGAGCTCTTCTCTGTAGCATATCCCATGCATGCTCAATCGGGTTCAAGTCTGGCGACTGAGCAGGCCAGGGCAGGACATTGATGTTAGCTGCGGCGAGAGTCTGTCTTACAACTCTTGCGGTGTGCGGTCGTGCATTATCATGCATTAACTGAAATAAGGGACCGATTTGCACTTGTAGAGGAACGATGACGTCTGATACAATCGTCTCAGCATAAATTTGAGCGTTGAGGTTGCCTCTGATCCAAATCAACTCAGTTCTTCCGCCGATCCAAATACCCGCCCATACCATGATGGTTCCACCACTATAAGGATGGACTTCCTGGCAGGATTTTAATCGCTGTTGGCGTCCAGGGGTTCTCCAGTGTCGTATACGTCTTGTATCCGGTCTCATACCAAAACGAGACTCATCAGAAAAGCACACGAAACGCCATTGTTCTTCTGCCCAATTTCTGTGTTCAAGAGCCCATTGATATCGAATCCTACGATTGTGCATTGCTATAGGTGGTACCCGTAGCGGTCTTCGGGAATGAAGGTTCACTTCATGCAAGCGGTTTCTGACTGTTTGGTCGCTAATTAAGTTCCCTGAAGAGTGATGAAGCCTCACGGCTAACATCATGGCAGTTATTGTTGGAGCTCTTCGAGTTAAGATTTGAATATATCGGTCTTGTCTCCGTGTGGTGCAGCGATACCGTCCTCCATGGCGCTCAGCCACGGTACCAGTGCTTCGGTAACGTGTCCAAAGTCGACTGATAACACTCTGACTTGTATTCAGAGCTAAAGCCACAGTACGTTGCCGGGAACCAGCTTCTATCATTCCCACGGCTCTGAGCATTTCTTCCCTGCTTAAATGACGTCGCCGCTCCATAATAACGTTGGTTTTAATCAGTAGTAGGGAAACAGTAGCACTAATAATGTCTTCAATGCGTTGTATGTTTTTATAGGGAAAATATTGACAGCTGATTTTCATCTTTTACTCGAATTTGATTCACAGTTCCTGATTCAAATTATGAAATGCACCAAAAAGGATCCATATAAATTTATAAAATCATAAATTTATTACAAAGCCACATCTCAATCTCAAGAAATCCGCTTAAAAATGCTTGATCCCTAGACACTTTTGATGTGTGTAGATTCGCTATGTAGCGATTGCATCTTGTCTAGGCCCTCAGGTACCCGCTCTTATGTGGCGATGCGACAGCTGCAGGGGTTTAAGTGGGTAAGAATCCCAGATACCATGATTGACGAGGGTCTATTCCAGGATATATAGAACGAGAGGAGGGTGCAAGAGAGGAGAGAGAGGGAGAGGGGATTCGAGGAGGGGGTGTTGGGGTGAGCGATAGGGGGATTAAGATGGAGCAAGGGGGGAGTGAGGGGGAGCAAGGTGGGAGAAGAAAAGGGGTGTGGGCTACTCCCACATAATATTACATTCTTTCTTCCTTTCACAATACAAACACTACATTTTACACATATATATTATTTATAATTATTTATTATAATATACACAAACATTTATATAATATATATACACACACTTAAAGTATTTATTTACAACACTATAACAACATAACATAGTTCCACAAACCATCACACCACTTCATTATTATAGTCGGTTATGGTGCTGTGGAACCACACCTTAACAGCAGAACCGTTCGCGCGTATCTACCATTTGCGGGTAGATGTAACAAATATAATACTTTTTCATTCCGTATTGCACCGCGCATACTGCTGTATTTACGAGTCGCTTTTATCATCTTAATTATTGTTTATCTTTTGTGCTATCGCTTATTTTACTGTTAACTTTCTCCTTCTATTGTGTGTGAATTCTCCTGAACTGTGTACTGTATAACTATCTTGTGTTTGGACAATATATCTTATTGTGCCTCCGTGTGAACCGTTTTACTTTCCTGCTTCGAGCTGGTCTACAGTGTATCCTGCCTGGCAGTGAATATCTATCACGGACTATTCGGAAACCGCATATAAGTACAGTGCTATAATACTGATATACAATACGAACAGTACCCGATCACAATATACCTGCGATCACCCATCAGGAGACCATTTCCATACTGGTGACCCCTCATGAGCACTATGAGCGACAGCAGTGATAGCACACATACAGCTAGGTCAAACGTAACAACACGTCGACCAAAGAAAATGCGCGTGTCCACTGACCGATCCGGCGACGTACGGAAATTTAAACTGAAGGTTCCGGCATTTTCACCGGATGACCCAGAACTTTGGTTCGCGTTGTTGGAGGGCCAATTCGACACCTTTGGTATCACTGACGACCACGCCAGATACCACCAGGTGATAGGCAACTTGGACATACCCAGCGCCAGGATTGTAAGGGATATTATCCTCAAGCCCCCGCACAACGACCGTTACAGAACGATTAAGAGCGAGCTTATCAAGTGCCTCAGCGCCTCGTACGAGAAGAAGATCAAGCAGCTTCTAGCCCCCGAAAAGCTAGGAGATCGGAAGCCGTCACAGTTTCTCCGGCACCTGCAAGACTTGGCCGGACCGGACACTTCCAATGAATTTGTGCAGTCGATCTGGAGCAACCGTCTGCCTACCAGCATCCAGTCAGTATTGGCATCACAGCCCAAGCTGACCCTGGAGCAGCTCGCAGACCTGGCCGACCGGATACAGGAGATTACAGCACCTGCAAATGTCGCGGCCGTCTCCACACCTAGCACGGGAACCAGCAGCGCCGTCTCCATATCTAGCACGGGCACCAGCGCCTCCAGTGAGATTGCTGAATTACGGCGTATGGTGGAACGTATGGCGACGAAGCTCGAGGGGCATACGCAAGAGTCACGCAGCCGCAATCGTTCCGGATCACAACAGCGTCAAGCACCCACGCGGTCCCGATCAGCGCCCAGTTATCGGCGCTTCCTAGTCAAAGGCAAACAAGTGCCAGAAGCCCTTCGACTTCAAGACGGGAAATGCAACTCGCAGTCAGTAATGGCGACGGACGATTGCCCTACATCACCAGGTCGCCTCTTCGTTACGGACCGCACCACAAGAACTCAGTTCTTAGTTGACACCGGCAGCGACCTCTGCGTTTTCCCACGGTCACAGCTACGGGAGCGACGGGAACCCACTTCTTACAAGTTGACCGCAGCTAATGGGACGACGATTGACACCTACGGCTACGCGCACCTCAACCTCGATCTAGGTCTTCGTCGCGATTATCCGTGGCGTTTTGTAGTTGCTGACGTGACTAAACCTATCATAGGTGTAGATTTTCTATGTTTTTACAATTTAGTCGTAGACTGTAACAATAAAAAACTTATTGACAATGTTACTACGTTATCTGCACCGGCTTCACCGGCTTGTAATGTCAATAGTGTGTTGTCTGTTAAGGTTCTGACTGGCGATTCACGGTACCATCACCTACTGTCGCGCGAATTTTCTGTCATCACGCGACCGGCGGGTACACATCGCACAATTCCACACAACACACAACACCACATACGTACAACTCCAAGTCCTCCTGTTTCTTGCGCACCTAGACGTCTAGCTCCGGACAAGTTGAAGGTGGCGAAGGACGAATTCGCGGCTATGCTAGCCAATGGCACAGCTAGGCCTTCTGAGAGCCCGTGGTCATCGCCGTTGCACCTGGCGCCGAAAAAGGACAACGGATGGCGCCCCTGCGGCGATTACAGGCAGCTCAACGCCCGCACCATACCAGACAGGTACCCAATCCGTCACATCCATGATTTCGCACATAATATATCTGGTTGTAAGGTATTTAGTACCCTAGATTTAGTGAAGGCCTACAACCAAATACCGGTCAGCGCAGAGGATATACCGAAGACAGAATCACCACACCCTTCGGTATGTTCGAATTCCCCTTCATGACGTTTGGGCTTCGTAATGCAGGTCAGACCTTCCAGCGGTTCGTCGATGAGATGATGCGCGGGCTGGATTTCGTCTATTGCTATCTGGACGATTTTCTGGTGTTTAGCAAGGACGAAACCCAGCATGAGGACCACCTACGTCAGGTATTCACCAGACTCCGGGACTATGGCATGGTCATCAACGTCTCCAAGTGTGTTTTCGGGGCTCCCGCGGTAACCTTTTTAGGTTATCGTATCTCGGAGAGCGGAACCAAACCACTTGACGAGAAGGTCCATGCCATACGTGACTTTCCCCCACCTAAGGACGTGAAGTCGTTAAGACGCTTTCTGGGCATGGTAAACTTTTACAGGCGGTTTTTGCCTAATGCCGCCAAAGTCCAAGCGCCTCTTAACGCCCTTCTCATGGGGAAAGTCAAAGGCTCCACACTAGTCACCCTTACCGGCGATGCTCTGAAGGCTTTCTCAGACACAAAAGAAAGTCTCTCCAATGCAGCTCTTTTGGCACACCCAAATTGCCAAGCTAAGCTTACATTGGTTACAGACGCATCAGACGTGGCTATTGGGGCAGTCTTGCAACAATGGCAGGACAACGTGTGGCAGCCTCTAGCGTTCTTCTCCCGGAAACTGAGTCCGAGTCAGCAAAAGTACTCGCCCTATGACCGCGAGCTCCTCGCGATCTATGAGGCAATAAAGTACTTAGAAAAGAAAAAAAGAAAAGAAAAGAAAAAATTTATTCAACGACATACTTAACACTTAAAACATATAAAAAACGAGAAACAAAAAAAAAAATACTAAAAGAAACTTAAATATGACGTTGAAAGGGTGCCCACTCAGCTTAATGTCGTCGCTCCAAAGAGTAACGACGCTGGTCTTCCGTGAACACTCAGTGACGTCACAGACAAATAGTAAAAAAAAATTATAAATAGAGAAAACTAAGGGGAAAAAAAAAGCATCCCGACGCTTGAGCACCGCGTGCCGCGCTGCTCGCGCACCGCGCTACAATGTCATAGTTATTTTATATTGTCCAAACCGGACCTGTCCCTACCTAAAGGCACAAACATATAGACCAATAAAACTATTACATAACTTACATGACTTACTACATAATTACTATTATAGCATAAAATTACATAGCTCCGCGCGTACAAAGGAAAAAAAAAAAAAAAAGTTGTCTAAGAAGAAAATAAATGCGATATATTACAATATTTACAAACAAGATAGCGTGCTGCAGCTCTGATACACTTGCACATCTTCAGCCAACCATACAGTTAAGCGACAAGGGGCAGCAGACCTTCAGTTAAATTAAATTAAGCAGTCACTATGTACTTGGTGTAATTATAAAATACCATTTAAATTACATTAACTAACTATCTACTTAAATTAATCTAAATACTACCTATATACAAATATAAAAATAATAAAAATTAGCACTCGCGTTCATACGTTATCTACATCATATGAAGGATGCATTGCCAATGTTTATGTTGCCCATGTCCTGTTGCGCGCCCATAAGGTGTTGTCGGAGGCGCAGACGAAAAGTATTTACAGACTGAATGAGTCTCAGAGGCGGTGGAATGTTATTCCACACTTTAGATGCAGCGTATCTAAAACTGCCTCTGAAGGCTGCTGACTTGTGAGATGGTGTGGCCAACTGCTGCGAGCACTGCCTACGCGAGCAGGCTCTTCCGCTCGATAGCCAAATAAGCTTATTATATAAATACGCTGGTTCCTTGTACTTAATTACATTAAAAAGTAGACATGCTAAGTGAAGTTTTCGGCGCGATTTCATTTTTAAAATATTATGTCTGTTAAGGTAAGGTGTCACATGTGTTCTTGGGGGAATGGAAAAACAAAATCGCGCGCACGCGTTCTGGACTCTTTGTATGAGCCGCTGGGTTCTCGCCAGCAGGCGAGGACCATAAACAGTATCTGCGTAATTTAATTTCGATAATATTAAAGAGTCTACCAGCTGAACTCTTAGGTCTAGAGACAAATAAGGTCTTATTTTGTATAAAAGCTTGAGTCGATAGAAACAGTTTTGGACTGACGCAGCTACATGTTTTTCGAATCTAAGATTAGCATCAAAATTTAGTCCCAGATTTCTTGCTTCAAAAACTCTTTCTACTGGTTCTCCTACAAGAACAACATTAAGACCAGTAGGAAATTTATCTAGCTGATGATTAGTGCCGAGTAGCATATACTTAGTTTTACTGGGGTTAAGTGCAAGACAATTATTTTCCGCCCATACCGTAATCCTACTTAAGTCCTCGTTCAAACCCTTTACAGCAGCGTGACTCTGTTCAGGTTTAAATGAGACATATAGTTGAACGTCGTCAGCATAAATATGGAATTTACAGTTATGAATATTAGTGACAATGTCGGCGCAATACAAATTAAAAAGTAACGGTCCCAATATCGAGCCTTGAGGAACTCCTCTACTAACTAAAGTCATGTTAGATGTACGACAGCTTCCATCACTTGAACGCAATTCAACTAATTGCTGGCGATTGTGAAGATAACTATGAAACCATTCAATTGTTTCGTGGTCAAACCCGTAATAGCTCATCTTGGACAGAAGTAGCGGTATATTAATGCAATCGAACGCCCGGGAAAAGTCTAGGAGCACCAACACCGTGCACATACCTTGATCCTGAGCGGAAAGAATATTATCCGTTACATCTAATAGAGCAGTTGACGTACTGTGTTTTTTTCGAAACCCTGATTGAAGTGCGGGCAGTACGTTATTATTTTCTAAAAATTCAGATAACTGCTGGTACACAACTTTCTCAATGACTTTGGAGAGACACGGCAGAATACTAATTGGACGTAAATCTTTTACATCACGTGGATTAGCGTTCTTGGGTATCGGCCTAACTAATGCTATCTTCCAATGATCGGGGAACGTACTTGATGTAATGGAATAATTGACAATTCCAGTTATTGCTTGCTGTGTAACTGGTAAAGTAAGTAAGAGCATGTCCAAATTTATACCATCGCAACCCTCAGCCCTAGACTTTAAGTGTATAAGTACGTTAGACACTACGTCCTGCGTTACCGGAACTAATGAAAAAACTGCTGTACTATATCTACGAAATTCATAAAAAGTCAAATTCGAGATGGAGGCTTGTTCACTGCCAGGTACATTAAGGAAATGATCATTGATTTGATGCGGGTCAGAAAAGTGTGGTGGCAGGTCTTGATTTCTTTTCGAGGGAACGAGAGTTGTCTTAATATTTTTCCACAGAGTTTTCGGATCTTTTATTTTATTATTAATGTTTTGCCTGAAATAAGCGCTTTTCTCATAATGTAAGGATGTAATAACAAGGGTTTTTAATTGCTTGTAATATGCCTTTTTTGACTCTGATTTAGTTTGTCGATATATAGTCAAGGCCTCATCCCTCAATCTCATCATGAGCTTGATGGTATCTGTTATCCACGGATATGGAGGGGTTTTGCTGACAAAAGTTTTAAGTGGAGCATGGATATCGAATAGTGTCGCAATATAACAATTAAATTCACTAACCATCTCATTCACCGACCCTAGCATGGGTATACGATCCCAGTCAAATGCAGAAAGATGTCTATAGAAACTCTCGCTCTCGCATATATTACCAAGGGCTCTATATTGCACGACACGTGGCGTAATTTTGTCTTTTTTAGCGTATAGTTCGCAAATAATAACAGCGTGACTATTAATTGAAGCAAAACTTTCGACTGTTAAGCTCTTCACGGGAAGATCAGTACATACTAAGTCAATTAAAGTCTGACTCTTTTCAGTAAAATGAGTTGGTGACGACACTAATTGTGGCATATGCTCGAGGCGAGACACTTCACAGTGTACACTGACCATAAGCCGATCAGTTATGCCTTCCATGAAAGGAAGCATAACTGTTCGCCAAGGCAGTTCCGGCACTTGGACTACATTTCCCAGTTCACGACCGACATAAGGCATATATCCGGCAAAAATAATGTCGTTGCCGACACCTTATCTCGCGTCGAAGAACTGGGCACTCCAATATGCCTGACCGATCTCGCCCGAGCTCAGGACGCTGACTCAGAGCTAGCTCAGTACCTGACGGATACCTCATCTCTCCGTCTCAAGAAGATGGAATATCCTGGAAGTCCGATCGCTCTGTACTGTGACGTCAGTACACCGACTCCCAGACCATTCGTCACGAAGGGGTTCAGGAAACAAGTGTTTCAAAGTCTCCACTCCCTCAGTCATCCCGGAGCCGCTGCATCTGCCAAATTAGTTGCAGAACGATTTGTTTGGCCCGGAGTTAGGAAAGACTGCAGAGACTGGGCACGAACTTGCTTGTCGTGCCAACGTGCTAAAGTAAGTCGCTACGTGTGTTCACAGTTGGGCACTTTCGACTTACCTCGCGCTCGGTTTAAGCACGTACACATAGACCTTATAGGTCCACTCCCTGTCTCGCAAGGATACAGGTATTGCCTCACGGCTATAGACCGATTCACCCGGTGGCCTGAAGTGATGCCAATAGCTGACATCACTGCGGAAACGGTGGCAAAGGCGCTTTTGTCCGGCTGGATATCCAGGTTTGGTTGCCCACAAGACATTGTGACAGATCGCGGCCGACAGTTTGAGTCCGCGCTGTTCCAATATCTGGCAAAAACCATCGGATTCCAGCACAAACGGACTACTGCCTACCACCCAGCATGTAATGGACTCGTTGAGCGCTTCCACAGGCAGCTCAAGGCATCCATTACATGCCACGCTGACCAAAATTGGACAGAGGTCTTACCTTTGGTGCTTCTCGGAATACGCAGTGCCTTCAAGGAGGATTTGCAGACTTCCTCTGCAGAACTGCTATATGGCGAGCCGTTAAGACTCCCTGGCGAATTTTTTAACCCAAGCACGCCCTGTACATCCGACCTGTCCGATTTCACAGCTCGTCTACGCTCCTTTGCTGAGCAACTAAAACCAGTGCCAACCTCTCACCACAACAAACAAAAGGTGTTTGTGTTCAAAGATCTGGCGACCGCGGAACACGTCTTTTTACGTGAAGACGCCTCGCGTGCGCCATTACAACTGGCATACACAGGACCTCATAAGGTACTAGAGCGGGGTGACAAGGTATTCAAACTCCTTGTCAAAGGCAAGACTGTTACCGTGTCAATAGATCGCTTAAAACCAGCCTACGTGTTAAGGGACGAGGAGGACCTATCTGGTAACACACCAGACACACCTCCACACAACACCTGTACACCCACACACCCTCTACCTACCATTTCTCCACCAACCCCACCAGAACCACCACCAAACAGGGAACAAAAAACAACCCGGTCCGGACGCCACGTCCATTTCCCGGACTACTTTCGCCCCTAACCAGGTCTCTGGGGGGGAGTGATGTGGGCTACTCCCACATAATATTACATTCATTCTTCCTTTCACAATACAAACACTACATTTTACACATATATATTATTTATAATTATTTATTATAATATACACAAACATTTATATAATATATATACACACACACTTAAAGTATTTATTTACAACACTATAACAACATAACATAGTTCCACAAACCATCACACCACTTCATTATTATAGTCGGTTATGGTGCTGTGGAACCACACCTTAACAGCAGAACCGTTCGCGCGTATCTACCATTTGCGGGTAGATGTAACAAATATAATACTTTTACATTCCGTATTGCACCGCGCATACTGCTGTATTTACGAGTCGCTTTTATCATCTTAATTATTGTTTATCTTTTGTGCTATCGCTTATTTTACTGTTAACTTTCTCCTTCTATTGTGTGTGAATTCTCCTGAACTGTGTACTGTATAACTATCTTGTGTTTGGACAATATATCTTATTGTGCCTCCGTGTGAACCGTTTCACTTTCCTGCTTCGAGCTGGTCTACAGTGTATCCTGCCTGGCAGTGAATATCTATCACGGACTATTCGGAAACCGCAGATAAGTACAGTGTTATAATACTGATATACAATACGAACAGTACCCGATCACAATATACCTGCGATCACCCATCAGGAGACCATTTCCATAGGGGTAGTGTGACTGGGACCGAAGCAGAAGGGGGAAAGAGAGAGGAGAGAAAGCATAGAATTAGATTTTTCTTATAAGAGAGAGATGGAGAGAGAAATAAATCAAGGGAGGAGGTTGAAAAGGAAAGCAAAATGTAATAAAAGCGCGGGCGGAGCTGCGCGGGTCAGCTAGTAGTTTTATATAATGATGAATTACATTAAAACTACAAATGCATACATATTACAACTGACAACAGGGTGACGTCCTACTGTCGTAGAAAAAGGCGGTAGGAAGATATACAAAAGCATACCACTAAGTGCACTGAGTAGCTGTGGCATCCCTTTTAGCATGAGTCGTTCCAGCTGGCTCCTGCGCGCCGAAGGCAGCAGCACGCCAGTATCACGCGCCGCGCCCAACTCTTCACTGGCAACTTGCGCCAACACCAAGCCGAGAAGGCACCGACGCCCGTCACACCTAATCAACTGTATACCAACTAGAGCTTTGCATGAGATAAAATTTTGTTGAACTGGATATTTTACTATATATATTAACTACAACTGGAGAACCTACAGTGATTATTTAGAGGTATTGTAAATATTAGACTTTTTACTTTTTATTGAAGACAGCAACTAACTTTTTTTTAGGTACCTATACAACGTGTCCCAAAATTCAACGATAAGTGGGCACTAGAGGGCGGACCTGCTTATGACTACTCTCGTAAAAAAAAAATGAAAAAATATACTTAACTCAATATTTTTTTAATTACAAAAATAATTACTGGGATTTTTAAGGGTTGTATTGGATAGCAGTGCCACTTAGGTTGCCGATACAAAAAAGAAAACGAATATATTTGATACATTGTGGCCATGGTACAAAATATATCTTAAGTAATAAATTTTGTAATTAAAAAAAAGGTGTTAGCGTACCTGCTGTGTATATTTGGCACCAACTTCAATAATGTTTAAATTATTTTATACTTTTCAGTGATATTGAAGTCGGTTCAATTTTTTTTTAAAAGATTTTATTTTAAACTTTTTAGTGATATTTTCATATATAAAGATTGAACCATCGAAAACAGTAAAATTATCTAGGTAGATTATGATCACATTATCATCTACATAGTTTTACATAATTCATGTTTCTTCAGAAAAAAATATCCGGTCATAATGAAATTTGCATGGAAACATCATAGTAGTTTACTCTCTCGAATAAAAAAAGAATCATCGAAATCAGTTCATAATTGTCAGAGCAATGTAATGGAGAACATCAGTTTTATGGTTTTTACCAGATAAATTCCTCCACATCGTTCATGGTCCTCCAGGAAGTTCTTATCCGGTTGTAATAAAATTCATACAGATTCAATACAGTGGTTTCTTCTTTCGAATAAAAAAAGAATCATTGAAATTGGTAAATATTTGCCAGAGTAATGACTATTTTTGTCCGACCGAGCGAGTCCGAGCGACTAAAACGTCATCTATACAGGCTTTCTTGCGGCTCTCAGTGCGCAGTCACCATTCTTGTTTTTTCAGGAACTACTTATTACTAAGCAATAATTTTTTTATGGGACCCAATTAACGGATTAAAGAATGGATGGAAGAAACATTTTTTCAAATCGGTTCATAATTGCCAGAGTTATGCGCGAACATACATAGAAAAAAAAAATATATATATATATATACAGACGAATTGAGAACCTCCTAATTTTTTGAAGTCGGTTAAAAAATGATATTTTTTCTTATTTTTTCTCAAGTAGTCATGAGTAGGTCCACCCTCTGGTGTCCGCTTATCGTTGAATTTTGGGCCACATTGTATATTCCTGTTTTATTATCTCTGAAAATCATACCAATACAACTTTTGTTTCAAACCAACAAATGCATGTCAACAATATCAACCGTCAAAGCTAGTATTAAAGTACCTAAAACAAACAGGTGCCTCAATATAAACTTAACTTTAGAAAAATGCACATTTAAATTACTCACCTCTACAATATTACTAAAGAAGTCATCATAAAGATGAGGCCAGTCATAGCGTGCTATAGACACCATAAGTGCTGCTAATTTGTTTCTAATGAAGTACAATGTTACTTCATGCTTAGCCATCAACTCATTCCATAATGTGAGCCTTATTTCTGTCCTTATATTATCAGGCAAACTGAACCATTGTTTGTTGATTATATTCTGTTGAGGATAAAACATATTTTGAAATGAAAATAAAGTATTATATACCAAATGCTACTTTTTTGTTCTAAAGGCAGTACTGTATCATCATTAGCCAGAAGACCTCAACGCTAAACATAGGCCTTTGGAACACCACAATTAACAATAATTGACTATTAGTATCCAATCATACATAGAGCAGTATGGTTTGCAGTACACAATAATAAGGATTTATTTCATCATCATCATCATCACCAACCGGAAGACGTCCACTGCTGAACATAGGCCTCCCCCTTGGAACGCCACAATGAACGACAATTGGCGACTTGCATCCATCGGTTACCTGCGACGCGAACAATGTCGTCGGTCCACCTAGTGGGAGGCCTACCTACGCTGCGTCTTCCGGTTCGTTCGTCTACGATTTATTTACAACATTGGAAATCTCCAGATAAGACTTTGATTTTTAAAATCACATAAAATATAGTTACTAGCGTAGCCTGAAGTAAGGGAATTCAAATAATGAAAAAATATTAGGTTTGCTCACTATAACTTATCTTATATGTTATTAATGGACTATAAAAATCAATCAATTGATTGACTTTATGTCAATCTATTGGTATAGCGGGCTGGTTTCTGCAACTCCACGACAAAGCGTGTATTTTGCGTGCAGATGGCAATCTACATATAAAAGACTAGCAATTCCCAGCGGCTACGCCCGCTATTTTCTTTTCCACCCCATTTAACCCCTTTAGGAGTGGAATTTTCGAAAACCCTTTCTTAGTGGATGCTTACGTCATAAGAATAACCTACTGTCCAAATTTCAGCTGTCTAGGTCCAGTGGTTTGGCCTGTTCGTTGATGAATCAGTCAGGACAAGTAAATTTATATGTATAGATAGGATGTCATTCCCATACCTTTATTTTCTATTCTCTAGAGTTTCGTATTGAAGAATCACAATTTGGAGAAGAGGGGCTGGTAGACAATGTGTGGAAAGAATCATACTGCTACACTCCATTGTGTGTAGTTTTTAATACAAAATGTATACTAAGAGATAAACAATTAACCGTACCACCCTAAAGTCGTAAATAACTCTTTTAAATCGGATGATATTGTTAAAAACAATGAAGAAAAAGATCTTACCTCGAGTGTTGTTAGCGTAAACATTAAAACATATTGATTTTGAGACTTTTGTAAGAATAACAAACAATGTTTCCATGAGTCGCTGCGATTAGAGAAGTTCTCCAATATACTTTCGATCTCTCTCTTTCTATAGTTACTTGTTGTCGGCGCAAAGAATTCGGACATCAACATGTCTAACGAAGCCAAGGCCTCGTCTACCGAAATATCAGCCTGTAAAGTATCATTAAAAAACATAAGCCTTGATAAAATATAAAATTTTAAAGAATTTGCCGACACTTACCATTATTATTTTTATGTAATTAATTCACATACTATACAATTAATGATTACTGAATTTCTGTCAAATGAAATATCTGTATACTGAACTCGATTTCATATATTAAATAAAAAGAAAACGCATGCAAGTATACGGAAAATAATAACCACACATCGCACAAGCACAACAACCGTCAGCCAAACGTCAGTCAGATCATAGAAAGCGCTGTCACCTGTCACCAACCTGTCAGTGGTCAACACGACAGTAGTTTTTCCCGTTCCACTTGCTTCTGAGCGTTACCGTCGCGTCGGTCGTATACTCAAGTGGAACGTTCACTACGAACGACCCACCTTTTTAGATGGGTTGTCGTGACTTCGTGAGCTTCGCGTGAGCGTAAGTCATGACGTCATGAGTGACGTTTTCGCCGCGACTACAACGACCGCTGTTGACCGATCTCCCGGCTTCTCTATTGTATTCGCCTCTGCTATATCCATCTTGAACTGGTTAGCGTCAGAGCCCGGCGGCGGCGTATCGCTATCGGTGAATCGCCCGTTTGCTCCCCGGAATTTTATGTACACCGCCCCGAGCTTATAGCTGAGACGGCGCTCCCTTCTGAGGATGTCAGGGACTATCTCGCGCGATAATCGCGTTGCGATTTTTTCGTTCGCGTGAACTTGCGATGATAACGTCGTTCGTTCGCGCGATTATCGCGTGTTGGCGTTTAGTTAGGACATCGCCTATCGCGATAGAAAGTATATAAAAAAAAAACTATATATATATATACAGACGAATTGAGAACCTCCTCCTTTTTTGAAGTCGGTTAAAAATGTATGAAAATGACATATGACAGAAAAGTCACGTGAAAAATTATAGGGAATTGACACCGTAAAGGTACGCGTCCATTGGCCCGCGCCGGACGCACCGCACACACGGCACGCAACGGATTTTAGTTTGCTTTGTATGGTTTTACATAGCGCTACGTCCACTATCCGCGCCACCCGCATCGGAAATTGACGGCGCGCTCTAACCTAAACCTAAAATCCGTTGCGTGCCGTGCGTACGGTGTGTCCGGCGCGTCCCAATGGATGCGTACCTTTAGCGAATGAAGAAATAGAATCGCTATGAAGCGATTGTATCTTGTCTAGGCCTTCTGTTCAAATCTTGTAGAGTAATAGTATTTACTCCAATGAAAATGTTTTTTGTGGGATATTCTGACTTTCTGAGTTTAGGGGATTTTTTTCAAATGATTGCAACACCTTGCTTTTCTCTATGGTTCAATCATTCATTAAACATTAAAATAATATACTTTACCGGCCGGATACATACATACATGAAGTCATGAATTAATTGTTTTTTGTTTGATTTGTGTTGATATTTCGCGCGTAATAAAAAAAAACCTGTTTGTTTTCTTGGCATCGCTTTGGTACTGATTTATATATTTTTAGCAGAGTTCCATTACATATTAATACAAGTTAATACAACAACTTTGCGTGTACATAATATTCCTTTGCTGCAAAGCAAAATCAGAAAGATAATTGCGGTATGTTTCCTCTTTTACTTAAATCATTTATTGTTATTTTGAGTCATCTCATGATCTATTGTGCTTATTTACAGGACCTAAAGAAATTTCATAAATCATGGGCTGAGTACATAGTATACGTACTCATTTATTACAATGTCTTGTCTTGATTCCTTTTTGGAGTATAACCTTATCCTGTTATAAACCTTAACCTCATTGTACTGTACCTTTTGTGTGCAACTTGTTCTATAAGCTTATTAACCGACTTTAAAAAAGAAGGAGGGGGTCCAATCCAGGTCCCTAGACCTCAAGCCATCCCAACCTCTTAGTAAACTCTGAGTGATAATAAGCTATTCTCAATCCAATACCACTGTCAAGTGTTCCCACTAAGCACTTGTTCTCTTATAATTTTGGTAATTTATAATTTGTGTATACTTCATAGTCTTTATAAATAAAAACCTTGAGTCTGGTATCATTATTTCCTCATGTGGGCTGCACCAATATTCTAAACAGGTGTTACTGCTATGTGCATTGATGTCTTTGATCATCAATCTACTGATTTTATTAGATTAATAATCATAAATAAAATTACGTCCAAAATATGGTAGAAGCTGCGTGTACATAAATATAAAACTATAACACTAGAAAATAAGGGGCAAAGCATTTGCAGATAAATTTTGACTAATCTAGTACAAAATTAACTAATAAATTGATGTCTCTAAGGTTGCTGACTGTGCCTTATCTGTTTTGGCAACTATATACAAAACCATTGATATATATAAATACTTAATGATTGATTGTCTTTATATTACTATATTAAATGAATATATTTTTGTAATTATATTACAGTTTATCTCTAGGATAATTATTGCAAGAATTATGAGTGCTGTGGACTCTAAAAGAAGCTGGCTTGCGCTTATGGATGAATCTGAAGGTTACAAAATATTATTGTTATACAATTACCTATACATGGCACAATAATAAATTGGCAGTTTACTACACATGTTTGTTTTTTATAGATGACAATACTTTGGAAAAAAGAAAAGACAGCAGTGAAAATTGTAGTAGCCGAAAAAAATCTAAGCCAAATAACAAGAATGACTCTGATAATAAACAATGGTTAGTACCTATTGTTGACGACTGCAGAGCCCTCAGTATATTCTTTTACAAACAATACATAACCACTGCATTAGCATTTCTTCATTTAGTTTATATGGATGTCTTGCTTATGCGATTGGTATGTTTATTTTTTTATAAAATGAATACACTCAAAACTAATACACTTGGGCCTCTGGTATTTAATATGTTGTGCTAGGTTTATATTCTCAAATTTCTTATTGCAGTCATAATAATAAAATTTATGTTTTGTATATGGAAATTTATTTATTTTTAAAATAACAACAGTATTTACAGATTCAAAAGACAATTTAAGTACATTTCAGGTAGGCCACATATATATTTTTGACTACACCGGAGCATTTAAGGGTTAGATAATGTATCAGGTTTTTTTTTTCAGTAAGCCTCCTAGGAAACCAGTGGAGCTGGAGACAGACCCTCTAATTCTACAAAGAAGACAAAAACAGATTGACTATGGAAAAAACACTGTTGGATACCACAACTATATACAAGAAGTGGCTATGTAGGTTTTATTGCTGTATTTTATACAATTTAGTGATATGGATTTAATAGTGAGCGATATGCCTAACCATAAGCACGTCACTGTCGCTCGTTCATCAACCAAATTACATATTTAGTCTTGAGGGTAGTAAATTCTTCATGTATAATATAGTCTAGTATATGTATAATATAGTATAGTAGCTACAGTCTTTAGCAAAGCTGGATGTAATACAGAGATGTTTACAGTTTTTTTTTTTTTTTTGTGGCAGTAATTCCAATATTGTGGCAGTGCCGATCATTTAACCATGTGGGTGTTTTAACCCTTGTAAAAATAATATTGAAGCAATGTAGTATGACATAAAGTTGCTAACTCATCTTTTTTTTTTCTAGAGATAAACGCACCAAAGATCAACCCAGAACTCCTGATAAATACACTAAATATAGTAGAAGGTCATGGGACGCCCTTATTAAATTGTGGAGGAAAAAGTTACATGCATATGATACAGATGCCCCAGATCCCAACTCACATACTGAAGATGATTACGAAGACTATATTACAAATGATGACAACTAAAATAAAAATAGTTGTCTTTAACAGACTGACTATATTTTGTTATAGGTTGTTTGATTTTGTATTAATTATGATAACAATAATTAACAAGTGATAAGTTGATATACAGTTGACTGCCTGTGTAGACAAAATGTTTTAAAACATTCTTAAACTTATATTGTAAATAAAGACAGTTTATGAAACTCGTGTCAGGGATGGCAAGACTTAATTTTCTAGAACTTTTAGCCAATGTAATGCTGTTAATTGACAAATATTGTCTAAATGAACTACTCTTGAAAAAGTTGTTAATGGTTTCTGTTATGCAGTATTTTTTCAGTAATCAAAATCAGTTTTAGATGTAAGCATATGTCTGCAATTTGAATAGTATAATTTGTAAGTTAATTACATATTTAAAATAAAATTTTATGGTATTTTAATTCAATTGTCCATAACATATAGTTTAATTTATTTTAATTATCATCAAGAATCAAAAACATTCTGTATAGTGCATACATTACACGCTATAGTGCACAAGCGACTACCATCCATTTTTGCCTGAATGCCACAGGAGGAGGAGGGCTATGTTTGCAGAGCATGTACCTATGTATGTCAATTTCTTTGGCACGGCCTACAGCATAAACGGGTGACAAAAGGTACGCGTCCATTGGCTCGCACGGCACGTAACGGGTTTTAGTTTGCTTTCTATGATTTTACATTATCCGCGCCGTCCGCCGCCCATGATGCGGGGGGCGCGGATAGTGGACGCAGCGCTATGTAAAATCTTACAAAACAAACTAAAATACGTTGCGTGCGGTGCGTCCGGCGCGTGCCAATGGACGCGTACCTTTAAAATCAAAATCCATCGACACATTGTCGTCGTTGGATACAGTCTCCAGTATAACTTGGCGCTTCAGAGTGGCGCCACTGTGTTCAAAACAAATGTCCTTTTCTAACAACAATTAATTACTTTACGCAAGATTACGGTATAGTATTTTTCAAACAATACGCACCGATTTCTACAGTAAAATTTCAAGTATAAAAGTGACTTTTCTAGTTGACCTTTTCAGTTCCTTAAAAACGCCACGCGCCAACTGATACTTGACAGACTGTACGTCTAAATTGTTGTGGTGACACAAGCTATATATTTTATTCATGGATTTATATTTACTTCGATTTTATTAAATAAAACATGGCTTCGGCCAGCCGCCGTTTTATATTTCTTCTACAATCTAAAACCATCAATAGCAGAATAACAAAGAGTATGTAATACTACCGTAAGAAGAGACGGGACTCCATACAATAAAAAAAAGTAACCCAAATGTCAAAAAAGTAGTACCTCAGGATAGCCAACCTGATGAAATAATGACAGGTCGACTGAACAATCAGTCCTAGCAACATAACGAATAGAATTTAGAGACGTGCCATATAAATTCTGTCGATATCGATTTTTTCCTTGGTATTCATAAAAAATAAAAATAATCCAACAGAACCTGGCTCCACTGGGTTTGTTTTAGTGATGCTAAAACAAACCCAATGGCACCAGGTTCAATTTATTGAAATTTGTTTACAATAAAACGCCATTACGAATAACATATTATTTTATTAATAAAGAAAAACACATCATGTAAATATTTTTTACTTTTCTTTCTTTCGTTTTCGATGTCCTCTACCTGCAATAAACAAAATAAATAAACTGTTAAACTATAACAGGTAATTTGTTTGATATTTTACGACTCAACGTTCCGAATACATACATAATCTATGGTCACTGGAGAGCTTAGGTGTTAATGTCCAAGTCATTTGTAGGATGCCACACGTTCACGTGATAAAGACGGTCACGGCGTGAAACTTGCAACTGACTGCAGGACTTGCTTGACACGTAGAAGCTCAGCATCAAGATGTTGCTTGTCACAGATCCTGTTTTCTCTGAAACAAAATTACCCACGGTAGCTAACTGTGTAGGAGGATGATAAGATTGACCGTTAAAGTATCTGTTAGTATATCTGTCAATTATATATTAGATTTAAATATTATATATTATATTATTGTTTTTTTTCTCACACACATTGTAACTCAATGTGTTATTGTATGACTCAATTTGTGTATGTGTGTGCGCGTATTGGTGTGTGTGTAATGAAACATGGAACATCTAAATATATACTAGTGATGAGATAATGATCTTTTTTTTAATAATTTTATATATGTACTTCAGAAAATAGTTACGTCGCAGGGTTCTTAAAAATGCCCTTTGCCCAGTGATTATATTTTATTTTACACTTCACTAATATCGATATATAAAAGATATGCCTCCTCTCTATTTTTCTCAAGGAAAAGATGATGACTGATGGATTATAATTAATTGTTGATATTTTCGCTTAGTAATAAAGAAAGGATAGAAAAAAATAACAATAATCTACTTACCGAACTTCATCCAGAGGATATTTGGCCTTAAAACAACGTTTTTTTGCCATCTTTTCTTTCGGATTTAAAGCCACACATCTCACACTTTTTATACCTCAGTTTAACCAAAGTAGGCTATCACAAGCTTAATTAGATAAATAGCAATATTGAATCACGGTATATATTTCAAAAATTATCTATTTTTTCCAAATTACTGTAATTTAAAGTTCTAGAACGCACGTAAACAAGCTAAGCAATGACATTCAATGGCGGGAATGTCATGAAAGAAAGAGCGAGTAATATTGTGGGAGTGAGAGAACTATATCCGCCATTAAATTTACCCCAATTGCCTAAGACCAATTACGATGTTCTATGTTGCGGCTGCCTGGCAGAATAAGTTGAGCGCAGGAACCAAAGAGTAAAATAATAGGAACGCTATCAAAGAGGATTTAACACTACGTATAAGAGTCGGCACTCCCATACAAGCCCCTGAATCGAATCATGAACGTACTTTTCCTAACTTAACAAACATAAAATTTAATGGCTACCAGTTGGCCAACCTGACATTTTTTTTTGAAATTTGTATACTTGCCACCCTCAGAGAAAGTACCAAAGGAGTTAGTATCGCGTCAATTCCCCGAACAAATTTTTCGTGGCACTTTTGCGGGGTGCGGGAGGCGAAGTAAACACACACAGATACACCTTCACGCATACCCACACTATAGTAAACTCGCAACACATTCAAAAATACACGCACACAAATAAAGAAAGACCTGACCATATGACCAAAAATTTGGCAGAGGGGGTTAGCGCATCATGCTCTCTCCAGTGGTATCTCCTCTAAGTTGCCACCCCTTAGTATGTTTGTCTATCGATATCGATGAAAATAAAAGAACACAATATACGGGTGTGTTTATTGTTAAGTTTAATTCACGCAAACTTACCTATGTACAATAACTATGTTTTCAAAATGAAATTAAGCAATTTTTAAGAAATATTTATGATTTTTTAATGCTTTACGATCATTATTCTCAAAATTCGATTCACAATGGGGTCGTCATACTAGATATGTTTATTATAAATAAATGCTGTATTAGTTATTCTTAATCCTGATAACACGTTGTGCCATATCTTTGTATGGATAAATATAACAAGTCTTCATTTTCAATTAACTTCACCGATCTGAAGAAAAAAGCATAATATTATAAAAGCACAAAATACAACTACAAATAAAAACATACATACACACACTCGAAAAATATAGCCCTCCTTCTGGGCTAGTCAGGCAAAAATATCGATATTTATGGACTTATCAGTATATAATATGTACATCACTATTTATTTTGTTCAACAACTAAGTTTTATGAATAAATTCATAATTCAATTACAAAACTTGCGATCGACTACTAAATAGGATTCAAAAGTAATGTAACTGCTACACCACAAGAAATATTTACATTTTTATATTAATTTATCATAAAATTTTACCTTGCCGGGTCATGTAAAAATCTGGCCAAAAATATCTCAGAAAACCTTTTTGTGACTGGCCTAACACCACATATTTCACATTTTCTTAACCATTTACCACCCGTAATATTAACACAACGCCCATTAAGGCTAAAATAAATGTAAATAATATAATAACATATTAGCCGCCAAAATTTAAACCAGAATAAAATTTTCAAAAGTCAAGTTACATCCACAGGTTAGCCAACAAAAAATTAACAAATTCGTATTTTAATATAATACGTCCAAATTTAACAGAACTTCATACAGTTGAAGCCAATACGTATTAGCAGTCATTTTAATTTGGTAACTTTATATTGCCTACCTAATTAGTGCCATTATTTCTAATAAGTACGTTCATAATTCCGTACAAATATCGGTTTCTAGGCAGTGTCGACGGCCTGAACGCTATACATCACTGTAGTTCCAAAGTCTATCTGTGTTTGACGTAGACAGAATATAACAAGACATCTAGCTAGCGTGCCGCCGATAAGGACAGAAAATAACGGAAAATAATCATTCGTACACTTAACACACGTTATGGATATTTATTCAAATGCGCCTATTATGTAGTATAAACGATATTTCATAATTCAATTCAATTTAAAACTCCAAAGCTAGGTCGTGAACTAGAAAATTTCACGACTACTCGAAGAAAACGCACCGTAGGTGCGCCAGATTTTGAACACACGCTGAGGGACAAAAAATCATATGCTCTGTTTCTTTCTATCACATATAATATATATAAATGCATCCTTTTCTTGCGCGAATGAGAAAGAAAGTGCCAGCTCTCTATGATTTCTTTCTCTAAGGTGTTTGATCTCAATAGGATTTCGTCAATTTTGTTATTGAAAAAGCAGTAACAGATAGTCTAAACTTAATCGGAGCTATAGAGTATTGGGATCGTTAGGGCCGTACGCTAGTGGTTCAGCATAACTCTGGCAACTATGGACCGATCTCAATAATTATTTCTTGTATGCGGTTAATCCGACCCACTAAAAGGGTCCCGACAAGACAACCGTAAGAACGAATAAGTAGTTCTTAAAAGAACAAGAGTGGCCCGTTGGAGTTATTTGCTAAAATGCCTAAAGACGATATACTTACTAGGCACAAAAAAAGCTTATAACTGACAAATATTTACCAATTTCAATAATTCTTTTTTTATCCGAGAGAAGTGGTTCCCCACTACAATGAATCGATATAAATCACAACCTTCGTGTGTGTGAAGATTGGGTTTTTTCTAAAATATTAAATTTAGAATAAAATGAAACAACTGTAATAATGTAATGCTTAATTTGTTTATTTCAATGTCCTTTATAACTTGACATTTTTACAGGTTGATCTTATAACTTTCAATTAATTGGCAACTCTGTTCTATTTAAAATGTCACGGGCCTGTTTAACAATTGCATTATTCTTGCCATCCATTGCTAGAGCTTGTAACTTTTCCATGTACTCATCAATGTTCTGTTCCGTAGCACCAGCCGGTCCACCTTCGACAAGAATAAAACATTAATACAAACTCAGCGATGTGCTATCCTAACGGGATAGCTATCTGTCGACCGAAAGGGGAAAAAGCCAACACCCCTTCCGATCTGTCTTTGTTACACTTGTTACAGTAATTTTGTTCGGAGTTGTTTGACATTACAGTGACCACGTGACCACACGACCAATGGTTCAACCATTATGGTTGTAGTCAATAGTTATCTGTGCAGCTGTCTCTTTCTACCAGATGATTTCTCTTTCGTTCTTGTTACGATCATTTTTTTGGTAATTTTATGCAGTCAAAGTCAAAATATCTTTATTATGTATAGGCCCCACGGAGGCACTTACACAAAAATCATTTTTACAATCTACCACCGGATCGTAACGCGGCCGCTACTGAGAAGATCCGGCAAGAAACTCAGCGGGCTTGTCTTTTTGTGTAATTTTTTTTAAAAATAGTTTTACAAATTATACTTATGTCAGCCTTAAACTTCTAAGCTTGCATGAGTTGAGCAGTTCAAGCCCACGCAGCTTTATCCTCCAGGTAATCCGAGATTTTATAATAAGCCTTTTTTGACAAACGGCTTTTTATCAAAGGTTTAAATTTCTTTATTGGAAGATCTCGGATATCCTGTGGCAGTTTGTTATAAAAGCGTATACTTTGGCCCATAAACGATTTGCCTGTTCTGTGGAGACGCGTGGCATATACAACAAGATCGTGTTTGTTCCGGGTATTAATATTATGTGTATCACTATACTTTTTAAAAGAACTGATATTTTTTTTAACATAAACTAAATTTTCAAATATGTATTGTGACACAACCGTTAGAATATCTATCTCTTTGAATTTCTCTCTAAGTGAATCAATAGGAGCCAGATTGTAAATGGCTCTCACAGCTCTTTTCTGCAGAATAAAAATAGTATTAAGTTCTGCAGAAGATCCCCACAGTAATATGCCATATGACATAACACTGTGAAAATAGCTGAAATAAACAATTCTAGCGGTTTCAACATCAGTTAAACGTCTAATTTTCTTGACTGCATAAGCCGCGGAACTTAGCCTACCCGACAACTTCTTAATTTGTGGGCCCCACTGTAGTTTGGCGTCAATTTTTATACCTAAAAACACAGTCGACGCCTCAAGGTCCAACGCTGCTCCATTTATTTCTACATTGGTTGCCAGCTGTCTCACATTAGGAGTTACAAATTTCATACATTTAGTTTTGGTCTCATTAAGTTTTAAATTGTTAACATTGAACCAATGGACAACCATAGAAAGTACATTGTTCACTTCGTCATAATCATGGAGTTTACGCTTAACTTTAAATAGAAGAGATGTATCATCCGCGAACAATACAATATTAAGTTTGTCCCCCACGAAGTAGGGTAAGTCATTAATATATATTAAAAACAAAAATGGGCCTAATATTGAACCTTGAGGAACGCCCAGGGAGACCACGGAACCTGGAGATCTCTTACCGTTTACATCGACCTTCTGAATTCTATTATTCAAATATGAAGTCAGAAGGTCTAGAGCTTTATTCCTTACACCATAGTGGCGTAATTTCCTGACCATCGTGTCGTGATCCACGCAGTCAAAAGCCTTGGATAAATCACAGAATATACCAAGAGCATCCCGCGATTCCTCCCAAGCCTCGTAGATATATTTCAATAATTCGACTCCCGCGTCTGTAGTTGAGCGATTCTTTCTAAAGCCGAACTGTCTATTGTGAAGAAGATTATTTTTATTAAAATGATCCAGTATTTGACATAGAATAAGCTTTTCAAAAATTTTACTCAAGGCTGGCAACACCGAAATTGGCCTGAAATTTGTAGGCTCAGCGGTGCTGCCAGACTTAAACAAAGGTATAACTTTACTGTGCTTCATGAGGTCAGGAAATACTCCACTCTTGACACAGTTATTAAATATCACTGCCAATTGAGGGGCAATTGTTTCAATTATAGACGCTATTGTTTGTACAGAAAGCCCCCATAAATCAGCTGTCTTTTTCTGATTAAGCTGTTTATAAGTATTTATGATGTCATTGGCAGTTACAAAACAGAATTGAAAAGATGTGCCACACTCAGCAGACAGCATTTTAAGTATGTATGGAACACATATGCAATTTCTTTGATACAACTATGTACCTATATCTAAATATATTCTAATAGCTTAACTCCTGGGGATAAGAAGGGTACATATTCCCACATTCACTTGATGGTCATAGAGATATGATCGCGTAGCTATCAAGTAATTTAAAAAAAAACATGTTTTTAAGGCAGAAGATGAAGGAAATGAAATGATGAAATCTTAAATAAAATGTTCAGTAAAAATGCTGAAAATAAAATTATGTAAAATTCGCTACCTTTATTTGCATATTTTGCAGTGTATGGTCATTTCTGGTTTACTATTTTATTATTTACGTGTATTGGCTCAATTTGATTGTATTTGTTTAAATATATAGCCTAAGTCGTTTAATAAATTAGCTATTTTATTATTTACGTGTATTGGCTCATTTTGATTGTATTTGTTTAAATATATAGCCTAAGTCGTTTAATAAATTAGCCAATACACGTAAATAATAAAATAGTAAACCAGAAATGACCATACACTGCAAAATATGCAAATAAAAGTAGCGAATTTCAAAACCATTTTTCGCGCGCGGCGCAAGTGACCGCACTTGTTTTATTTTTTTCTAGGTACTATGTTACTTGTTCTATCACGTATTATAAGCAAGTCGATACAAATCGAAAAAAAAAATTCTCCATACAAAAAAATATATCATTATTTTTTTAATAAGAAACTATATATTCCACAAGTTTTTCAAAATCAGCTTCAAATTCCGACTTTCATCCCTAAGTCCACCTTTTATTGAAATGCTACCACTGTGCGCCGTCCTGGTTGAGACGTCTAGGGCCTACACCCCAAAACACAACTCCGAAGAATGACAAAGACTCGTGTCCCGAAGTCGGCGTACCTACCTGGGATGGGCAGCGCTTGCAGGGCCTGCACCAGCGCTGCGACCAGCGCACGGCGATGCGCCAGCAAAGCCGCGGTGCGCTCTGCGGCGGCCGCAGTCTCCGCCCTGAGTTTTGTCGTCGCTCCACTAACTTCCTCAGCGTGTCTTTGTAGTATAGCGTTCTAGAATATGTTTATTGAATATTCATTAATTATTTATAATAGGTACTTTGTATTGTTAACTAAAATCCCTTTAAGCCTGATAATAACTACCTACGCACCACCTACTAAATAAGTTTGTAATTTAAATGAAATATTTGTAATGTTGCTATGATCCCATAAAAAAATACAGTATGGAATATTAATTATATAAATATAAAACTATTCTACAGCCTGAATCTACCAACTTACTTGCTGCTCGTAATCAGAGTTTGCCTTCCTTAATTGTCTGAGTTCTGATTCTCTCAATTTGTTATGTTGCAGAAATTGATCTGTGAATATAGGTATGTCTGTATCTGCAAATTCTTCACCCTGAGAACAGAAAACACAGCTCATCAATTATGTTATACTGCTTTGTAATGAAGCGCAGACCAGTTATGATATTAAACAAGTTTTCAAATAAGAAAACGCATAATGTTGTCTTTTATTTACGCGAACACTAGACATTGCAATCAATCTATTCTTACGCATGGGTGCTGCAAAGCATTCGAAACGTCGGGAAAATTAAAATAAATCGCGATATAATCCGTAAGAATAGATTGATTGTAAGAAAACGCATTCAAATCAGGGAGCTATGATGAAACAGACAGACACTCAGAATTAGGTGTCACACTTTTTGTTTTGGGCATCGATATACTATACCAACTAGATTTGCTGTCACGACTAGGGTTACCAACTCTCGAAGGGACCAATCCGGGAGAATTGGGGGGGTGTGGGGGTGTGTGTGCACGAAAATCTCAATCATTTATTAATTTCTAAATTTATTTACCTTGCATTCGATCAGCATCTAATATTTATCGTTTTTTCACCACAAAATCATAAAAGCTTTTTCATGAAAAATCGAAGCTTGTTATTATTTGTAACTCTACTTTTAACACACGTGACCATTTTCTTCACTTTAGGACAGGGATTTCTGTCTTTGATGAATGCGACGAATGCGTACATAATATTTAGAAAAACCGGAGAAATGATTGCACTCCGGGAGGTCAGGAGATTAACCATTATTACCGGAGTCTCCCGGGCAATTCGGGAGGGTTGGGAACCCTAGTCACGACCCGAAAAGTGGTTACGAAAATAAGAGCTACGGAGACGGCTGTCGCTCAATTGTCTGCAATTATTATTGAACCTTATTTTATAGTATGTAAGTTATCTATACTTATAATAAAACTGTAACAGGTCCAATTCTGTACATTGAAGATATTTTGAAAATTATATTTGGAGGGCATTCTATAACCGATACTGAGGACGAAAATGTATTTTTTTAAATTCTTGTCTGTCTGTCTGTCTGTATCACGGCTGAGCATCACGCCGAAACTACTGAATGGATTCAAATGAAACTTGGCATGATTTGAGATCTTACTACGAGGTAGGACATAGGATACTTTTTATCCCGTAATCTAGCACGGTTCTTTTGGGAGACGGGATTAAAGTCAAAATGGGTACTTGGTTATACGCTTGGTCCGATTTTATCAATTTTTCTTTATAATATAATAAATATTAGTAAGGGAACACTCATAGAGAGTTGTTATCAAGGTTTTGTAATCGATCGGGTTAAGCAACGTTAGGTAAGGTCATTAAATATATGGGTGACCGTTTAACGCCATTTGAACTAAACGGGTCCGTGCTTCGGAGAGCAAGTAAAAAGTGGGTCCCAGTTTTTAACCGACTATAAAAAAGGAGGTTATGTATTCGATGCGAATGTCTGTTATTAAAAGTTTAGTTAACGTAAAAATAGCGCAGGCGGAGCTGCGTGGGTCAGCTAGTCTTTTTATATGAACATATTATTGTTTTGCGTGTACGTGTATAGTTGTAACCGCGACCACATTTTCGATGTCATTTTGTTCGTGACAGCAAATCTAGTTGGTATAGTATATCGATGGTTTTGGGGCTTTAAACCTTATGTACCAAGCAGAGCATGCAAACAAAACGCGCGCAAACTAGTTTTTACTACTTCTCCTGTGATGATTTTGTAGGTACCTAAAATTTCAAATGTGGCTTAAAAGCAGAAGAAACATTGAACTTCAAAATAGGCTTCCCAGGCAAAGTCTTTGACATATTATTTTAACCTTTAGTTTTCTATTTTTTGTAGCTTTCCAAAACCTTTTGAGTGCTCCAACATGCATAATCAATTAAGCTTAACCATTACTATGCTGAATAATATGTAAAATCAGTTATATTACTGAAGCTGGTGTGATGCAAGGTCTGGGTCTTGGAGGAGTTTGCTGGCGTGAGACTGTAACTGGTTGTGAAGCATTATTGCCATTGATAGTCACAACAGCAGGCTGGTCTGGCACAGCTTGTGCAACTGCTGTAAACAGAACAGGTCTATTTTTTTATACCTAAAATGTACTGCGTGTATATGTAATGCATATGTAATGTAATGTAATGCGTGCATATGTAATGTAATGCGTTAAGAAGTATGATAGGAGTTAAACTGAGTGATTGGATAAGAAATAATGAGATAAGGAAACATTGTGGTTTGAAAGAAGATGTAGTGACAAAAATTGAGAATGGTATGCTGAGATGGTTTGGCCATGTCGAGAGAATGAATGAGGAACGATTGACGAAAAAAGTGTATAAGGCGAGTGTGAATGAAGTGTTGGAAGCGGTAGACCAAGGCGGATGTTTCAAGACCAAATCAGGGACATCTTGAAAAAAGGCCAGGTCAAGAGTACCCTAAACCGAAGAGCATGTATGAAGGGAATAATGAATGTGGACGAAGTGAAACAAGTATGGTAAGGATCGTAGCAAGTGGAAAGAAGTGGTCTCTGCCTACCCCTACGGGAAAGAGGCGTGATTATATGTATGTATGTAAAATGTACTACAATTATATCCACAAACATAAAGGTCTATTATATCTTTTATTAAATAAATTTAAACTTTTAATACAAAATGCAATTTCCTGAAAAAGGCTATACAAAAAATATCCGTTCACCTGGAGGATACAGAAGTATACTGCAATACAGAGTACCTATGTAAGGTTAAATCAGTGTTTATTGATAAGAAAATTTAGACAAGCTTACTGAGTTTCTTCTCCTATAGTTGTTGCATTATACATAGTATGCAAGTAGTGGCTGCATTATGATCTGGTGTTAATGATTTGTATTAGTGCCTTATTAAGATATTGACTTTGACATATTTTTATTCCATAATTTAAATATCAGATTTTCTGTTATATTGTGAAAACAAGCCGCCGGTATTGACCAAGGGATCTGCAACAGTTTTCTCACACAAAGGCTGTCTAAGTGATTATCACTTTATTTGTTGTGTAGTTAATACCTGCTGCAGCTGAGGCATCTGGTAAAGTTTGTTTCACTTTTTTTGATATCACAGTATCCTTCTGTTCCATTTGCTGCCGTCTGAATTCTTTGTATGCATCAGTCTTTTTATACTCTGCCCACTCGCGAATATACCTGTTAATAAGATAATAATAGCAATTATTCTTGCTTGCTAACCTTTTTCGAGTAGTTAGTCATAGACTGAGGATGTGGTTTGATTAGATGCAAAATATGCACTTTGACATGGAGTTGAGGAAATCAGCCCATTACATGATTACAACAAAGTCTAAGGTTAGGTTGGGTTCAATATTAAATTTTTGATATAGATGCTATGAATACAGGATATATCGTCCCCATAGAGCGAAAAGTCACTAAGTCGGAAAACACTGATTTGAGATATGAGGTCTCAAAGATGGAATAAAGCAATCAAAATCATTTTTGCACTAGCTAAAACCAAAACTATTTGACTTTTTTAAATTATTGTTAGACAGGTGGATAGAGAAATATATGGTGAGTCTGATGACATTTAAAACTCATTGTGGGACTTGGTGACTTTTCGCTTTACGGGGACGATATGCACTTAGTTTAAGAATCTACAGATTGGTCACTATAACTAATGTATTAAAAAGAATAGTTACTAAATTGGTATACAGAACTCAATTCAAACTAAAACAACCTTTCTTTATCTTGATCTGCTGCATCTAAGTACTGCTGCTTCTCTTCAGCTGGTAGCTTGCTCCACTCACTGGCTAACTGCCGTGTTAACTCAGCAAACCCAAGATCTGGCTGTTCAGCTCTCAATTGATCCCGTCGGACATTCAAATACCTTACATAGCCTGTCCCAAAACAGAACTTATAAATAACACCGAAAATCTAGTACCATATTAGGTATATGAAGAATTGGTTCTCTACAAGTCTACCATGATAGTACCTACAATTCTACTTCCAAAACTATTCAAATCGCACCTGTTAGTGGTTGACGTGGTGCAGTGACATCACGAGGAACTTTAGGTTTCCGTTTTTTAGGTTTTTTGGACGCTGGTTTTAGTGTATCCTTTGATAATGATGTACTGGATAGAGGAGTTGACTCGGTACCATTAGCTACAGACGTTTCCGTTTCAGCAGGCGGGTTGTGTTCCGTATTGACTGCTTTTGTTTCTTCTTCATTTTTCACCAGCGTAGTTTCGGTTGAAGTTTCCGGTGGATTAGTCTCAGACTCCATCAGAAACTGTCAGGTACTTTAGAATAATAGTAAAGAACTATGATCATATGATCGTGCGAATTGAAACAAACAAACACAGCCAGCACACACCTTCGAGAAAGAACTAAAGAAAAAAGATAGATAGATGGATGGATTTATTATAAATCTATGCTGCAATCTGTTTGTTTTACGGTCAAAGTAACTGAGATTTTAGTGTAGACAGAGAGCCAAATTGATTAGGGATTCTTCCTCTAAGGATTAGGATTTTACCAAGATTTTACTTTTACCTTCCTCCAACCCACAGACTACTCAGCAGTGTGACCGTTTCATAAAAAGGTAATCAACTAAAAGAATAAGATTTCAGTACTAAAAATACTAATATTTATGCAGAATTATACTAAAAAAAAACGGTCAAGTGCGAGTCGAACTCTAGCACCGTGGGTTCCATACCATTTTTAACCGGCTTCATAAAGAAGGTTCTCTATTCGACGCAGATATAATGTACTCTTTGATTCGACGCGTATGTATGTAATATTAAAAATACGTAATATTAATATATGAGTGTATGTATGTATGTTTGTATGTAGGTTTGTCCGCGGATTTCTCAGAAACTAAAGGTTCGATTTCGAAAATTCTTTTTGCAATAGTTAGAGTATTTTTCAACTTAGGGTAGAGTACAAGTTTCATCAAAATCGGTAAAGTAGTTTAAGAGATATAAACTTTTTATGTTTTCAGTAAGTTACTGTAACGTAGACGTTCGAGTTGCGTAATAGTGCTAATACCTATCTTGGTAAAATAAGAGTCACTAGAAAGTGTCAATTTAACTATTAAAAAACCGACTTCAAAGTAAATTATCTAAAAAGCATAAAATAACGAAAATATATTGAAGTCGGTGTCAGCTCGTGCTAATCTTAGTCTGTGCTAGCACCGATTTCAATATATTTTCTTATTACACATCTCTTAACAATCGGGATCGTTTGTTGCCAACCGAGTAGCCGCAGTGTTATGAATGATGTTCCATCCATTAATTACCCACCCGAACGTGCAAGAAATAAGTAATACAACAACGAATTCCGCATTGTGGAACTAAAAGTAAAATATTAATATAAAAACTGTACAAAAGAGATAAATCATACAGTTTCGGTAAACATCAGACAAAGACAAAACTACGCATGTGAAATTGTATGAATGAATGTTTATGCTAACAGAAAATTTACCAAACAATACACTACAAAATGTCCTTTTAGTTAAAATTTTACCAAAATATACTAACATTTGAAATTATACCAAAAAAATACTAAATCAAAATTGTGAAGCCCAAATTCTACCAATTTGGTATCGAATATACCAAAAACGGTCACACTGCTACTCAGTAAGTCTCCAAGGACTTTTGGCGGGAAGTCAAATAAGGCGGCAACTTAAATTTTCACTCCCGAGTTTAAAATTATTTTTTTGCACTTATTCGACTGATACCTACTCGTTTTATATCGCAAAATATTCTGGGCATAGCGTCCCTCAATATGAGTCCCCACAGCGACGGTGAAGATCCTGGAGATGGTAAAAAGAAAAGAAAATTTCAAACGATTTCTGGCGGCGAAAAAGAGAAGTATAACATTTTTACTAAACCGAACTATAAAAGATTATTTATTGAAAATGGCAGCAATGAGTTTGTCGTTTTCGTAGAGTCAAGCGAACAGGAAAAACTAGGTAACAAAAACCCGATTACCCTTACAAAGATACTTACTGACAGTGTTATAGGCATTGTGGGCGTTCACCGGGTAAACGCCAATAAAATAGGAATAACATTTAAAAAGGCAGCTGCTGCCAACAATTTTCTTAAAATGGAAGAATTTTTGAACAAAAATAAAATGAGAGCATTTATCCCATCTTATTTAACTGAGAGAGTTGGTGTGATAAGATATGTACCTAAGGACCTATCCAATGAAACGATTTATAAGAATATTGTTTGTGATACCGAAGTCATATCAGTAAAACGTTTTATGAAAAAGGTTGATGGAAAACTTGTACCATTAAACACAGTTGCAGTTACCTTTGCCTCAACCAATTTGCCCCAATATGCTTATATTAAACTTTACAGATATGAAGTACACACTTACATTGCTCCACTTCTGCAATGCTATAAATGTTTAAAATTTAACCACTCCGCTAAAGTGTGCAGGGGTGAACAAAATTGTTCTTCATGTGCTGGACGTCACTCATACAAAGAATGTGATGTTGAAGAGATAGTTTGTATAAACTGCAGCGGCAATCACTTGGCTGTGTCAAGAGATTGCCCTGTGAAGCAAAAGAAAATGGAGGAAAAAAAGAAGAAGTCGCTTCAACAATCATATGCCACTGTTGTGAGTACACCCACACCGCCACCAGTTAGTGAAACTTCCTTCCCACCATTGCCTAGCAAACCTTTAAAAAATAGCGATAATTTTAATATAAAGCAACTTGCCGAAAACGATATTATAATAAATGCAATAGTAAAATCTCTCGTAGCCCTTGGCAATATGTCCAGTACCCCTCTTACTACTAAGAAAATAAAAGAAATATTTTTATCTAATTTAATTTAATGGATAGTTACTTAAATATATTACAATTCAATATACAAAGTTTACAGAGCAAAAAAGCCTTATTACAAAACTTATTAATAGAAAAAAATATTGATATATGTCTTATAAATGAAACTTGGCTTAAGTCTACTTCTATTATTCCTCATTTTCCTCAATATAATTTTATTTACAAAAATTCTAATAACCCCCATAATGGTGTTGGTATTTTAATCAAACAAAACATAAGATACTCTATAATTTCTACAGTTTTTTATGAATCCGTTCAAAACATATGCATCTCAGTAGAAACAGTTTCTGGTCCTTTAGCTATAGTTTGTGTATATTGTCCTCCTAATAATAGACTGGATACAACAAAGTTGAAAGCCCTTATAAATACTATACCTAAACCATGCGTTATAATGGGAGATTTTAATGCACATCATATTGCATTTGGATGTAATAGTGATAACAACAAAGGAAGAAACTTATATAACATAATAGACCAATATGATTTGTGCATTTTAAATGATGGTTCATCCACAACTGTCCCATATCCTAATAGACAGGCCTCAGCTATAGATCTAGCTTTAGTTAGTCCTTCCATTGCTCACTTATGTAACTGGTATGTACATGATGATCCTATGGGTAGTTATCATCTTCCAACATTGCTAGAAATTAATATTCTTCCATCCACATATGAGTCGTCTCCTGTAAATAAAGATAAATATATTTATAATAAAGCAGACTGGAATGCATATTATACCTTGTCTGAGACTTGCTTTTCTGAGTTACATTTAAATAGTAATGATAGTGCTATAAACTTGTATGATAACTTTGTAAATACATTAAATGATTTAAGAGACAAAACTATACCTAAGCAACATACAAAACCCAGAACTTGTATATCTAGAAAACCAGTTCCATGGTGGAATCAGGAGTGTACTGACGCTGTGACTAAATCAAAAGATGCATTAAAAGACTACTTCTCCGAACCCACCATAGAAAATTGGATAAAATACAAGAAGTTAGATGCCAATAAAAAAAGATTATTAAAACAAGAATGCACTACCTCTTGGCATAACTTATGTGGTAGTTTTAATAGATTAACACCTATTTCACGAATATGGCAATATATTAAAAAATTTAAAAGAATAGGTGAGTGTGCTCAGAACAAAAATATGAATGAGGAGTGGATTCCAAGATTCTTAGATAACTTATCAGATTCAACTCGTACTGATCAAGAAAACCTTGCTAATTTCTTTGAAAATGCTACAGAAACAGACAATAATCACTTTCTTAACAATAATTTCACCTTAGATGAGTTACGAGTATCATTAAAAAGTAGAAAAGATACTACACCAGGATTGGACAACATACCTTACATATTAATTAAAAAATTACATTTGAATGCACAAATCATATTACTCAATATATATAATAGTTTATGGCAAGAGTTAATAATTCCTGAATCTTGGAAAACCCAATGTGTAATACCAATTTTAAAACCAGACAAGCCCATTAATGATGCCAATTCATATAGACCTATTTCATTATCATCTTGTTTAGGTAAAATTTTTGAAAACATGTTAAAGTTGCGATTAGATTATTTTGCTGAATCTAATAAATTAATACCTGATGCACAGTTTGGGTTTAGAAAAGGTAGAAGTTGCTCTGAAAGCTTTGTATCATTGATATCCGATATAAAAAAGGCTAAGCTTAGTCATTCTAATATGATCTGTGTATTTCTTGATGTGAAGGGTGCTTTTGACAATGTCAATATCGAGAGCCTTATTCAAGTATTAAGCAATATTGGTTTACCCAGGCATAATTTAAAATGGATATATAACTTTCTTAGCAATAGAACTGTATTTGTTAAATACAATGATCAGTTACATGGGCCTAAAACAGCTAATAAAGGTACCATGCAAGGGGCGACATTATCTCCTCTTCTATACAATTTGTATACTTCCGAAATATTAAAATATGTAGATACAACAAATATTAACATATTGCAGTTTGCCGATGACTTACTTTTGTATAGCATTGATCAAAACATTCAAACAGCAGTAAACAATATGAATACCGCTCTTAACCAATTGTTCTGTTATTATCATAATACTCTCAAATTAGACATTAGTCCAGAAAAAAGCGCAGTTTTAATTATAAGTAGAAATCCAGATCAAACAAACAGTCAAATACTTTATGATAATACTAAGATTCCTATTGTAAAACAACATAAATTTCTTGGAGTGATCATTGATAATAAGCTTAAATTTGATGAACATATTAAGCATATTTGCAAAAAGGCTTTGAAAGGTATAAATATTTTGAGACATCTTGCAGGTACCTTTTGGGGAGCCGATCCTAAAACAATGAGTATGCTGTACAAAAGTATTGTCCGAAGTCACTTTGACTATAGCAGCCTAGCATACATGAATGTCAATAGCACCCTTCTTAAAAAATTAGATGTAATTCAAAACATTGGACTAAGACTTATTTGTGGAGCAATGCGCTCAACTCCTATTAATTCATTAGAAATAGAAACATGCATACCTCCTCTGGCATTGCGTAGACTGCAGTTGGCAGAGAGATTTTATTTAAAAGTTCTTTCCATGGGCAATAGTCCTCTGCATGACAAGCTGACTCTACATCCAGATATCTCTCAGTCAATTTCATCCACCATAGTGTCAGCATCTTCAATTATTGACAGAACATTGCCTGAAATGTCAACAATTTTTACACACATTAAAAACAATGCTGAAAATATAAAAGTATATAATATTTGGCCACTATACAGCTGTACATACAAGGGACTGGTTAACAGTTCATCAAAATTTTATCTTGATAAAGTACATAACAAAACTGATTTTGAACAATTTAAAAATGAAAAAAGTAATTATCACTATATATACACTGATGGTTCTAAAAGTAATTGTGTTACAGCAGCATTCTATGATCCAAAATTTGATTATAAAAAATGTATAAAGTTAAACAATGTATGTAATATCTTCACAGCTGAGAGCTATGCCATTTATTGTGCATTGCACTATGTATATATAAATTTTACTGTAAATAATGTACATAACATTTTGATAGTATCAGATTCTAAGAGTGTCCTTTCTGCAATAGCTAATGTAAATATGTCATTTAAGTTAAATTATATTGTTTATGTTGTATATAATACTCTTTGTAGTGATGTTTATTTTTAATACATATAGAGTTCCTTGGTTACCGATCTTAGTTACCCGCTGTTGATTTGTAGACGTAAAATAAAATACATGTCGTAATAATTTTACTCAAGTTTATTATTTAATAGATAGTGGCTAGTGACTCCACTGCAACAAACTCTGTTGGAAATATATATATTAAAGGTTATGGACCTTATAAACGTTATTTAATAAAAAAAATGAGTCACGTAAATATTCAGCCGTTAAAAAGAGAAAATTACGACACATGGCGCATTCAAGCGAAAGCATTGCTAATAAAATTAGGCTTATGGAAATATGTTACAGAAGAAATAAAAAAGCCTGCTTGCGATGGTGAGGAATTAAATAAATATATAGAAAAAGATGGGTTGGCGTTAGCGGAATTATTTTTGATAATCGCGCCCAGTGAATTAAAACAAGTGAAAAACTGCAAGACTAGCAAGGATGTCTGGGCAACACTGGAAGGCATCTACGAAAGTAAAGGACCTGCACGAAAGGCAAGCCTATTAAAAGAATTGATTTTAAGGAAAATGAAAGATAATGAAAACATAGTTGATCATTTAAACAAATTTATGGACATCGTAGATAAGCTCGCTGAAATGGACATAATAATTAACAAAGATCTGCTTAGCATCATGATTCTTTATAGTTTACCTCAATCATTCGAAAACTTTCGCATTGCAATTGAATCCAGGGATGAACTACCAGACCCAGATAATTTAAAGATAAAAATTATCGAGGAAAGTGAAGCTAGAAAAAATATGAATGTACCAAGCACAGAACAGAATGTTGAGCAAGAGGCATTATATAGTAGACAGCGTGGAAGAAAATTTAATAAGAAGTATAATTTTGTTGAATGTTTCAAATGTAAGAAAAAAGGACATAAGGCTAGTGAATGCTGGTCTAAAGTGGAAAGGAAGAATCAAGATAATAAAAATAATGTAAACCTATGTTCAGAAGAAACATGCCTGAATACAAATAATAATAAAGAAAAAGTGAGTATGTGGTGCCTTGACAGCGGATGCACGTCACACATGACACATGAATTAGAAAGATTTAAAAATCTCGAAAAGAATGACAGGAAATTTTTGAAGTTAGCTTCCGAGAACTGTACAGCACAAATTGAAGGTTGTGGTCCGGCAAAGCTCAATATTAAAGGAAGACCAGATCTACAATTAACCGAAGCTTTGTATGTACCATCATTGACTACAAACCTAATGTCAGTAGGTAAAATGACTGACAAAGGTGCAACAGTTTTATTTAAACAGAACGTCGCAATTATGAAGCGTAACGGCGAAATACAGTTTAGAGCAGAAAGAAAAGAAGATGGTTTGTATTATGTCAACGAAGACATAAAAGAAAAGGCAAACTTTTGCGAAGCAAATGAAATGCTAGAATGGCATAGAAAATTAGCTCATCTCAATGAGGGACAAATGCGAATAGCTCAAGATAAGAAAAAGATGGAAGGTTTGAACTTTAATAAAAATGACACGGTTAGAGACTGTGAAGTATGTGCTAAAAGCAAAGCAACTAAACTACCATTTGATATTAATAAAAATGAAGTAAGAACGACTGAAAAACTACAAATAGTACATACCGATGTATGTGGTCCTATGAGACAAGTATCAAAAGGAGGTTCGAAATACTTCATCACTTTTACTGATGACTATTCAAGATATACACGAGTATATACATTGAAGAAAAAGAATGAAGCCCTATCAAGATTTAAAGAATTTAAAAATGAGGCTGAGCGTTATACAAAACAAAAGATAGTACATCTTCAAAGTGACAATGGTACGGAATATATAAATTATGAATTTGAAAAATACCTTAGAGATAATGGAATCAAGAGAAGATTATCTGCACCATATACGCCGGAACAAAATGGTTTGGCAGAAAGAAAGAACAGAATGTTGCTTGATAAAGCTAGATGTATGTTAATTGATGCCAATATGAAGGAAGAGTTTTTGGGCTGAAGCCATTTATACAGCTAATTACTTGGCAAACCGTAGTCCTTGCAGCAGCATTGATAATGCGACACCATTCGAAAAATGGGTAAATAGAGTACCATCTGTAAGGCATTTTCATATTTTTGGTACTAAAGCGTTTGTACTGAGAAAAGGGAAAAGAAACGGAAAATTTGAAGCCAGAGCAACTGTTGGTATATTTATAGGATATTCGGAAAATCATAAGGCGTATCGGATTTACAATCCGATATCAGGAAAAGTATTGATTAGTAGAGATGTGAAAGTACTGAATAAAATGTTCTATGAAAATGAGACAAATGAAGAACAAAACCGAGAAAAGGTTGATAAAAATGAAATAGAAGTTGTATTTCTTCCAGAAGAAGAAAAAGAAGACTTAAATAGTAATGAAATTACTGCATTAGAACCAGAAATAAATGTTGATGAAATATTCGTTGATGCAACTACAGAAACTGATGAAACATACAATGAAGATAGACAAGAAATGTGTACAGATCGTGAAATTGAAGAGACTATTTCAAGTAATGAAAAACGACAGAGAAAACCGCCAGAGTGGCATAAAGATTATGAGATGGATATTGAGCAATCATTTCTCTGTGAGATAGATGAGAATAGCGATGAATGGGAAGATGCAATATTGAACGAAATTGAATCTCATCTTAAAAACAATACTTGGAAAATTGTACACAGGAACGAAAGTAAAAATCTGATCGATAATAAAATGATTCTAAAATATAAATACAATGCAATTGGAGAAATAGATAGACGAAAGGCGCGACTAGTAGCCCGCGGTTTCAACCAAAGAGAAGGTATTGATTATACGGAGACATTTGCACCAGTAGCAAAAATGAGTACAATAAGACTATTGATTGCACATGCAATAGAAAACAATATGAAGTTAAGTCAACTAGATGTCTGCACGGCTTTTCTAAATGGAGATATCGATGAACAGATTTATATGAAGAAGCCGAAAAACCTTGATAAATATTTAAAAATGATTATGACACAAGGAAAAGACAAAGACTTGATAAGAAGGGCAAGAGAAATGCTACAAGACATAAATAAATATAAAAACAACGGAATATGTCAATTAAACAAGGCAATATATGGGTTGAAACAGGCAGGACGGCAATGGTTTTTAAAATTACATACAAAATTATTAGAAATAGGTTTTAGAAATGCTACAGCGGATCCTTGTTTATATATACTAGAAAAAGGAGGAGAAAAACTATTTGCTAATATTTATGTTGATGATTTGATCCTCGCATACAAATCAGAAAGATTATTGAAGGAAGTAAAGTTGAAATTGGAAAGAGCATTTGACTTAAGAGATATGGGTTCTCTTCATCACTGCTTGGGCATACAATTCACCCACGTAGGGGGAGAGATGATGTTGTCACAAGAAACTTATATAGAAAATTTGATAGAAAAGTTCAACATGGGAGAGTGTAAGCCCGTATCTACGCCGATGGAGCCAGCACTAAAGTTGGAGAAAAGTGCTAATCAAGATGAAAAGGAAAGCTATCCATATCAAAAATTAATTGGATCGTTGATGTACTTAGCCGTGGCGACAAGGCCAGATATAATGTTCGCTGTCAGTTACCTGAGTCAGTATAATAACTGCTATGATAAGAGTCACTGGCAAGCTGCCAAAAGAGTGATACGTTACCTAAAAGGAACGAAGAATTTAGGTATAAGATACAAGAAAACAGGAATGCCGCTTGTAGGCATGGCTGATGCGGATTGGGCGGCATGCACTGTTGATCGTCGATCATATACTGGTTACATTTTTAAATACGGTGGAGGTTTAATCAGTTATGAAAGTAAAAAGCAGAGAGTTGTGGCTCTGTCAACAGCTGAAGCCGAGTATATGGCAATGACAGAGGCGACAAAGGAAGCTCTTTATTTAAAACATCTGCTGGAGGATTTAGGAGTAGCACAACAGATTGTTCCAATTTACAATGATAATTTGGCTGCTCAGAAATTGGCTAACAATTTGATAACAGGAAAAAGATCAAAACATATTAGTATAAAGGAACACTTTATAAGAGACTGTGTCCAGAAGAAGTTAGTAACCATTCGATATAAGGACACAGAAAACATGGAGGCAGATCTTTTAACCAAGGCTTTGCCACATCCAAGGTTATCAAAACTACTGAAGCTGCTGGGGGTCACTCAGACCTGTATCTAGGACCCCAGGTCATCGTGAGGGGGAGTGTTGTATATAATACTCTTTGTAGTGATGTTTATTTTTAATACATATAGAGTTCCTTGGTTACCGATCTTAGTTACCCGCTGTTGATTTGTAGACGTAAAATAAAATACATGTCGTAATAATTTTACTCAAGTTTATTATTTAATAGATAGTGGCTAGTGACTCCACTGCAACAAACTCTGTTGGAAATATATATATTAAAGTTTATAATATTAGAAATTTGTTATGGAAGCTAGTTATAGGAAAAAATATCAATGTAGAGTTTGTATGGGTGCCTTCACACAGTGGTATTTATGAAAATGAAGTTGTTGATACAATAACTCGTATGAGTCATGATGAAGATGAGTCAGAGACACTCAAGGTTCCATTTACGGATTATTATACCTGCTATAAGACTACGAACAAGGAATTGTGGAAGCAGTGCTGGAATATTACACTTGAAACGAAAGGCAAGTGGTATGCAGAAATACAAAGAGAAATACCTTCAAAGCCATGGTATCATGAGTTCAAGTACACTGATAGAAAGTTTATCACTACGATATCTCGCATGCGAATGGGACATTGCTTAACGCCAGCTCACTTGAACCGATTACATATAGTCAATAATAGCCGATGTACTTACTGCTCACAAGAAGAAAACGCCGATTTGGATCATATAATTTTAAAATGTCCAGCTTTCAAAATCCAACGATTAATTTTAGTGAGTGACATTTGTGACAGTGTCAGTGAACTGAGTGATGAACGTGTACCCCGCCGCGTTCAGGAATTACTATCGAATTCAGATTATTTTGCACCGCTATTTAAGTTTATTTGTAGCACTGTTGAAAAGATATAATTTTAAAGTCATAACTTAACGTGATATAATTGTTATTTTTACTTTTTATACTTTTGTTTATTTTTAAAGTTAGAATTGTTTTCCTTTCTTTTTTTTGTCACTTTGTTGATCTATGATGTATTACTACTTAGCTGTTTCTTAATTTACACATAATTTTATTGTATGCGATGTAAAATGTATGCGACTGAAGGACTCTGTATCCATGGTCATGAATAAATATTATTAAAAAAAAAAAGTAAGTCTCCAACCAACTTTACTCATTTTTTTTTTTAATTAGTTGACCCTAATGGGAAGGCAAAGGGATCTAGCCCATACAGCCTCGTCTTAAATAGTTAAACAGTCAATCAATTTGTTTATTAGATAGGCATAAGCCAAGTCTTCATTTTTAATATATATTTTCAGGCCTAAGCCAATTCTTCGTTCAATTATTGTCTTTTTTCATTTATGTTTTCAGGCCGAAGCCAATTCTTCATTAGATTGTTGTCATTTTCCATATTATTTTTGCAGGCCAAGGCCAAGTCTTAGATTGGAGTAGTAGTCCATTCAAATTTACAGGTCTTAAACTCTGTTTTCCGTTAAATCCAGTAGCGTTTAAATATCAATTACAGTATTATTTACAAATTCGTAAATAGCATTATATGTCTCTGTTTCTTTAAGTAAGTCTTCAATAGAGCGCGGGACAAGCTCAGTTTTGCCGTAGATATCAATTAGCTTGTCGATAAGCACAAGTCTTTGTACATTGTAGGCAGGGCATTCAAATATAATGTGATTTATTGTTTGATCTACATTTTGATTGCATTCTGTGCATAAGGGGGACGAAATAATGCGCATTCGACTGAGGTGGGCTTTAAAACGACCGTGACCAAATCGGAGTCTGTTCATTAAAGTATAGAATTTGCGATGCTTGTTGGATTTGGATGTAGAAAACCAAGGACACTTTCCCACATGGTTATTTATTGTTGCATAGTGTGTACCTTTTGTTTGCAATGAACTTAGCCAATATTCATTCCATTCATTAAGCAAAGACTCTTTTAAGATTGAATTTATGTCGGAGAATGGTATGGCAACATCGTCAACAGGACTGCCGCTGTCACTGTCAACAACTGACTTTGCCAAAAAGTCGACTTGCTCGTTTCCTGTCACTCCCACGTGCGCTGGTGTCCAAAGGAACTGTACTTCTTTGCCTTGATTC
Source organism: Furcula furcula (assembly GCA_911728495.1). Taxonomy (NCBI): domain Eukaryota; kingdom Metazoa; phylum Arthropoda; class Insecta; order Lepidoptera; family Notodontidae; genus Furcula; species Furcula furcula. The sequence continues at coordinate 9,710,708 of OU452256.1, read as the reverse complement.
TTCAATTGAAGCCAACGACTCTTGATATTATATAAAATATAGTTAGTCTTGCTGTTCAAGATATTATTCTGCAAAGCACTTAAAACACTCATGCTGTCTGTTATAACGAGCCAACGTTGATCATTTGCCTGAGTAATATATTGAAGTGCAGCCAGGATAGCCAAAGCCTCGGCAGAAAAGATACTCAACTCACTTGGAAGTTTGCGGCCAAATCCAAAACGTAAATTAGGAATGTAGAAAGCCATTGATACATTTTTGAACTTGGAACCATCGGTAAATATTTTACTGTACCCATTGTATTCAGACATAACAGCATCCACCTCTTCTTTATTCTTCATATCTCTTTTTATATTAATTGGTATCAAGCTAAATTTGCTTTCGTAACTGCCAGTATAGCAAGCCCAATTCTCATCTTTATTAAATATTGTATTGCTGATCAAGATGTGATGTGAATGAAAAATCATGAAGAACATATGGCAAATTACTAGTGGGAACATAGGGATTGTGTTCATGAAAGTGTTTTAACTTTTTTAATAATAAATTATTAACATTTGATAATAACTTAAGAATGAAACAGTATTTGAGATATTTAAATCTCAATAACAAAGGAGGAGTGTTACACTCTACCTGTAGTGAATTTATAGGAGTGGTCCTCATAGCACCAGTGACTAATCTGAGATTTTTATTTTGCAAGATATCCAATTTCTGAACTAGCTTTCTATCAGATGCAAAGTAAAGAAAACCATATTCAAAGTGACTACGGACTAGTGATTTATATAGCATAAGCAAAATTTTTGGATCAGATCCCCAATACATCCTTGCAAGTGATTTTAGAATATTGAATGCCTTGCCTGCCCTTTCCATTACATAATTAACATATTTATTCCATGAAAGATTATTAGTAAAAATAACTCCTAAGAATTTGACTTCTGATACTTGTGGAATCTCCTTCTGATCATAAAGAATTTTGACTTTAATGGAACGATTTTTAGTGAATACCATCATTTTTGTTTTATCAACATTAATATCAAGGTTAAGGTACCTAAAATAACTGTGAAGTTTGGTCAAAGCTCTACTGAGTATACTAACTATGCTATTTAAATCATGACCTGATGCATAAACAACAAGATCATCAGCGAACTGTAAATTGCTAACATCTGAACCTAATATTAAATTAAGTCTATAAATATAGAGTATAAATATTAAAGGACTTAAAATTCCACCCTGACATACTCCTTTAAAAGACATCCTAGGTCCAACGAGCTGATTTTGAAATTTTACATATACCTCTCTACCATGTAAAAAGTTAAAAATCCATTGCACAATTTTTTCAGGAATACCTATGGTCAACAACTCGGATGCTAAAATATGATGATTGACATTATTAAATGCCCCAACAATGTCAAAAAAGATACCTACTAAAATATGATTGTTCTTGAATGCATTGAAAATGTCAAAATGTAAGTGAGAAATACTTTCACGACATGAGCGTCCTTTACGGAATCCAAACTGGTTTGAAGGTAAAATATGATTACTTTCTATAAAAAATTCAATTCTTTGTTTTAACAGCTGTTCAAAAACTTTACCCATGCATGATGTCAAAGCTATTGGTCTATAAGAATCAGCCTGTCCTTTAACTTTGTTAGGTTTTAAAATTGGCACAAGACAATCTGTTTTCCAACTTTGTGGTATGATTGATTTATTCCATAACAAATTGTATATATTTAATAAAACATGTTTTGATTTGTCTGACATATGTTTTAGAACTTTATATGGAATACCATTGAGGCCAAAGGCTGTATCTCGTCTAGATGAAATAGCTGAAATCAACTCTGCAAAAGTAAATGATTTTGTAAGATAATCACAATTGGAAGCAGCAATGGAGTTATTATTTAAATTTAATTCAGCCTCAACAGTAGAAGGTGTGTATTTTCTAATAAAATCAAAAATCCAATCTAGTCTACTACAGGAACTATAGTTAGAATTTACCCTTTTAAAAATTTTCATATAATACCAGATTCTAGATAATGGAGTAGTTCTGTTAAAACTTACACATAAATTCTCCCAACTTTTTTGTCTTTCTTGTTTCAGGGTCAACTTTTTAATAGCCTGCAGCTTTTTGAAATTTATATAATTACTCTCAGATGGATCATTCCTAAAGTTTATATAAGCAAGTTTGGACTGTTCAACAGCAGAAGCACATCTGGCATTCCACCAAGGAAGTGGTCTCCTATTTCTTTTAAAACGAGTGTTGGGTTTATTCTGTGAGCCATGACTACTATGACCAGCTGGCATCGACAACTGAATAGCTATATCTAGCAAATTCATTAATTCCTCATATGAATTTATAGGATTTTCATGATCGTAATGAAAATCATGCAACAAACTATCTGTTGCCATGCAAAATCTATCCCAATTAATAATACGATAATTATATTGGTGAGGATAAGGTTTACTGTCGGTTGATTATCATTAGAAACATTACTAACAAAAACTTTGGTTATTACAGGTAGGTGATAACTTCCCAGAGGGTCATCATGCACATACCAATCACAAGAAACTGCTAAATTAGGAGAAACTATTGTCAAATCAAGAGCATTTTGTCGCCATTTATTAGAACCTACTGTTGTCATTTGACCATCGTTTAGAATAACTAATAAGTTATCGTCTATGCATTCTAATACATGTGATCCACGAGTATGAGAAGTCATGCAACCCCAGTTATGATGAAGAGCGTTTAAGTCTCCAGCAATAAGCAAGGGCTCAGACAGACCTTGAATTAAATTATTAAATTTCTGTTTAGTAAAAGATGGAGTACATAACTTGGGACTGTAAAGACTTACTATTGTAAGTTCCTTATTATTACCATAATATAAACGAATAGCAACGTTTTGAATAGAATTATCGCTAAAAGTATCTAATTTCTTAAAATTAAGGCTTTTGTGTATTAGAATGGCAACTCCATTGTGGTCGTTGCCACTGTCTAATCTTACCATTTCATAATTTTTAAAACTAATATGATGACGCGGCTTAAGCCATGTCTCACATAAGACTGCTATATGAATATTATTCTCATAAAGAAAATGTGAAAAAATATGTTGATTACTTCGTAAACTCTGGGCATTCCATTGTACAATATTTAAATAATCCATAAAAAAAAATTAATGGGAAGCATTATGTTCATGTTGTATGTTTTGTATGAGAAAGTCTTTAATAGTTTTACTACAGATGCTAGTTTCTTTAGTTTTGCTCATAGTAATAAGTTTTATGACAGAATCAACTAATAACTTTAAAATGTGATCAGAATCTAATAGTGATACAAAAAGTTCAGAAGGGCTTTTTTTCTTGCCACCTAATGAAGGATATGATTTTTCGTTAACAACATCAGCAAATGATTTTTTAATTAACTTTTCTTTGCATTGTTTTATTTTTTCTTGCTTTACAGGGCACTCTGAGGAAATTGCGATGTGATTACCTTTACAATGATAGCAACAGGCACTAGTTGGTGCAACAGTACAATTCTTATAGTTGTGACTGTCTGCACAGATTGAGAATTTTTCTGAGTTTTTGCAAAACTTAGCCAAGTGTCCATACCGGAGGCAACGTAGACACTGCTTGACTGGAGGAATGTATGTTGTGACCTCAAACCGCCAACTGTTCAGGTCAACACTATCTGGTAGGCTCGGACAAGAAAATGTTATACATACAGTTTTTGTGGGTTGCAGCTGAAAAATGTTGTCATCATTCTTGACTCGCCTCATTATTCTACGAATAGAAATTATATTTTTAGTGCTAGTCAGTGCAGTGTAAATCTGTTCATTTGATAAGTCCGTTGGAACATGTTGTATGACACCTGTAGTTTCAGTAGCGGCAGCTGGGATACTGGCTTTAAGTTTGTTCATATCGAGGAATTTCTTGTTGGCAAGCGCAGCATTTGCCATACCTGCACTCTCGAAAATGACACCCACCTTATATTTATTCATGCGCACTAGTTGTTTAATACCTTTATTATATCTTTTTAAAATATTAGCTAAAGACATCATGTCTCTATCTCCTAGAGGTTTGTTAATTTCTATACTTTCAACAAAAACAATGTACTCAAAATTGCCCCCATTTTCAGGATACAATCTATGATAATTAGGTATTTGAAAAGTCTTATACTTATCTACGGCATCAACAGACTGAAATGAAGAAGAATCAGATCCATCTAACTCCGTATCATTATTCCCTGGCCCATCTTTTTTCTTTCGTTTTCTTATCTTCCCCATCTTTACATTTAAAACTTTTATATGTACACAATATATAAATATGTACAAGCTATTTACACTTTTTATACAATATTTTACAAATTATTTTAAATAAATATTTTAACAATTTAAAATTTGCGCCTTTTTCTTTCGAAGGTTCCCGCGCCTCCCAACTTTACTCAGTGCAACCAACAAAACAAGTTATACCACAGACGTATTAGGGATGCTACCACGGCTATAAATCTCGGTACTTCTATTCCTCGCATTGTAGCCACCATATTGTAACTATCCATTTTGACAGTTTCCCTCCTCCCTCCTTCATACTTCATTCCTTTGTCGTCTGTAATATAGACGCCATATTTGATTTTAATATGACAGAAAACTATGTGTGGACGCCATTGTAATTTTTTACAATTTTGTACTTAATGATTGTGTAAAATCTTGATTACAACTTGCATTACGTTTTAAAAGAACTGTGTCGTGAATTGTGCTTGTAGGAGTAAGGACGGCAATCAATTTAATGTTTTTCCCCAAGATTGTACTATGCAGGACTGTAACATATAAACATGAACTGTGAAAGGATATTCTTCACCGAAAAGTTCATTGCCTCATACCAGTGAGGCCTCGTCTTCGTGTTGAAGCCTACCCTACGTTATTTTTGGCTTACGAAATCAACAAATGCACTCCTTAGACAATGCACACTGACCACAATGGTAAGTACCTTGTTACGAATATTTTCTCATACTTTTCATGATAATAATGCTAATTAATGCTACCTAATTTAACTTATAATCTACTACATCATGTACTATATGAATTAACATTTATAACATTAGTTTTATAAATTTAACACAGTTGTCTTGTATCTATACATTGTTGTACCTAATTTGTCCTCATTTACTTCTCTACAGTTGATGCACATTTTGTGCTGTAGTAGGACAGTTCCATACTATTAGGCCAGGCTAATAAAGCTGCAACTGCTGAAAACTTATTACTGTAAAAATAAGATAGAATAATAATTAACCGGAATTATTCACCTCTGCACTAGGTTCTCTTCTCTTCTGTTTTTTAACCAACTTCAAAAAAGGAGGAGGTTCTCAATTCTTCTGTATATATATATATATATATTTTTTTTATGTATGTTCGCGCATAACTCTGGCAATTATGAACCGATTTGAAAAAATCTTTCTTCCATCCATTCTTTAATCCGTTAATTGGGTCCCATAAAAAAATGATTGCTTAGTAATAAGTAGTTCCTGAAAAAACAAGAATGGTGACTGCGCACTGAGAGTTTGAGGAAAGCCTATATAGATGACTTTATGGTGCTTTTTAAGGACAAAAATGGTCATAACTCTGGTAAATATTTACCAATTTCAATGATTCTTTTTTTATTCGAAAGAAGAAATCACTGTAATGAACCTGTATGAATTTTATCACAACCGGATAAGAACTTCCTGGAGGACCATGAATGATATGGAGGAATTTATCTGATAAAAACCATAAAACTGATGTTCTCCTTTACATTTCTCTGACAAATATGAACCGATTTCGATGATTCTTTTTTTATTCTAGAGAGTAAACTACTATGATGATTCCATGCAAATTTCATTACGATCGGATAAATTGTTTCTGAGTTTCTGAAGAAACATGAATTATGTAAAAGTATGTAGACGATAATGTGAAATCATACTGATGTCATAACCTACCTAGATAATTTTACCGTCTTCGATGGTTCAATCTTTATGTATGAAAATATCACTAAAAATTATAAAATAAAATATTTTTTAAAAAAATTGAACCGGCTTCAATAACACTAAAAAGCATAAAATAATTTAAATATTATTGAAGTTGGTGCCAAATATACACAGCAGGTACACTAACACCAACTTCTTTAATATTTAAATTATTTTATGCTTTTTAGTGTTATTGAAGTCGGTTCAATTTTTTTTTTAAATATTTTATGGTAATTGTGTGTGTCATACAAAATACTAAAGCATTTCACTCTTTTGTTTCAGTTGGAATTTGTACATCTGCGATGGTCCCTTTGATGCTGTTAACAATGCCAATTTATCGGACAAACAAACATATATCTAAAAAGCTGTGACAAGCCACATCTCGACCATGACATTAACCCATTCTTTAATAATATATAATGACTACCGCTATTATAAATGGAGACTGTTTATCAAACAAATGAATTAAGGAAAAACTACCCGGAGAGTGGCATCCTGACCAGAGTATGAATCTTATTTTGTATATTTTTTTAATAAATAGTAAATGTAATTTAAATTACATATGTATATTTTATTTTATTCTAAACCTGAATATGAAATATTAAAGAAAAATGGAATAGGAATATAAAAAGTAAAGCGGCTTAAAAGGCTAGCTTCCATTTTTTTTAAAGATTAGGCGAAAAGTCCTGGCCCACGGCACGTGATATGAGCGTATAAATTAAAAAAAAAACAGACGTCATGTTCTATTACTGCAAATCCGTAATGTGATTTTTCCTCTAGGGCAGTTCACCGTCTGATGCGTAGCATCCCTAATACGTCTGTGGATGCTACGCATGAGTTATACAAACAAGAGCAAGACTTTTACGACTATAAATATAGTGTATTACATAATCTATGTTTACGACTACGACCTGTGACTTAATACTTGTAAACATACAACTATCTAATCTCTGGAATATACTGTGGGAATATACCGTAGACAGAATATAACAAGACATCTACCTAGCGTGCCGCCGATAAGGACAGAAAATAATCATTCGTACACTTAACACACGTTATGGATATTTATTCAAATGCGCCTATTATGTAGTTTAAACGATATTTCATAATGCAATTCAATTTAAAACTCCGAAGCTAGGTCGTGAACTAGAAAATTTCATGAGTACTCGAAGAAAACGCACCGTAGGTGCGCCAGATTTTGAACACACGATGAGGGACAAAAAATAATATGCTCTGTTTCTTTCTATCACATATAATACATATAAATGCATCCTTTTCTTGCACGAATGAGAAAGAAAGTGTCAGCTCTCTATTGGTTTCTTTCTCTAAGGAATATACGATACGAGAAACGCTGTCTACGGAGAAACGAGAACAATATTGGCTGGAGTCTATTTTAATGATTGAACTGGATTGATTGAACGAACATTGAACCAAAGACTATCAACTGCCATCAAGGTTTTGCGTTCATTCGAAAAATTTCCCCACAGATTAGAGTCAGAATATGCATAGAACTCCACAAAAACATTTTCATTGCATTAATTGCATCCTACTCTGCAAAACTTGAACAAAGCATATTTCGAAGATTATTTTCTAACATACGAATAATTTAAAAAAGGCACCTTTTAAAAGAGTACGAGCACGAGTAACATCAACCCAAATTCTGTAGCGTTCTGTAGGTTGTTAACATACTAATCTAATCTATGCTGATCATAGATTTAAAATTTTTCACTATCAACGATATATTTCATTCTCAGATTAATTAGAATGGAGCTAGTATCGCGTCGATTCCCCGAACAAATTTTTCGTGGCACTTTTGCGGGGTGCGGGATGCGAAGTAAATACACACAGATACAATTTCACGCATACCCACACTATAATAAACTCGCAACACATTCAAAAAGATACGCACACAAATTAAGAATGACCTGAACCTAAGAACAAAATTTGGCAGTGGGGTTAGCGCATCATGATCTCTCCAGTGGTACCTCTAAGATTTCATTGGTTATCTTTTTTTTAAATATTCACAAATACTAGACCCTGGATAAATATTATACCCTAAATCTAGGGGTAACACGTAGTGAAAAATCCTATATCTATGGGTAAAACTCTGACTCATGTTGTTACAATTTAAATAACATTAATTCAATAACTGAGTTCATGACGAGATTGACGAGACGAGTTGAGACGACAACCAAAACGACAACAATAATTATACCATATACATTTAAATACCACTGAAAAAATTGCTACGTAGTGAAAAAAATCTATGGCTATAACAAAGACAGATCGGAGCGGGAGCGGGGGTTGACCTTTTTTCTTTTGATCTCTTTTCGGTCGGCAGTCAGCTATCCTCGGGTGCGTTTCCATTGAAGTGGAGCTGGGCGGACCGTGAATTGGCCAATCACAGTGCTCGAAATCTCCGCTCCGCTTCAGTGGAAACCTTAGAGGAAGAAAACAATAGAGGGCTGGACATTTTCTTTCTCATTCACGCAAGAAAAGAATGCGTTTATGTAGGTTACGTGTGATAGAAAGAAACAGTGTATATGATTTTTTGTCCCTCAGCATGTGTTCGATTTTTCCGCGCCGTGGGTGCGAAACAAACGTGACAATTTCATCGTGGTTTTAATATTAAATAAATAACTTAAAATTCAATAAAAAACTAACTGTGACATTACTGTGTGTTGTGGAAATCCTATAAGAATCGTGCAGTGCAGTATTATAAGCTGTAAAAGTGACAGTGAACGTAAAATTAGTGGAGTATCGTTTCACAGGTAAACGTGAATTATTATGGCCAATTTAGAGATTACATTTAGAAACTAATACATGTAAACGACTTATTTAGATCTTATTGCTCTAAATTAGTTACTATTTTTCTTGAAAGCTACGTGTAAGATCGATAAATTCTTGTTTTTCATCCATAACCTAAAACTTTCAGTTTATTGATCGCCATTATCAGTGTTGCCAGTGTATAAAAGAGAGACTACCATAAATAAGTGGTAAATTATTATTAAGTGCATCATACACGATCCCACATGCTGGGTGCATCGAAGAATTTCTCAGATTTCCCGAATTTATTTTTATGATTTCCTGAAAATATGGATATTTGTATACTGTGGATAGCAGCAACAAAAATAATTAATTAGGTTGCTAAAAGTTATTCCCGAATGCTTAAATATTCAGAAATAACGTAAGCGCTCAAGTAATTCGTCCAAGGCTGCGCAGGACGTATTCATTCGTTATTTATAGGCACAATGGTCATTGTACATTTAATCGTGCTTTTACTATATGCATGTTGTTTAAATATATGTATGTATGTTGTTGGTTACAATATATTGGTAAATTTGTCTGAATTATAAATAAATAGTACCGACGTTGAATAGTTTGTTTCATTTGCCCCCCTATTATGTACCTATCTTGTTTGACAACTAAAGTGATGATCAATAAAGCAAAGTGACTATTAAATAACTATCAAATGATTCATTTGGCATTGCCTAACTTGAATCACCAATAAATACCAAACACACTTTCAGTAGACATCAAAGTTTGGTGGACAACTGAAGCTTGATAGTCACTTTGCTTTATTGATCATCACTTTTTTTTTTGTAGGAATAGTACTGTTTCACCGGACAAGAGGGCGAGCGCTTAAAGCGCTCCAGCCAGAAAGGTTTGGGTAGCGACTAGCACATGGGCACCTCAGGGAGGCACGGCCTCGGCTTGGGCTGCCGCTTAGAGAAAATGAGTTTACCACCGGTTCACAACGCGCCCCCGCTGAGAAGAACCGGCAAGAAACTCAGCGAGGGGATGCATGTCGAGGTCGCATGCGTACGGATCCCTTCGGCCTCGCCGGCGAGACCGGTGTCTGTGTGTTGATGTGTTTACGACTCTTGACATCGTTGTCGGTGTTGGTGTTGTGTCATGGTCCAGGAGGACGGACATCGGGTCGGGTGGGTCGAGCAGTACATGCCGCGGACGGCGGCGATGTACAGCTGTTCGACGATCTGAGAGACCTGGCCGCTGCCCAATAGGACATGGGTTCGATTCCGAAGGATTCCGAAATATTGTCTGGGTGTTATTTATCTATTTAAATATGTATTTATACAGTTTACAAGTATTTGTAATCATTTATCTGGTTACCTTACTAGAGGATCTGCGTAGATTGAGATCAGGTGGTCATTGGTCAAGCGTAGATTGTCCCAAGATACTAGTACTATAGATTTGTATATTGGAGAAATTTACTAAAACTTACCCGGTAAATGGCCATAGTATGTATTATATTAAGTTATAAGAAAGCCAATTTTTGCCTACCTCTCTGGGAAATAGCATATTATTGTTTTTATCTCTTAACTTTTTTGTATGAGGCTAATAATTATCTACAGCTCTTAGCCACTTTAATCACCACGTGATATCACCCAGGTGAACAATGTGGAATAGACCTTAGCTACAGCATATATGATATTAAGTGTACATTCACTTTGTAGCCTCCGTCGTGAGTTCGAATCCTGCGAAGGGCAACAAATTTGAGTAGTTGTTCCTTACTGGCTAGGATAATGCAGGCCGATGACCTGATTGTCTGTAAAGTAAGATGATCCATGTGTCGGGATTTGCGATAGGACGTATGCCCGACTCCTGTCCGTCAAATTAAAACACCGAGCTTTGGTAATAAACACTTATAATCAAATTGAGAGAGAACAACTTATAATACAGTGGAGTAATCGTAATAATTAAAACATGTCTCTGCCATAGATACTAGAGCGCTGTTATCTTTTTGACAGCCCCTTTGGCGTTCCGAAACCGTGATCCGAGATACGCCACACATGCGTCGGATGGGCATGTAAAAAGTCGGTCCTGCGCTTAACTTCTCCCCAGTCGTGTCGGTCTTCCGTCCCATCGGATTATGAGAGGTACCTATTATATAAAGGAAGAGAGAGTGCACTTGTGTCTACGCAAGCACTTGTGCACTATAATATCTCCTGCGTACATGGCTGATCTTGTGAAAGATTGGCCGCTGTGGTCGTTTCGGCTAGGAGGACATTATTATAACAATCACTTTTGTACTTTTTGCAGACTGTCATAGATTAAGACGATATAATGTAAGAAAAGTAAATGTTGTGTCAAAAAAGTGGTTTTTGGTTAGGAAAGAAAATATAATTTACAACAACCTCCGTATTTGCTTTACACAAAGGGTAAAATTTCCCTTACGTGGCAACTCTAAATTTAGTATGTACTTATTTTTCTGTCCTTATCGGCGGCACGCTTGGTATATGTCTGTATTATATTCTGTCTACGGTGGAAACATTGTTAGCGGAGCTGAACAAGGTGGAGCGAACTTTCAAATAACATATATAAACACGCGGCCCCGAGCTGGACATTGCGCAGCGGCCTTTCAAATAACATATAAGAATACGTGGCCCCGAGTGGAGTCAGTCTGCATCACAGATTAGATACTAGGTCTGCATCGCTCCGTTTCAATGGAAACACTCGAGTTCACTCGACCCGTCACTTTTCACTGCTCTTCTCCACTTCAGTGGAAACGCACCCTTAGCACGTCGCTGAAATATTAAGGGAGTGTCCTAATAGAACGCGATCACGCGATCATCGCGCGAACGAACGACGCGACCATCGCGTGATGACTGGCGAATGACCTGCCGGTCGCGCGGTTCGTGCGACCGCTAGTTAGGACACTCGTTCGACGTCCATATGTTTGAGATTTCATCGCGCGATGGTCGCGACGTTCGTTCGCGCGATGATCGCGTCATTGCGTTTAGTTAGGACATCGCCTAAGAATATTTTTATGTTGTAAAAGTTTATGTAATGTACTGTCAGAATATTTTGTTTCTTTTCAGTTGGGCTTCTAAATATATTTATACTAAATTGTCTATGGTTGGTTCTTTCCCGTTTACTAAGATGAAATAAAGTAGGTACGTACCTAATGGCATCGATAAAAATATGAATGTTTTTTTCATTATGGTTATTCTTTCTTACTAAGATCTTTTCGACATGCATGTACTATGTTAACCTCTGGAGGCCCGTTGGTGTTATTCATGTAGTGGTGTAAAAAATTGTCAATCAGCCATTCGAGGAAGCTGTTTTTTGGCACGCCGCCATCCTACTCTAATCATAAAAACATGAATATAACCAGTAATATCCTGCTAGTGCAATTGGATGTCACATTATGAATTATATAAGACTTTAAATAATAGGGAGCTAAATGTGAGTATGTTTACAAGATGGATTAAATCCGTATTTCGAATTGGTTACGTCCTGGGAATGAATGTCCTCAACTTTTTCGGTAGTAATTCACACAACATGGGTATTCCTAAATTTCGGGAACGTTTCAGAAAGTCCGATGACAAGCTAGGGCTGGTTAAGAACTCTTCTTCCCTTCACGGTTCTTTACTCATTTGGAAAACTGGAAAGTAATCGATGTCGATATGTTTATGTTACTTACTTGACATCTCTTCGATTAATAATAGGTCGTTTATTTATTGTTTTCTTCATTCTCCTGTGGCACGCATTGAGTGCAGTCAAGTGCAGGTGGTGCAGTTGTTGTTATTGTACTTTTCTTTATTATATAGAGTAGAGAATAATAAAAACTAGTAGGTAGTAAGTACATATTTGATGGTTCAAATAATTAGTATTCACGAAGGTAGGTAATTAAATTAATAACACAGTGTTTAGACTTTTTTGTGTGCGTATTACTACTGTGATACCAGCGTGTTATATCAAATAAGTATTATTATTTTGCAGCACATTCCTTTATATTATTGTGCTGAAGGAGTTCAACGGACTCATCTAAATATGGGAGCTGAACAATCATCGTCGAATAGATTGAGCAGGTTTGTTGTACTTATATACGTCTGCGTAAATGTATTTCTTTGTTATTACGAGTCAGTTGATTTCAATTCATTCATAATGCCCAATTTACAGTAGCGAGTTTAAGTGTCCTATGTATGTATAATATATCATTGCTCTAAGGTAAAGTAGGGCGAATTTAATATACTTACTTATCACATTTGAAACTTGAGCAAAACTTAACAACGGAACCTTGTAACAGCGCAGCGGCCATAATTTATACGAAGATTAATGATTTTTTTTTTAATACTACTAAGGTGGCAAGGAAGCATGCGGCGCGCCTGATGGTAAGCAGACACCGCAGCCTATAGACACTAGCAACACCAGAAGAATCTAGCGCGTTGCCGATCTTTATGACATTAGATATTAAGTCCGGTAATTTCACCAGCTACAGTGCCCTTCACGCCGGAATACAGCAATGCTTACACACTGCTGCTTGGCGGCAGAATAGCGGCATCGGCACATGAGACCCAGGTCTCTCCGGTGGGATCTGCACCAGAGGCCCCTCAGTGCCTTGCCTTTGAGCCCGCCGCCGCATTAAATTGGTCCTGCATTAACTTCTTGCACGTACTTAGGTACCTACTAATCGAGCAAGTAGTACCTATTTAACTCTTCAAAGTACGCCGTGCAGCTTGTGCAGTCTGGCGTTCTAAACTTTGCCCACGAAGCGTATTGCAAGCGTACTACTGCCGTAATGGTGGCCACCATACTGCCTATCATTCAATCTGCATGACGCTGCACGTTTGTATAGCTTCTTTACATTTTATCTGTCTCTTCTTTTCTGTGTTAGATACACAAATTCATCCAGTTCGCTTTCAAGGGCCTCCTAGATAATCTCAGCCGATGTCAGGGGCGGCAATTCTTGCGAGTGCGCAGTTTTTGCGTGACTGCCCCAAAAGGAGGGCTATGTTTTTCGAGTACGTATGGAAGAATGACTATGTCTTTTCTTTGGCACCGCCTAAACGGCGTAATGGATTTTGATATCGTTAGATTTGTCGTAGTTGTGTGTAAGAGTGACATAAAGACTAATATGTTTTTTTAAACATTTAATACGGCGGTCTTCTGTAATTTGGAGTTATTGTACTTCTCCAGTCGGGCTGCAAGAGTAGCCACTTGGACCTTTCTTTTTTTAAATACTTTCATCTTCTATTGTTTACTAAATTGGCAGGGCACAAGAGGAGCGAATTTTGGAAGCGCAAAGGAAATTGTACGAGAAACGATGTAGAGATATTATCAATAGCCACAGAGCGACCCAAAACGTTCAACAACCTGCAACTGCGTCCAGGTAAGGTGCTTTACAGAGTAATTGACAGGCTGTTAAAATTATTTTAGAGAGCTATTATTAGAAATTCTAAAATCACGTTGCCTACTATCGTAGCGAGCGAGTGCCCTTATCAGCCAAGCTTACACGTACATATACACACAATACGAATCACATAGTGGGGTGTAACATAACTATGTAAACACGATACGACTAACTACTTTGACAATGTAATGTGATAAGAAAACTAATGTAATGACTCACTAATGACCAAACTGACCAAAGTGCGAATAACGAACGAGTATTATTAGTATCCAAAGGTGAACTAAAGTGTTTCACCAGAGCTTTGTGTATAAATTGACGTAGAATAAAACATTAGAAAAAAAAATTGAACAGACTTCAATAACACTAAAATATATATAACACTAACTGCCGTACTCACAAACCCCAATTAACTTTAATTCTAATTAAGTCACTTTTTAAAATCTATTTATTTCGACTGTCGGAGTCGTTTATGATTAATTTCGATTATTGTAGGTATACGAGATAATTGTTATCTCTACTCACTACCTGCGTATTAAGTATTAATTGGCTTCAAGGGGGCGATTCTCGCTTACTTCGAATCGACTTCGATTTCGAATTTGCAATACGAAGCCTATCTCTACTAAGAAATCTCGTAACTCGAAGTGATTTTCTCGAATCTTGTATTCTGGGCAACAATCGAAGTAAACTTCGAAATAATCTCTATTCGAATGAGGAAAATGTTGCCATTATGAAAGATAAATGTCCCGCGAGTCATTCCGTTCAAGTAGTTGATACGGTTTTTTTACCGGATGGGATGTTTTTAGGAGAAAAACATATCTTTAAAGTGGTTCACGTCTATAAAATGGTAGAACGACATTTTGTACGATTTTTCACATAATTTATCACAAATTAATGAGTAATAAATACACAAAGCTGTGTGTTCTTACCATAGATTTTTATAAATCTATGGTTCTTACTTGGTAGTCTGTGGCTGTATGATCCTAGTACCTTTGCCTGTCTTTCGGCTAAGTAAAATTAAAACAAAAATACCATATGTTTGTGTATTTATGTTTACGATTTAAGATTTTGTTTTAGTATGCCCGAAAGGTTGTGTGTTGTTTGTTTGGTAATGAATTAAGTCTTAATCAAGTGCGAGGACTTCGTAAAGTGTAGTTATACTTTAATAAACAATCCAATAATTTTATTTTGAATAACATTTGTTGTGATTCGAACTCGAGATGACGATTCGAATGGTCTTGACCAGTCGAAGCAGTTCGAGCGGCTAGCGTTCGAAATAGGTTGGGCTCGACATGTCGAGAATACAATTACGTCATTTTTAGTCGCCAATAGTTCGAATTCGAATATTTTTTCGAATTCGTGATTGATTCGAAAGTGCGAGAATCGCCTCCCAAGTGTCGAAATAATCCGATTTCAAAAAATGGATTAATCATCATTAACTTTAATTGACGTTTGTAGGTTCGGCAGTAAAACACTAATAATTAAAATATTATTGAAGTTGGTGTTGACGTACCTACTGTGTATATTTCAGCAGTCGGTCGGTAAAATGGTTCAATTTTTTTTTTAATATTTTATTTTATTCTTTTTAGTGCTATTTTCATACATAAAGATTGAAGCATCGAAGACGGTAAAATGATCTAAGTAGGCTATGATCACAGTATCGTCTACATAGTTTTACACAATTCATGTTTGTTCAGGAACAATTTATCGGATCGTAATGAAATTTGAATGGAATCATTATAGTAGTTTACTCTCTCTATTAAAAAAATAATCATTGAAATCGGTTCATATTTGTTAGAGTAATGTAATGGAGAACATCACTTTTATGGTTTTCCTCCACATCGTTCATGGTCCTCTCCAGAAAGTTCTTATCTGGTTGTGATAAAAATTATACAGATTCATTACAGTGGTTCCTTCTTTCGAATAAAATGAGAATCATTGAAATTGGTAAATATTTGCCAGAGTTATGAACATTTTTGTCCTTAAAAAGCGATAAAAACGTCATCTTTTGGGCCCTCCTACAGTTTTTCCTGAGGCGCCATTCTTGTTTTTTCTGGAACTACATATTTGTACGTAATATTTTTTTATGGGACCCAATCGATCGGCCTATTCGTACAAGAAAGAATTTTTCAAATCGGTACATAATGGCCAGTTACGCGCGAACATACTTAAAAAAAAATAAACAGTCGAATTGAGAACCTCCTATTTTGAAGCAGGGCTGCCAGATTAGGCGATTTTTCGCCATTTAGGCTACCTTGGGGGGTCAAATGGCGACAAAAAATCCAAAAATCCAATCGGCTACCAGTTTACCAGTTTAGTTTTTTACCAGCCATTTAGGCTACCTAGGAAAAAAGGAACGGGCGCTTTAGGCTACTTCAGGATTACCCCAAATTTATTGAATAATTTCTTGTTAAAATTGTATGTTTTGACGAAACGTAATACGTCCAACGCTCTTTCGTCACTGAGGACAGAAGTCTGAAGAATCCTCAGGTTTGTTCCATGCTACTTGCTTTCTTCTATGCAGTTACCTAGAGCTGCCGCCATGATACGTCACAAATCCAGGGCCTGTATTCACAAACCTCGGAAACTTTCCGATCCCGAAAATTTCCACTAGATATCCGGTAGAGTTAACTTGCATCGTGCAGTGAACACGTTCTAAACTAGCGTGGTGCAAAGTTTCCGAAAAGTTGAAAAAGCGAGCGAGGCCGAAGTTACTTATTCCAACTCGCTGTCTTAGATGAATAATATTCGCTGTATGACAGACACGGTGAAGAGGGTTTTTTTAACGTGTTTTTGGGCTAAGTATAGGGTATAGGCTAGTTAGCTCAAAATGTTAGACGATTTAGACTATTTTTGAAACAAAAATATATTAGGCGATTTAGGCTACTCGGTAGGCAAAATTAGGCGAATTGAGTTAGCTGATATCTGGCAACCGTGTTTTGAAGTCTGTTAATAATGATAAAATTATAAAAAGACACTAAATAGAATTACATTACTGAATTCATGATTTAAATGCGCTGTTGACTGTTCCTTAAGGACGAACTACAGAAGTAATTAAGTCTTAACGTGTAAACGGTTACTTAAAATTTACTTAACTACTTAATACGTGTAAACCAACCATTATAGCTCTTGCGGAGAACCATTCTCTACTAGCTTTACTACGGCTTTAATATTTTATATCCCCGTAGCCTGTATGCCTAAAAATATTGTTACATCCATTAGGTCGTCTTCGCAGCCGAATGCGCCTCCCCCGGCTACGATTCCACCCCGACCACCAGCACCGCTTACACGTACTAATAATATTACACTCTATCAACCTAACAGCAACTCTGTGGACCAGGAGAACAGGTAAATACATATACATATTATTTAATTTTATACATGAGCAACAATGTGCTTGCAGTGACTATTGATCTCGAGTATGAACAACATAATTTTTAATTAAGGAAAATTTTTCGTTTCAAATAGGCTTAGGCTTTAGGCTTGTCTATCTATCTATCTTACTTTTGAATGGTCAGTATTTTTGAAGCTATCACTTTTAACACAACCTCCTCACCCACCAAGCCCTCAACTCAACTAAGCAGATCCGGGAAGGATATCAGCGGGATTGTAATTTCCCCCTTTTTTGAAGTGTCGGCTAACCTTACTATAGTATCATACATAATTAATGGTGTAACATCACTACATATTTGTATCAATATTAAAGCCAACCCGCACTTGGCCAGCGTGGGGAACTATGGCCTAAGCCCCTTCATCTTGAGGCCCGTGCAAAACAGTGGGACAAAATAAGGGCTAGAATTATTATTTATGTATATTTATTCTGAGCACTGGGGTTTGACTACGTGTTGCGTAGCAATTTTAGTGCTGGCTACATATATTCAGATAATCTCTATTAATATGAATGCTGAATAAGAATTGAATTATTATTATATATTATTATTAACAGTATCTTACATTAATCGTCGGAACAAGACCGATAGTGTTAGAAAGATTATGATTTTGAATACACTGTATTCTTCATCCTAGACTTATTCATATTTCAGTTTGGAGCGTAATCGCAGTCCGTACAACTACAACCAGGCAGATTTGCAGAATGTTAGAGAATCCAATTCTAGGACCAACCTGTATCCAAATCTTAATAACGGACAGGCCCAATACGTTGGCGAATAATAACACCTTTAGATTTAGCAATAATAATAATGCAAGCAATACTACGAACAACATAAGGCCGTCAGCTTCCGACTTTGTCTTCGTTAACCATAATGGATCAGAAAGGTAAAAATTTATACATAGATTATAACTCCGTTACAGGTTCACAAGTTATCTTTTAATTAAAAAAAAAACTATTTCTAACTACATTGTGAGAAGTGTAATTATCCAATAATAGATCGATTTTGAGAATTTATAAACACAATCATCATCATCATCATCATCAGCCGGAAGAAGTCCACTGCTGAACATAGGCCTCCCCCTTAGAACGCCACAATGAACGACAATTGGCTATTTGCATCCACCGGTTACCTGCGACGCGCACAATGTCGTCTGTCCACCTAGTGGGAGGCCTGCAAACGCTGCGTCTTCCGGTTCGTGGTCGCCACTCGAGAACCTTTCTTCCCCAACGGTTATCGGTTCTTCGAGCGATGTGGCCTGCCCATTGCCACTTCAACTTGCAGATTCTGAGAGCTATGTCGGTGACCTTAGTTCTTCGGCGAATCTCCACATTTCGGATTCTGTCGCGCAAAGAAACTCCGAGCATAGCTCTCTCCATGGCTCGTTGTGTGACTCTGAACTTTTCTAAAAGGCCAGCCGTTAGAGACCACGTCTCAGTACCATATGTCATCACTGGCAACACACACTGGTTAAAAACCTTCGTCTTCAGGCACTGCGGTATTTTGGACGAGAAGATATCGCATAGTTTCCCGAACGCTGCCCATCCGAGTTGGATTCTTCGGGCGACCTCTTTGTCAAAGTTGGACCGACCTAACTGGACAGTTTGTCCTAGGTATACGTAGTGGTCAACAACTTCGAGTGTATCGTTCCCAACAACTACCGGTACGGGTGCAACATGGACATTAGACATGATCTTCGTCTTGTCCATGTTCATTTTAAGACCCACCTGTTGGGAAACGCTACTGAGGTCGCTGAGCATCGTATTGAGGTCCTCCAGCGACTCTGCCATAATGACTATATCGTCGGCAAAACGAAGGTGAGTGATGTATTCGCCATTGATGTTGATGCCGAATCCGTACCAGTCCAAGAGCTTGAAAACATCCTCCAATGCGTTTGAGAACAGTTTCGGAGAAATAACGTCTCCCTGTCTCACCTCGCTGCAATGGGATTGGTTTCGTGCTCTCTTCCTGTAGTCGGATCGACATGGTGGCGTTGCTGTACAAACACTTCAACACTTCGATGTACCTATAGTCAATGTGGCACCGCTGGAGGGACTGCAATACCGCCCAGGTCTCGATTGAATCGAAGGCTTTTTCGTAGTCCACAAACGCTAGACATAATGACCGATTATACTCCTCAGTCTTCTGTATAATCTGGCGGAGCGTATGTATGTGGTCTACGGTGCTAAAGCCTTTTCGGAATCCGGCTTGTTCGGGAGGCTGGAAGTCATCAAACCTGCGTTCGAGACGGTTCGTAATGACTCTCGAAAACAGCTTGTATACATGGCTCAGGAGTGAGATGGGTCTATAATTCTTCAATAAAGTGTTATCACCGTTTTTGAAGAAGAGAACCACCACACTCCTGTGCCATGCTTCTGGCGTAGTACCCTCCAGTAAGACGGAATTAAATAACTTCTGGAGGACTAAAAGTACCGGTTTTCCACCCGCTCTCAGAAGTTCTGTTGTAATTCCGTCTTCCCCCAGCGCCTTGTTGTTCTTAAGCTGTTTGAGAGCCATTCTAATCTCGTACAAGCTGATGTCTGGGATGTCCTCAGTGTAGTGTCGGGTTAGTTGGGCTCTGGTGTCCTGAGCTGTTCGGGCAATGGGTTTTCGTGTCGAGGTGTACAACTGTCCGTAAAACCTCTCGAGCTCTCTCAATATCTCCGACTTTGATGAGATGACACTGCCGTCGTCGATCTTCCGCTTGGTCACTTGGCTTTGCCCAATAGACGAATTCTTTGCAAACACTTTAGAGCCTTGGTTCCGCTCAATTGCGTCCTTAATAAATAGCATGTTTTTTTTTCTTTATTAGGTTGGGAGCCTCGGCGCCACCACGTGAAAGATCCGTGTCGAGGTATTACACTTCGATATCTATTTTTAATTCAATTAATCATTTTATATTTAGAATATATTATTTTTAACACATTTTTTTTCGGTCGGTTTTAATTTTTGTTACCCCTTGCAGAACAAGAGAAGACCAAGATGTAATGTGTCCAACATGCCAAAATATCATTGGATTATACATCTACAACTGCTGGAATGGCCATAGTTCATGCAAGTTTTGCAAGATACGAGGCGCCCAGTGCGGAAAATGCGGTCAATCTTTAACCGACATAAGAAATCACGCATTGGAATCCTACGTGGCAGAGGTACGTAAACAAGAATAATTAAGTTTTAACCAGTCTTATTAAGTCCTAATTGCTTTATCGCTGTTTCAGAGGAAAGTGCCTTGCCTTAACAAAGCAGACGGTTGCAACTTAGTAATCAAATTGGCCGACATGGAGTCCCACGTGAAAGAGTGTCCATTTAAAGAGATGCCGTGTCCTTTGCATGATGTTCTTGGAGACTGTCCGTGGAGAGGTATATGTTGTTTCTCTTTGCACAATGATACATATTTATTAATTGATTAATTAAAAAAATATCTCTTACTTTCTAATACAAGGCTAACAACGCTTGCTTAATTTTTTGATAGCTAGTATTATTATACTAACAACATTTTTAGAAGGATTTTGTAATTGGAAATATTAAAATAATTTTAGGTAAAATTAATCAAATACGCATCCACTTCGACAACATGCATCCCGCTCAGCGACAGGGCGAAGAGGATAAGGAAATGTACCTTCCGAATATATGCAGCGAAAACAAATTTGCTCATCTGGTGGTCAAAGGCAATTTTAACTTTCTGTTACATTTGTGGGTGTCAGAAAAGGATCGCATGATTTATATGACCGTTCAACTGATCGGGACAAAAGTGAGCGCTCTAAAATGGACTTACGAAATTCAAATGTACAATAAAAGGGAGCCCCGCAGAAAGTACCAATACCTCGACGCTTGCCATTCATCGAATGAACCGCTTACTGACATATATAGGGAAGTCAGATGCGCTGCTTTACCATTGGCGTACGCCATGAATTTTGTTAATGAAGGTGCAGTATGTTACAAATTCACTATAAATAAAACTTTTATAGGTAGAAGTAACTTTCAAAAGAAAAATCAACGCGGCCGCGGCGGTAGACGTCAATAACATAATATTGAAAAACCGAATTGGTACATAACCCACGCATTTATATTATGTACCGAAAATCATAAAATGGTATTAAGTTTAAAACTAATAATACAAAATCATTATTAGAGTTGTCGATGTCGCGTGGAACTGTCTGCCATGTCACCTCTGAACATTTACGCATCTATCTGATATCAGTTTCGCAGTTATTAATCTAAAATATGTAATTATTATATAGTAAGTATGTACATTACCTCTATAATAAACATAGCTACACTTTATATATACTTACTATATATTGTATAAGTGTTATCTCACCTTTCTAGAATCTTTGTCTCAACTTGTTTTCCATTTCTATTTCTTCATTCAGTGTGACTTTTAAGACTAGGTCCGTTTTAATCATTCTACGACGCAATCAAGTGTTTAATACAGCTTAGCCTTTAATGATCTTCAATGAATTATTGAACATAAAGAAATTCATGAAACAATTGTCTGTTAGAGCCCCGTTTTTTTAAACGCGCCGTGTCGACGCGCATTTACTTCAAAAAAGGACGAGGTTCTCAATTCGTCGTGTATGTTTTTTTTTTAATGTAAGTATGTTCATTTTCCCACATAATCATCAGTTTGTTTTCTTTCTCTTGATACAAACGCGACTCAACGGCGCGTTTAAAAACGCGGTGTGCATATAAGGTGTAAGTTAGATTAAGCTATACAGGTCTAAAATACTGTTTATTTTGATATGTTATCGTTTGCATGCTTTGAAATAAAACTACTTTTACGGATACAATCGCGGTTTATTTTAGATTTTACTTTCCCGACGTTATATAGTAGTTTTATTTCAATGTAGTATCGCGTAAATAAGACCAGTTTGCATGTTTGATTAAGTAAGTATAAAAAGAACAGAGGCATGAGTGTAATTATTATTTAGGCAATACTTCTATTGCGTAAGGGACACTCCATATAAACTACATAAATGGGGATGCTAACGCAGTAGGTAAATATTGTATAAATAACGCATATCCCAAAATCGTATAATTTGGTGAAAATAGAGTTTTTATTAAGGCAACAGTTTCTTGATTTGGATAAGATTAAGTTCTTAATAGTTCGTTGCCGCTATTTTGTAGTAGAGACCGCGGAAAAAGATCTTAATTGACCTCAGATCCAAAGAGTAGGTATGAATTAAATTAAGAGTATTTTGGTCTGACTTCATAATTTTACTTGAAACTCTTATTATTATATGTGCTATTTAATTGTATTCGACACTGGCGCATTCAGTGGCCACGATACGGTGAAAGCCATTTTTTAATAATTTTTGTTAGATCCTATTGCTGCACTCAGAGTCGTTAGAGAATCACTATTTCATAACGTAGTTTTTAATACTTACAAAATCTGTGTAGTCAGCCCTACTAAGATGTGAGATAATGACTCATTAACGCACACTTAGTGCAGCAGTTAATTTCGGAAATCTGTTTTCTTTATTATAGTTAAGCCTATTTAGGTTGGCTTAATATGACTAGAGATTTGCTGTTCGAGGCCTATAGCCGGCAAAGAATATAAATCTTATTATAATGCGATGTGTGATTGCGTGCGTATATTGCAAGATTTATTCAAGTGAGTATTATTACTTCACTGAACTCGCAACACTCACATTTATTCATTCAATTGTATAATGATCGATAATGTTATTTGATGGTCTATATAAGAATCGTAATTCCTTTAAGTCGTTGTGAAGCTAAAAGTGGCTCCACTTTCGACAAAATAAAGATATTTGAAGATAGATTCATGCATGCTATCGTTACGAGGCGAAGCATGCAAAACCAGTAAGGGTGTACCGCTGGTTACGGGGCGTCAAGATTTCTTGACGTCTTGGACATAGTTTCTTTGAGAAACGTTGCGATACATTTATAATCGACAAGAAATGTCGTCAATATTATCTACCTACGTGACCCAGATTTAATCACCCGAGTTGTTAAAAAAATAGGGTAAATCGGGGATAGATGTTACGCACATGTTACGAATTTAGAAATGTATTTAGAGATAAGTTTTATTTTTTCAATTATGATTATGTTATAAAACCTTTTGTTTGTTTAATTTTGTCAGACATTAAATTTGTATTCTATGATAATAAAATGATGCATGCTACGAATTTGTATTATTAAAACAACATTTTTACGTAAATGCTCATTTAATGCCACAGCCATATGGAATTAAAATGGTTTTGATATTCAGAAGAAAAAAATATTAGTAACGTACTTACTGTATGTTATATAAGTATAGTCATTTCCAATTATTTTTAACATATTGTACTATTTGATACATTCCCTCTTTACCAGCACTGCCCTCAAGAAAAACTATTTCTAAGAGAACATCATTTCCTTTTTTCAGCAATTTTAAAAATGCATGGACTTCAATATTGGTATCGTTTGAAGAGGGTTTTAAGCCGTTCCTACTTGAGTAATGACTAACACTAGAATGTCCATTATTCACATTAGATTCTTGTTTATTCGAAGCTTCTTGTAGATTATTGGTTATCTGACTACACTCTCCTGGAGCTTCTTCCTTAATCTCCGAGGTATCCTCACAGCAATTTGTCCCATTAGAAGCTTCAATTTGAATAATTCCTTTACTACACTCTCCTAGAGTTTCTGAATCCTCAATGTAATTTGTTTTATTAGAAGCTACAAGCATTTCATTAATTGCTTGACCACACTCAGGAGTTTCCTTCTTTACCTCTCCTGTATTCTCAATGCAATTTGTTTCATTAGAAGCTACAATCATTTCATTAATTGCTTGACTACACTCTCCAGGAGTTACGTCTATTATTTCAAGTTTTAATTTCTTCGTTTCTATCTCTTGTCTTTTCATAAGTCTCCTCTTTCGTCGCTGGTGAGACCAAGTGTTTGTATTGGCGGTTATATTCAACGAGATATTATTCACTCTCTTCTCCAAAACTTTAAAGTTTATTTTTAAGTTTTCTAAAATTTCTTTGAGCTTCTTGAAAGCAACTGCTACATCGTATTTGACATTTGGTAACGCGGGCAATAAATATATAGATGGTACATTTTTCTTCCTTTCTTTATCTCTCGGCGGCACTGCAATAAAAAAAAATAACAGCTATGTTCAGTCCAACCAAGAATGTTGATTTTAATTTAAATATCGAGTGTTTTGTTTTTATCGAGAGTATATATTTTTGGACTACAATTTTTATAAATTTTAATGTTTTCTATCACCCAATGTAAAAAATTGCTGTCTTTTTAAAAAAAAATGGAGGCATAGTCGGTTTGCTTCAAGCACGATCAACGAATATTAATAGGTACGACAAACGTGCTGGATTGTAGGCGCAGTCGGAGGTCCAGTAGCATATAGAACACATTCCACTGATGTCGCAAAAGTGCGAAGTTTTCGCAGTAGCACGAAATTAAATAGTTAAAAAAGCCGAAAATACACACCTAGATTATAAATATCGTGATCTTTAAAGGTCCATGCTAGACCCCATCTGGTTACGCGACCTTGACAAAATTCTGTGTAGGTATATTTAATTCCTTCAGATTTTAATTCTTGTAGTAACATATTAAAATTGTATTTATGACCAACCATAGTTGTAAAAAATCTGGAAAAATAACAATAAGGCATTAGATCGACATGTTTTCTTCCATCTTTTTTTAATCAGGATCAAACTACGCGTGGCTATGATCTCAAAGCACAGCTAGTAAAGGCTCTTTATTGAAGATCAGAAATTAAACAACTGATAAATACTCTACTCTTAAAGATATTTCAACATTTACACATACATCATACAAGTAAAGTCAATATGGTTCTTCCGCGCAATCAAGCTAGAAAACTGACGTAACATATTTGCTACTATGTGCTGATTGGTGGACCAGAATACCATCATCATAAGCAACATCAATACAATAAATTCTACTTCATGGGTAAGGCAGTCAACAAATGGTTTAAGCCCCATTACAGTCCAGCCTTAGAGGAAGGATCTCTAGAGAGATGGACACTTTTGTTCTCATTCGCACAAGAATGCATTTATACATGTTACATGTGATAGAAAGAAACAAAGCATATGATTTTTTGTCCTTCAGCGTGTGTTCAGTATCTATCACGGACTTGAAGAAAACCGCACCACTGGTGCGGTTTACTTTTGAACTTTTTTCAGTCACAATCTAGCTATGATGTTTTGAATTGCATTAAGAAATATTGTTTAAACTACATATTAGCCGCATTTGAATAAATATCCGAAACGTGTTTCGTGTAAGAATGCTGATTTTCTGTCCTTATCGGCGGCACGCTAGCTATAGATGCTTGTCATATTCTGTCTACACAGCCCAGCAGTGTGGTGTATATGCTTTTAGGATATAATATATACATTAGCAAAACTTACAACAAATTATTTTCATGTTGTTTACTCTCCTTTATAAGGGTTCTACAGAATTGTAACTCTCCACCTTCAGTTATAAGTTCATGCGGTGATCCAGTGAAGCCATTCTTAGGAGGTAGTCTGAAATAATAAATTTCAGTTAAGGGTAGAGTTACAATACATATTTAAGTGCTGTAATACAATTTAAAATGTTATGTACCTGGCTGGACTACGAGATTCACACAGCTCTTCAATAGTGCTATAGAACGGAGGATTGCACATACAAAAATCAAAACTAGTTTCATCAGGCCCACTGAATACATGATCAATTACTGATGTTGTTTTATTCAATTTCACTGAAACATTTTAAATATTTATTAATTGTATTTTTTTTTGTATGGACCAAGAGCAAGTTAAATGTGTATATTATTATCAATAATGTATATTATTAGTTGATCCTCAAGACTCCTGCCAAGTGTGGGGATAATGGCAACCCCTGCCTTTTAAGGCGGCGGCCTTTGTTCAGCAGTGTACCTGTACATCTTTGGGCTACTGATGATGAAGATTATATATTAATTTGTTTTATTAGTTAATAAACAAAAAAGTATGTTTTAAAAATAATAATATTCTGGGACAATCCACACACGGTCATCTAATCCCAAACTTGGCAGAGGCTGTACTATGGAAACCAGATAACTGATGCTAATACTTTTTTTTGTAAATACATACTTAAATAGATAAATAACACCCAGACACTTGGCGGGAATCGCACCCACAACCTATTGGGTATAATAATTATTAAAGTAAATATGTATATAAATATTCAGTATACTTAATTTACATTTTATTAATCCTTGTAAATTATTTTTTTGTATATTTTCTTCTGCCTTTGCAAAACTTTCACCATCAGTTTCCGTCCCTACCATATTCCACTTGTTTTTAACAGCTGCTAGCAGTGGGTAAATGGCACAAGCTCCAGTGCCTGTAAAACATTTCCTTTTATTATGTAAAAAAAGAACAATTAATAGGTTACATATTATCCAAAATCACATTTCTTAACTTGTTTTCAGCAAGTAATATAAACTACTGCAATCAGTCTATAAGTGTTTCTCTATTTTATCATAGTGCAGTGGAAAACACGAATCCCTTGGGAATCAACAACTTTGTGTAGTTGTTCCTTACAGGCTAGGACAATGCAGGTGATTGTAAAGATCAGATGGGCAAAAAAAAAGTCAGTCCAACACCTGATCTCTCCCCGGTCGTGTCGTCTTTCCGTCCCATCGGATAGCAAGAGGTAAAAGAAAGAGAAAGTGCACTTGTGGACTATATCTCCCATGTAGATGGCTGATCTTGCAAACAATTGGCTGCTGTTTTCGGTCAGGTGGACAATATTATTTTATTGGTAAGTATTGATTCCAATACAGAATCTATACTGACTCTGAGTGCAACAGAATGAGTTCAACACTGTTTTAAACTTTCATGGCTATTTACAATACTATTTTGACACATGGGGCCAGAATGTTTTATATTATACTGTGACCATGGCGCTTGCAATAGCGCCGAAATATTGGAAAATGATAATAAATCATCCTGACAGTAAACCCTTGAGTCAAAATATTATTATGAGTTCATTCTCAATAATGATAAAATAGTACCTATATCTAAACCACGAACATCACTTGTCCGTTGAACTGAAGCAAGTAAATCTTCCACCCACAATATATAATTGAGTCGTAACGGAAGTGTGGGAACTAATCTGTTGTGAGGAATATCCACAACAAGATTAAAATCATGCTGAAGCAGGCACTTTGTCAAGATCCGCAATGAGTTTGGATCCTTAAAATCTATTGTTACTTTACCACTAACATCCTGAAATCACACAATTTACTAGGTTTAACTTAGCGTAAAAACTGCGCATTCTCGACCACATTAAGTAGATAACACTAAGTTATTTAATTACAGTGTACAATTACAATATTTATTTAGCAAAATTGGGACTAGTTAACAAAATATTTTATATACTTAGATCAATTAGCTTGCGCAAATATTATGTATAATAATAAACATGTGTACAATAGGTACATGGACACAATAAATAAATTAATCAATACTTACTACTTTTGAAACAGTCGAAAATTCTGGATACAGTTTAGCCAGAGCCCCAAAATTAGTAGGCGTTTTATAAATATTACGAGGGTGCATAAATTTGTTTAAAGCCATCTGAATCTAAAACAGAAATCTGGAAAACTTGAGATGAGAAGTGCGAATGAATACCACAGAACGAACGCGAATACTGCAAATAACCTACAACTTGATTTCAGTAACGTTCCTTCCTTCCCATTCAAACAAAAAGTTTGTTCTTCTTCTTCTTTTACAAAAATATGGTTTCCATCAATTAATTGATGATTTCGCCAGTGTAAAGTAGATAAATTCGCAAGCAATTGCAAAATTAGCAAGTAGGTAATTTGGAAATAACAACAAACATAATGTCTTACTGACAGACTGTGAAAGTCAGCCCAGGCCGTCGACACTGCCTAGAAACCGATATTTGTATGGAGTTATGAACGTACTTATTAGAAATAATGGCACTAATTAGGTAGGCAATATAAAGTTACCAAATTAAAATGACTGCTAATACGTATTGGCTTCAACTGTATGAAGTTCTGTTTTAATTCGGACGTATTATATTATAATACGAATTTGTTATTTTTTTGTTGTCTAACCTGTGGACGTAACTTGACATTTGAATATTTTATTCTGGTTTGAATTTTGGCGGCTAATAAGTTATTATATTATTTACATTTATCTAAGCCTTAATGGGCGTTGTGTTAATATTATGGGTGGTAAATCGTTAAGAAAATGTGAAATATGTGGTGTTAGGCGAGTCACAAAAAGGTTTTCAGAGATATTTTTGGCCAGATTTCCACATGACCCGGCAAGGTAAAATTTTATGATAAATTAATATAAAAATGTAAATATTTCTTGTGGTGTAGCAGTTACATTGCTTTTGAATCCTATTTAGTAGTCGATCGCAAGTTTTGTAATGGAATTATGAATTTATTCATAAAACTTAGTTGTTGAACAAAATAAATAGTGATGTACATATTATATACTGATAAGTCCATAAATATCGATATTTTTGCCTGACTAGCCCAGAAGGAGGGCTATATTTTTCGAGTGTGTGTATGTATGTTTTTATTTGTAGTTGTTTTTTGTGCTTTTATAATATTATGCTTTTTTCTTCAGATGGGTGAAGTTAATTGGAAATGAAGACTTGTTGTATTTATCCATACAAAGATATGGCACAACGTGTTATCAGGATTAAGAATAACTACTACAGCATATAAATAAGCATATCTAGTATGACGACTCCATTGTGAATCGAATTTTGAGATTAATGATCGTAAAGCATTCAAAAATCATAAATATTTCTTTATTTTATTTGTAAAAATTGCTTAATTTTATTTTGAAAACATAGTTATTGTACATATGTAACTTTGCGTGAATTAAACTTAACAATAGACACACCCGTATATTGTGTTCTTTCATTTTCATCGATATCGATAGACAAACATACTAAGGGGTGGCAAGCGCTAGTGGTATACAATATTTAAAAAAAAATGGCAGGTTGGCCAACTGGTAGCCATTAAATTTTATGTTTTTTAAGTTAGGAAAAGTACGTTCATGATTTGATTCAGGGGCTTGTATGGGAGTGCCGACTCTTATACGTAGTGTTAAATCCTCTTTGAGTCAGCCGTTAACCCTCTCAGTTATATTTACTTCGTAAAAACTGGATAGATCACTTAACCCTTAGAGGAAGAATACCAATAGAGAGCTGGACACTTTCTTTCTCATTCACGCAAGAAAAGAATGCGTTTATGTAGATAGGTTACGTGTGATAGAAAGAAATAGCCTTCAGAATTTGTATTATTTAATGACATTATTTCCCGTTTAACTTCATATTCAATCATCGGCATAAGAAACATTGTGTTACATGTTGAGTTTTTACTAGAGTTACATTTTGTGTTTTTCTGAGTTGATTCTACAGTAATATCAATATAGTGATTGTTGAAAGTTGAGGCTATTTGATCAGGTTTTGAAAGTAGAGTGTTGTTGATTCTAATATTCTCAATATGGTTTTTATATCTGGTATCATGTAATTCATTTTTAATAACTGTCCATGTAGCTTTGCATTTGTTTTCATTTTTATTTATATATTTAATATTTTAGTTCTTTTTTGAATTATAGATACACTTTTTAGTATGTTAGAGTAAGTTATATATTTCGATTTATTGTAAAAAAATTTGTTATTGTAATATTTATATCGGAGTGTTCGTTTAGTTGTGCAACTGCGCCTTAAACCCTTGCTAAACCAATTTTGCTTACCTTTTTTTATTACCGTTTACCCTTACTCTTATTTTCGGAAAACATAGATTGTAGAATATGCAGAACAATTCATGAAAGCTTCTGAATGCATCATTTGGGTCATTTTTTATATAAACTTCCGACCATGTTAAGCTTTGTAAGCAGCTGGCCCTAAACTTTTGAATGTTATCTATTATTAATATTATTTAAAGACAATATTACGAAAATTTCAATATAATACATATTGAAATTTTGTATAAAAAATACACGTGATTTGGATGGGGAGGGGAGGGGGTTAGTTTAAAACCTCACCACATATCGCCAGGAGGGGGTAGGGGTTAAAAAGTTGCTAAAAAACATCACGTGATTAATGGACGACCCCTTAGTAACAATTTATAATTATGAAGGTTGCAGCACTGAGCTCTGCTGTTGTGTGATTGTCGACAAGTTGTCGACATTGCCGTAGTAAGTAAGCGGTGTCGCAGTGTACTGTTAGAGTAGGGTGATCATTATTATATGGCGTCGCGTCGGTCGTCTCGGGTGATGGTTTCCATACAAACGTTGGATAACTAAACCTGAATTTGGGGATGAAATACAGATATCCGGAAGAAAACGGTAGCTACGTATTACCACAAATTCAAATAATTTATTGTCTTAATTGTGGTAAGTACAGCAGATCTTATATGTAATATTATAATAAGTAAGATAAGACTTTAAATTTAAATAAATTGATTGCAACAAATTTTCAAAATTAATAATTGCTTTAGACATAGTAATTTTATGACTTGCCATTAAATTCCATACCATTATACAATACAAATAATGACCAAAATAACGATCTGAAAGCAAAAAGCGTCTCATGCAGTCCGCCTCGCAACATTCAGATTGACGGAGGTCACGCAGGAGCACCGATGTGGCACCGCCCGTTGTGACCCGATCCGCTGCCAAAAAACCTTAGAGTGAGAAAAAGAATACTTCCACATAGTAATGCGTGGACACCCTGTTAGACAGAGATACACTACTACTTCGGACCTCTTTCGGCTCGTGATCTTTAATAGACTGCGCTGTCCAGTTCTAATATAGGTTCGTGCCATGAAGCTAATAGCCCCTAATATACTCTAATAGCTTCATGGTTCGTGCCCTAAAGCTTATTCCTTCCTCCAAGCTATAGCTACCACCACAGAATACATATGGTAATTATAAAATATCATTCATCCCTTTGATTATATATACGTCTAGATAGCGTGTTCGATGTTCAAACACTTGACAATATCAAGTATACCAAAACATCAAATTGGTATACTTGGTTGTTTAGTATCACTTGAACTCTACCGATGGTTTGTGCTCGCAAAAAAAAAACTTTTTGCCGAATTGTGTAATCAAATCGTGAAAATATTAACTAAGTAAAATTAATAAAGATCCTAACTTAATTTTCCATTCATAAGTCTTAAGATTCTGTGAGGGATTATTATAAAAACTCGATTGTTTTTTACGACAATTTGTACATTGTCCGACTAGACTGGTGTGGCTAGGTAATAATGGGGGAATATATCTTAAGTCTGGGGTAATTTTTCTTTTGACAAAAATGAATTCAATGAAACTTAATACGTAGTTAGTGACCAAAACATGAAATAAATCAATTATAATATTTTTAATTTATTTTTTTGATAAATTAATTACTTTTATATAGGTAAGTACTTAGTATTTTTTAGTTAAGTATTTTTTCTTCCTGGTCATGAGGCAAATAAGACGTTCACCTGATGGTAAGGGACACGCCATTTAATTTAATTTAATTTCAATTCAATTCAAATCAAATCAATTTCTTTACAATTTTTTTTATTTTTTTTTATATTTTTTTTAATTTTTTAATTTTTTTTCTTATTTTTTTTTAATTTTTACTTATTTTTTTTATTTATATTTTTTTTTTAATATTTTTTTTTTTTTATATTTTTTTTTATTATTTTTTTATTATTTTTTTTTTGATTATTTAATTTTATTTTATTTTATTTTATTTTATTTTATTTTATTTTATTTTATTTTATTTTATTTTATTTTATTTTATTTTATTTTATTTTATTTTATTTTATTTTATTTTATTTTATTTTATTTTATTTTATTTTATTTTATTTTATTTTATTTTATTTTATTTTATTTTATTTTATTTTATTTTATTTTATTTTATTTTATTTTATTTTATTTTATTTTATTTTATTTTATTTTATTTTATTTTATTTTATTTTATTTTATTTTATTTTATTTTATTTTATTTTATTTTATTTTATTTTATTTTATTTTATTTTATTTTATTTTATTTTATTTTATTTTATTTTATTTTATTTTATTTTATTTTATTTTATTTTATTTTATTTTATTTTATTTTATTTTATTTTATTTTATTTTATTTTATTTTATTTTATTTTATTTTATTTTATTTTATTTTATTTTATTTTATTTTATTTTATTTTATTTTATTTTATTTTATTTTATTTTATTTTATTTTATTTTATTTTATTTTATTTTATTTTATTTTATTTTATTTTATTTTATTTTATTTTATTTTATTTTATTTTATTTTATTTGGACATCAAACAGCTATACATTATATTTAAAAAAAAAGGAATTACACATTTACAAAGTACATATCAAACTACAACGCTATCGCTATTTATGGGAAAAATATTTATAACTGGAGATCCCCAAACACGCACACAACCACAGATGACGCGAGTGTACAACGAGGCCTGCACGCACACACGAATTATGAGGTTGTTATGCTTATTAACGTAACGTTACAAGACTATTAGGTATCTAGACGTATATATAATCAAAGATTCATCCATGGTAATCTTAGAGGTGATACCACTGGAGAGAGCATGATGCGCCAACCCATAGATTTAAAATTTTTCACTACGTTCAAGAAGATAAACATAGCGTGGGAGGGAGAAGTTCTAATCAAATACAAACTGCACGAGTGCAACAGAGGCAGAGATAAAATTCTTTTTTTTTGTTCCGCATCACTTTGACATTAGCCACTGCCTCGCTGCCTCGCGGTCTGTTTACTGCACGAACCTGTATTATAACTGGACAGCGCAGTCTACTAAAGATCACGAGCCGAATGAGAGGTCCAAAAGTAGTAGTGTATCTCTGTCTAATAGGATGTCCACGCATTACTATGTGGAAGGATTCTTTCTTGGCGGCGGATCGGGTCACAAGGGGCGGTGCCACATCGGTCGGTGCCCCTGCGTGACCTCCGTCAATCTGAATGTTGCGAGGCGCATGAGACGATTTTAGCGTTCAAATCGTAATTTTGGTGACATAATACTAATTATAATTATTATTTGTATTGTATAATTGGATGGAATTTAGTCGCAAGTCATGAAATTACTATATATTAAGCAATTATTAATTTTGAGAATTTGTTGCAATCAATTTATTTAAATTTAGAGTCTTAATTTAATTATTTCAATATTACATATAAGATCTGCTGTACTTACCACAATTAAGACAATAAATTATTTGAATTTGTCGTAATACCTAGCTACCGTTTTTTTCCGGATATCTGTATTTCATTCTAAAATTCAGGTTGAGTTAACCAACGTTTGTATGGAAACCATCATCCGAGACGACCGCGACGCCATACATAACAATGGTCACCCTACTCTAACAGTACACCGCGACACCAGATTACTTACTACGACAATGTCGACAATCACACACCAGCTCAGTGCTGCTACCTTCATAATGATAAATTGTTACTAATATTATTGTTAATAAAAGTATTGCATGTTGTTCGTGTGCTAATTTATTATATTACATTTCATCGTCCTAGATGTATTACATTTCCATGTTTTATTACACGAAAAAGTTATAAGCAAATGTAATCAACTTTTAAGAAATCTACCTAACACTACTAAAAAGAATCATATTTTGCGTTGGCAACTTACTTGACAAGGGCAGACAAGGACACACATCTACTTTTGTGCTATCTCACACGGCTCGTTTTTCTACTTCGACTTGTGTCAATGAAAAACAAACCTTAAGAATGTAGCATAAAGTTTAAATTAGTGATATTATTATATTTAAGTGAACTATCCAGTTTTTACGAAGTAAATATAAATCCGTGGTTTACTGTCAAAGTAATATGAAATATCATTGTTCCATTAAGGTGGCTTCAGAGTACATTATATAAATACTGGGTGGCTTGTTCAATAAGTGCATGTGATGTTACAAATCGTAATAAAACGAATAAGTAAACATTTCACAGGTAATTGATTACTATTCCTGACTGCATTTTTGCTTGCTATATTTTTATGGTTTTGGTCATCGATATGGTTTTGGTTGAAACTTTGGTTGAAAATCGTATTATTAACGTATCGTAGAATACATGTTTTTCTTCAAACTGATCATAATTTATTACTTCTATACGAAGAATAGCGAGATATTTTGTGTAAAATGTAAAACTGTTTGTTTACAATAGGGCTTGAAAGGTCCTGACGTCATGAGTATCTATATCGATAATAAAGCAAATAGTTTTAATAGAAAAAATATAAATTCTACATCTTTTTGTTTTAGTTTCAAGGAGTTTATATTTATTCGGTCTAAAAATATTTTGCCGTCTCTATATTCTGTATGTAAATTGATATGATAATAATAATAATTCAAATGTACTCTTTCAGATTATCAAAATAATTCTTTATTATGACAAAAATAGATGCGGATTAAAGACGAGGATGGATGGAATCCCTGCAATATTCCAGTGTCAGTGATAAAGATTTTGGTTTCTGTCTGTGATATACATTTTGAAGCAAAATGTTTTATAGTGTGTCTCAACATCAACGTTGCCTAATGAGAGGCTGGACCTTATTTATTTTACTCGTACTTATGTATGACACTGAAAAAACTATTAGTCAATCAATACCAGTTTCTTTGGGAGACGATAACACTAAATAAATTATGTTTGTTACCAGTTCCAATTGAAAAACAGATGATCTTGTTCTTACGTAAATAAAGTTATTTTACCGCTATCAATTACAGGGTTGTAAACCTATTATTGATTAAACTTTACATACTTTAATTTACCCATACGCCATTACCAGGTATTTAAGTCAAGTCGTTAGTTAGAAAATAAAATCAGAACCTCGAAACATAGAGCCTCCTACACTGCGTTTTCCGGTTAGTGGTGTCTTTACTCCAAAACCACTGTTTCCCAATGATCATCGGTTCTACAGCCAATATGACCAGCCACTCCAGTCTGGTAATTCGTTTACCTACGTCGGCAAGTTTGATTCTCTGGTGATAACATTTCTTATTCGATCCTTCACAACAAATAATTTACTTCGTGTTCATGTGGTTTAAGATGTTACTAGATAAAACGTGCTCTATTACTGTCGTCACTAAGAAGCTGAAGTATATATTTACAATATATTTTTATGAATGCTGAAATAAGTATGTATTTTACAATAGAAGTATGTTGTTTGTCTTTATAATAATAACCTGGGACGATCCACACATGGTGATCTGATCCCAAACAAGGCAGAGCCTTTACTATGGAAACCAGACAACTTTTACTAATACATACTCATAAACTTTTATTTGTAAATACATACTTAATAGATAAATAAAACCCAGACACCTGTTGGAAATCGAACCACCAGCTGGCTACCCAATAAGCCAGCCAGGATGTTGAACTGTTAGACCAACACGTCCGCAAAATTTTTTGGTTTTATACTATTTAGAAATATTGCATACTTCTCAAGCATCTCTTAAGGGATACTCCTTCACCCATACTGAATAATGTTAATAATTATTGTTTAAAATTCATGCTGATTTGAGTAATTTAATCATGCGTAACGATAACTTATTTTCATGATCTAATTTACGATGTTTCAAGCAAAAAGAAACTAATTTTTTTGTTTAGAACGACTGTTTTACCACTTTTGACTTTTTATCATTAAGAGATTTGCAATACTAAAGGTTATTAGTAACTTGTTATAAATCAACATCAATTTTAAATTAAACAGATTATCGTGTATATCCTCACACAAAATATCATCGATATCGATTACGTACGTAGTACTTTTTAACAACACTTTTTTTTCTTTACACTTATACAATTCACTCACACATAGGTTTTTCTTTTTTGGTTTCTATTTTTATCGGACTATGTCGATCTTCTTTAGATAATATCTTTGTAATATAATAATAATATATTAGTGCTACCACCGTAGACAGAATATAACAAGACATCTAGCTAGCGTGCCGCCGATAAGGACAGAAAATAATAATTCGTATACTCAACACACGTTATGGATGTATATTCAAATGCGCCTATTATGTAGTTTAAACGATATTTCATAATGCAATTCAATTTAAAACTCCAAAGCTAGATCGTGAACGAGAAAATTTCATGAGTACTCGAAGAAAACCGCACCGGGGCGGGGCGGCGGCGGTGATCCCGGTGCTGAACACACGCTGAGGGACAAAAAATCATATGCTCTGTTTCTTTCTATCACATATAAAAGCATTAATACACGATCGAACTTGTCCGCCCGAACCGCCGGACCGGTACGGTGCGCTCAACACGCCACACCACCGCACCGCACACGAGATGGTCCAGTGTGCTATCCGTGCTTGATCGCGTCAGACATGCCTCCAACCTTGTCAAAGGAAGCTAAAATAGCTTTAATTGCGGCAACCGTCGTAGCTAGCACGCCTATCCAAAGGCAAAGGAAAAAAAGGAAAGAATGGGCAAAATTTTATTTAAGATACAGAGACTCATACAGTCATATGCGACTGATAAAGGAACTAGACGATGAAGACTTTCGTATATACCTTCGCATGAGTTCTGATATATTTGCTGAATTGCTGGAAATGGTGAAACCATATATTACTAAAACCGATACAGTTATGAGAAAAGCTGTGACTGCTGAAGAAAGATTATTAGCAACCTTAAAGTATCTCGCGTCAGGAAGAGAATTCAGAGAACTTAAATTCAGTACAAGTATATCATCGCAACTATTGTCAGAGATAATACCAGAGACCTGTGCAGCAATCTGTAAAGTGCTAAAGAATTATATGAAGGTATGTTTTTTAAAATAATAAGACTAATTCCATACAATCTTATTTATTTATTTATAAATCACAATAAGACTAATTCCATACAATCATATTTATTTATTGTATTACAGTCAAATATTTATGTATGTTTGCTTTTTAATTATAATTTTAAAATTATTATTATTATTTATTTCTTAAAAATCAAAAAATCTTGTAGTTCTGTCCCTTGACCCCTAAACACAGTCTGCGTCATATTAAATTGTGTTGCTTCGCTTGGAGTCAACTCTGATGGAGTGTCAGTTGGTGATAATACTTGACTATAAGGCAAATACTGAGCTTGTGGGTCTGCTGAATAAATTGTTATCGAATCGGCTGGTGTTTGAGGTACAGAGGATGTCGATTGTAGGCTTAATGATGATGAATGTTGCAAATAGTGTGGTGGTGATAATGATTGCGAGTGTTGAGGTGACCGTATTGGTTGAGTATGTTTTGTTAACGATGAATGTCGTGAATTTCTAGGTGATGGTGATGGTTGCGTATGTTTAGGTGACGGTGAATGGTGTGAATGTATAGGTGACGGTGATTGTTGCGTACGTTTAGGTAACTGTGATTGTTGTGAATGTTTAGGTGACGGTGATGGTTGGGTATATTTAGGTGACTGTGATGTTTGAGAATATTGAGGAGATGGTGAAGGTTGTAAATATTGCGGAGACGGCGACGGTTGTAAATATTGAGGAGACTGTGACAGTTGCATATATTTAGGTGACTGTGATGTTTGTGAATATTGAGGAGATGGTGATGAAAGGTGCTGATATAAATGGCTTGTATATGGTGGAGTGTAGTAGGGTTGTGTACCAGTATGCATGTTTTTATTTAACTTTATCGAAGCGTCTAAAGAGAGTTCTCCTAATTTAGCATAAAACAATAGTTCTCCAATCATTTTTTCTACAATACATCTTTGCAGTTTCGGTAACTCTTTTAATTGACAGCTCACTGAGCGTCCAAACGCATCTGCTGAGGTGTCTTCATGCGAGCTGCTTTCTTTAATTAATTGTTTCGCAGATAGTATCAACTCTTCTTGTTTCTTGTATAGATCGTTTTGGCGTTTGAATGTACTCTTTCCCTTTTTTGTTGCAGGTACCTGAAACAGAAAATGAATGGTTAAAAATAGCAAAAGAATTTGAACGAAAATGGCAGTTCAATCATTGTGTGGGTGCAATTGACGGAAAGCATATTCTTATCGAAAAGCCACCAGACTCCGGTTCAATATATTACAATTACAAGGGAACATTCAGCATAGTTTTGCTTGGCATTGTTAATGCCAATTATGAATTTATTTACGTGAACGCAGGTACAAACGGGAGTATTTCTGATGGTGGAGTATTTAACCATACATCCTTTCATGAAAAGTTATTGTCCAAACAACTGCATTTACCAGGACCCTCTATCTTGCCGTCATCAGATGTAGTTGCCCCATATTGTTTAGTAGCAGACAGTGCATTTGCCATAAATGAAAATCTTTTAAAGCCATATCCACAGAAAAACTTGACACATGACAAAAGAATATACAACTATAGACTTTCCAGAGCTAGGAGAATTGTTGAAAATACATTTGGTATATTAGCTGAACGCTTCAGGGTATTTAAAAAACCCATCACAATCAATGTCAAAAATGTACCAATAATAGTAATGGCTTCATGTTTTCTGCACAATTTTCTAAGAAAAAAGTCTGCTAACTACGTCACAAGGAATTGTGTCGACCGGGAAGATACTGAAGATAATACTTTCCGACCAGGAGATTGGCGGGTAAATGATATATCAATCGGTCTCAATAGATCAGAGAGACAACGTACTGCAGATGGTAATGCAGTTAGACAGATATTCACGGAATATTTTAACAATCAAGGTAGAGTTGATTTTCAGGAAAGAATGATCAATGTACTAAATATTTAAGTATACATACGTCGTCGGTATTATCGATTCCCTCTGATGTCGGAGTGGTCTTCTCATGAAGAAAAGTCAGATACGTATAGTACCATAGTATCGGAGTGTACACTTCTTCCGACCCAGCACCAGTTGATTTGCTGGATTCCACCTACAAATTACATTTGTTTATCTTAGTACGAGTATGCACCTGAATAACTTACAATAATATTACTAGTAAATAAGTTCATTTTGTAAAGTTTTACGTACAGTCGAGTGCAGATCAACCTATACAAAAAAAGGTGCACCACTGTAAAGCTTGACCTGCACTTGACTGTGTACCTAAATATGTATTTACTAAATATAATTAAAATATTAATTTTACAAAGAGTGTTATTTATTTGCAATATACCTACCTTTTTTCGTTCACGCCTATATGCTGCTCTTAGGTGTTCAATTTTTTTCTTAACGTCCTCTATTGTGGCATGTGGGTAACCCGTTTTCCACTTTTCTAATATAATTTCTAATGCTTGATTGCGGGCGTCTTTGTTAGAATAGAGTTCGTGGGAAGAATCCCATAAACATGGAAAATCCTTATAAATTTGAATGATTTCTAAAATCAACTGTTTCTCCGTAATATTTACGGCTTCTTGCTCCGACGCCGCCGCCATTGCAACTTCGTTAACGTGTGTCTCGCTCGGAGGCAGAATCGCGACTAAAGCGCTAAACGGTGCGGTGCGTGGGCCACACGCGCGAACAACGCGCGAACCGCACCGAATCCTTTGGTAGAACCATCGGACCGAGCGGACCGTCAATAATAATAATAATGTGCGTCGGACCGATGTACACACTATCGAATATTGTCCGGAGCGCACCAAGGTCACGGTGCGGTGCGATCGTCTGTTATGGCTTTAATATGTATAAATGTTTTCTTTTCTTGCGCGAATGAGACAGAAAGTGCCAGCTCTCTATTGGTGTCTTTCTCTAAGGTATAAACAAAAAAAATTGAGTTGATAAAAAAAGTTGTCCTGCAGATTTAACAGAATTCTGCTATTTTAGCAGAATTGAACTCTCGTTTTAGGGTTTAGCAGATTATGTCGCAGAATAGAAAATCTTAGCAGTTTTTAGCAGAATCTAATGAGCTTCAGCAGAAATTTAACAGAATACGGTAGTTAAGCAATAATTAACTGAATTGTAGGTACTTGGATAGTAGTGCAAAATGCACACTAAAATCATTATCTTTTATCTAAATCCACTTTATAATTACGGCTGATTATTCTTCATCTCCAGATATTAGGCAAAGGCCAGAAATCACAACATTCTGCAACGTATGTGCTCAATCTGTTTTGATTAAACTTTGTGTTAATCTAAAACTGCGTTTACCTGTTACAGAACTATTTGAGCAAATGCAATTTCTTGATCCTCAAAACATTTTGTATTTTAATTTTACAACTTTGGCTACTGGCCTGGCTACATGTATAAACCTGATTTATTATCATGGACTAATATCTAATTTATAAATAAAAGTGATATTTAATATTTATAAACTTTTTTTGTAGGGTGATGTGGTAGCCAATGAACCACCAAAAGTTTTAAGAGCTGTATCACTATTTCTATGAGAGACTGTACAAATATTTTTAGTCTGGGGCCTAGGTAAATTAATTAACTTTCATTTTGAATACTTCAATTTGGTTTATATTTAATAAGATCGCGCTACGGAGGTTTTTTAAAAATAATGGTAAATGGTTCAATGCGTACACCCACTGGTATAGAATGAACCGGGGGGATTGTAGCCAATGAACCATGTAGTACACAATGAATCATTGTCCTGAATATATCTAATTTATGCTTACATTTATACCAAATAAAACAAAAAAATCATGTTTTTAGGCTTTATTAGGCTTATATTTCAAAACGTAGCGACGCAGCGTAAATAAGGTAAATTTGGTAACAAGGTAAATTTGCCTCTTTTGCGGCTTTTCGGAGGCTCAGTCCCTTAAGATGAAGGTCAACCGTTTTTTACTTCGTCTGGAGCTGTGAGCTCCTTTTTTTCGAAACTCTGCCTTCTGTGTTTCGCCCCATACTGAAAATAATAACATACCTACCAATGTTTTTTATAACAATTTAAGAATGCTATTAGGTACCTGAAAAGTCTAGTACCCAGTGAACCAGATGCAGTACTCCACAGAACAATACTACAAGCAGTACTCAATGAACCATGGTTCATTGACTACTTCGATCAAATGGTTCAATGAAAACCACCCGCCTCTCCTAAAATTTGAGGTTAGATTACTTTTGATAGAAATACACTATGCTCACAAATTATATTGGCAAACAAGCATAAGAACATCATCATCGGTTTAAAACCATGAATGACATAAAATAACCACAAAAGAAAAGTTAGTAACAAAAATTAACTTAAATTTTTTTCGTCGTTTTTGTAGCCCAAAACAGACTGACGAGTCTAGCGTCATAGATGATACTTATTATACTGAGATAGATGCGCAACTCTAGTTTTCAATTTTATAATTGAAGGTCTGTTTGCTAGATGGCGTTGCTTAGCACGTTATACCTTTAGCTCGCTAGATGGCGCTGCCTTGCCGATAATTATTTATATTTCTTGAACGTTACAACAACGTTGAACGTTTGAACATTACGTTTATTAAGTATAATTTTCAAAATTCCTTAGGAAATTCTAATATTCCAATGACAAAAAAAATATATTATTGAAAAGATATAAATACTGCTTGCAAATGTACTCTGGATATAAACGCATCCACTGTTAAACTTTACTTGCGAGATATAATTACACACTAGCTCCTTCTAACGGCGGTTAGATAAAACTATATTTTTGGACACCGTAACACAGATGGCAGTGGCTTCTATTTACATTTTAATAACCACCAATGTATGGGAGTTGCACCCCCCTGTCTAGCGTGGCCACTCCTTACAACAAACGGCCGTCGACTAAGTAGGAAAGCTTTGATCGACGAAACGGTTCGAACGCGTCAAATCGTACAATCTGGCAACGTCGCGTTTGGTCTGTACCTACTATTTTCATAGGGTACTCCTGGTTCATTGGCTACCACACCACCCTAAATGCATACATAGACAAGTAACACCTAAATACTTTATGGGAATCGAACCCACGACAAAAGGTGGCTAGGGTGTCTAATCACTAGGCCAACAAGATTTAATATATTATGCATCTGACGTAAGTATAAATAACTGACTACGAAATTATGGAGGCTTTTTAATTTCACGTTTTGTTAGAATCAGGAGGATTTGATTCTACCCCTGTGAATACGGAAAAGTTGGGGCAATGATGCAAAAATTACTAAATCAGATGAACGAAAAACGAGGGGTTCCCCTCATGATTGGTCGATTTCGCAAAGGCTGTAATGATGTTTAGGTCCAAAACGACTTGTGAGCGAACATTTTCGAAAAAAACGTATATTATATCTAAGGCCCATAAGAAATATGATCAACAGACAGTATTTGTATAAAAATTGACAAGTCGGAAATGTTAGAGGTTGTGTAGGAACATAGACTAAGCTCTACGTTTTTTCTACTTCTTTATGTTGTCATAGCAACTTCTATATAAATACTCTTGTCAAAATATCCTGAATAAAAACACGTTCGTTATTTTAAAACAAAGCTTTATTAATTTCTCAAGTTTCCACATTAGCGCTATGCTGCGTAATTTTACAATTATAGGTTATGGTTACTTATTAGAGAAAAAAAGCGTTTTTCAATAATGGAAAGTATCAAAGTTCAAAATTTTACACTGCTAAAAGGCAAAGCAAACTGGGCGACATGGAAGTACAAAATATCCATCCAGCTAAATGGCATAGATAAGGCCATGGATATAGTGGAAGGAAAGCTTCAGAATCCAGTTCTCGCTGAAGGTTCACCTTCAGCGAGAACTGGCTTCTGATCTGCATCCCCATGCAGAACAAGCTGCACACCGCCTCGCATATGCCAAGTATATCAAAGCCGAAAGTGATGCTCTTATAATCATCACAAATAGTCTATCTGAAGAAACTCCTCCTATCCTAATGGCCCGGGGCGCCAAATTCTTAAATACGCCTCTGGACTCCGCCATGACTTTCGGCCCGCACATTAGGTCCGTCCGCAATCGAGCGGCTTTCGTATTAGGTCGCCTGTATCCCCTTCTCTGCAGGTGGAGTAAAATGTCGCTTAGAAATAAGTTGACATTATACAAAGCTTGCATTCGCCCTATCATGACTTACGCGAGTGTAGTTTTCGCGCACGCCGCCCGCACCCATATCGATAGCCTCCAGGTTATCCAGAATCGTTTCCTCCGATGTGCCGTCGGTGCCCCGTGGTACATGCGGAACGTAGATCTGCATTCCGATTTCAAATTAGATCCCCTTCGTAAGTTCCTCAAAGCCTGGATTCCTGAATCCGCGTCCCGTCACGCGAACAGTTTAATCCGCGCCGCTGCCGATTACGCCCCTAGTCCTTCTGACTCGCGCCGCAGACCACGGCACGTACTGCTCGACCCTCCTGACCCCATGACGGTCCTATTGGACCGGGATGCGCCGAACCCTCCCCGACAACCGTATGCTACACTAGCTATCAGACACCGGTCTCGCCGGCCGAAGGGTCGTACGTATGCGACCTCAACGACGTGCCCACCCACTGAGTTTCTTGCCGGTTCTTCTCAGTGGGGGCGCGTTGT
The DNA here is from genome assembly GCA_911728495.1 of Furcula furcula. Classification (NCBI taxonomy): domain Eukaryota; kingdom Metazoa; phylum Arthropoda; class Insecta; order Lepidoptera; family Notodontidae; genus Furcula; species Furcula furcula. The sequence continues at coordinate 9,666,766 of OU452256.1, read as the reverse complement.
GAACCGGTGGTAAACTCAGCCCTCTCTTAAGCGACAGCCCAAGCCGAGGCCGTGCCTCCCTGAGGTGCCCTTGAGCTCGTCGCTACTTCTGCCGTAAAGGCTAGAGCGCTTCAAGCGCTCGCCTCCTATTGTCCGGTGAAGCTGCAATGGCCATCTGCGGCCAACAGCGTCTATCATTCCCAAAAAAAAAAAAAAAACGACCAAGCGTAAGTTCACAAAGAAATCATGAGTTAGAGGGAGAAGAAGAAGTTGCCGCAAACGAAGGAGATGAAGATAGCTTTGTTGATATTGAAGCTCAGAGAAAGTACCAAAGGAGTTAGTATCGCGTCGATTCCCCGAACAAATTTTTCGTGGTACTTTTGCGTGGTGCGGGAGGCGAAGTAAACACACACAGATACACTTTCACGCATACCCACACTATAGTAAACTCGCAACACATTCAAAAATACACGCACACAAATAAAGAATGACCTGACCATATGACCAAAAATTTGGCAGAGGGGGTTAGCGCATCATGCTCTCTCCAGTGGTATCTCCTCTAAGTATTGAAGATATGGAAGCTCCTCATGAACCTGCCCACACAAATGACGATGTAGTTGAAGATCATTTTGTTGATGTGGAGGATGAAGTTGAAGCTCATGTCAGTGATGCAATCCTTGAAGAAAATAATGAATACGAGGAACTTCAAAGCGAGAAATCTTCGAGACAGGTCGCGTTTGCGCCCTCCTGAGAAACTCAAAGATTTTGTTTGCGCACTCACAGGTATATGTCCTGATCAAGCCCCAGAAAGCTATAGTGAGGCTATGGGATTGAAAGACAAAGAAAATTGGGTCGCAGCAATGAAAAGTGAAATGGATTCGCTGGAAAAACATGACGTGTGGTCCATGCAGGAATTACCGCCTGGAAGGAAGGCATTACCATGCAAATGGGTTTATAGAATTAAACTAAACCCAGATGGATCCTTTGAAAAGTATAAGGCCCGGCTAGTCGTCAAAAGTTTTAAGCAGAAGAAAGGCGTCGACTACAAGGAAAATTTTAGTCCTGTTGTACGTTTAGAAACCATCAGGGCACTGCTAAGGCAGATATCTTCACCAAGGCTTTGCCCAAACCTCAGTTCAGTTTACTGAGAACATCATTGGGAATGAAGGCTCATCAGTAAAGAGGGAGTGTTAGAGGTTGTATAGGAACATAAACTAAGTTCTATACGTTTTTTCTACCACTGCCACGTCCGGCACTAGAGAGCAAGATGTAACCGAACCGTCCGCGCCCCGCGCGATAACAATGTAATTCGATACCCACTTGACCTCGGGGTGATAAAAACACTTGTCGTTCGAAAACTACATGTGCTATAACAAAAGTAATAACACTGTTATTATGCTGAACACATAAGGAATCTATTTATATAATAATCAAAGGGTATCATTTAAGTTTATAATATCATTTAAGTGATAATATAAAAACCGGACGCCATTGTTTACATGGCGAACATAAAAAATTTCAGAGTTGATTTATTGCAATTTTGTGTATCTAAAACTACTGAACTTTAACAAAATATTGTAGCATTATTTTTCACGATCATTTTGATGTATAATTCTAAAAAGAATACAATAATCTAATCAGATTACTTACGACATAACGAGATACCGACACGCACACACAACACCACACAAAAGTACTCAGTTTGAATGACATTTTTTTCTCAATATTCTTTATGCAAAACGATGCCATCTGGTGTTGTATGACTCAACAATTTAATAGACTACGCCTCTACGCAACTAGTTTTATGATTAATTCGTCCATTCGATCATAGATGGCATTTTAATAAATATTTTGGGCGAGGCAACACACGTTACCGCTAACTGGCGTGAGAAAATTGAAACAGGCATCAGTCGTTGCCGCCGACACGTATGAGTGGGTTGTCATAGCAACTTCTATATAAATACTCTTGTCAAAATATCCTGAATAAAAACACGTTCGTTATTTTAAACAAAGCTTTATTAATTTCTCAAGTTTCCACATTAGCGCTCTGCTGCGTAATTTTACAATTATAGGAAATGTATAAATAATAATTCAGTAACCATTTAAAAAATGTCCGTGTTTTTCTTTAGTTGCCATATGTAGCAGGGTTATGATTTTCTTTTTATGACTCATAACAGTTTTTCAAAAAATTTTGCAGAATTTAGCAGATTTTTGGTATGACGGCTAGAGCTTATTGAGTAATTTTAATCTGGTCACACTGTTGTCCTGTCGGTCGTCCTCGTGTCGTCCTAAAGTCCTTCCAGGGTTGCCAACTTAGGGGTTTTCCCCCAAATTTAGGGGGAAAAAATGTGGGATGGGATTTTTTTAGGGGTGTTAAATTGTTAGGGGTATTTTTAGGGATTTTTATAACTTCAATTAACTAAGTAATAAACAGTGGGCAAATGTCTCTAGTTGAAGATTTCGATTATTTATACAGATACACACATCAAAAGTGTCTAGGGATCAACATATATTTTTGCAATAACTTTTCTCCTGTTTGATATTAATTAAAATTTTCTTTAAGGATTCATCAAATAAAGTGTTTTCGTTTGTCACAGTAACGATAAACCAAGTCACCTTTGCATTAATAAAGAAATTTGCCATTTTCCTAATAAAGGGATTTTTGACATTTGAACCACTAACACAAAAGTTCGAAAAAAAGACTGAAATAACAGTTTTCTTTAAAATTTTATTGGGTAACTTAAACAATTAATAATCCGTGTTTCTACCGCGAACACTAACAACACAAGAACATCGGTTTGGCATACTCAAAATGAGTTCATCCAAATCACGCTGTGGAATGGCCGCCCATGTTCGTTGCAACAACAAAAAAAGGTCTTCTTGCGACTGGATACCCTCCATATTCGGCAGAGCTCTTCTCTGTAGCATATCCCATGCATGCTCAATCGGGTTCAAGTCTGGCGACTGAGCAGGCCAGGGCAGGACATTGATGTTAGCTGCGGCGAGAGTCTGTCTTACAACTCTTGCGGTGTGCGGTCGTGCATTATCATGCATTAACTGAAATAAGGGACCGATTTGCACTTGTAGAGGAACGATGACGTCTGATACAATCGTCTCAGCATAAATTTGAGCGTTGAGGTTGCCTCTGATCCAAATCAACTCAGTTCTTCCGCCGATCCAAATACCCGCCCATACCATGATGGTTCCACCACTATAAGGATGGACTTCCTGGCAGGATTTTAATCGCTGTTGGCGTCCAGGGGTTCTCCAGTGTCGTATACGTCTTGTATCCGGTCTCATACCAAAACGAGACTCATCAGAAAAGCACACGAAACGCCATTGTTCTTCTGCCCAATTTCTGTGTTCAAGAGCCCATTGATATCGAATCCTACGATTGTGCATTGCTATAGGTGGTACCCGTAGCGGTCTTCGGGAATGAAGGTTCACTTCATGCAAGCGGTTTCTGACTGTTTGGTCGCTAATTAAGTTCCCTGAAGAGTGATGAAGCCTCACGGCTAACATCATGGCAGTTATTGTTGGAGCTCTTCGAGTTAAGATTTGAATATATCGGTCTTGTCTCCGTGTGGTGCAGCGATACCGTCCTCCATGGCGCTCAGCCACGGTACCAGTGCTTCGGTAACGTGTCCAAAGTCGACTGATAACACTCTGACTTGTATTCAGAGCTAAAGCCACAGTACGTTGCCGGGAACCAGCTTCTATCATTCCCACGGCTCTGAGCATTTCTTCCCTGCTTAAATGACGTCGCCGCTCCATAATAACGTTGGTTTTAATCAGTAGTAGGGAAACAGTAGCACTAATAATGTCTTCAATGCGTTGTATGTTTTTATAGGGAAAATATTGACAGCTGATTTTCATCTTTTACTCGAATTTGATTCACAGTTCCTGATTCAAATTATGAAATGCACCAAAAAGGATCCATATAAATTTATAAAATCATAAATTTATTACAAAGCCACATCTCAATCTCAAGAAATCCGCTTAAAAATGCTTGATCCCTAGACACTTTTGATGTGTGTAGATACAGATACAGAAGTTTATTTGTAAAAACATAGGTATTTACATAGAGATCTTAAATAAAAAAAGACATGGTTCGCTATGTTTTGCCATAAAGACATACAAATATGTAGGTGCGTAGGAGCAGCATGCAAATAAATTTATAATTATTACATAATTCAAAATGAAGTTAAACAATGTCAAATAAGAATTCAATTATTAATGTCAATGTTAAAGTTAAGTACATAAGTCAAATAATGAAATACAAATTAGATAATCTTATTAATGAGTAGTGAAATATATTTATATTCAAATTGGTCATTAAGAAACTCGTCTACTGTGTAATAGGATTTATTAATTAATAATAAATAGAGAGCATTCTTGAACTGCTGTTAGTGCAATTGTTGTATGTTGTCTGGTATTTTATTATATATTATTGGAGCAGTGCCAAAGAAGCTTTTTTTCATCATTGCAGTTTTACATTTAATATGACATAACCTATTTACATATTGTGCACGCATTGGAGTCTTTTTTACATCACAGACTTTTTTAAATAAATGTAGATTTGTTTTTACAAATAATGCACATTCAAAAATGTACAATCCTGGCAATGTTAGTATTTTTAAAGATTTGAAATAAGGCATGCAACTGTCTGTCATTTTTAAACCAAGCATTGACCTGATACAACGCTTTTGCATCTTAAATACACGTTCCCTATCAGTCTAATGCCCCCATAAAATAACACCGTATCGCAGAACTGATTCGACTAATCCGTGATACGCTATCAATAATGTCTGAGTGTTTACTTTCTTTGATAATTGAAAGAGTGCATAGGCAGACTTACTTAATCGCTGGCATATTTCTTGTATATGAGGCTTCCAGGTGAGTTTATTGTCAATGGTAATACCTAAGAACTTAGCGTCACATTGGTACATTCTATAATAGCTGTACTGTCATCCGCGAAGAGAACCATATTATGTTGAAAATTTTTTGGTAGATCGTTTATATATATTAGAAAAAGTAATGGCCCTAACACACCACCTTGTGGCACTCCATACCGTACATATCTTAGGTCAGATGTGTATATTGTTTCAGTTTTTGTTTTAAGAACTGAAACAATATACACATCTGAAATCATCTGATTATAAATAAAGAAATTGGAAAAATGGGGTTTCTGAATGAAATTATTTATTGATTGTTTAAAATTTATTGTTCGTTTATTGTATATAATAAATATTTTATCATTTTTAATGTTTAATTTTTTTTTAATATTTAATTATTTATTTTATAACCAATAATTTATTTTTAGGGGGAATCTCTAGAAATTATGGTGGTTTTAGGGGTTTTTGATTGGAGCTTAGGGGGATAAATGTTTGAGAGTTGGTAACACTGAGTCCTTCGTCCATTTTGTGACTTTTTGGCGGGCTTTCAAAGAATAAAGGCGCGAAGTTACGAAAAATTTTATTTTAAATTCTTATAAATAGACATTTTGTACAAAATAATCTTAGTTCTACTGTAAATATTAAATATATAGTGTACATAGTGTAGTCAAAATGGCTGATCCCCCCGGGGATAATTCCTCGGGGTACCAGCGGAGACCACCTCCCAAGAGACCACGGGGGGCGGAGGACGAAGGCGATGGTGAGGAACATCTAAAAAAGAGTGAGGACTTTTATAAACAATATAATAAACCCGGGTACATACGTGTTTTCCCTGAAAATAGTCAGCAAGGAGAGTTTTGTGTCTTCGTCGAAGGAGACAAATTAGGAAACAAAAATCCTCTAGCCACAGCAGGACTTTTCAAAAATGAAATTAAAGGTGTTAAAAACATTAAAAGGCTGAATGCAAATATAATATCTGTTACTTTCACGCAAGCGAATAACGCGAATAACTTTTTAACCAATGAGGACTTTCTGACGAAAAATACATACAAAGCCTATATTCCTGCAAGAGCGGTGGAAAAAATTGGTGTATTACGTTTTGTTCCAACTAGCATTAGTAATGAGGAATTATTTAAAAAATTGACTTCTGCTTATGAAATTATATCTGTACGTAGGTTTACTAGAAAAGTAAACAATGAAATTAAACCATTTGGCACAGTCAGTGTTACTTTCTTAGCGAATACACTTCCCGAGGCTGTATATTTAGATATATTTAGATATACCGTATATGAGTACATACCTCCACTTTTACAATGCTATAAATGCTTCAAATTCAATCACGGAGCTAAGATATGTAAATCTCAACAAATGTGCTCTATTTGTGCAGGTGAGCATCATTATACCGATTGTAATAAAGATAATGCAGTTAAATGTATAAACTGCGGTGGGCCTCATCTGGCGATCGCAAGGGATTGTCCTATAAAATTACAAAAGTTATTTGAAAAGAAAAATAAAACTAATTATGCTAAGGCAGTATCTGGAAAAACAAACATACATAATTACACTGAATATCCAGCTCTTCCCACACCCAAAACTAAACCTATAACCCCTACCATAATCCCTACCATCCCTAACAAAGATATTCAAACGAAACCTAACATTACAAATGATCAGTTAATTGAAGAAATATTGAAAAACGACAACATTGTTATGAGTTTAGTATCGGCTCTGGTTGCTTTAGGAAATGAGGATAGAAAAGTTACTGTATCTGTTATTAAAGACGTACTTTTTAAAAAGCTAAAAAATGGATAAACAATTTTTAAGAATAAGTCAATTTAATGTACAAAGTGTTAACAATAAAAAACCTTTGCTTATAAACTATCTCAATGAACAGGATGTGGACATATGTTTACTTAATGAGACATGGTTAAAGGACAATAGTAGATTTTATATACCTGGATATCAATTTATCAGTCAGAACGGCTTAAATGGTCATGGAGGAGTAGGTATTTTAATAAAACCTGATTTTAAATTTAAAGTACTTCCTACCCCATTTTATAGTTATTTACAATCGGTGGCGATCACTGTAAGTACTGATGCGGGTAATTTAACTATATTATGTGTCTATTCTCCACCAAATAGTAGCCCTAGCGGGCGATTAAAATGCAGGAAACTTAAAAATATATTAAACAGTCTACCAAATCCTATATTGCTCTCAGGTGATCTAAATGCTCATCATGTTGCATTTGGATGCCTCACTACAAATTCTCGTGGTGCTGAAATATATAATATGATAGATGAACGAGATCTGTGCATTTTAAATACTGGAAGTTCAACTACTGTTGGTACTGCTAATCATAATCCATCAGCTATAGACATATCATGTGTAAGTCCTATAATCGCTCCGTTATGTGAATGGAATGTCCACAATGATCCTATGGGCAGTTATCATTATCCCACTATTATAGACATTCATACATGTATATCAAAATATGAAGTAGGTGAACCAACTGAAAAATATCTATATTCTAAAGTTGACTGGACTCGGTATACTTTGGAAACTAAAGTTGCATTTGAAAATTATCACATGAATCCTACAGACCCTATTGCTAGTTATAATCAATTTTATGAAATATTATGTAAAGTGAAGGATAAATGCATTCCTAAATTAATAAAAACCGCACAACACATTAAAAGGAAACCAGTTCCATGGTGGGATAATGAATGTTTAGAAGCTGTTACTAACAGCAAAAATGCCTTAAATTTTTATAGATCCAATCCAACAATTGATAACTATATTCAATATAAAAAAATGGATGCAAAGAAAAAGAAATTAATAAGTGAAAAAAAGAGAAATAGTTGGAGAACATTGTGTGAGTCATTTAATAGATACACACCTGTTAGCAATATATGGAATTACATAAGAAAATTTAAGAATATTTCCATTCAAAAAAGTTCCAAAAATGATGAATGGATACCAGGTTTTCTTAACAAATATGCTCCTCCATCACCCCCTGAAAAACAAATAAATAATGATGCCTTATCTATAATCTTTAATCAGAATGGTAGCCCTAAAGGTCACTTTCTCTCACAATCATTTACATGGAAGGAATTCATTTTAGCTATTAAGTCACGAAAAAACACTACTCCTGGTTTAGATGATGTACCTTATATATTAATACACAATATGCATACTGATACCCAAAAAATATTACTCAACTTATACAATCATCTTTGGGAAACACAGAACATTCCTGATGCATGGAAAACACAATGTGTCATTCCTATATTGAAACCTGATAAACCATCTGATGATTTTAATTCCTATAGACCTATTTCTTTATCATCTTGTATTGGTAAGATTTTTGAATGCATGATTAAAGCTAGACTAGACTGGTATGTTGAAAGTAATAGAATTTTACCTGAACAACAGTTTGGCTTTCGTAAGGGTAAAAGTGCAGTAGAAAGTTTCACAGCATTTATAGCCGATATTAAGAATTCCTTCCATAGTCACTCTTCCACTGTTGCTGCATTCTTAGATGTAGAGGGTGCTTTTGATAATGTCAAACCAGCTGTGCTTGTCGGCATCTTATCAAACATTGGTATTCCAGGACACGTCTGTAAATGGATATTTCACTTTCTATATGACCGGATTATGTATGTTAAATATAATAATATATTGCATGGGCCTAGACATATCTACAAAGGCACGATGCAAGGTGCAACAATCTCACCTTTGTTGTACAACCTTTACACACACGAAATTAGTAAATATTTATCAGATCAAAATGTTAACTTTTTACAGTTTGCTGATGATCTTGTTGTATATAGTGTAAATAAAAATGTAGATATTGCTGCACATCGTTTAAATAGTGCTTTAAATAAAATAACTTATATAATCATAAGTTGCAGTTGAATGTTAGCCCTAGTAAAAGTGGAGTCATAATATTTTCTAGAAAACAAATGTCTTGTACTGTGTCAGTTGAATACAATGGTGCGGCTCTTCCAAGGCTACATGAGAAAAAATTTTTGGGAGTTTGCTTAGACGAGAAGTTAACATTCACAAATCACATAAATTATATCATCAAAAATGCCAGTAGAGGAATAAATGTACTGAGATCATTGGCAGGTGTTCATTGGGGGTCTGATCCAAAAACTTTATCCATGCTGTATAAAGGTATTGTACGCAGTCACTTTGATTACAGTTCGACAGCATATATGAATGCAAATGTGTCGCTACTGCGTAAACTTGACATAATTCAGAACAAAGCTTTAAGAATAATAACCGGTGCTATGTGTTCTACTCCCATTAACAGCATGGAATGTGAATCTTGTATATTGCCGTTGTCCTTTAGAAGATTACAATTAGCAGAAAAATTTTGTTTGAAACTGTTGACTTCAAATAACTTGACAGTTTTAAACAGAATTCTTCCAAGACACCCAATGACGTCTGTCAATTTTGGACCATACGTCACTGGTGAAGGACTTCAGTCTGGGCAAATACCTGAAATGTTGCGTATTGTTATTCATTTACAAGACATTACTGTAAATATGTACAAAAGTAGTATTTGGCCTGTATATAATGTAAAATTTGATGATTTTGTAAATAGCTCTACTTGTATTGAAGAGTTTACGCATGATACGGAACGGTACACTCTATTCACGGATGGTTCCAAAACTGGAGATAGAGTAACTTCTGCATTTTATGATCCGCATTATAATGTCTCGAAATGCTACAAATTGGATAGTCGGTGTAGTATATTTACTGCGGAATGTTACGCTATCTACCAAGCACTAATACATGTAAAATTTGTAAATAGGGAAAAATTTGTAATTAAAAGTGATTGTCAAAGTGCTGTTAACCTTGTAAATAGTCATACTCTTAAACAGTGTTGCCAGATCGGCCCCTGGGGGGCCGATTCTCGGCCTTTTCGAAACTATGTCGGCCTTTGGCTGCCGTCGGCCCTTCATCGGCCCTTAAGCCTCCGACAGCCAATCCATCGAAATCATTGGTTCGGTTGACCAATTCCTATTCTAAAAGCATAGCACTTTACATAAAAAGAAATAGACATAAGTCATACGTTCTAAACACACAAAAATGAAGTTGAAGGACAGGAGCCCCTGTAAAACAGAAAAACTAAAATTTTCGATTTTTTTTTTTTATTGACATCTCTTTTTTCCCGTTTTCTAGTACTGTTTCTGATGGAGAGGGCTCCCCCCTTTCCTCCCAAAAACAAGGGGGGAACCCTTGATTTTAACACACAACTAATTTGTAATTCATAAAATGAGGAAAATTTCCTCAGAATTAAAAAATAAAAAACTCGAAAATGGGGGGTGCAACTTTTCCTTACAAAAAAAGAGGGGTATAATGTACCCTGTGGGGGGGGGGAGGTAGTACACCTCCCCCGCCTCCCCCAACCCCTTCCCTAACCTCGATTTGACGAACGCCAGTGGAAAGTCGTACTTCGGCCTTTACTGCCTAAAAACGGCCCCTGCCAGCACTGCTTTCGGCCCATTCTTAATTTGTCTGCTGGCAACACTGCTCTTAAATATAATTTAAATTATATCATTTATGATATCATTAAATTAGTTAGTGAACTAAATAGACTAGGAAAAAAAAGTTGTATTTAAATGGGTGCCCTCACACGGTGGAATATATGGCAATGAATTAGCAGATCAAGCAGCTCGTAATCAATATGATGAAGATCATTCAGCCCTTATAAAGATACCATACACTGACTTTTACAGTATACTAGCCGAAAATTTAAAACAGTTGTGGCATGACTATTGGTCGGAAGTCAGTAAAGAAAAAGGAAAGTGGTATGCAGAGATACAAAGAGCCCCGCCCGCCCAACCGTGGTACCACAAGATGGAACATGTCGAAGAAAGAAATTTTATCACCACTATAAATAGAATGAGGTTTGGTCATTGTCGGATTCCTACCCACCTATATAGACTAAAACTACGCGAAAATCCTAATTGTGACAAATGTAGTGAAGATATGTGTAACTTAGAACATATTGTGCTCAAATGTCCAACTTATAATATGAACAGACTAATTTTAGTGACAGAACTAGACAAAGTGTCCAAAAACTCACAAGAAGTGCCAAATTGTTTGACTGAGTTATTACGAGATGCAAAATTTTACAAATCTATTTACAAATACGTAAAAAATACAGTAGAACATTTATAAAAATATGAAATACAAATTGAACTGTAATTAAAATAACTGAAAGGCTTAAAAGGGCTTGTACCCAGAGCCGTAAAAATAAATATTAAAAAAAAAAAAAACGTCCATTTTGTTCTTTACGAAGTGCGCATCTACACACGTATTGTCTATTTGAAAAGCAGCCAGATTGAGTATAAACTTTTCTAAGCTTCTTAGCTGACCGAGTTGATATCAAGAAAGAAGAATACCTATAAAAATGGTTGATCAAATTGAAATGGCTTTGGACGACATCATAAAAGCAAACAAGACGACTAGGGGAGGCGGAGCGGGACGAAAATTTAGTGATAACAAGCGACCTGGTGCTGCACGTGGAGGCGGTGGTGGATTTAGAAATGGTCGTTCAGGTGTCTTACGAGGCAGAAATCGCGGCGGTGTATCTAAATCAGCCAGTTATACAAGGGTAAATCTATTACTTACGGTGATTATAACAATTGCAAATGGCGGCTAAAGTCGTCAAATCTGTAAAAGAATGACGCATCGTATTGCATTACGAATTCATAAGCTCAACTCTACAGAAGCTCATAACTCCTAATAAATTCACAAAAAGAATTTTGTCTAATTTGTTTGGACATCTAATCTTAACCTGTTTAAAATAGTATATTTGAATGTATAATATGGTCCATAAATGACGTCGTTCATCAGTTAATTAAAATACAATATTCGTTTAGCACATATTCTCTGGCAGTACCACCTTCTGTAGAATGGAATTTACTTCTGGAAAAGTAATATTTGCATCTAATATGGCAATGTAGTTTGCTGTTGGGAGTGTCAACAAATTGTCATCTGGGACGCCAAACGGCTCGCCAGCTGGCGGGCAGCTACATATGGAGGGTGCGGAAAAATTGGGAATGTCATCGCGTTGTCTTCACCATTGAGTCTTTGTGGCTCTGAGCTGCAGGCAACGGAGACAAGAAAATATATTGCATGATGGTGTTTTTCATCTGTGACTTCATAGTTCCAGTTGTAAAAAGTTGCTTGTGTGTGTGTGCGCCAGTGCAGAAAAGACAACCTTATTTTCAATATAATGTGGGACATGATTTCAAATGTGATTTTATTCAAAGAATTGTTAATTATATATTTGTACTTTATTTTTTTTATCAAATAATTTTAATGTACCTATTCAAAGAAATGTAGCAAGAAATTTATGTAATAGTGTTTTTAAAATTCACTTGTATATTACAATGTCACACTCTGGTGTAATCATAATCAAAGAGGCATAGAGTGGACACTCTGCAAGCTCTTTGAAGGACGACCTATTTCAGGGTGATGTTAACAGCACATGGAAACATGATATGTACAATGACTTTGCTGAAAGGAAGATACAAAGAAGTGGGGGAGCAATTACAACAGGGCCTACCAAGCTATTAGTGTCAAATCTGGATTTTGGTGTCTCAGACTCTGACATACAGGAGCTATTTTCAGAATTTGGTATTCTGAAAAGTGCTGCTGTGCATTACGACCGATCTGGAAGATCACTAGGTAAGAATATAAAACAATTGAATGTTTTACACTACCTTTTAATATGTTTTAAAACATGTTTTATAATATGTGAAATGTATCAGCCTGCTTTACTACTTTTTATGGTATCAGTGGCTCAGTTTTACTACTGTACTCACAAACATAATTTTGTTTTAATATAAAGTCTTGTTCCTGTTCTTGAAATTAGATTACTGTGACACTCTAAGCTGAATTAATATTTTAGGCTCTATTATATGTATAAAAGAGATAGTAATTATCTCAGACTTAATAAGATAACAAGCATAAACAGCTCTGAGATTCTAATTGACAATGGGCAGTTAGTTCTTTTTACAAAAAATATATTTAGAAGAAACACGCATTATAAAAGACTGCAGCTAAATAGTACATTTTAGTGGCTGTGCATTCCTGTACTTGTAAATGTGTTAGTACTCTTTAGGCAGTTGTGGTGCTGATGGGTGAGGGACATCTTTAGGCTCAATTCACACCAAGATGGCAGCGGCACAACGGCGCTCACGGCCGCCCGCGCGCTGTTTTTCAAGCGATACTGGTCTTTTACACATTGTAGATAAAGATTAAAACTCTTTCACACTGAAAGTGCGCTGCCAGCCGCTGCCATATCAGTGTGTATTGAGCCTTATACCTCTCTCTGGTAGCACAGTGGTAACCGTTTTGAGCTATCATGGATCACTGCTTACCATTTTGACTTCTGACAATGACAGCTTGGTACAAAAAATGTTTGTGGGTTTTAGGTACAGCAGATGTGGTGTTTGAGAGAAGAGCAGATGCATTAAAAGCAATGAAACAGTACAATGGTGTACCTCTAGATGGAAGAGCAATGAATATCCAACTTGCAACATCAGAAATTAGCACCTTCAGAAATGAATCTGTAGGCCGCATGGGTGGTGGCGGTGGCAGCAGTGGAGGCCCAAGGAGGAATTTAAATAGAGGTTAATTCTTTAATTCCAAATTAAATTTTTCTCCACTTTCTAGTTTTTCATAAATGTGACCAAATTGTGCTCATGTGGTACTTAGTTGACTAAGATCATCAGCTAGAGAGGTTGATCAGGATTGATAATCATTTAACAGTAAATAAGTTTTATACTGTATAGTATAAAACAAAGTTGCTATTTGTGTCTGTTTACCTACTAAAGTACCTACACAATAAATTTTTGATGTAGTTTGCTTCCAAAAAGTCATTGTGTGTATTATACTTATCATATCAATCAGTTAAAAACCTTGATATTGCCAGGTGAATCAGTGGAGAAGTTGGCATAAGAGGTATCCCAGTTTGAGGAGCTAGGATTACCTAGCCCCTCAAACTCAAACTGGGATTCCCTGTGCTATGAGGGACTACTAATACTATACTAATACACAATAACAATTTAATTATACACATTGTAAACTCAATTATGTGTGTTGATGCTATTGTATGTATGTAATGACCATCAGTTGCCATGTTTTACATAGTAATATCTTGATTTGATCAGTCAGGATTTTTGTTTTAATAATTTATACCTCTATTACTCTAATAAATATTTTTCTGTTTAATCCATAACTTTGTTATGTTCGATAAACATGTTTGTTTGTACAATGAGTAATAAATAGTGTTAATGTTTTTATAGGTGGTTCAAATAGAAATAAAACTGTTTGTATGTACAATGAGTAATAAATGGTGTTAATGTTTTTACAGGTGGTTCAAATAGAAATCAAGCTGGAGGCATGCGTGGTGGGGCCAACCGTCGCGGCCGTGGTGGGGCTGGGGGGGCTGGACGTGGGGGCAGACGGCCTGTCCCCACTGCGGAACAATTGGATGCAGAATTGGATGCCTATGTGAAAGAAATAAAGTGAATATTTTAAGTGGTGCAAGAGACACTATTTTTTTATGATATAAGGTGTAGAATAAATGGACATGTGGCAGACACTATGATTTAAAGATTGATAAAATAAATAATTATTCAGGAAAGTGGATTTGTGGTTTTGACTTGTTACATGTTAAATGTATGATAAAATAAAGATACTAATTTGGTACTGATAAATTTTTTAGTGTTTCATACCCAAATCGCATCGGAACCAATGGGAATGAATCCACTTGAATTATAATCCCCGGCACGTAAGTTGGCAAGGTTTTGGCGTAGTTCGCGCAAGTGCACTTAGTTGCAACCAAACATGGTCAATATTTATATTGCAATTTTATTGCCATATTTTTAGTCATGTCATAAAAAGAAGGAAAACATAATGAGTTGTAATAAATTATTTTTTTATAGTTAAACATACTTAAGAAATGTATTTTAAAATAAAATATTGTGATAAAGTAATTACTGATTTACTTGTGTGCATTACCCCAGCAAGAAAGATGGTCGTAGAGAAGATTGAGTTAAACGAATAATTAGAGCATAATCTGCTGTAAATGTGCGCGGAATAAAAAATTAGTGCATCATTTCGTTTTCGAGAAAAATCCGAAAAACGATTCTTGCTGGGGTAACGTTGTTCCAGCAAGAAAATTCTAAACCAATGATCGGAGAGAAACATAAACTTCAGGAAAGATAGCTTATATTTGTGCGTAATTGTGCGCTGAAAATGAAATTTGTGCGTCTTAAGATTTCAGAGTTATTACAATTCCTGCTGGGGTAACGTTTTGCAGAATCGTGTTTCTCGGAAACCAGTAATTGTGCACCTGTAGAATAAACGATTGTCAGTAGCTCTTAATTTGTGCGTATTTGTGCATTAATTAGATTTTCAAAAATATTTACCGTTTTAGCGTAATAATGGATTTATGAAAACCAAAAAAAAGGTCCTAGCGCTTAAACGAACAAAAATTCATACACACTGAAAACGGTATTCGGTCCTTTTTAACCCTTTAAGGGGCAGAAGCTCCTGGCTGGGGGAATAAAAAAATAACACTTGTATGTGAAAAATATTTTTTTTTTATTAATTTTAAGAATTTTTTTTTTATTTTTTTTTTAAAAAAACGTGGTGTCGACATATTCGACACTGCCCTTCAGGGTGTATGGAACTGAGCGAAGCATGGTACAATGCACAATGGAACTTGGCATTTTGTGCACTGTATTTTGGATGTTTTGTTAAGGTTTTTGCTGCTGCATGCTCTGCACCTTCTGTATTTGGGTAGCTCCATTGGCATGTGAGACCCCACATCATTCAACCTCAGTTCATCAGGTATTCCGTGAATGGCCTTCTGTCTACTTGTTGGCCCTTTTGGTTTTTTAGTTACAAAGTTGGGCGATTGTGCCACAGTCCTTTTCCTGGAGCTGAAGTTGTCTATCAGGTTACGTGCGAGCACGGTGCGGAAATGCAAGGAGGTCATAGGGTTGTGCACTCTGTCATTTTGGGTGTATATTATATAGGCATTTGTAATGGCAGAATCAACCAAAAAGTAAAATATTCGCATCCACCATCTTTTACTACGTCTTGAGATGGAGTATGTACCTCTCTTCTGGTCAAATCTATCAACTCCTCCCATTCTTTTGGTATACTCCAGGATTCCTATGGGACAAGAAATGTCAGACTTCGAACCATCCTTCTGCGTTCTTCTACATGTTGTTTTCTGACGGGGATGATAAGCAGTACTCAATACATACACCAATTTAGTATCTTTCCATACAAAAAATGCGACGTTCTGGTTGACTCGCCATTTGTACTCTCCTTTAGCCAGTACCAGAGGGGGCGGTTTAGGTTCATCTTTCTTTTTTTTTTGGTTTTTTATAAGTTTGGGCAAGTTTGTACGATCTGCGCGTACAGTTGCAGTTGCATAAATATTATTATCAAATAGGTACTGCAATAGCTCAAAGGACGCAAAAAAATTATCAAAGGCGATGTGAGTATTCTCAACCTTTTCATCAATCAGAGTTTTAGATAGTTCTCTTACCACACTGGCTCCTAATCCAACCTCTGTAGTGGCGTCATCTTTTTTTCCAGTATAAATCTCGAACTGATACAAATATCCAGTCAGACTGTCACAGCGCGACCACACTTTGAAGCCCCGTTTTATTGGTTTTTTTGGCATATACTGCTTCAGAGTGCTACGCCCTTTGAATTTAATCATGCACTCATCTATGCTTTGCGATGAAGAGCACACTCCACCACTTTGGAAAGCACTAAGTATTCAAAATTTTGATCATAGGTCTTATTTTGTAAAGTTTATCATACCCTTCTTCACCTCTCTTGGGCATTTGACTGTTGTCGTTTAGGTGTAAATTTGCCAAAATCTTTTTAAATCTCTTTACTGTCATAACATTAGCAATCTCTGCAACACGGAACATAGGATCGGAAGACCAGTAGAGAGATATATTTGGAAGTACGTGAATGCCCATAAGTATCAAAATACCAAAAAAAGCTTTTAGTTCCTGCAATGTTACAATATCCCAATCTTTCTGTCGGTTTTGGGCTGCGTATAAATTTGTCTGATCAACTATGTTCAATAGGACTTTATCATTGAAAAAAACATTGAAATATGCCCCAGGAGAACTTCGATTAGGAAAAAACTGTGATGGTCGCAGTAAAATGTCATCAAATTTCTCAGTAGGCGGAATGTGTGGAAACTGCACTTTTTTCCACTCTTCATCGCCATCATCTTCCGAGTTATCTTCTGAACTGTCTTCCGAGTTTTCCGTGTCATCAGCTTGTGTAACCACAGGTGCAACAGGTCTTGTGATTGAAGACATTCTAGAATTAGAGGGAGTAGGTTGAGTACTCCCTGTAATACTATCATGTGTGGCAGATATATTCATATTAGAAGATGACGGAAGAATCGAAACTGTTGATGTTGTTGGCTGTGATTCATTCAGACCAGATCCACCTAAAATATCCTCAAGTTCTGTACTGGTAAAAGATGAGAAAACTGCTTCATTCTCGTCCTCATCACTCTCATTGCCGTCTTCGGAGTTTTCGCCGTCTGACAGAGCAAATAAGTCTGCGAGAACATCTTCCAACTTCTCTAATGGGATCACCTATAATAAGGAAATATTAAATTATACTACCTAATATTTAATTGTAAGAATTCTATACAATTACAATATAAATCGTAGCCCAGCCCTGGGCGGGCAGTGTCGAATATATCGACGTCATAATTTTTCGTTGAATATGTATGTAAAAACTTAATAATTTCTGAAATACTGAGTTAGCTGCAATATTTATAATATTTAGAACAAATCATAAAAGAAAACTTACCTTTTTACTCATTTTTCGCGAAGATGTTCTTGGATGAAATTTGCACTTCAGAAAATAGCCAAATAATGACATAAGATGTCATCAGCTGTCAATATCAGCCATACTTTTTTTTTTCTTTTTGCGTTTTGTTTTTGCTATGACCTGTCCGAATCGAATACAGACTATCGCAGTACCAAACTCCTAGCAGTTTAAAAATAAATCAATAAAAAGTATGGTGTCGAATATATCGACAGAGCCCCATAAAGGGTTAATACTCTTAACATCCACGTAAAGTTTCAAAACATATTATGTACGCATTATTGAATAATATCACTTTGAATCAAAACTGATAATGTCTAGCTTTGACGTCAAAATACAAAAAACAAGAGCAACCCTAGAGTTTTTGGTATAAACCAAGAATTAGAGCACTTAATGAAATACATATCCTGAAAATTTCAGCTTCAAATATTTCATAATAAAGAAGATACAAGCAAAAACTAGAACCCCTGTTAGATTACTGGTTATCCGACCAAATTGGAATGAACCCAAAAAAGCGAGGATTTCATACATACTCGTGACCTTCTTTAAATGACAGTATTATGTGAAGCTGTTGTCTGTACAGTTACGTTCATAATGTTTATCAACAATCGCGGTTATCTTAATAGTCCGTCAGGTGGTTATAGTTTGTCATTATTTTTACAATATATTGTTACAGTTCTGTTAATTACTATTTAATTACGATAACCACAGAATGCATTGCAAGTTTATATGTGTAAATAGCAATGATTCGCATTGCAATAAAAAATCTATATTTCCAATACTTATAATAAAAACCGCTCTCCGAGAAAGTTCACTGACCTTTGTGTACGAACTATCGTGGACACGAACGGTGTACCAGTTTTCAAATAGAATCGTTTGAACGAACGTACGTGCTCCTACCCCGCCCGCATGTATTTCGGGGCGGCTCGTGCAAGTGATTATCGACCGACACCGTTCGTACCGCGAGACTACATTGAGTCAAAATCAAAATTACATTGCAAGATTCCATTACCATCATACATATAGCTCAAGCAAGTAAAAGCGTGTTAAAAATACATACAATTCAATTAAATTGAGAACTTCCTACTTTTTAACCGACTTCAAAAAAGGAGGAGGTTCTCAATTCGAATTCGAATTGTACGGATAGGCCCCTCCATTAATTGGGTCCCATAAAAAAATATTACGTACGAATAAGTAAGTAGTTCCTGAAAAAATGAGAATGGCGACTCTGAAAAAACTGTAGGAATGCTGGATGCTGCTGGTTGATGTTTTTATGGCTTTTTAAGGACAAAACGGGTCATAACACTGACAAATATTGACCAATTTCAATGAATCTTTTTTTATTCGAAAGAAGGAACCTGTATATAATGAATCTGTATAAATTTGATCACCACCGATTAATAACTTCCTGGAGAACCATGATTTATTTGGAGGAATTTATCTGGTAAAGACCATAAAATTGGGGTAAGTAATATTTGATTTAATTACAAAATCTCTAATATTTACAACATATTATTATAACAAATCTATAATTTTATTTGATATAATGATCAGTTGATATAATGTTATGTATGTCGGGATTTTTTAAAATTTATACTTGTTAGTGATGAAACTGGGAAAGACATAAGCCTTGTCTTTCCCAGTTTCATCACAAAAAAATATGTCATGCTCGCTATCGAATCGCTCTGCTTGTGGCGGCTTCGTGTGGCGGGTCACCCCCTTCCCTCCAATATGGTTGACGGGAGTGATGGCTGCTTCTCGAGTCAACCCGTGAGCGCGTGCTGCTTAGGGGGACTGCTCCGACTACTATCCCTTTGGCCTTTCAGTTTGATTGTATTTTCTCGTATTTTTTTTCTTAGCGTAGCACTCGAGCTAAGCGAGCGCAACCTACTTACTTTTTAAACAGGGATCAGTGTTGCCAACTTTAAAATGGGATAAACTAGTTTTATGAACAAAATTGGTGGGTGAAAAAAAAATATATCTTATTTTATAGGCTAAACTAAGGAACTTAGAACACTATTTAACTCCCGCCCACTGAAGAATCTAATGACAAGGAAAAAGGTAACTAGATCGTCCATCCAGGTAGAAGGTCAAAGAATTTTGTAGCAAATCTTCGTTTTCCATTGCTCATATTGAATTTGCAATGCAGTTTTAATTTAATTTCTGGGTTTCCACTTCACAATTGACGGGCCCGTTGGTGTAGTGGTTAGAGACCCTGGCAACCAACCGAGGGGCGCGGGTTCGATTCTCACCAAGTGTCTGGGCGTCATAAGTATATCAGTATGTATTTACAAAAAAAGTATCATCATCATCACCAGCCGGAAGACGTCCACTGCTGAACATAGGCCTCCCCCTTCGAACGCTACAATGAACGACAATTGGCTATTTGCATCCACCGGTTACCTGCGACGCGCACAATGACAAAAAAATATACTTATAAGTATTAGTATCATCTGCCTATTTACCATAGTAAAGGCTCTGCCTAGTTTGAGATCAGAAGATCGCTCGTCGATTGTCCCAAAATATTATTACTATTTTCATGTTTTTTGTTTCACGGGATTTACCCGGTCTTTTAATAGGCTTGCGTGGGGACGAATCCAACACATAGAGGCCCTTTTTACAATTAAATGGTGTGTGGTTGGTTGGCATCTACCGAGGTCAACTACTTAATTGAAGAAAAAATAACAGTTTACCTCGGCAGCCAAGGGAACTATTGTAAATGGATGGAAAGATAGTCTACTTACTAGTCTTGGTGAGTAACGACACCAAGGACCCGAGTACTCCAGCGAGTTGGTCAGGGCCCCCACCTTGGCGTGTCTTCGTCGGCCGAGTGAAATCCGAAGGGGACCCGCGGGACTCAGCTCTGGCTTACCTTAATTGGCCGTCCAGAGAGGAGTTGTTAGAGCTATATGCTCCAGGGGTGGAAGTGCTAAAAGTCATAACGCCGCGAGTAACTCCGGAGAAAGCGCAGCATACCTCTCAACACAGGGGTGTTAACCCACCCACACCGTTGTTGCCTTCCGCCGTCTTATGACGGCCGTATGGAGAGTCCATCTAGTGGATGGCAAATCACCACTTGTCAAAAAATAATGAGTAGGTTTTACAACAGCCCAGTGTTCAGTCAACCAAATATCCACTCAAAAACATATAGTAATCTTTCCACATACTAGGTTAGGCACTATACTTATAATAGGCCAGAGTAGTCTGCCAGAGTCAACTGCTGTTTATATCTTATTTCCAGCAGTTTATTCTGACAGGTGTCTTTCTTATCATTAATTTCACCCAACAGACCTCTACGTCTTGGATTCGTCCCCACGCAAGCCTTTAAAAAGTCCGGGTGTGTAGAGAAAATAAAACTAAAATAATAATAATAAATACACTTTATTCTACACCAAAAGTTACATGTAAAGTGAACAATACGTTGAAGAAATTAATGTACAAAGGTGGCCTTATCGTTAAAAACCAATCTCTTCCAGGCAACCTACATTTAGTTTTAAAATAAAGTTTAATTGCGTAATAATATAACTGACATTGTATTGAACTCTTCACCTACATGAACTATATGTAACTAGATACTATGCGTTTCAACTAAGAATGTGGCCGCCATCTTGCCATTTCAAATATACAATTACTAAAAATGATGTTTTAACAAAAATAGATAGCAAAATAAGACATTAGAATAGAATAGAATATTTATTTACTCAAGTATCAGAGACTCATTATAAATAGGTAGGTAAATAAATAATAAAAAAAAAATATAAACTAAGATTATGACTAATATTAACAATAATATACACACATATTTGCATACGTGAATCACCGCTGCAATATTCCATGAGAAATTTTGCAGCAGTGATTCACATAAGAACAGTCTAGTCTGCTTGCAATTAGCGATAGGATACTGTTGGGGCTGGCCCACACTCTGCGCACCAGGGACGCACATCTTTTTCGCATTGTGGTGTAAAAACAATCTACTACTGCTTCTGCGAACATCCCTGATGCGCTACAGAATCGAGGCAGCCGCAACAGTATCCTAAATAACATCAAATAATCAAAACCGAGGCGAATTTTTCATTTTGTATTTACTCTGCTGCCGATACAAAAATCGTAAAAAACGAGTGAAGTTCCGCAGTAAGTATGGCGGACACATTCTTAGTTGAAACGCACAGTACATACTTTATAAAAAGAAAGGCACCAACTTTGGTTCTTGATTATATTTAAATTTATAATAAAAATAACTTCCGTTAACAGTTTTATACTTCAGTGTACCCAGGCAAAGCTGTTTGTGTGCAAAGTTAAGAAGGTCACGAGTATGTATGAAATCCTCGCTTCTTTGGGTTCATTCCAATTTGGTCGGATAACCAGTAATCTAACAGGGGTTCTAGTTTTTGCTTGTATCTTCTTTATTATGAAATATTTGAAGCTGAAATTTTCAGGATATGTATTTCATTAAGTGCTCTAATTCTTGGTTTATACCAAAAACTCTAGGGTTGCTCTTGTTTTTTGTATTTTGACGTCAAAGCTAGACATTATCAGTTTTGATTCAAAGTGATATTATTCAATAATGCGTACATAATATGTTTTGAAACTTTACGTGGATGTTAAGAGTATTAAAAAGGACCGAATACCGTTTTCAGTGTGTATGAATTTTTGTTCGTTTAAGCGCTAGGACCTTTTTTTTGGTTTTCATAAATCCATTAATACGCTAAAACGGTAAATATTTTTGAAAATCTAATTAATGCACAAATACGCACAAATTAAGAGCTACTGATAATCGTTTATTCTACAGGTGCACAATTACTGGTTTCCGAGAAACACGATTCTGCAAAACGTTACCCCAGCAGGAATTGTAATAACTCTGAAATCTTAAGACGCACAAATTTCATTTTCAGCGCACAATTACGCACAAATATAAGCTATCTTTCCTGAAGTTTATGTTTCTCTCCGATCATTGGTTTAGAATTTTCTTGCTAGAAAGAAGATACAAGCAAAAACTAGAACCCCTGTTAGATTACTGGTTATCCGACCAAATTGGAATGAACCCAAAAAAGCGAGGATTTCATACATACTCGTGACCTTCTTTAAATGACAGTATTATGTGAAGCTGTTGTCTGTACAGTTACGTTCATAATGTTTATCAACAATCGCGGTTATCTTAATAGTCCGTCAGGTGGTTATAGTTTGTCATTATTTTTACAATATATTGTTACAGTTCTGTTAATTACTATTTAATTACGATAACCACAGAATGCATTGCAAGTTTATATGTGTAAATAGCAATGATTCGCATTGCAATAAAAAATCTATATTTCCAATACTTATAATAAAAACCGCTCTCCGAGAAAGTTCACTGACCTTTGTGTACGAACTATCGTGGACACGAACGGTGTACCAGTTTTCAAATAGAATCGTTTGAACGAACGTACGTGCTCCTACCCCGCCCGCATGTATTTCGGGGCGGCTCGTGCAAGTGATTATCGACCGACACCGTTCGTACCGCGAGACTACATTGAGTCAAAATCAAAATTACATTGCAAGATTCCATTACCATCATACATATAGCTCAAGCAAGTAAAAGCGTGTTAAAAATACATACAATTCAATTAAATTGAGAACTTCCTACTTTTTAATCGACTTCAAAAAAGGAGGAAGTTCTCAATTCGAATTCGAATTGTACGGATAGGCCCCTCCATTAATTGGGTCCCATAAAAAAATATTACGTACGAATAAGTAAGTAGTTCCTGAAAAAATGAGAATGGCGACTCTGAAAAAACTGTAGGAATGCTGGATGCTGCTGGTTGATGTTTTTATGGCTTTTTAAGGACAAAACGGGTCATAACACTGACAAATATTGACCAATTTCAATGAATCTTTTTTTATTCGAAAGAAGGAACCTGTATATAATGAATCTGTATAAATTTGATCACCACCGATTAATAACTTCCTGGAGAACCATGATTTATTTGGAGGAATTTATCTGGTAAAGACCATAAAATTGGGGTAAGTAATATTTGATTTAATTACAAAATCTCTAATATTTACAACATATTATTATAACAAATCTATAATTTTATTTGATATAATGATCAGTTGATATAATGTTATGTATGTCGGGATTTTTTAAAATTTATACTTGTTAGTGATGAAACTGTCGCTCGTCGATTGTCCCAAAATATTATTACTATTTTCATGTTTTTTGTTTCACGGGATTTACCCGGTCTTTTAATAGGCTTGCGTGGGGACGAATCCAACACATAGAGGCCCTTTTTACAATTAAATGGTGTGTGGTTGGTTGGCATCTACCGAGGTCAACTACTTAATTGAAGAAAAAATAACAGTTTACCTCGGCAGCCAAGGGAACTATTGTAAATGGATGGAAAGATAGTCTACTTACTAGTCTTGGTGAGTAACGACACCAAGGACCCGAGTACTCCAGCGAGTTGGTCAGGGCCCCCACCTTGGCGTGTCTTCGTCGGCCGAGTGAAATCCGAAGGGGACCCGCGGGACTCAGCTCTGGCTTACCTTAATTGGCCGTCCAGAGAGGAGTTGTTAGAGCTATATGCTCCAGGGGTGGAAGTGCTAAAAGTCATAACGCCGCGAGTAACTCCGGAGAAAGCGCAGCATACCTCTCAACACAGGGGTGTTAACCCACCCACACCGTTGTTGCCTTCCGCCGTCTTATGACGGCCGTATGGAGAGTCCATCTAGTGGATGGCAAATCACCACTTGTCAAAAAATAATGAGTAGGTTTTACAACAGCCCAGTGTTCAGTCAACCAAATATCCACTCAAAAACATATAGTAATCTTTCCACATACTAGGTTAGGCACTATACTTATAATAGGCCAGAGTAGTCTGCCAGAGTCAACTGCTGTTTATATCTTATTTCCAGCAGTTTATTCTGACAGGTGTCTTTCTTATCATTAATTTCACCCAACAGACCTCTACGTCTTGGATTCGTCCCCACGCAAGCCTTTAAAAAGTCCGGGTGTGTAGAGAAAATAAAACTAAAATAATAATAATAAATACACTTTATTCTACACCAAAAGTTACATGTAAAGTGAACAATACGTTGAAGAAATTAATGTACAAAGGTGGCCTTATCGTTAAAAACCAATCTCTTCCAGGCAACCTACATTTAGTTTTAAAATAAAGTTTAATTGCGTAATAATATAACTGACATTGTATTGAACTCTTCACCTACATGAACTATATGTAACTAGATACTATGCGTTTCAACTAAGAATGTGGCCGCCATCTTGCCATTTCAAATATACAATTACTAAAAATGATGTTTTAACAAAAATAGATAGCAAAATAAGACATTAGAATAGAATAGAATATTTATTTACTCAAGTATCAGAGACTCATTATAAATAGGTAGGTAAATAAATAATAAAAAAAAAATATAAACTAAGATTATGACTAATATTAACAATAATATACACACATATTTGCATACGTGAATCACCGCTGCAATATTCCATGAGAAATTTTGCAGCAGTGATTCACATAAGAACAGTCTAGTCTGCTTGCAATTAGCGATAGGATACTGTTGGGGCTGGCCCACACTCTGCGCACCAGGGACGCACATCTTTTTCGCATTGTGGTGTAAAAACAATCTACTACTGCTTCTGCGAACATCCCTGATGCGCTACAGAATCGAGGCAGCCGCAACAGTATCCTAAATAACATCAAATAATCAAAACCGAGGCGAATTTTTCATTTTGTATTTACTCTGCTGCCGATACAAAAATCGTAAAAAACGAGTGAAGTTCCGCAGTAAGTATGGCGGACACATTCTTAGTTGAAACGCACAGTACATACTTTATAAAAAGAAAGGCACCAACTTTGGTTCTTGATTATATTTAAATTTATAATAAAAATAACTTCCGTTAACAGTTTTATACTTCAGTGTACCCAGGCAAAGCTGTTTGTGTGCAAAGTTAAGAAGGTCACGAGTATGTATGAAATCCTCGCTTCTTTGGGTTCATTCCAATTTGGTCGGATAACCAGTAATCTAACAGGGGTTCTAGTTTTTGCTTGTATCTTCTTTATTATGAAATATTTGAAGCTGAAATTTTCAGGATATGTATTTCATTAAGTGCTCTAATTCTTGGTTTATACCAAAAACTCTAGGGTTGCTCTTGTTTTTTGTATTTTGACGTCAAAGCTAGACATTATCAGTTTTGATTCAAAGTGATATTATTCAATAATGCGTACATAATATGTTTTGAAACTTTACGTGGATGTTAAGAGTATTAAAAAGGACCGAATACCGTTTTCAGTGTGTATGAATTTTTGTTCGTTTAAGCGCTAGGACCTTTTTTTTGGTTTTCATAAATCCATTAATACGCTAAAACGGTAAATATTTTTGAAAATCTAATTAATGCACAAATACGCACAAATTAAGAGCTACTGATAATCGTTTATTCTACAGGTGCACAATTACTGGTTTCCGAGAAACACGATTCTGCAAAACGTTACCCCAGCAGGAATTGTAATAACTCTGAAATCTTAAGACGCACAAATTTCATTTTCAGCGCACAATTACGCACAAATATAAGCTATCTTTCCTGAAGTTTATGTTTCTCTCCGATCATTGGTTTAGAATTTTCTTGCTGGAACAACGTTACCCCAGCAAGAATCGTTTTTCGGATTTTTCTCGAAAACGAAATGATGCACTAATTTTTTATTCCGCGCACATTTACAGCAGATTATGCTCTAATTATTCGTTTAACTCAATCTTCTCTACGACCATCTTTCTTGCTGGGGTAATGCACACGATTTACTTGACGCCCGGCGGAGGATGAAAAGTCGGGATCTACTTAGTGATAAAATAACATTTTTAAAAACTAACAAATACTTATCAAAAACAAACTGAACCAATTTAGTGCACGCAAGTTTACTCGGGAGGGAACGGGACGTTAGGCGAGTTGCGGGGAGCGAGGCTCGCACTGTTAACCAATAGCGCGCCCGGAACGATGTTACCTTGTTCCCCGCGCGCCCCGCTTTATAAGAAACCTAAATAAACTATTTAAAAAAAAACCGACTACTAAGTAAATTATCTAATAAACTATTTTTAAAAACTATTTTTAAAAAAATAATAACCGGCTTCAAAGTAAATTATCTAAAAAGCATAAAATAACGAAAATATATTGAAGTCGGTGCTAGCACATCATGTTAACTAACAATAGCACCAGCTGACACCGACTTCAATATATTTTCGTTATTTTATGCTTTTTAGATAATTTACTTTGAAGCCGGTTTTTATTTTTTTAAAAATAGTTTATTTAACACTTTTTAGTGACTTATTTTACCAAAATAGGTATCAGCACTATCACGCAACTCCAACGTCTACTTTACAATAACTTACTGAAAACATAAAAAGTTTATATCTCTTAAACTACTTGACCGATTTTGATGAAACTTATACTCTACCCTAAGTTGAAAAATACTCTAACTATTGCAAAAAGAATTTTCAAAATCGGACTTGTAGTTTCTGAGAAATCCGTGGACAAACCTACATACATACATACCTACATACATACATACACTCATAAAATTTGGTAAATTTGTTTAGAAGCCCACATAGACTAACATATATTAATATTACGCATTTTTATCAATATTACATACATACGCGTCGAATAGAGAACCTTCTTTTTGAAGCCGGTTAAAAAAATAAAAACCGACTTCAAAGTAAATTATCTAAAAAGCATAAAATAACGAAAATATATTGAAGTCGGTGTCAGCTGGTGATAGTTAACATGATGTGCTAGCACCGACTTCAATATATTTTCGTTATTTTATGCTTTTTAGATAATTTACTTTGAAGTCGGTTTTTTTTTTTTAATAGTTTATTTAATACTTTTTAGTGACTTATTAACCGACTTCAAAAAAGGAGGTTCTGTATTCGACGCGTATGTATGTAATATTAATAGAAATGCGTAATATTCATATATGTTAGTCTATGTGGGCTTCTAAACAAATCTACCAAATTTCACGAGTGTATGTATGTATGTATGTATGTAGGTTTGTCCGCGGATTTCTCAGAAACTACAAGTCCGATTTCGAAAATTCTTTTTGCAATGGTTAGAGTATTTTTCAACTTAGGGTAGAGTACAAGTTTCATCAAAATCGGTCCAGTAGTTTAAGAGATATAAACTTTTTATGTTTTCAGTAAGTTACTGTAATGTAGACGTTCCATTTGCGTGATAGTGCTGATACCTATCTTGGTAAAATAAGTCACTAAAAAGTGTTAAATAAAATATTTTCAAAAAAATATAAACAGACTTCAAAGTAAATTATCTAAAAAGCATAAAATAACGAAAATATTATTGAAGTTGGTGCAGAATATACACAGCAGGTACGCTAACACCAACTTCAATAATATTTTCGTTATTTTATGCTTTTTAGATAATTTACTTTGAAGTCGGTTTATATTTTTTTGAAAATATTTTTTTATCAAAATAGGTATCAGCACTATCACGCAACTCGAACGTCTACGTTACAGTAACTTACTGAAAACATAAAAAGTGTATATCTCTTAAACTACTAAACCGATTTTGATGAAACTTATACTCTACCCTAAGTTGAAAAATACTCTAACTATTGCAAAAAGAATTTTCGAAATCGGACTTGTAGTATCTGAGAAATCCGTGGACAAACCTACATACATACACTCATAAAATTTGGTAAATTTGTTTAGAAGCCCACATAGACTAACATATATTAATATTACGCATTTTTATTAATATTACATACATACGCGTCGAATAGAGAACCTTCTTTTTGAAGCCGGTTAAAAAGCATAAAATAACAAAACTATTTTTGAAAAAATAAGAACCGACTTCAAAGTATATTATCTAAAAAGCATAAAATAACGAAAATATATTGAAGTCGGTGTCAGCTCCTGCTAGTCTTAGTTACCATGATGTGCTAGCACCGACTTCAATATATTTTCGTTATTTTTAACCGACTTCAAAAAAGGAGGTTCTGTATTCGACGCGTATGTATGTAATATTAATAAAAATGCGTAATATTCATATATGTTAGTCTATGTGGGCTTCTAAACGAATTTTCCAAATTTCACGAGTGTATGTATGTATGTATGTATGTATGTAGGTTTGTCCGCGGATTTCTCAGAAACTACAAGTCCGATTTCGAAAATTCTTTTTGCAATAGTTAGAGTATCTTTCAACTTAGGGTAGAGTACAAATTTCATCAAAATCGGTCCAGTAGTTTAAGAGATATAAACTTTTTATGTTTTCAGTAAGTTACTGTAATGTAGACGTTCGAGTTGCGTGATAGTGCTGATACCTATCTTGGTAAAATAAGTCACTAAAAAGTGTTAAATAAACTATTTAAAAAAAAATAAAAACCGACTTCAAAGTAAATTATCTAAAAAGCATAAAATAACGAAAATATTATTGAAGTTGGTGCAGAATATACACAGCAGGTACGCTAACACCAACTTCAATAATATTTTCGTTATTTTATGCTTTTTAGATAATTTACTTTGAAGTCGGTTTTTATTTTTTTTTAAATAGTTTATATGCTTTTTAGATAATATACTTTGAAGTCGGTTCTTATTTTTTCAAAAATAGTGTATTTAACACTTTTTAGTGACTTTTATTTTAGCAACAAAAAAATAGGTATCAGCACTATCCCGCAACTTGAACGTCTACGTTACAGTAACTTACTGAAAACATAAAAAGTTTATATCTCTTAAACTACTGAACCGATTTTGATGAAACTTGTACTCTACCCTAAGTTGAAAAATACTCTAACTATTGCAAAAAGAATTTTCGAAATCGGACCTGTAGTTTCTGAGAAATCCGCGGACAAACCTACATACATACACTCATAAAATTTGGTAAATTTGTTTAGAAGCCCACATAGACTAACATATATTAATATTACGTATTTTTATTAATATTACATACATACGCGTCGAATAGAGAACCTTCTTTTTGAAGCCGGTTATAAAATATTATTGAAGTTGGTGTTAGCATACCTGCTGTGTATATTCTGCACCAACTTCAATAATACTTTTGTTATTTTATGCTTTTTAACCGACTTCAAAAAAGGAGGTTCTGTATTCGACGCGTATGTATGTAATATTAATAAAAATGCGTAATATTCATATATGTTAGTCTATGTGGGCTTCTAAATGAATTTTCCAAATTTCACGAGTGTATGTATGTATGTAGGTTTGTCAGCGGATTTCTCAGAAACTACAAGTCCGATTTCGAAAATTCTTTTTGCAATAGTTAGAGTATCTTTCAACTTAGGGTACAGTACAAATTTCATCAAAATCGGTCCAGTAGTTTAAGAGATATAAACTTTTTATGTTTTCAGTAAGTTACTGTAAATGTAGACGTTCTAGTTGCGTGATAGTGCTGATACCTATCTTGGTAAAATAAGTCACTAAAAAGTGTTATATAAACAATTTAAAAAAAAAAAACCGACTTCAAAGTAAATTATCTAAAAACTATTTTAAAAAACACATCGTGTTCGTTTTCCGGTGGGATTTGCAGATAACCCGTCGTGCTTTACCTTCGAACTCTCAGCCGAGGGACGCATTGTAGCCACCCAGTAACCAGTAAAGGTGCTCACAGGGACGGGAGTAGCAAACTCAAATCACAATACTCGATGGACGTCTAGGCAGGGCCAGATTAAGCCAGCGTGGGGCCCGTTATCAAATCATATACCGCAAGACTCTTGACTTGTATTAGGTACTTATTAAAGTTTATAGGTTAAATGTAAGACTTATGCAGATTCCTTGGAGACACACATACGTGCGGGGCCCGTAGTGTTTGTTGGCTCCTGCTATATGGCTAATCCGGCACTGCGTCTAGGTAGGGCCCACACATCAAACGTATAGCAACTCCGGTGGGTCTACAATGTCTTACGGGACACCGGTGACACGTCAGAGGAAACGGGTAACTTGGGAGTGTAAAAGCGGTCACATATAGGAATGAATTAATGTAAATTAAACATGTGTGACATTTTAATACGATTTGTGAAAATAAGTAGATAACAAACAGTTTATATGTGAGGTCTGTCATGGCGGAGTTTGGGCACTTGAAAAGATTATTGGGAATATTGATGTTTGTTTGGAGATATTAATAAAAATACTGAAATATCATTCCAACAATTTTATATACATAATTATAATAGTGAACCACACTTCTGAGCTTCTAACCCAATTAATGTTATATCCACAAAAAATATCTTTCGATAATTGATTTTCAGACAATTCATTTACACAGGGCAGTGGCGTAGCTTGCCTTAAGGTCCTGTATAAAAAAAAATTGGGGGCCCAAAGGAACGGTAAACGAGGCCTCTGTAGCCCGAGGGCCCTGTATTATAACTGATACGGCGGTAGCTACGCCCCTGCCTTAGGGTCATAGCAATCACGATACTTTTATCAGCGAATCAGCTATGTTTATGTTGCACGATGACATTACGTTCGATCACTGTTATCATAATCGCACACGGTCGAAGTTTACCGAGTATGTCAGGGGGTCTAGTACGAGTTCCGATAGTTTACGAGCTCGATCCAACTGACAGTTTTTGCCCATACATTTTACTAGTTTTATCTATATTTATTAATACTGGCTCGGCTTCCTGAAATGCAACGAGGGGGACAGCAGCGGGCAGGTTATAAGTATAGTGATATACGCTGGCATTCGAATGTTTGCGGAGTGTAGCATTTAGTACCGTAAAACCTTACAAGATTGCCCAAACAATCTGACTTTGCCCAGCAAGGTACGTTTCACAAATATTTAAATAAACAGTCATTTTTTTTAGTTGCGTTTATTTTTAAATCCATGGAAGAAAATTTTATGTGTCTCTGGCAACACTATGTAACTGATTTCTCCTAATGTCACTTCAGTCTGCTGTTGAACTGTGTGGAAGTTGGTGGTGTAATTTGCGGGCCAAATCTCGTGTAAAAAACTTTTTATAAAACTTCATTTCTAATTACAGCAGGTAAGTAAGTTTTTTACCACTGTTAGTTTGTAATAAATAAACAAGAATGATCAAATATCCAACGCAAAATCTCTCTTAAATTCGAAAAAAAATATGGTGGGCAATGTCAAATCAGTTTTTGTAAAGCAGTTGTTACGACTTTGCCCAGCAAAATATTACAGTTAGGGTTGTCAACTTGATGTTAAACTAGATTTAAGAACTACCCACGTTATACTCATAGAATGAGAGAGTATACACAGGATGACATTATCTAATTAATAAGTACATTTATCAAAATGTAAATTTGTTTTAAAAGTAAATTGAATGTATTTGCAAATCAATCACAGTGACTAAGAATAAGCAAAAAGTTACTTTCGTTTTAAGAAATTTTGTCTGTTTCTAGATAACTTTGTATTTTTTTATACAGATTTTGGTTAAACTTTCGGTTTAGTGTTATATAAGTGAGATCTGAGAAACATCTTAAATAAGTACTATTATGCTATTTATTTGCTGAAGTCATTTTTTTTTTCTTATTTATTCCAGGATGAATCATTCTAAGCCTAAAAACACAAGCAAAAAAAGAAGAATATTAGGATCTAGAGCATACAGAGACTATTCAGATGAAATGTTAGATCTAGCGGTTGACATGGTAGGAAGTAACAGAATGTCAAGTCGGGAGGCAGAAAAGAGTTTCGGGATCCCTCGACGGACGATATTGAATAAAGTTAAAAAAATTCACTTGAAACCAGTTGGAGGACAAAAGAAACTCACCGACGAAGAAGAAGATAAGCTAGCAAATGTGTTGTTAGCTTCAGCAGATTACGGCAGCCCCATGACAAAAATGGATGTGAAAATATTAGTTTATAAATATGTAGAAAAAAATTCACGCACTGATTTATTCGATGGCAAAATACCCAGTGATACGTGGTTAGAAGGATTTTTAAATAGACATCGTTCAAAATTGACCATCAGAACGACTCAAAACATTAAAAAAGTACGAGCTGAGAAAGGACTAGATGAAATGGAGCAATTTTATGGTAATTTGAGTGAAACGATAAATGGTGTACCACCGATGAACATTCTAAACTACGACGAGACTAACTTGTCCGACAATCCAGGCACTTCAAAATGTGTTTTTAGAAGGGGCGTTAAACATCCTGAAAGGATTCTAAATAGCACAAAGAGTTGCATTTCCATCATGTTCACTGCAAGCGCAGCTGGGACATGTCTACCAACATATGTGGTTTATAAAGCCTCGAATTTATATTCCGAGTGGATTGAAGGAGGCCCAGCTGAAACTAGATATAATTGTTCCAAATCCGGTTGGTTTGATACGGCTTCGTTCGAAGATTATTTCAAAACTATTGTGGTTGAATGGGCGAAACAAATTCCTGGTCCAAAAGTAGTCATTGGAGATAATTTGTCTTCCCACATAAATATTGAAGTTGTAGAGTTGTGTCAAAATCACAATATAAGGTTGGTATTTTTACCACCAAATTCCACTCACCTAACACAACCGCTGGATGTAGCGTACTTTGGCCCACTTAAAAGAGAGTGGAAAAAGATCCTGTTGGATTACAAATTGAAAAATCCAGGACAAAACACATTAAACAAAAAACACTTTCCAAAACTTTTGGCTCAGTTGTTAGAAAATATGCAACTGAAAGAAAGTAATAATATAATAAGTGGATTCAGAGCTACAGGAATATGGCCAGTAAATCCACGAAATGTTTTTAAAAGAATTCCTGAATATTTTGATGATTCTGAATATGGAATCGATACAACATTATTACACTATCTAAAGGAATCAAGGGCTGCAAAGCCAATACAAGTGAAGAGGAATAAAAAATTACGAACAGAACCAGGAAAGTCAGTATGTGCTGAAGATATCTCTACAATTAATAGTCAAAAACAGCCATCTGTAAGAAAAAATACTAAGAAGGAAACAAACACTAACCAAAAAAAGGATACAGAAGAGATTATAGCGTCATATGACACAGAAAATTATATAAACTTAGATGAAATTACAGGTGAAGTAAGGGTAATAGGAAGGGATAAATCGGTTAAATACAATATGCCGTCAACCTCATCTGTAATCATTCGAAAACCAGCAGAGGTGATCTATAACCCAGCCAGACTGGATGAACTTAGTATAAAAATTATCAACATGCATTTAGGTTCTCTAGCGCACAACAGTAACGAACAACTACCCGACATATGTTTATTGAATAAA
This sequence comes from Furcula furcula, assembly GCA_911728495.1. NCBI lineage: Eukaryota > Metazoa > Arthropoda > Insecta > Lepidoptera > Notodontidae > Furcula > Furcula furcula. Next base: position 9,632,773 of record OU452256.1, on the reverse strand, counting down.
AAAATTAAAAGTGACTGCCAGAATCGGCCTTTTATTGCTCATGAAGAAAATAATATTCCAGGGTGTTTAATATCAATTCCAAATAGTTCATCTAAATCTAAAGTTATAATAACCTCAAATGTTAAAGCAACCCCCAAGGAAATGAACGTCATCAAGAAAAAAATTAAATTAGGTACTAAAGTCATCGGAAAATCAGCTTTACAGATGAAAATTGGTACGAAAAAAGAGCAAAATGAAAATACGTTATTTGAAGAAAAGAAAAGGAAACTGATAAATGTAACAACTGGAAGAAAAAAAAAGAATATGAAACGGAATAAATTGACAAATTATTGTGATACGAGTTCTGAATCGGATATTATGAGTATTGCAGACACAGATGATTCTGAATATGACACATTTGATGAATATCTATCAGAATGTTTACAAGATATAGACAACAAGGAAAACTGTGAGCCAGAAAACTTCACTGCACCATTTGGGTTTAGTGATATCACCTATTTTACAACCGATGTAGATTTAAAAGTAGGGGACTGGGTTGTTGTAAAATTTACGACAAAAAAAAGCATAAAGCACTTCGTTGGTCGTATTTTATACATGAAAAACAATATTCCTATTGTAAAATTTACTAGAAAGGTGAAAAATGCCAAAGATAATAAAGTGATTTTCACATACCCGAACGTAGACGACGTATGTGAAGTGAATCGTGATGATGTAGAAATAGTATTACCTCCACCAAATATTTCAGACGAGGCCAAATAATGTTTGACATTACCATTAATCCTCTGTACAACTTGCAATAAGAAAATGTTTTAATTTATTTAATGGAATCACCAACACAAACCAAAATCTTCCTACAGTTAGATAATTTCGGGAAATAATGTTCCTATATAGTAATAGTGAGAATCTCAATAAGAACCTCGATGATGATTGTTGTTTTTTTATTAGTTTCTTTTAATAGTCCTTGGAAAAGTAAAATTAGCTTTTATTTAATTGTTTTTGTTGTCTTCTTTTTTGATGATTTTTTCCTATTACGTACTTAGGTAAGCTAAGCTAAGAGTTAATGATAATTTATAGTATTAAGTATATCGTTTGTGTTCGAAATTTTATCGTGAATATTTATTTCACTTGGATGAGTATAAAAAGTTATGTTCATATAACGAGTTGATATTAATAGTAAAATTATATTGTTTGTTTAAAATGTATATGCGTTTGCTTTAAACTATGGCTAATGTTATGATTGTTAAAATACCAAACTGAAAAACTTGCATACACCGTACTGATTAATAATAAGAATGTGACAACCCTAGTTTTTTGTTTCATTTCAAAGAAAATGTACAAAAAAAATATTGTGACTTTGCCCACTCTAATTTGACAGATAATATGAACATTTAAACGTTTCGTATTAAAGTCCTATGATAGAATAACTATTTTTCTAAAATGATCTCTAAATCTTATGTTCCGCAGGTAGAAATTACCGAAGTTACGGAGATTTCTGCAAAATGGGCAAAGTTGTAAAAAATACTAAATATTCTGCCCGCTGTCTAAATTGAGGTTTTTAGTACATACTATGTCATTGTATTGTTTTTTCTTATATTCTATGCAAAGAACATTACATGTTTCAATGATATAGCACAATCACAAATTGAAAGTAATATTATTTAAAAAAATATTTAAAGATGAACAAAAAATTTCAAGAATTCTGGGCAAAGTTGCACGGTTTTACGGTAGCTGATAAATTGTGCGGGTTTTAAAGTTCACTCGCTGTCTTCTGAATAGGTATCGATTAAATAGCCGATGCTTTAAGTATCGTGCGTGCTATGTAGTCGTAACCAACGACGTATTAGGAAGTTACAGTTGATATATATTTTTCCATATCAGCACACGATACATATTCCTGCGTTGTACTTTCAAATATGGCACTAGCCGAGGGTTCCCAGGGCCACATAACTCGGCGCATGTAAGCAGTCATCATGTCTACTCGCGCTTCGGTTGGGATGTAATATTCACTACGCCCTTTGCCGTTTTTGCTAGTGTTAAAATAATACTTGCATCCACTGCTCTTTGAAATTTGAGCAATCCATGGCTCTGAAAAAAGATTGTGTGTTTAATTAATCAGCATAGTTAAATTAATCAAATCGGACTAAGCGATTTACTTCCTCATTACGTACAGCTAAGGACTGGAATAGTTTGCCGGCGTCGGTTTTCCCATCCGATTATAATGTGAGTGGTGATGCAGCCGTGAATGGAAACGTACTAGTTTATTAACAACACAATAAAGACCCTGTGTCAGAGGTGACGATGTGTCGGTAAAAGGAACGAACGATAGTCTCTAATACACGATTCAAATAAATTCCGCTAGAGGAGCGTGAAATGTCTGAAGCGAAATCACGGTCAAAGACGGCGATAAAGTTTACTAAGTAAACGCGTACTGGGGGTTCAGAACACATGAAACATGTTTTGAATAAAACTTTATGCAGGAATCTAACCCGCGACCTCCGGTCGCAGTTTCCTAAGTAGTAGTTAATAATACTACGGGCTAATTTAATGACTCATTAACGGACTTTGAATGCGACAGTTAGACCACTGATGGACGGGTAACATATACTAGAACCAGACCAAAAGCTTTCTTAGCCCGTTCAAAAGTTTATTGTCAATTTACCGAGTAGTAAAATGATTTTTTTAGCAGGTGGCGATAAGCTCGTATAGCTTTCTCTCCGAGTCTAATTGTGCCACTGCGCTATTAAATCATGAACATTATTATCATCATCAGCAGTCGGGTGTCCACAGCTGAACAAAGGCCTGCCCCTTAGAAGTGAAGAGTTGCCATAATCCCCACGCTTGGCAGGTGTCTTGGGGATCGCAGAATAGGTGGTATGTAATCCAGTAGAAAGACGCTGCTGTCAGTCTTATTTTTTTTTACTTATTCGCCTCTTACGACACCCACCGCGAGGAGATGGGTGAGTGCTACTCTTACTCGGACAGTCCACGATCGAAAATCATTTACATACCTTTAATTTCTTTGAGGAATAAAACTGAGCCGACAGCATAAAATGATTGGTTCCTATTAATCCTGTCCGGGGTGGCAATGGTGACTGCCTTTTTTACTCGCTTCATGGAGCGGTATTCACAATTTTTAACAGCCGAGCTGAAGTCTTCCATGTTGTACAGCCTCTTGCATCGCATCGGAAGCGCTTGGCTATCAAACGGTTTGAACAGAGCGGCGCAGAACAAATTACACTGGTTTATTCTGTAACGTAAGTTAGGTAACTAGTAAATATAAATTGTTCATAATATCTGACAAATATAAAAATAGGATACCTACGTACGACATGACCACAATAAATTAAACCCCATATAAGGTACAACTTCCCATTCCAAGATGTTTCTCCAAATAACAATTTTTGTTTTTGGTATTTTGTCAATAATTACGTCGATTTAATCTGTTTTTTAACCCCCGACCAAAAACGAGGGGAGTTATAAGTTTGACGCCTATGTCCGAAAGTCTGTCTGTCTGTCCGTCTGTTTGTCTGTATGTATGTCAGTCTGTGGCATCGTAGCGATCCAACCAGTGAACGGATTTGAATGCGGTTTTCTATATTTGAAAGCTAGTTTAAGCGAGATGGTTCTTAGCTATGTTTCATGAAAATCGGTCCAGCCGTTTGAAGACCATCAGGTCTTTTCCGAGTCGAGGTAGGGATATTTTGTATACAACAGCTTTTCATTACTTCTATTAGTCCGAACGATGTGAAATTTAGAACATATATAAATTCGATGATGATCATAAAATGGTAACCTTCACCAGGGTCTGATGATGATCAGCAAAAAGGTGGTAACAGGATCTCGGCCCCAATAAACGTAGACCCATCGAGTTTGGGCTCGTTCGATACAACGAGCCCAAACTCGATGGGTCTACGCCAAAAACTCGTTAAGTTTTTGCTAAAAAAAAAATGGTGATCAGGGTCTGATGATGTAGCAGGAAGGTGGTCACGGGATCTCTGCACCAATAAACGTTGACCCACCGAGTTTGGGCTCGTTAGGTAGTATCGACGAGTAGTTGCTAGGAAAATGGTGATCAGGGTCTGATGTTGGAGCAGGAAGGTGGTCACGGGATCTCTGCACCAATAAATGTAGACCCACCGAGTTTGGATTCGTTAGATAAGTTGCTGCGAGCAGTAGGTAGAAAAATGTTGGTCAGAGTCTGGTGATGGGAGCAAGCAGGAAGGGCCCTGGGAGTGACCCCCTAGTCGACCCTGATCGTCTCCCTCCCACCCTCCTCTTCCTGATCCTATCCTTCGGGTGCTGTTTGGCACCAAGTCGGCTCCGGTCGGCTTGCTGTCTCTGCCCCGGAGCAGCTAGGGCTACTCACCTCTCGCACATTGAGATTGGCGAGAGACGCACGTTAGGGCCTACACGTTAGGCACTCACCCTTCCCCCACCTTCACCCGGTGGGGGAAGCCATTCAGTACACACCGACTGGGGTGTCCCCCCCAGTCGTGCGTTCCCCCCGTACTATCGAGCAGTATGGACCGTCCGGGTATGGAGTTCTTTCGCGAATTCTTTGAGTTCGCGAAAGCGCGCTGGCCCGAGATGGTCAACGACTTCGCGTCCCATACCGCGCCCTCCGCGATGCCTTCAGCAGCCGCGCCCTCCACGTCCGCGATCCCCGCGACCGCGTCCTGCCCGGCGTCGACCGCGCCCGCCGCGTCCGCGACTCCGTTGCCGCCCGCCCTCCGGGCGGAGCCCGAGACGGATTCTGAGTCTGCCTCGAGCTCCGACATGGAGGTCGAGCTCATTAACTCGCCGCGTCCCACCACGCCTGCTGACGGTTTCACGGTAGTCAGCAGGAAGAAACGCGCGCTCAAGTCCCGCGACCTTCCACCGACCAAGTACATATGTACTGAGTCTGAAAGCCCGGAGTCACCACCTCGCGTGTTTTTCGCCGATGGCTTCTCCGGCCCCCGAGCCCCGCAATACCCCTCCGCCCACGCGGCCACCGCGTAAGTCCCCCCCGCCCCCGCCCATTGTCGTTCAAGACAAGGCCGCGTGGGAGCGCGTCAGTAAGGCGATCTACGCCCGAAAAATCTCATATACCAAGGCGATGAACACGCCCCTTGGTATTAAGGTAATCATGTCCACCGCGGACCAACACCGCGAGCTATCCAAGTTCCTGCGTGCCGAGAAGATAGGTTTTCATACCTACACTCTCGATGAGGACCGCATCATCCGCGCCGTAATCCGCGGAGTCCCTACCCAACTCAGCAATGAGTTTATCAAAGACGACCTTCTGTCGCAGTCCCTCCCGGTACTGGAGGTGCACCGTATGCACCCCGGCAACCGCCCGCTTCAACCGTACGAGTTGGTTCTGGTCCATCTCATCCGTTCAGAAGAGGGCAAGCAGATCTTCAATTTGAAGACTGTTTGCGGTCTTACCGGCTTCGCCGTAGAAGCCCCCCACAAACGTGGCCTACCCGGGCAGTGCCATAACTGCCAGTTGTATGGCCACTCCTCCCGCAACTGTTTCGCGCGGCCTCGCTGTGTGAAGTGCACAGGAGACCACGGGACGTCTCAGTGCGAGCGCGATAGGGAGACGGCGACCGAGCCTCCCGGATGCGTCCTCTGCGGGACCATCGGGCACACCGCGAACTATCGCGGCTGCCCGAGGGCCCCGAGGAGGAACCGCCGGGTGGCGAGGCGCAACAATCTCCGCGCTCCCCCCCCGCCCCTCGGTGCCCTATGCACCAAGGGCCTCCGCCCCTCCACCCTTGGAGTCCTACCCGCCCGCGCCTTCAGCGCCTCAGGCCCCGGCGCCCTCAGCGCCTCTTACGCAGCCGCTTCCGGCCCCCCGCGTCCCCGCGCCCTCTGCGCCGCGACCGCTCTCATCGTCCCAGCCCGCAGTGCGTCCACCGAACGCGTGGGATAAGACACTGCCATACGTCCGCCCCGCCGCCGCTCCTAAAGCAACGAGCGTCCCCGCCAAGCAACCGGCCGCGCCTGCGCCTTCAGCGCACGCGTCCAGCCTCGCTTCGGACTTCGAATTGGTCCGACGCTCTATCGATGGTATTAACATCGATAGAATCCGCCTTTTCGCGAGCCGCCTTCGGTGCGCACAGACCCCCTGCGATAGAGTACAAGCTATCGCCGATTTCGAGGACGTGTACTACGCCCTGTCCCCCGTAAACTCAAACGTAGGCCCGTAAATGGATATACACCAGAGTAGGCAGAAACCCCATTCCCTTTCCCTCGCATTTTTCAATGCGCATGGCCTCTCCCGACAAAGAGATCAGGTTGCTGACTTCCTGCGAAGTCACCAAGTTGATGTCTTGCTGGTGCAGGAGACCCTCCTGAAACCCTCTCATAGGAGTCCGAATATCGCCAACTACCATCTTGTGCGAAATGACCGTGACACCTCCCTCGGAGGTGGCACTGCCATCTATTACAGAAGGGCCCTGCACTGCATCCCTATCGATCCCCCTGCGCTCACTAATATAGAGGCCTCGGTTTGCCGCCTCTCTCTTTCCGGCCATTCGGCTGTCACTATCGCCTCTATCTATCTTCCACCTGATAAGCGGCCCCTCTGGAGTGATATCGAGTCACTCCTTGACCTGGACAACGCGGTCATTCTGGCCGGCGACTTCAACTGCAAGCATGTCAGGTGGAATTGTAACGTCACCACCGGCAACGGCAGGTGCCTCGACGGCTTGGTCGACGTTCTCGACTTTGACGTCATCGCACCTATGCGCCCGACCCATTATCCCAATAATGTCAATCACCGCCCCGATGTCTTAGACATGGCCCTCCTGAAGGGCGTGACCCTCCGGTTGCGCTCCTTAGAGGTTCTCCATGAGCTAGACTCTGACCACCGACCGGTCCTAATGGAACTAGGTCCGCCGCCCATTTCCCAGCCGGTCACTAGGACCGTTCTGGACTGGCATCAGCTAAACACCTGTTTAGCCGATGCCGGCTCTCCGAATCTTGCCCGCTTCCCGGCGCAAATCTCGTCCCCTCAGGACACCGACCAAGCGATCGGCGCTTTCACCGATCATCTCAAATCGGCCATCAGCCAGTCCTCCCGGCAGGTTGAAGCGGATAACTTTTACGCTGTGCGCTTCAAGCTGCCCGATGACATTAAGGAATTAGTCCGCGCTAAAAACGCGGCTATTCGCGCGTACGACTCCTACCCCACCGATGCCAATCGGGTCCGCATGCGTGCTTTGCAGAGGGACGTGAAGCGCAGCATCGCGGAACTCAGGGAGGCTCGATGGGGAGGGTTTCTAGAGGAGATCTCGCCGTCACACCAGGCTTACTGGCGGCTCGCGAGATCCCTCAAAACCGACACCGTAGCTACCATGCCCCCCTTGACCCGCCCTTCAGGCGACCCACCCGCGTTCGAGGACGACGAGAAGGCTGAGGTTCTCGCTGACTCTCTAGGGAGTCAGTGCACACCCAGCTCCGCTCCCGTCGATCCGGCGCACCTCGATCTTGTGGATAGGGAAGTAGAGCGCAGGTCCTCACTCCCTCCCACCGAATCCCTCTCCCCGGTCACGCAAACCGAGGTGGAAGACCTGATCAAAGGCCTTAAGCCGAAGAAAGCACCGGGCTCCGACGGCATCTCCAATCGCGTTCTCAAGGTTCTCCCTGTCCATCTGATATGTCTTTTAGTGACTATCTTCAACGCAGCCATGTCCCACTGCGTCTTTCCTGCCGAATGGAAAGACGCGGATGTAGTAGGTATCCCTAAGCCGGGTAAGCCTCGCAGCAGCCCTGCGAGCTACCGGCCTATCAGTCTTCTCAAGTCTCTCGGCAAACTCTATGAGCGCTTGCTATTAGCGAGACTCAAAGACTTTGTCAGTTCTAATAATATTCTTATTGACGAGCAGTTTGGCTTTCGAACCAGACACTCTTGCGTCCACCAGGTGCACCGCCTCACGGAGCACATCCTGACCGGGCTCAACCAGCCCAAGCCCGTCTACACAGGCGCCCTATTCTTCGATGTTGCCAAGTCCTTCGAGAGTGCCGCGGTGGTCTTCTCCCGGGGACCCGCCAATATGTTCTCCGCGCGGAGCCTTCGGCCCAACAGACGACTAGTCCCAATATCCCTATTCAATCGCCCTATCCCTTGGACTAGGAAGGTTAAGTACCTCGGAGTCACCTTGGACTCCCGCATGACTTTCGGCCCGCACATTAGGTCCGTCCGCAATCGAGCGGCTTTCGTATTAGGTCGCCTGTATCCCCTTCTCTGCAAGCGGAGTAAAATGTCGCTTAGAAATAAGTTGACATTATACAAAGCTTGCATTCGCCCTATCATGACTTACGCGAGTGTAGTTTTCGCGCACACCGCCCGCACCCGTATCGATAGCCTCCAGGTTATCCAGAATCGTTTCCTCCGTCGCGCCGTCGGTGCCCCGTGGTACATGCGGAACGTAGATCTGCATTCCGATTTCAAATTAGATCCCCTTCGTAAGTTCCTCAAAGAAGCGTCGAAACGCTACTTTGAATCCGCGTCCCGTCACGCGAACAGTTTAATCCGCGCCGCCGCCGATTACGCCGCTAGTCCTTCTGACTCGCGCCGCAGACCACGGCACGTACTGCTCGACCCTCCTGACCCCATGACGGTCCTATTGGACCGGGATGCGCCGACGCCTCCCCGACAACCGTATGCTACACTAGCTATCAGACACCGGTCTCGCCGGCGAGGCCGAAGGGTCGTACGTATGCGACCGCAACGACGTGCATCACCCCACTGAGTTTCTTGCCGGTTCTTCTCAGTGGGGGCGCGTTGTGAACCGGTGGTAAACTCAGCCCTCTCTTAAGCGACAGCCCAAGCCGAGGCCGTGCCTCCCTGAGGTGCCCTTGTGCTCGTCGCTACTTCTGCCGTAAAGGCTAGAGCGCTTCAAGCGCTCGCCTCCTATTGTCCGGTGAAGCTGCAATGGCCATCTGCGGCTAACAGCGTCTATCATTCCCAAAAAAAAAAAAAAGAGCAAGCAGGAAGATGGCAACAGGAACTTGGCTCCATTAACCATGACCCACCGAATGTTAAATCTATGGTTAAATCTTGACGAGTAGTTAGACAGATACTGATCAGTGTCTGATAATAACACAGGCAAGTCATTTTAAAAGTTCGTTTACCAGTCGAGGGTTTTTTTTTAGGGTTCCATACCAAAAAGGTAAAAAAGGAACCCTTATGATGAGACTTCGTCTGTCTGTCTGTCACAAACATCAGGAACCGCTAACGCTATCGATTTGAAACTTGGAATAATTTTAGATCTTTTTTACCCGCATACATCGCAAATGAAAAAAAAATATTTTTACTTTAACTTTTTTTATAATGGGGGTCGAAATAGGTCATCAAAATTTCAAAGTGAGACTACTATATCGAGTGGGGTATCATATGAGTGGGGTATCATATATGATTTTTTTTTATTTTGATTTTATCTCCGAAGTTTGTGGAGGGAAAAAATCTGAAATAATTGTGGGTTATGCATGTCTATCTATATTTTACAGGAAAAATAAAATGATCTTTCTAAAAAGTACAGTTTTTTAGTAATCCTAAAAAAACCTCGACACACAAACTTAGTTTTGCGGTTTGGTTTTTTTGCTATCTGAGGTGTTACATGAATGGTAAAATTACTTTAATACATCCAAAGATGGTATGGAATCCTCGGTGCGCGAGTTCGACTCGCACTTGACCGGTATTTTTTAAATTTATGCTTGTTTATATAAATATACAAGAAAATTTTTCAAGCGGGCGTGAATTTTTCAACTTGATGGCCTAATCCGAAACTATAAGGAATAGCGAAAAACACTCAAAGGAATTACGGGCCCGATTTTGATGAAATCCAAAACCGCATCAATGGATTTTTGAAAAAATAATTTTCCTAGCTAGGAATCGAACCCTAGCCAGGAGTTGAATGGCCAGGAAACAAAAACCATCAGCCTGTATTATTACACCGTTCAGTAGTGTCGCTACTAAGGATCTAATTCTGGGAAGTATTGACAAATGGCAAACTAGAGGAAAAGGTTTAATTTTAATAAACTGTTATACCTACATATCTTTAACCAATGTCCACCACCCGTACCCTAAGCCAGTATGGGCTTATTTGTTATGATGCTCAATTATTTTTTTAAACACTCCGAGTGAAGTCAGCTTCACAACATTTCATTACAAAATACACATCAACACGTTTTAATTTGATTTATTTTTATCGTAAATAAAAAATGTTTTGAACAGTTGAAATTACTTAGTACCTACTTAGATTTCATTCGACGTCTCTTTTTTGTTATTAGGTACTTACTATTGTATCGCATTTTGTTGAAGAATAAAAAAATGGGCAGTACCGTTACTTGGAACTTGAATTCTATGATATAAATATGGATTTAACCAATAGTAAGCAATTTGATTAATGGGAGATGTCCCACTCTCGTACTTACATGACTTTAACTTACTCACTTTACTTACTTAACTGTCACTATTGAAAAAAAAACACGTGTTTTTTTTTCAATATAATACAGGGGTGTTTTTTTTTCTAAATCATCCGAGTCTTGGTTAGGAATATTAGTTGTTTTTTTTAATCCAATGATGTAGTCTTAGTTTTCATTAAAATCGGCCCCGTGACTCCTTAGAGCATTTTTTGCTATTCCTTATAGTTTAGGATTTGGTCATACATCCATGCCGACTTGAAAAAATCATATTCCTGTATATAAAAATGAATAGCGGTCCGTTAGTCTCGATAAATTTCAAAACCGGCATAACCGATTTGAAGAATTGTTGTTTTGTTCGCTCTAATTCAGGGGTGGTTTAGAAGACAAAAAAATGGGAAAATTAAAAAGAAAATTGAAAATAAAATGCGGACCAAGCTGCGTTTAATATCTAATCAGCTAGTGTTTAATCTACTTTGATTGTGATTTAATTTAATGTCGTCTTGTTGTATCCAATTTACCTAGTTACTAACCCTTAACCCTTAAACAAAAGCAAAAAAAGTTAAAATCGGTAAAAAAACACAAACCTGTCACTTAATGAGTAGCTAGAAATATCAACTCCGCCTAACACCAAGGCGTCGATAATGTGCAAAGCTTTGCTATAAATCTGTGTATTTCCTTGGCCACGGTACTCTTTGACAACCTGGAATCAATAAAATTATACGGTTAACGAAAATTATATATATTTAACCATATATTTAATATATATATATTTAACCCGTTTTTAATAGTGCCTAACCGCTTGGTTGTCTGGAAGAAATCGCTGTTAGCGATAAGACCGCCATTTGTACCTAATTTAAGTTATTTTCTAAGTTTTCTGTATGTTTTACTTTGGTGTGCAAATAAAGTGTATTCTATTATATTCTAACCGCTAGAGCCGCTGGTGTGAAATGTACTAGTACGGAGAAAAACTGTAAACATATTTACTGTAAAAAAATAACATATTATGTTAAATATAATATAAAAAATAAAATATAGTATATAAATATAGTATAATGAATTCTACTCTCGATGCTGGAAAAACGAGTTTCAGGTTTTGCGTTAATTCGTTAACACGTTGTAAAATGATCGCCGGGCTTCACTGGACAATTAGCCCTAGAATATCCTGCTGATTGACCATTCTTTCCACTACGATATTATTAGACGATGTAGGTAACAAATACACCTGGTTTTAAAAAGAAAGGGTCTTACTTAGTGGCTTACTTTAGTTTCTAAATAGTTCTAGAGACTTACTTCACCATAAATAAGTGTTTTCGCCGGCAATGTGAGATGCAAGTCTACAACTAACTTCCACACGTTGTTTTCCAGTTGGAAAACTTGTTTGCCTCCACAACCTAGAATATAAAGTATATTTATATATAACATGTACCTACAAGTGTTTTGTTAACTATCTAGATAGTATTTCCTAGTAAATCTTTACCTATAAATATCCTCAAGTCTGGGGCACTTCTACCGCTGCTTAAAAACATAAAGTGCCAGTCATAAACATTTTTAAATAGTTTATTAAGTTCTGACTGTCTTTCCAAGTAATCTGGTTTTTTGTTTAAAATATCCGATTTTATAGAATATACACTCTGTGAGTCTGAAGGTGGCTTTTTCATTAATGATATAATACTCATCAAGGTGTCATCTGGGTTAAGTCGTTCAGGTTGGGTTCTCACTGCGTCGGGCAACTGTAAATTATGTTGATTATGGTAGGTGCGTAGCCATTACCATCTCCAAGCAGTACCTTGGATGAAGCAAACCATCAAGCCCCGAGTCAACAACAAAGACTCACCTTCCAAAGCAGTAAACACTGTTCTTTCATCTCTGCTTGACTGCTTTCTTTTAAGTTCTTGTCTTTGCTGTATTTAGCAATTTTAAGTAAACTCTGAATTTGCTTTTCACCTAGCCTGAAAAAAACCCTGCATTATATAACTATTTCCCTTGAAAGAATCCAGTGGAGTATAATAATTATAGCGATAAATAACATACATGCAATTACTTCTGTACACATATTCAAAAAAGTTTTTATCTTCTTTTATGACTTTCAATGGTACGAGTTGTGTGACGTCACCGTCGCGGTCCACGCCACTAGACAGCATAGAATTAACAGAAAACAGATGATGCTCCACTGGTTCTGTACTTAATCTTTTCCACAAACATATTAAATATCGCTCGGAGTTTGCTGGCCTTGAGGTTACCGGCTTGTGAATACAAACTGAAATTCAAAAACTGTATATTAAGTGATCAAATCGGCTAAAATTACGTACGGAACTGAATTTCTCGCTATCTCGCGCAATAGGAACCGGGAATACTGACGAAATCAGGGAGAGCCAAGAAGCAGGACCGACTTTTTACATGTCAGTCAATCAGGTGATCGGCTTCTGCAGTCTTAACCAGAACGGAACAACGATATAAAGTTGGTGCTATCTGAAGGATTCACGGCTATTATAGTATCCTGTATAGATACTATATTAGCCGCGAATCCTGCAATTCATGAATTTGCCGCAAATTCTGAATTTTTCAATAGCGAAAAATGCTCAAAGGAGTCCCGATTTTAACACGTTCGTTGCCACGCTATTATTTTCTTAGGCTTCGTTTCTGTAAACGAGGCCTAAGAAAATAATAGCGTGACGCCCCGCGCCTCTGTAGGCGCGGGGCGTCACGCGTCGCGATGGGCGGCACGGCCCGCACTGAGTTAAAACATATGGCGTTGTAGGAGTGAGAGAGAGATGCGAGACGTCACGCCACACGCGACGCGCGACACTACGCACCTCCGTAAATGAGGCCTAAAGTCATACGTATGGCCATTAGTATAATTTGCTACGAGTACGAATGAGGAGGATAGACACAAATGCATATTTGCACATATTTCAAGGTGGTATTTTTATGAAAAATAGTAATACTTACCAGACACACGAACCACGATTGTATGTCGTAAATTTATTTTTTAAGAAAACGTGATAAATAATTAGGACTCGCGAGGCGAGTTCGAGGCCTTCAGTACCTTGCAATTCTAATGAACTCGCGAGACAACGAACGTGTTAATGACACTATTTTTAGCTATTCCTTATAGTATAGAATTTGGACATGCACACCCACCTAAAAAAATCACCTGAATATCACTCTTATGTAAAACTCACCTTTATCAAAACATCTGTACATTAGATAAATCAAACCAACACTAAATAGTGTGAAGACATCAAACAATTTCACGACAAAATGTCCACCAGTTCTCACCAGCATCAGTGCTGCTAGGCATTGGCATAAATATAGTTGTTTAGACAGTATTTCTTGAATATTCTCTTGACCTTCCACAGAGAAACCCTGTTGAGAAATCGAAATATATAAACCGAATTAAACTCACTATTAAATCATTAATTATTTACTTTCCCATCAAACAAAATAGGGTAGAGTAGAGCTCATCCTCTTCAATTACAAAAACAACTGTTTGAGTGGTTAGTAGTGGCTGCTAGAACTTAAGTTTTATAACATATTTTTGACTAGACAACCAGAACTTTTACTCGATTAAGCGACACGCCAGCCCTTAAACAAATGCAATACACTGCCACTCGACACCAAATCTTTCGAGCCAGGTAATTTCATCAGCTACAAAAATCTTTACAATTTAACACAGCATTGGTTATAAGTATGTTTACACATTGCTATTTGGCAGCAGGCCTGTTTCAATTTAATGTAATGAAAAAAAAACAGGTGATGTCAGCATTTATTTTATTATTTAGTATATAGTAATGCGGTAACAGCTCAGTGGGCGGGCGCTTGCCTTGGAAACAAGGTGCGCAGGTTCGAACCCGGCTCGCACCTCTGACTTCTTTAATCTTGTGCGAATCGTCTTTGTGCGATTGTTACTAGCTTTCGGTGAAGGAAACATCGTGAGCAAACCTGCATGTCTGAGAAAGCCTAAATAGCTTTCGAATGCCGTGTGAAGTCCGCCAACCCGCACTTGGCCAGCGTGGTGGACTATGGCCCAAGCCCCCTCATCTTGAGGGGAGGCCCGTGCCCAGCAGTGGGACATAAACCAGGGCTGGTATTATTAGTATTATATAGTGGATGAATGGATGATGGTGGAGTCGATGGATGTGTGGAGTGACGCGAATGGATAAGGTGAGGAATGTGTATGTAAGAGGAAGTATGAAAGTAGCGCCTGTCACCGATAAAATTCGGAGTCGGAGGCTATCTTGGTTTGGGCATGTAATGAGGAGAGAGGAGACGCATGTTACGAGAAGAATGATGAGCTTGAATGTGGATGGATATAGAGCGCGCGAAAGGCCGAAGAAGAGATAGATGGATTGTATTACGAATGATATGAAAGTAGCTGGAGGGAGTGTGGAAATGACTGCAAATAGAGATGAATGGAAGGATAAAACATATTGCGCCGACCCCAGTTGACGGGATAAGGTGAGGAGAATGATGATGATGAGTATTTGAATAAAAGGCACTTACACCATCCGCCATGAGGAAATGTACACCTTTATCATCAGTTTGTTTTAACACATGCTCTTTCAATGAAGTGAGATTGGCTGGATCAAAGACATTCCCGTCTTCTTTCACACCATAGTATGGATTGAAGGTTTCTGGAGATCCAGCGTAAAAATTGGACAGTTTGAAATCATTTGGTCCTTTTAGTGTGAATCCAAAACCTAAAATCATTGAAGTATGTATTTAAAATGATGGCATGACTCAAAGATATTGGGTATTATGAGGAATTATACAATCATCCCCGTGGGGTGTCCGGGTAAGAATAGCACCCACCCATCTCCTCCCGTTGGGTGTCCGTAAAAGGCGACTAAGGGAAAACAAGAAGACAGGCAGCAGCGTCTTTCTATTGGTTTACTTACCACCTATACTGCGATCCCCAAGCCGCCTGCCAAGTGTGGGGATTATGGCAACCCCTCCCTTCTAAGGGAGAGGCCATTATTCAGCAGACAAAGGCCCTTAGAAGGGAGGGGTTACCATAAAACCCACGCTTGGCAATCATCTTCTGGATCAAATAACATTTATGTACACCATGGTACCTATTTTATTATTAAAAATCGTATATTGAGCCATCGGTATTTAGCATCTGTGTTTAATAATGCCAAAATTATTAAGCTCTCGATAAATAAAAGATGAAAATCATAGTATACCTTTTGCCCTCCAACCTTTACGGTACAAAACATATTCAGAAAAGCCACCGGGGCCAGCACACACATCAGCAAAATACAATATCTCTCTTTTGTCTACTGCTTCCTCGCCATTCTGTGTCTTTGGATTAGTGAACATGAAGTCAAACACGGCATCAATATTAGCCATTTTAACAGCCGCTCTGTTCAGAAATATCACGGCACCAATGGTCTCATATGGGTTACTTCGGAAACGTGCATGCCTTAAATCTTCATCATCTAATGTATCAAAAATGGTCTGTAAAAAAACAATATTCAAAATAGCTTGAATGTTTTAGACTCGCCTACAAATGGAAATATTGCCGGATATCCGTATCCACGGACGGATATCAGAGCGTAAAGAAATATATTATACAAATATGTACCTACTCGTATCCGTTTCTAGCGAATCTTTTACGGATTTTTTAACTGATTAATTATTAAGACACAGATGAATACAATAAGTGATTATGTAAAATGAAAAATTATTAAATTGTATAATGTTGTCTTTTATTTACGCGGATACTACACATTGAAATCAAACTACTTTTACAGATTTTATGGGATTTAGTTTAGAAAAATCCGTAAAAGTAGTTTGATTGTATTCAACTATTTGGCATCTTTAAATTGCAAAAAGCGTCAAGTGGCGTCGATTATCTTTTCAAGGTCACGCGCACCGATACCGATTCGGATCCGTATCGGAATCCGCGGATCTTGACACCAAATATCCGTATCGCGGATATACATTTTTATTTTAGCCCATCACTAATAGGCACATAGCAATAAGGTCGGTTAATAATATCTACAATCATTCCTTACCTTTGCATTCAATACTCCATTTAGGATAGTTGGCTCAACAAAATCTGTTTCATCATCAATAGTCAATTTCTTTGGACCTCTCTTTAGCCACTTTTCTAAGACATCTCCAGATAATGGTTCATCTGGAGCAGGATCCAGCCACAACTGTAAAATTGTGTCTTAATTTTATTATTATGTTATGTGATCATTTTATCTTATAATAATAATAAATACACTTTATTGTACACCAAAAGTTACATGTAAATTGAACAATACATATTTTTATAATTATTTATTATATTTATTTATTTTATGATATTTCTTAGCTTGTTACACAAAGCCATCAATTATGCGAATTTGCTTAAAAATGTTGTCAACAGGGATCGTAATAAATAGCAGTGGCGTGCAGTACATATAGGCAAAAAGGCTTTGCCTACCCTACAACTTCTCAAAATTATAACCTATAGTAAAAAACTTAAGAAATTTGCTTTTTTGCCTACCCTGCCCTGTCATAAAAGTGTGTACACGCCACTCATAAATAGTATGTGGATACATTTTCTGCCTTGTTGTACAATAAAGTGAATGAATGTAGGTTCATTCATTCACTACCTAGATTATGTGTATGACACCACCACCACTTTGTAAAGGCTCCCTAGCTCCCTAGATAAATAATGTGTTACTTAATATCTGTACATAAAATATATGGACCTCACTCAAAGGGATTTTAAATACCACACCTTTAAATTTTATTTTTTAAGGAACTTACCACTTCCTCTTTTGCCTCAGGTTTTATTTCTTCACTTAATTGTTTCAAGTCTTGAGGCAAGGCACCCACTACTGATGGCTTTGCACCCAAACCTCTTCTTCCTTTTTGGCTTGATGCTTCAACAGGTTGTACTCTGCCATGTTCAAACTTACCTAACCCTTTGCCAGGCTTGAAACCCATACTCATCATCATGCGTTTTGACTTTTCGGAATATTCTGCACTGTATGTTTCATTTAAATCTTGATAGTTTTGAGGATTTTTGTTATAAAAGGTGTCACCAGAATCTTGAAAAGATGCCCGTGCTGAACTTTCGGCACCCTCCGCATCATCAAAAACTGGCTGATAATCATCAGATTGCTCAGTCGGTGAGGAACAATTTTCACTTAAACTACTTCTACTTAATCTTATATTATCTTCAGGGCTCTGTTCTTCATAACTTGGCCTAGTTTTAGATGAATTATGAAATTCACTGCCATACTGATCCACAGCTGTTGTTTCTGATGTCTCTTTGTCGGATTCTTGCAAAACTATTAAATACAAAATAAGTTTTATTAGAAAAAAATAAATTAACTGTATGTATCAAAGATTAGGAATTAACACAAAATAATACCAGGTTAATTGAAAAGTTCTAACAACTTTTAGGGATAGGTCCTTGAGATCATATTGAACTACATTTTGTTCTACCACTTGTGTTTATTCATAACACAGCATACATACAATAAAAAAACATAAACTTCCATATTGGACAGTTGGTTAAAAAAAACTTGGCAAAGCTGCGGCAGTTCACAAGTAGATAATACAGGATATAACTAGTACAGTAAGACAAATAGGCTAACCTGATCCATGGGATGTTGTCGATGAGGCACCATAAGTGTCAGCACGTGAACGTTTTGCTGGCACTGCACTTTCATCACTACTACTGTCATCATCGGAGGCATCTGTAGATAGAAAAAAAATGCAATCAACTATTGTGAAACTATATAACTATAGGAATATTTCCAGACGTTTTCAATGTTGATAAGCAGATTTGTTCTAAGCTCTGATTGGAGCTATGGTCCTTTCAATAAAGAACCATCTAAAATGAACACCCTCATAGGATTTTAGTTTGAAGGTCACTATTATGGTATCATTTGAGCAGTTTCTGAGGGCTACAGTTGACATGATGTGTTAGGCTGCCTGTCCACCGGAGCGGAGCGAGGCAGCGGAGCGGAGAAATGGAGAAATATTAACCAATAAGATTGCACAAAAAAGAGGAGCGGAGATTTTGTCTTTCCTTGCAATCCTCCAATAATTAGCTATAGGGTATACCAAAGTATTAAGAGTAGCAATAATTGTCACCCTAATATACCCCCTACTCATTCAAGCAACCCCATAAATACCACTGATTGGGAACCACTGACTTGGCGACCAAACCTTACAACAAGAGTTCAACTGAACTTTTTCTGGGCTTACTTCATATAATACTGAATCTAATCGAGCAGGCTTAGCACAGTCACTATGGTTTTCTATACATAAGACACATTTTATGTACAGTAAATGTTTGTGTTTTTTACATCTTTTAGTTACAGAACTTTATGACTGGATGTTTTGTCAACAAACATTTGTAAATTGAGTAAGTTGCCTAATTATTCTTGAAATATGCAAGCAAGTAATGTGCACAGGCTGGACTGCGAAGAATGGAGTCACAGAATCTTGCCTAATATTTTTATGTCAGAGTTGTTCAAGCTGCGTCTGACTTTTTTTTGACATGGGGGAAATGTTCCAAAGATCCCCAGGAGCTGTGGGGCTCGACCAGGGTATGTGGAATTTTTACCCACTAAAACCCCCGCGGCTGTCGCATCGGCACATGAGGGGCGACCCCAGGGCTCTCCGGTGGGATCTGCACCAGGGGCCCCTCAGTGCCTTGCCTTTGAGCCAGCCGCCGGGGGGCGCATTGTAGCCCCCCGGGAACCTGTCCTGGTGCTCACGGGGACGGGGGTCGCAACCCCGCCGCCGTCCTCCTCGGAGTCGCCCCAAGCTGCGTCTGACTTAGCTTAACCACTGCTGTCTAGATGACAATAGCCGGGACCGACTTTTTACCAGCCCTCCACAGCACGGAGACGCTCAGTTCAAATGCCATTAAATGGACACCCATCTAAAGAATGACCTTGCCTACCCAACCAATCGTTTAAAGAACAGTGGTTGTAACCACTGTTCTTTAAACAATTGGTTGGCTATGAGCTACTGGCTATGAGCGCCTCAACCTGTTATATGTTATGCCTATTATGTTACACCTATGTGAACTGGATATTCCTGTCAGGTTATATATTATTTTTTCTTAACTGTTGGTAAATACATCACTAAAATAGGTATGCCAAACTGTTTGGAAGTTACACAATATAAGCATAGGTACATGGTTTATTTAAGGTTTGAGGGGCTGGCTGGAATAGTAAAATGTTTTGATGCGGGAAAACGGTTGTGAGGTTATAACAACCTTACCTTTCCTTAAATAATATTGCTTGCCATTAATAATTATCCTAAAATATAATAACTACAACAATATGTGATCCTGTGCTAATATCAAATACCAAAGTGAAAGAGTATTGCTAATACTTACCTGAAAGATTCATCATTTTTTAGAGATGAATATACACAAAACAACAATACTGGGAACTGAAATACAATAAAATTAAAATAATAACGCAAACTCTAGTTTTGGATGATTGTGGGTGAAGATTAGCACATCAGTTTACACATTATTAAGAATTATAAAGACTGTATTGAATGCCAAATATGGTTTTTAATCAAATTTTAAAAACAATTTTCTCAGAATTTGTTTTCCGACCAAATTTTTGGACCGGCCGAACCACAGATTAGTTAGAGAATTTTAGGTGATTTTAGGGGCCGAATTCTCCATAGATAAGAGTATATTTTACAGGAATTCTCTAAGAGCCGAACCGAACCAACCGTAGACAGAATATAATACAGACATATACCAAGCGTGCCGCCGATAAGGACAGAAAAATAAGTACATACTAAATTTAGAGTTGCCACGTAAGGGAAATTTTACCCTTTGTGTAAAGCAAATACGGAGGTTGTTGTAAATTATATTTTCATTCCTAACCAAAAACCACTTTTTTGACACAACATTTACTTTTCTTACATTATATCGTCTTAATCTATGACAGTCTGCAAAAAGTACGAAAGTGATTGTTATAATAATGTCCTCCTAGCCGAAACGACCACAGCGGCCAATCTTTCACAAGATCAGCCATGTACGCAGGAGATATTGTAGTGCACAAGTGCTTGCGTAGACACAAGTGCACTCTCTCTTCCTTTATATAATAGGTATTTCTCATAATCCGATGGGACGGAAGACCGACACGACTGGGGAGAAGTTAAGCGCAGGACCGACTTTTTACATGCCCATCCGACGCATATGTGGCGTATCTCGGATCACGGTTTCGGAATGCCAAAGGGGCTGTCAAAAAGATGACAGCGCGCTAGTATCTATGGCAGAGACATGTTTTAATTATTACGATTACTCCACTGTATTATAAGTTGTTCTCTCTCAATTTGATTATAAGTGTTTGTTACCAAAGCTCGGCGTTTTAATTTGACGGACAGGAGTCGGGCATACGTCCTATCGCAAATCCCGACACATGGATCATCTTACTTTACAGACAATCAGGTCATCGGCCTGCATTGTCCTAGCCAGTAAGGAACAACTACTCAAATTTGTTGCCCTTCGCAGGATTCGAACCCACGACGGAGGCTACAAAGTGAATGTACACTTAATATCATATATGCTGTAGCTAAGGTCTATTCCACATTGTTCACCTGGGTCATATCACGTGGTGATTAAAGTGGCTAAGAGCTGTAGATAATTATTAGCCTCATACAAAAAAGTTAAGAGATAAAAACAATAATATGCTATTTCCCAGAGAGGTAGGCAAAAATTGGCTTTCTTATAACTTAATATAATACATACTATGGCCATTTACCGGGTAAGTTTTAGTAAATAATTTAGTAAAAAATAGTCTCCAATATACAAATCTATAGTACTAGTATCTTGGGACAATCTACGCTTGACCAATGACCACCTGATCTCAATCTACGCAGATCCTTTAGTAAGGTAGGTAACCAGATAAATGATTACAAATACTTGTAAACTGTATAAATACATATTTAAATAGATAAATAACACCCAGACAATTATTCGGAATCCTTCGGAATCGAACCCATGTCCTATTGGGCAGCAGCCAGGTCCCTCAGATCGTCGAACAGCCGTACATCGCCGCCGTCCGCGGCATGTACTGCTCGACCCACCCGACCCGATGTCCGTCCTCCTGGACCATGACACAACACCAACATCAACACCGACAACGATGTCAAGAGTCGTACACACATCAACACACAGACACCGGTCTCGCCGGCGAGGCCGAAGGGATCCGTACGCATGCAACCCCTCGCTGAGTTTCTTGCCGGTTCTTCTCAGCGGGGGCGCGTTGTGAACCGGTGGTAAACTCATTTTCTCTAAGTGGCAGCCCAAGCCGAGGCCGTGCCTCCCTGAGGTGCCCTTGTGCTAGTCGCTACCCAAACCTTTCTGGCTGGAGCGCTTTAAGCGCTCGTCCTCTTGTCCGGTGAAATAGTACTATTCCTACAAAAAAAAAAAAGTGATGATCAATAAAGCAAAGTGACTATCAAGCTTCAGTTGTCCACCAAACTTTGATGTCTACTGAAAGTGTGTTTGGTATTTATTGGTGATTCAAGTCAGGCAATGCCAAATGAATCATTTGATAGTTATTTAATAGTCACTTTGCTTTATTGATCATCACTTTAGTTGTCAAACGAGATAGGTACATAATAGGGGGGGCAAATGAAACAAACTATTTAACGTCGGTACTATTTATTTATAATTCAGACAAATTTACCAATAAATTGTAACCAACAACATACATACATATATTTAAACAACATGCATATAGTAAAAGCACGATTAAATGTACAATGACCATTGTGCCTTTATATAACGAATGAATACGTCCTGCGCAGCCTTGGATGAATTACTTGAGCGCTTACGTTATTTCTGAATATTTAAGCATTCGGGAATAACTTTTAGCAACCTAATTAATTCTTTTTGTTGCTGCTATCCACAGTATACAAATATCCATATTTTCAGGAAATCATAAAAATAAATTCGGGAAATCTGAGAAATTCTTCGATGCACCCAGCATGTGGGATCGTGTATGATGCACTTAATAATAATTTACCACTTATTTATGGTAGTCTCTCTTTTATACACTGGCAACACTGATAATGACGATCAATAAACTGAAAATTTTAGGTTATGGATGAAAAACAAGAATTTATCGACCTTACACGTTACTTTCAAGTAAAATAGTAACTAATTTAGAGCAATAAGATCTAAATAAGTCGTTTACATGTATTAGTTTCTAAATGTAATCTCTAAATTGGCCATAATAATTCACGTTTACCTGTGAAACGATACTCCACTAATTTTACGTTCACTGTCACTTTTACAGCCTATAATACTGCACTGCACGATTCTTATAGGATTTCCACAACACACAGTAATGTCACAGTTAGTTTTTTATTGAATTTTAAGTTTTTTATTTATTATTAAAACCACGATAAAATTGTCACGGAGCAAAGTGGGAGCAAACGTCAAATTTGTTTCGCACCCACGGCGCGGAAAAATCGAACACATGCTGAGGGACAAAAAATCATATACACTGTTTCTTTCTATCACACGTAACCTACATAAACGCATTCTTTTCTTGCGTGAATGAGAAAGAAAGTGTCCAGCCCTCTATTGTTTTCTTCCTCTAAGGAACCAACCAACTGAAAGAACCAACCATAGAGTAAAAGTAAGGTGTTGCAATCATCATCAACTCAAGTCACAATACCCGAATAGCTTACAAAATCATTTTCGTTGCAGTAATTTTAATACTCCAAGACTTGAATGGAGCATATTCCGAAATTTATTTTTTATCATACGATAATTTACATTATTATAATGAGAGCACGTTCTAACAGAGCCATGAATAATAAAATCAGCCCAAAAGAGATGTTCCAAAATGTATGGAACCTGGGCTAGGACTTTGTACACTATACTCTAAAATAGGGAAACACACATAAAACAGTTTTTAACTATCCATTTACTTTAATTTTTCTTTATTTGATTGTAAAACTTAAGAATTTTTACTTATAATTGCAACACATAACATAAAACTGGCATGGCGGAAAAGTGTCACTGTCATGTGTCATTTTTATTATCAATGGCGTTAAAATTATTTTTATTACAGTGCTCTTTGTATTTTTGTTTCTGTTTTCTCATACATCATTTTATTAATTAAAATATCAATGATAATCAATTCACTACATACAATACACGCACACAACCAACAAGTGTGACAAGTGTGACAGCAGCAGTAGCTATTGACAGCTGGCTGGCTGACAGTTCAATTCGACATCAGTGAGACGCCGTCTTAGGACGCCACATTAAATAAATGATAATTAAAATTACAACAATAATAGTAATTTAAACGAAATATTTATATTTTTCCCGGATTCTATGGATTTTTCTCGATTTTTTGAGGTGGTGCACATATTCCTAGCCCATTTTGCAACAACTCCTTTAGAGTATTGCGATCAATCAAATATAACTGTTAATTTTTTTTTTATTAATTTCTAAGGTAGAAAATATCTTAAGTTTTCACAATTCCACCTAGGAATACCCCTAAAATATTATACCCTTACAGCCTTACCAATAAACGAGTTATAACAGTTATACTTTAGAATAAACTAAGAATAAGCAAAATGACTACAAATAAACGAATAATAGCTTATACCTAGTATAGCGTTGACATTTCTTTTCATACAATCGTTATTCTGAAGTTATTCCCGCCCGCACCCTTGTATAAATCTAGTATAACATAAAAAATACCACGGTTTGTGTTAATTTACGCGCATTAAAGTTCTTTAACATTTATTTTAATTATGGAATTAGATGCAATAGTAGAAGTAGAATGATTCAGGCTCAAAAAAATTTAGTACATAAGAGAAAATCCTTTCGATTTTTACAGCGATGACCAGCTTACCGATAACCGTTGGGGAAGAAAGATTCTCGAGTGGCGACCACGCACCGGAAGACGCAGCGTAGGTAGGCCTCCCACTAGGTGGACAGACGACATTGTGCGCGTCGCAGGTAACCGGTGGATGCAAATAGCTAATTGTCGTTCATTGTGGCGTTCGAAGGGGGAGGCCTATGTTCAGCAGTGGACGTCTTCCGGCTGGTGATGATGATGGTGTGATGATGATGACTAGCTTACAATAAAATATCGATCCCTCAATCTCAATATGGACCGCTTTGAGGTACTGGGGATACACAAAAGGTACCTAATAACCTTCACCTACTCATACAAGTAATTTTTTATCTGCTGTATCAGTTTTCCTGTGTTATGCTCGTTTTTTATTATCCATTCCTTGCAAGTGCAAACATGCTGCGGATATTCATACTGGGTACTCTATTCACAAAAATACACACATTGTAAAAACGTGTTACAAAAAAATCTAACAAAACGGTCAAGTAACGTACAGTTGACAAAGGAACACAGCTGTTGTTAAAGACAGAATGCACTTTTTTTAGAAGTTTCACTTTCGTCGCGCTGTTGCCAATTCGTGCATCTTGACTTAACGAAAGAATAGTTATACCAAAGTTATACCTACTTTATTTGTAAAAAGATATTCTGGACATATTCTTAATTTATTACTGTTATAACTAAACCTAGTATAAGAATAGAATAGATGCGGTGTATCTAATTTTTATTAGTAAGGCTGTTAGAGGAAGGATCTATATAGAGTACGCGTTTGTCTATGGCCCCATTAAACAAAGCGTAGGCAGATTTTCCTCTACGAGGCCGGTAAATTGAACTATTTAAAGTTATATTACAAGAGTTATATTTATTTTTATGTGATAAGTAGTAATAGGTTTGATCTGTCACAAGCGCAAATGTCGATAAATACAGCTGACGGTATAGTACCTATTGTCGTGCACCTGATATGTATGTAATTGTATGTTCTTACCTGTGCCTACGGTTCTTACTTGCATTTAAGCATTCTATAGTACTTGTACTGATTTTTGTTCTGTGATTATACTCCTAAGACAAACCCTTTTTTTTCCTGAATCTATGGGTGGAATCCCCAAGTTGGAAACCCTGAATCAGCTGTCAATCCTGGAAATAAATGATCGTGATAGGTAGTTGCCATCACTAGCTTCATGGTTGCCATAGGTACAGAGACCCATAGATAAGAATAGTATATACTGAAACCATGGAAGTAATAAGTACTACGTACAACAGGAATGAGCTGTTCTCGCAAAATTGAAGCCGAAAGAGAGCTCAGCAACTGTACCTCTTATCCCTCTCTGGCGATGGTGACTATATTGAAATAAGATTTAAGGACAATCGTTATAAAAATGATTTGTTATCTGACGTCAGCAGATCATTGCTTCAGATGGATTTTAATCGAAGATGCTAATGATAAACTTGCCCTTTGCGGCACTAT
This sequence comes from Furcula furcula, assembly GCA_911728495.1. Classification (NCBI taxonomy): domain Eukaryota; kingdom Metazoa; phylum Arthropoda; class Insecta; order Lepidoptera; family Notodontidae; genus Furcula; species Furcula furcula. Next base: position 9,607,021 of record OU452256.1, on the reverse strand, counting down.
ACATTCCCCGTTTTTGCTTGCTTTTCACATTCGCGTCATATAGGTAGGTTCTTACCTACTGGTCCTTGTGGGACACGACATGCAGCTGGACTGAGGTAAAATTAAGATAAGCTACCTATTGTGGTATATTTAATTAATTAGGTAAAAAAAAAACAGTTAAGTTTACATTTAAGTTTAATTCTAAATCAGACATTGCTAAATAAAACAGTCTTGTGAAGTTTCTGCTGCAAACCCAACTTATTCCTTATAATGTTTCATTGATTCTAATTTTGCATTATGAGTTAAATGTAAATTGAGATATGAATTCGCTAACGCCTTCACCAATTGAATATCATGTGGATCTTCAAATATAGATTGAGGAGGATGTGGTGGATCTAACAATGTATGTAGTTTGTAGGAAATCTGAAATTGAAACAAAGTTATTTTAATAGAGAAAGGAATAATAATAAATAGGTATTTCAATTATTTGTTTTTGAACTAGGAATGGATAGTCATGCATGGTCACCGTAATTCTTCACTAACAAATTATGTTTAAAACTATTACCTGTGAAAAGATAAACCACAATCAGGATAATACTCGCTTCCGCAAGCCTCCACGACACGAATTTTCACCATTTTAACTAAAATTCTTCAAAAATATCACGAAATCAAAAAACACTCCGCCATTAACGTCCGAGTCGGCGATTTCATTTGGGGTTGTCAGGTCGGGTGTCCGTATTTCATACAATTAAAAGAAAACCTATACGCCAATCGCAAAATGTTTGCGATAATATGGCTTTATACGTAGTAACAAATAATATTGCTTTAACATGTCGGTAATAAATTATTATTTATATTTAGAAACATTTTAGAAGTAAACGTTTTTACTTCATTACATTACATCAATCGCATATTTTTCTACTAACAACGAAAGGATTGAAATCAACTTAACTCTGGCAACTCTATGTCACTGTTAGAACGGGACACAGCGTTCAGTGATTGGCATCTCACTCGGTTTCATTTTTATTTTGCGCGCAACAAGACTCTTACGACCTTAGCATAAGGTTTTATTTTCTTTATTTTAGCTGCAAGATGTACAGATAGAGCCCATTCCTGTTGTACGTAGTACTTATTACTTCCATGACTGAAACAGAGTACTGAAGCAGAGACCCGATGATTTGATACAAACAGGACAGTTGTACAGTAGCCCGATTCTCGTAATAACAAACAGTCCAAATTTCGTTGACGTTTTATTGTCGTTCGATCGAAGTCCTATCCAAAATCGGTATTCTCGTATACCATATACGTAGTTCGATAGGACTTCAACTCAATTGGATCCGTAGACAGAATATAACAAGACATCTAGGTAGCGTGCCGCCGATAAGGACAGAAAATAATCATTCGTACACTTAACACACGTTATGGATCTTTATTCAAATGCGCCTATTATGTAGTTTAAATGATATTTCATAATGCAATTCAATTTAAAACTCCAAAGCTAGGTCGTGAACTAGAAAATTTCATGAGTACTCGAAGAAAACGCACCGTAGGTGCGCCAGATTTTGAACACACGCTGAGGGACAAAAAATCATATGCTCTGTTTCTTCCTATCACATATAATATATATAAATGCATCCTTTTCTTGCGCGAATGAGAAAGAAAGTGCCAGCTCTCTATTGGTTTCTTTCTCTAAGACTTTGATTATATATACGTCTAGATAGCGTGTTCGATGTTCAAACACTTGACAATATCAAGTACACCAAAACATCAAATTGGTCGACTTGGTTGTTTAGTGTCACTTGAACTGTACCGATGGTTTGTGCTCGCAAAAAAAAAACATTATGCCGAATTGTGTAATCAAATCGTGAAAATATTAACTAAGTAAAATTAATAAAGATCCTAACTTAATTTTCCATTCATAAGTCTTAAGATTCTGTGAGAGATTATTATAAAAACTCGATTGTTTTTTACGACAATTTGTACATTGTCCGACTAGACTGGTGTGGCTAGGTAATAATGGGGGAATATATCTTAAGTCTGGGGTAATTTTTCTTTTGACAAAAATGAATTCAATGAAACTTAATACGTAGTTAGTGACCAAAACATGAAATAAATCAATTATAATAATTTTAATTTATTTTTTTGATAAATTAATTACTTTTATATAGGTAAGTACTTAGAAGTATTTTTTCTTCCTGGTCATGAGGCAAATAAGACGTTCACCTGATGGTAAGGGACACGCCATTTAATTTAATTTAATTTCAATTCAATTCTTTTCAAATAAAATAAAATAAAATAAAATAAAATAAAATAAAATAAAATAAAATAAAATAAAATAAAATAAAATAAAATAAAATAAAATAAAATAAAATAAAATAAAATAAAATAAAATAAAATAAAATAAAATAAAATAAAATAAAATAAAATAAAATAAAATAAAATAAAATAAAATAAAATAAAATAAAATAAAATAAAATAAAATAAAATAAAATAAAATAAAATAAAATAAAATAAAATAAAATAAAATAAAATAAAATAAAATAAAATAAAATAAAATAAAATAAAATAAAATAAAATAAAATAAAATAAAATAAAATAAAATAAAATAAAATAAAATAAAATAAAATAAAATAAAATAAAATAAAATAAAATAAAATAAAATAAAATAAAATAAAATAAAATAAAATAAAATAAAATAAAATAAAATAAAATAAAATAAAATAAAATAAAATAAAATAAAATAAAATAAAATAAAATAAAATAAAATAAAATAAAATAAAATAAAATAAAATAAAATAAAATAAAATAAAATAAAATAAAATAAAATAAAATAAAATAAAATAAAATAAAATAAAATAAAATAAAATAAAATAAAATAAAATAAAATAAAATAAAATAAAATAAAATAAAATAAAATAAAATAAAATAAAATAAAATAAAATATTCTACTCTACTCTACTCTACTCTACTCTACTCTACTCTATTCTATTCTACTCTACTCTACTCTACTCTACTCTACTCTATTCTGTTCTATTCTATTCTATTCTGTTCTATTCTGTTCTATTCTGTTCTATTCTATTCTATTCTGTTCTATTCTGTTGTATTCTGTTCTATTCTGTTCTATTCTGTTCTATTCTATTCTATTCTATTTTATTTTATTTCGATAACGCTATGGCTATTTATGGGAAAAATATTTATAACTGGAGATCCCAAACACGCACACAACCACAGATGACGCGAGTGTACAACGAGGCCTGCACGCACACATGAATAATGAGGTTGTTATGCTTATTAACGTAACGTTACAAGACTAATAGGTATCTAGACGTATATATAATCAAAGCTCTAAGATTGGATCGAAACTAAACGATTAGTCAACGAGTCATTGTTCTGTACGTTTTGCTATTCCCTGATAGATGTCGTTCTAATCAATTTTTGGTCTTGGTAGGAGTTTTGTGAGATAAGCTAAGAGCTTAGGCTTTGGGAAACTCGAGATTAATTCGTTTCCGTTCCCTCCACAAACATACTAATTGTTTATTAATTAAAATACGTGTTTTTCTCTATTTATTAGTTTATTCTATCTCGCTTACTCTAATTATATTTACCTTAAAACCATCTCGCTCACACTATCTTCTAATTACTCTCTTCACTCACAGCGTATGATCCTATTTTCGTCTCACTCACTCACTCCTAGCTCTCATGTTCCAGCTTATTGCTACAATCAATATATCTCTAACATGAGCTCTATCATGCCTAGTCGCGTTCCATATCCCAAATTTTACGTATTTATTTATATTTTATTACATATTTCGCCTTATCAGCTTTCTTTTTGTATTTCTTGCTGTGCAGACGAATTTGATAGTAAATACGTAAGTCCGTGGCTCATTTAAAAGTTATTTTATTACTATGACTCGCACCACAAGAAGAAGAAAAGCAAAAATCGTCTCAATTAACCAACGTTTGTTCAACGACTCTTGAATCGCGGAATTTGACGCTTACTCGTTGGCATCCGATCGGTCTTAGAGAAAGAAACCAATAGAGAGCTGGCACTTTCTTTCTCATTCGCGCAAGAAAAGGATGCATTTATATATATTATATGTGATAGGAAGAAACAGAGCATATGATTTTTTGTCCCTCAGCGTGTGTTCAAAATCTGGCGCACCTACGGTGCGTTTTCTTCGAGTACTCATGAAATTTTCTAGTTCACGACCTAGCTTTGGAGTTTTAAATTGAATTGCATTATGAAATATCATTTAAACTACATAATAGGCGCATTTGAATAAAGATCCATAACGTGTGTTAAGTGTACGAATGATTATTTTCTGTCCTTATCGGCGGCACGCTACCTAGATGTCTTGTTATATTCTGTCTACGCGATCGGTAGTGACGTCATTTTCATACGAGAATACCATTTAGTCAACGTTGTATAACGATTGAACGACGATTATTATACCAGAATACGCTCCAACGATAGTTTAATCGAACGACTTTTAAATCGTTGCCGTTGAAGTAAAATCGACGAACGTGAATACGAAAAGTGTTTAAACGACTGAGTCGCTACGTTAACGTTATTGTTTTGATTACGAGAATCAGGCTACAGGACAGCAGTCTTAGCACGATTTGCCAAGACTTCGTAATCTTGACAGTTCGGTGTGGAGTATGACGTAGTTATCGACGTAGAAACGTCATTTTCGGTATTAGCTAGGTCGTTATCTACGTCATACTCCACACCGAACTGCAAGATTACGAAGTCTTGGCAAATCGTGCTAAAACGGCCTACACACCGCCCTAAAATCAGTGGCGATATCGGGACAGCGGTGGTGGGGATGAAATCGGCTACTACTCTACACACGACCCTACCAGTTAGTACGTAACTGACCGTGCAACAGACTGTTCGTTGATCCGAGATGCCGCCGACACTCTCAAAACAGCAAAAAAAAGCATTGCCTTGGCACTTACTATGGTGCCAACAGGTCGTGGGTTTGATTCCCACCAAGTGTCTGGGTCATCATCATCAGCCGGAAGACGTCCACTGCTGAACATAGGCCTCCCCCTTAGAACGCCACAATGAACGACAATTGGCTATTTGCATCCACCGGTTACCTGCGACGCGCACAATGTCGTCTGTCCACCTAGTGGGAGGCCTGCCTACGCTGCGTCTTCCGGTTCGTGGTCGCCACTCGAGAACCTTTCTTCCCCAACGGTTATCGGTTCTTCGAGCGATGTGGCCTGCCCATTGCCACTTCAACTTGCAGATTCTGAGAGCTATGTCGGTGACCTTGGTTCTTCGGCGAATCTCCACAATTTCGGATTCTGTCGCGCAAAGAAACTCCGAGCATAGCTCTCTCCATGGCTCGTTGTGTGACTCTGAACTTCTCTAAAAGGCCAGCCGTTAGAGACCACGTCTCAGTACCATATGTCATCACTGGCAACACGCACTGGTTAAAAACCTTCGTCTTCAGGCACTGCGGTATTTCGGACGAGAAGATATCGCGTAGTTTCCCGAACGCTGCCCATCCGAGTTGGATTCTTCGGGCGACCTCTTTGTCGAAGTTGGACCGACCTAACTGGATAGTTTGTCCTAGGTATACGTAGTGGTCAACAACTTCGAGTGTATCGTTCCCAACAACTACCGGTACGGGTGCAACATGGACATTAGACATGATCTTCGTCTTGTCCATGTTCATTTTAAGACCCACCTGTTGGGAAACGCTACTGAGGTCGCTGAGCATCGTATTGAGGTCCTCCAGCGACTCTGTCATAATGACTATATCATCGGCAAAACGAAGGTGAGTGATGTATTCGCCATTGATGTTGATGCCGAATCCGTACCAGTCCAAGAGCTTAAAAACGACCTCCAATGCATTTGAGAACAGTTTCGGAGAAATAACGTCTCCCTGTCGCACACCTCGCTGCAATGGGATTGGTTTCGTGCTCTCGTCCTGTAGTCGGATCGACATGGTGGCGTTGCTATACAAACACTTCAACACTTCGATGTACCTATAGTCAATGTGGCACCGCTGGAGGGACTGCAATACCGCCCAGGTCTCGATTGAATCGAAGGCTTTTTCGTAGTCCACAAACGCTAGACATAATGGCCGATTATACTCCTCGGTCTTCTGTATAATCTGGCGGAGCGTATGTATGTGGTATACGGTGCTAAAGCCTTTTCGGAACCCGGCTTGTTCGGGAGGCTGGAAGTCATCAAACCTGCGTTCGAGACGGTTCGTAATGACTCTCGAAAACAGCTTGTATACATGGCTCAGGAGTGAGATGGGTCTATAATTCTTCAATAAAGTGTTATCACCTTTTTTGAAGAAAAGAACCACCACACTCGTGTGCCATGCTTCTGGCGTAGTACCCTCGAGTAAGACGGAATTAAATAACTTCTGGAGGACTAATATTACCGGTTTTCCACCCGCTCTCAGAAGTTCTGTTGTGATTCCGTCTTCACCCGGCACCTTGTTGTTCTTAAGCTGTTTGAGAGCCATTCTAATCTCGTACAGGCTGATGTCTGGGATGTCTTCAGTGTAATGTTGGGTTAATTTGGCTCTGGTGTCCTGAGCTGTTCTGGCAATGGGATCCCGTGTTGAGGTGTAAAACTGTCCGTAAAATCTCTCAATCTCTCTCAATATCTCCGGTTTCGATGAGATGACACTGCCGTCATCGATCTTCAGCTTGGTCATTTGGCTACGCCCAATAGAAGAATTCTTTGCGAACACTTTAGAGCCTTGGTTCTGCTCAATTGCGTCTTTAATACATGCTGTATTATCGGAACGCAAGTCGTGTCGCACGGATTTCGAGATTCGTCTATTGAGTTTGGCATAACCCGACATATCAGCTGAAGATATAGTGTCTGGGTGTTTTATCTATATTTTCTTCTGTTGGTCGGGTGTTCTATCTATCTATCCTTTTGAGGTGGGCGTTAATAGCTGCGACACAGTTTTTACTAATGTAGCTATTATCGTACTTATGTAAATGTTAACATCTGTTTTAGTTCCAATAAAATATGATTTGATTTTGATTTGATATAAGTATATATTTACAAAAAAAAAGTATATATGTATTAGTATCAGTTGTCTGGTTTCCATAGTACAAGCTCTGCCTAGTTTGGGATCAGATGACCGTGTGTGAATTGTCCCAGGATATTATATTATTATATTATAGGTAACCAGAGACTAAAAAGTAAGACCTGGGTTAAAAACTGGATGATGAAACGTCATGAACTAAGTCACATGAACGTGATGAGAAATTTCGAAGTACATAGCTGATTTCAGAAACTTTTTACGAATGGATTTTGAGTGTTTTGAAGAGCTTCTCAATATGATGACACCGTTAATACAAAAACAGGATACCATAATGTAGCGCCTGCACGTCGTATCGCCGCAGCACTCGAGTGCATACTGCGTAGAAATCAGTCCCGATTTCGCTACACACGTGCCGACAACGCTCCCTAGACGATAATCGTCCCTAAATCGTGAGCTCGCCCGAAGCGATTTTAGACCCGATTTATAAACAATAGAAATTGGATACGATTTGCACACGAGGTGATTTAGGGGACGATTTAGGGTCCTCCCCACCACTGTCCCGATATCGCCACTGATTTTAGGGCCGTGTGTAGGCCGTTTAAACCTGCAGGATAGGTTATATTCTGTCTACGGATAGGTCCAACCATAGATTTAAGATATATAATATCTCTGGGTCCAACGGTCCAACCAACCAAGGCCTATCTTGGAAATAAACTTTTTGGTAGGTATTTATTTGTTTGTTTGTGTTTTGGCGGGTGAAAGTGTGGCGTTTATTTTTACTTAACAATTTATGTGATTAGATATCGCAATTGAACAGAGAAAAGACTATAATTCTATTGTGATCTCAAATATTACTGTAGGAATCAGACTTTATCTTCATAATTATGACGGTTGGCGAATCTTCTAAAAACTTACCGTGGCAAGTACCATCGATTCTTTGTACATTATTTTAAATTTTCATATAATTATCTAGTCTAAATAAATCATTTTTTTTAAATTTCAGGGTAGAAAAATATCGTCCATCAAAATTGGAAGATTTAATATCCCACGACGATATAATTAAAACCAGTAAGCTGAAAGTTTTGCAAATCACGGGAATGTACGGTATCTATTTAATACTAATATTCACTATCCGTTTCAGTTAATCAGTTTATGAAGGAGAATCAGTTGCCACATTTGTTGTTCTATGGACCTCCAGGCACTGGAAAAACATCAACTATTTTGGCATGTGCAAGGCAGATGTATACACCTCAACAATTCAATTCAATGGTTTGGATACTCATTTTTTGTGCCTATTAGTAATTGTTGTGATATTGTTTTAATATTGCGCCTCCTAACTGCATTTTGGACAGGTTACCAAGTCTTTCTTCAAAAAAATGGAGGTAGTTCTCAATTCAACTGTATATGAGCATAATTTTTTTATCTATGTTCACTCATAACTGATAATTATTAAACAAAACAAAAATGAACAGATTTGAAAAATGCTATCACATAATCCAAATCACTCAGAGAGAATTTTAAGAATTGGTAAGTAATGTAGTTGGTATACTCAGTGGCAGTGGTGTGCACACACTTTTATGACTATATCATTCACAGTGGTGTGCACATAAATCAGGCAAAATATCTTTGAGTTGTTTATGCTTTATGTTAATTGTTCGTGTTCCAGCACAAATATCCTTAAATTAATTATTAGTTTTCAGGTCTTTGTCCTGCTAAAATTGGGCTTTTAACGGTATACAAATGTTATTTTAGTGGTTATATTTCTTATATTCTTTTTTATTCATTCCTATTCAAAGAGTTGCAACTCACGTAAGGTTAATTTGTTCATTATAAGGTCCATCTATTGGTACATAGTTTGCGTCATAATAACATATCAATTTCTATGTCTATTAATAATATTATCCTTTCCTGTTTCAGGTACTTGAATTAAATGCATCTGATGACCGAGGCATAGGTATAGTGAGAGGTCAGATACTGAGTTTTGCATCGACAAGAACTATATTTAAAGCAGGTCCAAAGTTAATCATTTTAGATGAAGCTGATGCAATGACTAATGACGCACAGAATGCACTTCGTAGAAGTAAGAAAAACATATCTAATAACTTACTTAAAGTAAATATTTTAGTTTAGAATTAAGACATATAATTCAATGCATATCTACATATTACTTCTGGTCACTATGACAACTGAAATTAGTAACCAGATGTGAAATAGGATATTTTATTATTGCTCTGCTACTAGTTGCATTTTTTTGTTTCCTTCTGTGTTAAGGTCTATGTCTCACTGCCATACAATGTGATGCTCCAAATATAGCTTCGTTTTCTTACAGCAGTTGCTATCCTGGGTTTGAACATATCTTTCTTATTATTAAATGCCCTTTCGGCCATTGAAATTCTAGCAGTAATGTCTGGTGTACATGAATCTTGAGTTATTTGATTACCTAAGTATTGTTATAAAGTGTTATAAAAATAAAAACACTTCAAAGGATACTAAAAATGTTTTGGGCAATAATTTTGGTTGTACTTTTTCCTAAGACACTACCGCAAAAGCTAAAAAGTAAAGAACGAGGAATTTGCAGGCACCTACTAACTAAACTACTCAGTGAAACTATGTAGCCAAATGAAATTTAAAGTTTACTGAATGGTCAACAAAGGCAGCACTGTCGGTAACTGTTTGTTAATTGCTGATAGATACCTTACCATTTATCATACAATGGCTGGTGATGAATCATTGGTACATATGATAGGTACCTGTATGTATGCAGACTTGTGCACAAGCTTAGCGCAAATACATTGAGGTGGTGTATTTTTCAATTAAAATAGTTCTATGCAGTGGTGGATTCCCCAATAAGCTAGATAGGTACCTAGAAATGGTAAATCCAGTCACAAAAAGAAATTATTTACTCTCTCTCTTCTCTTCTTCAGCCTTTTGCCACCTAATGCTGAGTGAAAGCCTCCTCCAATGCACGCTACCCTTCTCGGTCTTGAACTTTCCTCATCCCATAATAAGGTCAACAAACCATCTGACTAGTGGTCTACCGACGCTTCTTAGACCCGTGCGCGGTCTCCAGTACCTTTTATGCCCATCTCTAGTCCTGTTACGGCTTATGTGACCCCTACACTTCCTCTTAGTCACGATCTTGGCTATGTCAGTCAATTTAGTCTTTCTTCGGATTTCCGTGTTAGGAACTCTTATCATGAAAAAAGATCCTTAAAATAGCCGTATCCCTAATATTCCATGGCTCTCTTGATGACTTGCAGTCTGGTGATCACTTGTTTCGTAAGCGTCCAGGTTTCGGCTTCCGGTCCATACAACATGACAAAAAGGACACACTGTTCAAATGTACGACGTTTGAGGTTCATTCAATTTCAATTATTCACTAAATCAATTCAGTTCAATTATTTACTAAATTCGATAAATGTCTTTTTCTTCTTCGCGGGAGAAACCGTTAAAGCTCCCGGGACCTGTAGAGTCAACCAAAGTATGTGGGATTCTTACCCACTAAAACCCCCGCGGGTATTGTATCGCTCTCCAGTGGGATCTGTACCAGGAGCCCCTTAGTGGCTTGCCTTTTTATTATTTTTTCTTGGGACAATCCACACACGGTCATCTGATCCCAAACTAGGCAGAGCCTGTACTATGGAAACCAGACAACTGATACTAATATAATTTTTTTTTTGTAAATACATACTTAAATAGATAAATAACACCCAGACACTTGGTGGGAATCGAACCCACGACCCATCGGTTAGCGGACAGGGTGTCTAACCACTAGACCAATGGCCTTTGAGCATGCTACCGGGGGCGCATTGTAGCCCCCCGGTAACCAGACACGGTGCTCACGGGGACGGGTGTCGCAACCCCGCTGTCGTCCTCCTCTGAATCGCCGCCGTACTCAATGAATGTCCTAGGACCCACACCCCGAACATCCAGCGACTCCGAAGGTGAATCCACGACCTATTTGCTAGTAAGCGGCCAGGGTAACGACGAGACCAACGGGCCTGTCAAAGATACCATTGGCGGCGATTTGGTTCAGCCTATAGGCGGCGTATTTGTAAATCCGCCCCAGTAGTGAGAGTGGTGGAAATGAACCGCAATGTTAGCCGATCGTTAGTTACCATGGTTATCTAAACAAAAACAAATCCTGGTTCACTTAAACTTTAAAATCTAAATATATTTCATTACTACCCTAATCGATATCGTAAATTAAACGCCTTGAAGCGTGTAAATGAGTTCGATAAAAACGATTAAATGTCGGACAGTGAAGACGAAGAGATTCAGTGCAAGACAGTTAAAATCACGGTTGTCGGTGAGCCTTCCACCGGAAAAGTAAGTACCTACTTTACATAATCTTTACTCGTTATCATAGAGGATGGTAATAGCTAGAAACAACATTTTGTAGAATTAGCAAAACAATCCATGTTAAAATTGTCAAGTGCATTATTTCATTGTATAGGTATTTCTAGAATACCTTCTACAATGCATTTGTAGTAGAAACTTGAGTTTACTCTGTAAACCTCCTAGCAAACCTTTCAAGTGCAGCTGCTATGATCCTGAAGTCTCTACTCCAATACTTAAATTAGGGAAAGACTCGTAGTTCCTGTCAGAATTTTTTTTGTCGGAATTATGCTGAGACAACATAGTTTTAGCATACTACTTATGTTTAAATAGGATGCCTTAGTACTGCAAACGACGATGACACACGTGCTCACAAAAATCGTGCAGCAGCCTGCCGCATCTGTATCCAAAATAAATTGATTCAAGGAGTGACATCGCATGCTTCATGATATTATGTCGCACGCACGATTTCCCCGCTTGTAGCATAAAATATGTGACATACGCTATTGACTGAATGGTGAGACATAAGGAGCCTAACAAATCATATTTGTATCAGTCCTCGCTTATCTTACTTATAATATTGCACCGGACGTGTGGGCCTTTTTTTTACCATTTTGAGCAGTACTATGGAGGCCAACGTTATAAAGTCTTATCTTTTTAAGAACAACCAAGATCTCATTTGGACTCCACCAGTAGTGAAATAAGTCTTTGGCAAGTTATTTGCCAGTACAAGTGGTAGTCGTATTTCTTTTTAGAGTAGTCTTTGTGCTCGGTATCTGGGTAGCGGTCGCGCCTCCGGGAGCGGCACTCAGGGCGCGGAGGTGATGGCTGGCCAGTGTCTCAGCCTGCGTCCGCCGGTGCCGCTGCAGATTTGCGACGTCGCAGGCAACGCGCTGACTACCCATATGCTATCTAACTACTTGTACGCTTCTGATGTGAGTACTACTGCGTAGGTACTTTAGTTAGGCCTTCGCTTTAGCATTTTGTGTAGATACATGCTTTTAGTTTTTATGCGTAATCCTGCCAACGTCACTGTTACGCATCGTAGTAAACGAATTGACAAGCAAGACTGATTGTATTTATTAGGTGAACCAATAGTCTACGGGGTCACCTCACCTTTATTTATATTGTGTTATCTTAACCATACATGCAGACAATAATTATATTGAATTATCTCTGCTTAACAAGTAAGAAACAATAATACAAAGTTATCGCTCCCAGCTGGATTCGAGCCCACGTCCTCCGGATGTAAAGCCAGCGGCTTTCTGCTTCGTCCCGGAGGCTATAAGGTCTTGCCAGGGCTTATAAACGCAGCTATAAACAATGAATGTAATACCAGCCCCCCTAGACAATGTAACATTCTAAAAGCGTTATCGCTAATAGAAAATATAAAAATGTATGAGAATGACATGTCAACGAATCAAAAAATCACGTGACAAATTATAGGGAGTTGACACCGTTTGCGAATGAAGAAATAGAATCACTATAAAGCGATTGCATCTTGTCTAGGCATGGATTGATACATAGACATTGTTACAGTTTTAGAACAGTTTTAGTAGAGTTATATTTATTCGTTTCAGATTGTCTTGTTTGTCTATGATTTAACTAACTTACAAAGCTTCGAGAAACTAAGCGACTGGGTCATAAAAATAAAAGAAATTTTTGAAACTGAAGTTAAGAAACCACTGATGGCATTGTTTGGCAATAAATCAGATTTAGAACATCAACGAGCCGTGAGAATTTCTGGCGTACAAAAGTTTGCTTCTGAACATTTATTGGAGAACTTCAAAGGTTCTGCAAGAACTGGAGATATGGTAACTTCTGTTTTTTATTTGAATTTTCGTTCATTTATAACTACCTGGAATCTTAGGCCTATACACCTAACGAATTTGCTAAACACCTCGACAAATTTCCCCCCCAGATCCTTCTAATAACGATATTTTAAATAATAATAATATCTTGGGACAATCCACACACGGTTGTCCGATCCCAAACTAGGCAGAGTCTGTACTATGGAAACCAGACAACTGATACTTATATACTTTTTTTTTGTAAATACATACTTAAATAGATAAACAACACCCAGGCACTTGGCGGGAATCGAACCCACGACCCATCGTTTAGCAGGCAGGGTGTCTGACGACTAGACCAACGGGCCCGTCAATGTATGGAATAATCACAATTGCGATAGTACAGCTACAGCGTACCTACAGCATGGTGCATGAAAACAGCTTGCTCGAATGGCGTTATTATAATAATGTATATTCGCCAAGCGCACCCTGAACATTCAGTTAAGATCTTGCTGATTGACCAATCTTTCCAATATGAAATAAATAACTTTAGTATCCAAACCGACACAAAAATTAGAAGTGTATAGCGGTTCGGTAGATAGTGGATAATATTTTTTAATATCGAATATCATGCTAACTTTACTGTTCATCTTGGCTCATTACTCTTTCAGGTGAACACAACATTTACAAATTTAGTGGCTCGTTTGCTGGGTATGTCTGTTCGTCGGCTGCCTGCGGTCACCGTGAACGGCAGACTGCCATTACTTCAAGACCCGGACTTGAGCGACCACGTTGTATTGAAGCGGCAATCGGAACGGACCCAGTCTCTAATCATGAATAGGAAGGCATTAAGAAGTGCTCAGAGGAAAGCCTCTTCTAAAATTTGTGTCGTACAATAAATTTTTGTTGAAAGTCTTTTCTTTTTTCCCTTCTTTTATAACCTACATGAAGGTTAGGTACGTACCTACCTTATAGTTTCTGCGGCACTCAGTCCGGTATTATTTCATTCCTTAACATAGACATCGGACTTTGAGTGCCGCAGTATTTCTTTAAAATGGTAGGCAAGCTACTGATTAAAGCCCTACTTACGCTTAGAGGAGATACCTTACGCGTAATTTCAGTCGTTTCGAAATGATGTACATATCAATCTTAGTAATGTGAACTATCGTATAGATTACGTCAATGGTACTAAAAAATATTTATTTCAGTAATAGAGAAATACACAGAGAATGTAAGGTTCTGTATAATATGTAACTACTTGGGCAAGATAATACCGGCGCTGCAGTCCAGGTGCACGCGGTTTCGTTTCGCGCCGCTGCAGCACACACAGATAGTGCCTCGACTGCAGGACATCGCTCAAGCTGAGGGGTATGAATCCAGATTTCTATGGTCAATACTTAGATAATGTTTAAGTATTTTGAACTCCTTAGTTTCGGGCTTAGCCAAATAAAGCATTCATTAATTTACTGACCTTCTGTCCTGGTTTAAGGTGCTCCCTGCTAAAGAAATTGTAGAAATTTAATATAAATTGAAGTCGAACTGATTAGAACACGAAAAAAGTATCTGAAATATGCCCAAAATGTATTTTTAAACCGCGTCTTCCAGGTTTATGTCTTTCGTTGTTGTATTGTATGTACCTATGTCTTGTCTGTAGGCTAAACAGCTTGACTGATTTCAACCACATGGCTATGGCATCATCATTAGATACTCAGGCCATCAGTCACCATTTAGTATCTTTTTAAATTTCAAAAGTATCGGTAAAAAGCAGAAACGATTTCCAAAATTGAAAATTATTAGGTATGACCGGTGACGATGGTAAATCAGACAGATACGTTTGCAGAGTGAAATTATCCGATGACGGTGTAAAAGCGCTACTGGCTTTGTCGGGTGGGGACATGAGGAAAGTGTTGAACACGCTGCAGAGCACTTGGTTGGCGTACCGTGACGTCACCGAGGACAACGTCTACACGTGCGTGGGGCATCCACTTCGCTCCGACATCACCAGCATCCTGAACTGGCTCCTTAATGAAAATGATTTTGCTGCGTGCTTCAAACGTATCCTTTTTAACCAACTTCAAAAAGGAGGGTCTGTACTTGACGCGTATGTATGTAATATTCATTATTCATAAGAATGCGTGTACCTATTTCCAACAGCGATGCCCTACCCTGAGACCAAATTCCAGCTTGAAATGGAAGCTAAATCTATCTATTATATTAACAAAGAAACGTTAGACAAGCACTATATGGCTGTTTTAAGTTTGACGTTTAATGCTTATGGCAGCGTTCTAGATGAAGATAAGGATCACTCCCGCGAGCGTGTGACGATCGGATCGTACGATTTTGCATTTAAACCTAATCTTCATTGGGTGTACTAATAGCCTGATGTGTGTAAGTCGTCTATGCGATATACGATTAACGCATGCTCGTGCGTGCGATCCTGTATTAGGACAACGCCTTTATCGCACAGTGGGTCTAGTACGAGTTCCGATAGTTTACGAGCTCGATCAAACTGTTTTTTCCCGTATATTTTACTAGTTGTTGATAGTTAGGTAGGGCGCTAGGGGCGCTGGTGTGAAATGTACGGGAGAAAACTGACAGTTTGATCAAGCTCGTTAACTAACGGAACTCGTTCTAGACCCCCAGATAGCATCGTAGCTTCTAATCGTATGGACATATTTGACCGTTGTTTTTTTGTTTGATATAGCTGAGTACGAAAATCTGTTCAACTGTCTGTATGAATTCATTTTCCAATATCTGGGGTTTTTCTTGTCTGTCGCATTATTTGTTCGCGCTTCGGCGCCATGCCCTCTTTATGACCGCTCTACGCCAGGGATCATCACATTTATAATGGATATTACCTTAACAGGATATACACAGATATACAAGATCTCAAAATCGCAAAAGGTTTAGCACTTGGTGACATATTAACTGAAGTCCATACAATTATTCAAAGAGGTACGTAATTAGTCATTAATTTTATTTTATTCCTTTTAGTGACGAGACAAGCTAGATGTTTCGCCGACGGTAAGCGACTCGCCTGCCTATAGACAGTTGCCTTCTACTGCCTCTCGTCACCAGAGACATTCGTTATGAAGTCTCTCCTGGCCGGTAGATTCACCAGCTGCAATGCCCTTCACACCGGAACACAGCCATGTTAACACACCACTGCTTGGTGTCAGCATAACTGAGACCGCGGTGGTACCTACTCGAACGGTAGATATCTTGCAAAAGAGACCTACCACCTAGTGAAAAAATATTTATACATAAGTGCATAGACATCGGAATAGATAGATCTTGGTCGTAAAATTAGTAGCAGGCTGTAGTGCTATCCTATATTCCTCTCCCGCATCACCAATTTTGCGTTCATATTTTTGAGACATGTAAAGCAAGTTTCAGGTTGGCCAAATAAATAATAATTCACTGTTTTCCTTTTGATCTAGAAGACAGGTTATGTTTTACATGCGTATGGCTGTAAGTATATAAATCTCTGTCACTCACTGCGTTTAATGTAAGGTGCTAGTACCTTAAATTCTTCTCTTCTAATCTACGCAAGATGATTATTGTACTTAAATCCAAAATTTGCCAATAAATCTACTTATCTATAAGTATATATTTGATTAATTTACAGTGAAACTGCCTCCAAATGTCCTAATTTCGCTGTTAATTAAAATGGCGGACGCAGAAGCGCGCTTAGCAGCTGGTTGCAGCGAACGCATAGAGCTTGCAGCACTCATTGCCGCATTTCAAGAAGCCCGGGATCAAGTCAAAGTGGATACGTCAGAAGGGTGAAACAGGCATAGTGAGATGTTAAATATTATAACTATTAATAAAATCGAATGACGCATTGTTAAAATTGTGTTAAGAAAAAATTAAACAATTGAAAATAAATTACTTTTTATTTAACTAACTTTTAAACATAACTAACATTTAACTTAAATATATTTACAGAGTGTTAGAAAATATGTAGAATAGACCCAATCCTCTTGAGAGATCCTTCAGTCGCGGAAGCTTGTATAATTCATATTTCTCGTGCACGCGATACTTTCTCACAAAGCTTTGCTTTTTCCCTCGTTGGTAGGATATATAAAGAGTAAGATAAGTTACATGACCGGTAGAAACGTTCACACTGCATGCCGTACATACGGTAGTAGGTCGTGACGCGTGACGTGACCGGACATCCCGCGGATCCGCGCGGTCATTCATAGACAATGTTACAATATACTGTTTGAATTTTATACCGTGCGTGCGTCAGTTGTTTGTTCGCGCCGCGCGGTCAAGTAACTTAGCCAAATTCTTCATGGATAAATAATCATGGGACAAGCCGTACGAGATACTTTCATTGCCGTTTCAACTTAACCGAAGTAGGAGACGAGACTGTTAAAGGAGTTTGTTAGCGAGGCGAATATTCCAGGTGCAGGCGGGGGTGGCGGCCGCGGCACAGCCACCGGCCGGTAGTACGGCCCGCCGTCAATGCGCTGTAACATTGTAAACTCCGTTTCAAATAAATTTGCAAGCTGTTCCAAATTCATTTATAAAAATAATATCCTGAGACCAAACAAGATAGAGCCTGTAGTAGGCCTACTACGGTAGCCAGTTATTTAAAATAAATAACATTTAAAGTCAGTCTTGTGGTGGTGCACAAGACTGACTAAATGTCCAACACATTGTCTAGGCGTGGCAACATACACAACTTTATATTATCTCTTTTTTGTTGTAACGTTGAACTTAATATACGAGTAGGTTTCGCAAGATTTTCGACTTAAATCCGGTAATGTTGTCTTTTATTTACGCGAATACTAGACATTGTAATTAATCTATTCTTACGGATGATATCGCGATTAAAATAAAATAAATCGCGATATAATCCGTAAGAATAGATTAATTAAATCCGGTAGTTTTCAACGTTCTCACGCGTCCGAAATGTACTGAAAGTGAGACTTTTTCGTTAAAGATTAGGCAAAACAATGTTTTCAGATTATTGCCAAAGGCTAACATTTTTTTATTAAAAGTGCAGTCGTCGTCGTTCGTTGCGTTGGTCGTGGGTTCCATTCCCACCAAGTGTGTGGGTGTTATTTATCTATTCAAGTCTGTATTTACAATAAAAGCTATATAAGTATTAGTATAAGTTGTCGTCTGGTTTCCATAGTACAGGCTCTGCCTGCTACTTAGCTGCAGTTTAGGATCAGATGACCGTGTGTGGAATTGTCCCAGGATATTATTATAAGTATTGGTTAGCTTCTTAGGTGCTTAGTTTTAACCTAGTCTCATGACTAATCTAAAAGAAGTAGGTAGGTTTAAAAATGCGTGTATATACTCACCAGGATATCCAAAATTGGTAAGACAAAACCAGAATTGACAAAAATATATACATTTGTTGTTATATTTAATTTACAACATGCGATAACCTATAATTAGCAGAATTAAGTACTCGGACAACAATCACATTTTGCTTATTAAATCTATACAAGTACTTACATACTTATAATTACGACAAGTTTAGATTATTAGTTCACGGGATAGTCATGCTACTTTATAAGAATCGTCATTTTTATTACACTTTGCACCTGTCTACAGAAATCCAAAACACATTTACAAAACAGGATTATAAAATAGCACTTTCGTAAATTTTACATTATTAGACAAGATTCTATTTGTACTTCAAGAAATGTATATTACGGAAAGGCATAATAGTTAGGTAAGTATATTGTGCCTTATCTGTTGTCTAAGAGAAGAGGTTTCTAGTACAATATATTATCTTCGTAGCAAGTTGTGTACTAGTCGAAATCAGTCTGTAGGGAACACTATAGATGTGTCTTTGAACAAGGCTGTGGTACTCGCGGCAGGTGGCGCTGTTGTCGCCGGAGTCCGCTGGCCCACCGTCGGCATGTGTGCCTAAGAACCCATAAAACACTGAGTGTCCAGCACCAGAAATAAGCTTAAGCATTAACATGTTAGTGTAACCCGAGGAGATACCTACTGGGAAAACAAGAATAGGTACTACTATTTACAAGGTAGTAAAAACGCATGCAACTTACTGCCGCACTTTTAGTCTAAGAGATTCATCGGACTCTGTGATTTATTGTAGGTACGAACTCTCTGTGTGGCAGTTTGTGACGAGACGAGCAAGACTTTCGCCTGATAGCAAGCGACACCTGCCGGTCAATTGCTCCACTGTAACCCTGCTCGTCACAGTCGCTAAGTCTGGTAATTTTATCGGCTACCTATATACCTACAGTGTTATTTATACAGTAACAGCAATTACACATTGCTGAATGGCGGCACTGCGGTGTTAGTACCTACTTGGTCGGCCCCTTTCACAAGGAACATACCATGTTGCGTTTCGCGTTGCCAACTCTCTGAGTATTATATTTTCACCCCAATAGCCTGCATGTGGGACTAGCTATAGAATGGCAATGCAACAGCACCGCATGGCAGATCCCTGACACATAAGTACGGTGACTCCTCATAGAGCAACCTGACCCACCCCAGGGGGGGTCTAGTATGGGTTTTGATAGTTAAGGAAAACGTTCAAAATGATAGTTTTCTCCCGTACATTGTACTAGGAAAATTTATTATATGTATCGCTTAAAGTAAGTAGATTGATTTTAGAATAGAAATGGCATTGTTTATATCCAGGCATATCTCGCGATTTCGCTCCTACCATTATAACTATAATATAGAGTAGGCTTTGATTAAGGAGTAGATAATGTAGGTCAGTATAGATTTTGAGCTGGGAGACAAAAAGATAAAAATGCTATAAGTATATTTACATTTTTTGTTGTTAGCGCAAATGTTAATGGGGTGTACAGCACCCATTGTAGGTACATGCTCTACCTAAGCTGCTAAGAAAATCACTGAGCAGACACGTAGTGAATCTATAGGGCAGACCAAAGATATTTTAGTGAAAAATCCTAAATCTATGGGGCAGACGGTCTCCTTTATTATCCTAGACAGATATGCCTTTTTAAGCTATTAATGAATCATTATGAAAATGTAAATAAGTAGAGTTGGTAGGTATTGGCCATATTACCACGTGCTCATGTAGATGTACTCGATCGGTCGACTTGACTCTTAGAAGAAGTTATATACAATTCAACTGAGTGTAAGATTATTTACAGTTCTAAAACCAATTATTTACACTACCTCTAGTACCTATAGGCAATTGATATAGTGTGAACTTACTTTCGCTGAATGTAATGTAACATTCAGTAATGTTGGATGACTGTCTATGACAATGAACTCTACTTGTTGTGGTAAATATCCTTCAGCTGAAACCTGAGAACGAACAAAATAAACATATTTAAGACTATTTTGCCCATAATATACCTACTTCACCACGCCGCGGCGCCGTTAAGGGGTCGATAGACTTACTAAACCCAGTTTTTGTCAACATATCACGTTTAAAGGCTACCTTTCGCTTCCACTGCGGGTAGTATAGGTGCAGGCAGTTCCCGACTCTGGGCTATTGAAAATCCCTTGATAGCTGGACATATTGTTACAGATGCTTACTTATATATCTATACTACTTATAATAAAACTGTAACAGGTCCAATTCTGTACATTGAAGATATTTTGAAAATTATATTTGGAGGGCATTCTATAACCGATACTGAGGCCGAAAATGTAATTTATTTAATTTTTGTCTGTCTGTCTGTCTGTCTGTCTGTATCACGGCTGAGCATCACGCCGAAACTACTGAATGGATTCAAATGAAACTTGGCATGATTTGAGATCTTACTACGAGGTAGGACATAGGATACTTTTTATCCCGTAATCTAGCACGGTTCTTTTGGGAGAGGGGATTAAAGTCAAAACGGGTACTTGGTTATACGCTTGGTCCGATTTTATCAATTTTTCTTTATAATATACCTAATAAATATTAGTAAGGGAACACTCATAGAGAGTTGTTATCAAGGTTTTGTAATCGATCTGGTTAAGCAACGTTAGGTAAGGTGATTAAATAGATGGGTGACCGCTTAACGCCATTTGATCTAAACGGTCCGTGCTTCGGAGAGCAAGTAAAAAGTGGGTCCCAGTTTTTAACCGACTATAAAATATGAGGTTATGTATTCGATACGAATGTCTGTTATTCAAAGTTTAGTTAACGTAAAAATAGCGCAGGCGGAGCTGCGTGGGTCAGCTAGTTTTAACTATAAATACTTATACTTACTCGAACTGTATTCGAATGTTTCACCTCACAATCGTAAAGTGTTTTTGGTTTTTCCAAGGGATGCTTGTGGTAATATAACTACCTACTGACTACTAGTATAAGTGATAGTTCGGATTTTACTCAAGATTATAGAGCCTTTCATCGTGTTATTTCTGTAATTCAGAAGGTTGCTATCACATACTTAATGAACATAATTCTTACTGTTCACTAGGCAATATGTAATTTTAATGTAACTAAATATATTTAAACTAGTATGAATGTTTATGACTTACTTCGATGCGGTAGGTGCCAGGCAGCAGTATGCGCCAGAACTCGCCGTTCATGGTGGTGTGGTAAGTGACGTCACGTCCCTTTACTTTGACCGCGGCGCGCTCCACAGCGTTGCCGTTCTCATCCATCACAAAACCGTGCGCCCCGCGGTGCGCCTCAGCTAGGTATTTAATGAGCGCCTAAGGGAATTGAAGTTGGTTAGTATATCAGTAGGGTAGGTATACATTTTAGTCAGACAAATGCGAGCGAGCAATGTATCGTAAGTAAAGGGAATAAAAGTCGTGGTTATGTAATGTTGAACCGTAGGTAATCTAATTCCTGGTTTATCATATGTAACAGCCTGTATTTTACGATGCCAATCTTAACTTTCAAATTCACCTAAGACGAACAACGCAAATAGTAGCCTAGGTAAGCGTAGGTAGGTACCGATAACATAAATAAGTGCAACTACTTTTGATATCTCTAGTATAGTACATTACGAAGTTGATAAAATGAAATCACAGGTTAGATACCTCTGCGACCCGCATAATTATTTTAAACAATAAATGTACCTATCTATACACACTGTTAGTCATATCTTATCAAAATTTTGTACTTATTTATCTTGATAACTTACTTATCTAGAGTTACTTAAGCGTGTTACAGTCGTTTATTTCATAATTTTGTGACGCACGTTCTGTACGCTTGTTCCAAATGTTTTTTCGTTGGTTTTATTTGGCATTAATATGCGCCGTAGTGGGCGTTAGCAACTGTGACACTAGAGTAGCCGTGGCTCATCTTATTTCACAGCAAGTAACGGGTAGTATACTATTCACGGAGACGGAAAGCGGTCTCAGAGTCACCGGTACCATAACCGGTCTTCCCGCTGGAAAATATGGACTACACGTGCACGAGCTAGGGGATACAAGCACATGTGATGCTACGGGGGCACATTTCAATCCTGAAGAGAACACGCACGGCGGCAGAGAGCACGATATACGTCACGTTGGCGATCTAGGCAACGTGGAGTTCGTTGGTGACGCCGGCATTGCGATTGCGAGTGTCGATTTCGTCGATAGTGTAATTACACTTCGCGGTCTAAATAGTGTCCTTGGTCGCGCTGTAGTTCTCCACGAAGGGGAGGACGACCTCGGCCTGGGAGGTGACGAAACGTCGTTGGCCACCGGGAATGCTGGTGCGCGTATCGCTTGCGGAGTCATTGGCATCAAATCGCCGGCTGACCCGTGGAATTCGGGGACATCCGTTGTACCGTCAGTGTTAATATTTATTTTAGCGGCAGGAATTCTACTTTGTAATTTGTCAATTGCTTAATATCATAGAGGTAACTCTAATTAAGGATACGTTCGTCAATAAACTTGGTAGTAGAAAGTATGTGTTTTGTGTGTAGGTACACAAAGTCTGCTGTACCTACCGAGTTCCGATAATAATTATTATTGAGTGCAGTGGCGATCCGAGGGGGGGGGGAGGGGTCGTAGAGGTCATGACCCCCCCCCCAAATCTCAAACTCATTCATGTCAAACTGACAAACTTAACTTCTTGCTTTAAAACGTCTAAAGAATTGTATCCTAAATAGGTTACACACTTGAAACACTCAGGCGAAAGGTGGGAATCGAACCCACGACCTATTGGTTAGCGGCCAGAGCACTAGACCAACGGGCCCGTCAACTATGACCCCCCTCCAAAATCGTTGGCTGTGACCGCGCCTGGTTGAGTGTACGTAGTTATTCTATGTATATACGAGTTTATCAAGTAAGTACTCGTATGTGTAACTTGTATTAATAAATGATTAAACTTCCTTTTTTGTTATACAAATTCGTCATTTGTTATACTTATTTACATTCAGGGGCGTAGCTACCGCCGTATCAGCCGTATCTGTTATACGGGGCCCCGGGCTACAGAGGCCCCGTTTACCCTTCATTTGGGTCCCCCAACAATTTGTTTATACAGGACCCGTCAAAGGCAAGCTACGCCACTGCTTACATTAATCCAAGTAACTTAATAAATACCTACCTAAGTACTTATAGATTTTTTAATAAACAATAAACAAGTGCTTTTATTGTGTCCTGCACTTGTGAACTACACATTTTTGACATTGTAATAACTACTTTTACGGATTATATCGCGGCCTATTTTAGGTTTTGTTTTCCCAATGTTTCGAATGCTTTGCAGCACCCATGGTCACGGGCGGGCGGACGAGAAAGTAAAACCTAAAATTGGCCGCGATATAATCCGTAAAAGTAGTCATTACAATGTGTAGTATTCGCGTAAATAAAATACAACATTACATATTTTTGATTAATATTAAGTATTTTAAATCTCGATTTTAAAATGTTACCTTAGTTTTCATCGATATACTTAGTTTTATTCAAATTTTATTTTTGTTCGGGAGATCAAATATTCTTAACTGGTCTTAAGTACTTACCACTTCTTTGTTTTAGCCGCATTTACCATACTCATAAGTAAATATAAATAAATAGTAATCAATGAAGATAACACCGCACCTGCTTATTGTCTTGCCAATACTTGGGCAGCTCGTGCGCGGGCGGGTACTTGCAGCAGGAGATCTCCAGCGTGACCTCCATACATCCGTGCCACAAGTAGTTGTAGTCCTGCATGCCGCCTGCGTTACATGACAACATATTTATTTATGTGGTACACTTGCATGTTGAGTGTAATTCATACACAATAGATAAATAGCTAATGATTGTAATAGCAACTAAGCGTGTGGCGCTCACATGACTAGGTAATTATGGACTGCAGCCATTTACAATGAAAACCTAATTTACCTACAGATATAAAATAGAACGACCTTAGGTATGATGTTTTTTCTTCATTATAAAACTTGTGGGACCTCTCATTCCTCTCAATGGCTGTTAATAACGGAATACATTATATATCTACTTATTCCACCTGTACTTTGTCGGTTTGGCAAACAATACATTAATAATGCCATTCCATTATATAAATAGATACCGTGTACTGCCTGAGTATAAACTGCGCCAGTGTCTTTCATTTTAAGCCTAGGCTAGTTCTATGTCAACGGGGTTTCGGCGTTTTTGTAGTAAATCTATACTATAATAAAACTCAAAGAGCACTTTTTCTGTACATTGAATATTTTTCCAAAATTTCTATGTGGGGATACTATAATATCGACATAGAGGCCAAAACAATTTTTTTTGGAATTATTGTCTGTCTGTCTGTCTGTCTGTCGTTCTGTTTGTCCAGGTATCATTTGAAAACCCGTGGATGGATTTTGATAGGACTTTCACTGATGTGTTGTGTAGAAGTCAAGGTATAAATTGGTATATAAAACATCACGCTATGTTTCATAGGGGCTAAGCAGTGAAACATTACTTGCACATATTATCACGTAATTTCCTTTGTATGTGGATAGGGTAATTATAGACTGATCAGTTAATCATTAAGATATGTATTATTACGCTATATACAATAGGGACTGAACAGACATTTAGTTTGCATAAGATATGGCAGTGGCGAAGGGTCAATTTTTGTAAGGGGTAAGCCGGTCCGGTACAACATTAGATTTCTGTATTGTTCTAAGTACTTTGCTGATAGCAATATCACATTATATCTTTGAAAGGTTAAAATCTGTAAATCCTGAGCGAGTCCAAACTAGATTAGGGGGTGGGGGGTTCATGAAATTTTAATGAAACTCCCCAAGTCCAGGTAGTGTATAATAGGTATTGCATTACAATCGCAACAATAAAAGATGCGAAAAACTTAGAACTTTCATTAAGACAGTATTTTACGATGTTAGCGTGATTTACATTATGAACAGCGCCATCTATCGGTGAAATTGAACATACAATCACTAAACAACTAATCTATTTTAATAAAAGAAAGTCGTGTTAGTTACACTATTTATAACTCAAGAACGGCCTAACCGATTCGGCTGAAAAGGTAGGGAGGTAGCTTAGAACCAGGAAACATGGGATACTTTTTATCCCGGTAGGTTAAGGTTAAGCAACGTTAGGTAAGGTCATTAAATAGATGGCAGTTAGGGTGATACGCGGATACCGCATCATCTCGTGCGAGGCCGCGTGCGCGCTGGCAGGGATACCACCCTGGGACGTGGAGGCGGAGGTGCTGACCGCGGTCTACCGGCAGCGCGCAGAAGCGCGTAGCCGGGGCGGAGCATCTCCCGCTGAAGTCCAGCGATGGCGACGGGAGGCACAAGAGGCCGCCTTCGTGAAGTGGGAAGATCGGCTGGCGGAACCAACCGCCGGCCATCTGACCATAGCGGCGGTGCGCCCGGTCCTAAAGGACTGGGTGCACCGTAAGTTCGGCAAGATCACCTTCCGGCTCGTGCAGATCCTGTCGGGGCACGGATGCTTCGGCAGGTATCTGCACAAGATTGCCGGAAGGGAGGCGACCCCGGGCTGCCACGACTGTGGCTGCGCCGAAGATACGGCGCAGCACACACTCGAGGCTTGCCCGGCGCGGGCGGCGGAGCGCAGCTTGCTGCGCGCCGCGGTTGGGGCCGACCTGTCGCTGCCCGCCGTGGTCCAATCCATGGTGAGCAGCGAGAGGTCGTGGTCGGCGGTGGTCTCCTTCTGCGAGTGCGTTATGTCGCAGAAGGAGGCAGCGGAGCGGGCCAGGGAGAGCGATCCTCTCGCTGACCCGCGACGCAGGAGGAGGCCCGGGCGCAGAAGGCGGGCCAACGCCGACCTGATGCCCCCGTAGCGAGGTAGTGCGGGCAGCGGAAACGGGGGAACTGCTGCCTGCGCACAGCGATTTTATCGCCCTCGCGGAGGATGGCGTGCCGGTGTGTTCGGGCACGCCACCCGGTTGTGAGTCTGCGGGCCTTTTACACCCGCAGACAGGTCCGTGGGCTTTACACCCGCGGACGAGGAAGGGCTCGCCGGAAGGCGAGCGGCCGCTGACGGGACCCGGACGAGTACCAAGAAGTACGTTCCCGGGGACCATCGACACAGCGGGTTGTGGACACCGTGGGGTTTTAGTCGGTAGCTGACAGTCTGTCAGTAGTCCGACATAACCCGCACCGCTACCCCCGTGGCGGTGCGGGTATCCGTAATGGATTTCCCAACGTAAAAAAAAAAAAAAAAATATATTTCATACCGCTAGGTTAAGGTTAAGCTACATAAGGCAAGGTCATTAAATAGATGGGTGAACCGATATGTATGAAATTATGTGTGCATATCGGGTAGGTCTGAGAATAGGTCATAAAGTATATTTAATGCCGCTGATACCATGATTGACGAGGATATATAGAACGAGAGGAGGGTGCAAGAGAGGAGAAAGAGGGAGAGGGGATTCGAGAAGGGGGCGATGGGGTGAGGGATCGGCGGAGTTAGGTGGAGTAAGGGGGGAGTGAGAAGGAGCAAGTTCGTAGAAGAGAGAGGGGGAGAGGGTTCAGAGAGGGGATAACAGGGTAGGAAGAGGGGGAGTGTGACGGAAACCGAAGCGGGAGGGGGAAAGAGAGAGGAGAGAAAGAGCATATGATTAGATTTTTTTTATAAGAGAGAGAGATATGGAGAGAGATAAATCTAGGGAGGAGGGAGAAAAGGGGAGCAAAATGTAATAAAAGCGCGGGCGGAGCTGCACGGGTCAGCTAGTCTTACAATAAGAACCCAAAATAAATAGACCGTATTTGGTATTTCTCATGATTTGGTCAAAGCTTGTAGTTGAGTCTTTGCGGGTACCTAAGGCGTGCAGAAGAATGCATACAAGGTGTAGAATTCCACTGCATGGGTAGTGTGCCTAGTGTAGGTCTGTACGTACCTACACACATATTTACAAGTCATCTACGGGCAGACAAGAAATAAGCACCAGTGTCTCATATACTAAATTCACTCTCCACTTTCTCTCGATATTGCATGGTGATGCCACGGGTGCTGTTTTTACATGGGTAGGTAATAGTAGTATCGTTATCAATTGATTAGGAGGGCTGCACTGTGTTAAAATACCTGTGAGCGGGTACCAGGCAGCGCCGTTAGTGATGCCCTTCTCGAACCGAGGCGAGCCGGACTTGCAGGAGACGCCTCGCGACATCTTGGCGTGGTTGTTGGAGTACACGAGCGACAAGTGTCGGAACACGTCGTCGTCCGGCGCGATGGAAGGCGTGTGCGCGTAGCTTTGGAACACTGCGTTCAGGGGACATGTTGGCAAGAAAATATAATTATTAATTATACTCCAAGTATAGTACTCCAAGATACTAACGATATACTTGATCGTTCTAGAGTTGCGACTAGAAATTTAAAGCTTTAAACGCTAGGTCAGAAAGTGCTATAGAGTTTAGGAGCTAAAATATCCTATAGAGGTCGACATTCTCAAAAGATAACCTAACCTAATACTTACTTATTTTTATCGGTACAATAGCCTTATAGTTTTACAACAACCTGCCAATGTTAACGTTGACAATTCGGATTTACAGTCAATTACTTAAGTAATAATAAATTAAAACAATTGAACAACAAGAGTCAGAAAGTCTATATAAAAAAGAAATTTAAAAAATTGATGTGTTGGTGGTTGGCAGATTTATCCTTATCTCCATTAACTAATCATAGTACTTAGATCAATTCTTATTTTAAAGTTTGATTACAAAAGGTAAAATCTTTATAAGAAAACATTTGACTGGCTAGGTCTAGGCTCTACTTTATCTCTATGTTTAAAAAATACGTCACCGGAGCATAAAATAGATGATCTGCATATTCCTGATTTGCGTGAAAAGAAGAAAAGTCCATTTTAGTACACAGTTAGGTGTTGTAATTGGCAATGTTACGGTATTCATGATAGAGCTGGTCCGTAAAATTATAACTCCGGCAGCTATGGTAAGGTGTATGCTTTGATATGAAGTTACCCTAGAAGATGAAATCCGAAACGAGACAATCTAAAGGGAAAATAGGTTATGGATGTTTATTGACATGGTCCACCCGATTTGCAAGCCAAATTAGCTGCGGATCTAACTATTGTTAGAGCAAACTTGCCTTTGAGTGAGATCGCGAATCTCCAGTGTATTTAATAAAGAAGTGTGCAGTATGAGATTTCGAATCAACATAAATGTTATAGTACCCAGGAATTATGGCAGACCCCCCCCCCCGCCCTTACGGGGAGGTCTATGTTCAGCAGTGGAAGTGTTCCATCTGTTGATGTACCAAATATACCCAGGCTGACTGACCAAAAGTTCTCGGTTACTTGAAGTTTTCCCCCGAGAACGAAAAAGGTAGAGTCACGTCATTCGCTTAGTATGTACAAGTGTAATGAAAACAGATAATGTTACTTACTAGCATTAGGCGTGTTGTCGAAGGGATAAGACGCAACGAGAGCGCCCCCGTGGAGTGATCCTGAAACCACGAATTGAATCTTGCTGATCCACTCCTTCACGGCTTCAGTTTCCGGTTGCGGTTGTTTAGTGTTTGCTTTGAAGAAATCAGGGAAGTTCCTATTCAGATCGTAGCGACGAGCATTGTGTCTGCAATACATATACCTAGTATATAAGTATAGATTAAGAAATCTATAGTCAAAAATGTTGTCTATTTTATTATGAGAGGCGTACTATACAACGTTCCAACTAATGTTTGCAGGATTTTGTCGCATATTGTCGTCACGATTCGTAAAAATGGTTTACAAAGGTTAAGCAAAGGAGCATTTATGTCTGGTACATATGTACCTACTATAACGTAACGGATATGAAACTAGTACTATTAAGCGAAACTGTATTGTGTGAAAAATTTGAGCGTAAGAAAATTGCTGAAAGAAATTTTTTTTGCTTGACTTAGTAATGAGGCAGGCAAAACGTTCGCTGTCCGCCTGATAGTAGGCAATACGCCAGCATATACTTAGACACCTACACTGTATTGTAGGCATTGTAACTCGTCTCCTAAAATACAGACTATGAGCGCACGGCAGCCATAGGTGAATTGTTAGTAAGAATTAGTTCTTCCATCGTTTGGCATATAAAGGAAACCATCGCCGACGAACTGTTCTTAAAAAAATGTTTTTAAACGGTGTTGCATTAGATTTAAGTCTTTTGTGTCCAGTAAGTTCACCAGCTACAGTGGCCTTCACACAGATATAGATGCATGTACTTCGCGTGTCCGAACCCCGACGAAACGTCGGGGTTGGTCGCCGCTAACTTACAGTCCGCGCGCGTCTGTTGTTGCAGTCTTGCAGCCGGTCGGCCATTAAAAACAAAAAAAAATCGGCGGGGCATCGGCGGCATCGGTGTCTTTAAAACGGTTTGGACTTTCCGTCACTAAATTCGGCCGTGACGTCATAGAAGGTGTTAAAAACTTGGTTCAAAAGTCGGCACGCTTGGTTTCAATACAAATCGTTATACTTGCGTTATCTATGTAAATCTATATCTGTGGGCCTTCACACCGGAACACAGCAGAATATCTGAAACTGCGATGGTGCCTTCCTGGACGATTCCTTGCACAAGCAACCTACCGCCTAGTAAAACCCTACCTTCCATATGTTGTGTCGCATTGTCCTTCTTTCGAGATGGCGAATCCGTCCGGGTTCATGGAAGGCATCAAATGGATCCTGGTGTTGTCCAACAGCCATTTGATGTACGGATCCGTATCGTATGACGTCACTAAATGCTGAAAGTATCATAGTGCGTCATATATAAAAGCGACATTGCCTTTTCATTCGTTGCACGTTGGTTCAACCATAAAGTTAAAAGGCCTCCCCTTAGAAGGGAGGGGTTGCCATAATCCCCACGCTTGGCAGGCAGCTTGGGGATCGAAGTATGGTAGGTAATCCAGTAGAAAGACGCTACTGCCCGTCTTCTAATTTTCCCTTAGTCGCCTCTTACGAACACCCAACGGGAGTTCTCTCTCATTTTTCCCCCAGACCCAATGTTTCCCCCAGACCCAATGTCGGCCCTATTGGACCATGGCATTGAGCCTGCCCTCCCCGACAACCGTATGCTACACTATCAAACAGACACCGGTCTCGCCGGCGAGGCCGAAGGGTCGTACATATGCGACCTCAACGACGAGCATCACCCCACTGAGTTTCATGGCGGTTCTTCTCAGTGGGGGCGCGTTGTGAACCGGTGGTAAACTCAGCCCTCTCTTAAGCGACAGCCCAAGCCGAGGCCGTGCCTCCCTGAGGTGCCCTTGAGCTCGTCGCTACTTCTGCCGCTAAGGCTAGAGCGCTTTAAGCGCTCGCCTCCTATTGTCCGGTGAAGCTGTAATGAGCAGGTACCTACCAAAATACCTACCAAATACAAAATTGAATCTATTCCTGAATAAAATCCAGCGATAAAATAATACCATATATTAAGTAGGTATTTATTCCACCGCAAGTGTTCTGCGATAACCCACAGCACAGGCAGCAAATACTTAGTTGTTAAACATGAAGCAAGAATTGGGTCCAACAGTCTAATGGCATAGATATCTTAATAATGTGTTATTCTATTTCACGACGTGATTACTTGAAACGTAATAACATGTTTACAAGAGAAAAGTAGGAAATAACTGTATATGCCATCAGGTAAGTAAAGTACGGCATACACGCGCAGGGCCTCAAGTCTGCTAATTGTAATAAAATTACATATAATTGCCATTCTAACGACTTGCTGATGACACTACCATTAGGATTGTAACAAATTAGGCATTCTGCTAAATCGGTAGTACCATACCAATGGAGTGTCGCATGAGTCTCAGTTGAATTATTTGGTAGATTAATTTGGTGTTGCCTATTAAATTCTACCATAAGTTGTTTTATTTTCAATAAATATTTTTTTCGTTTTTCATCCACAAAATCCTTGAATTTATTATAAATTGACACTAAAAAACGATAACGTTGACAAATTATATTTATTTTTGATACTAACGTGAGCTGAGTGACAAAAATGTTATAATAAATAATTAAAACGGCTTAAAGGAACAATATTAACGGCACAAAATTAAAAAGAATAAAGTCAAGTCAGCCGGCGATGACAGGTGACAGCTGGCAGTATTAGCCAGGGTTCCCAACTTGGGGTTTATCTCCCTAGATTTAGGGGGAAAATATTTTTTATAGGGGTTTGGTAGTTGGTATTCTGAATACTTAAAATATCAGATTTTAAATTATTTTAAAAACCGATATGTTACATTTGAATAATTCGCACTAGTATGGTGGTGATGTTCGATGGGTCAATGAATGAAAATATCACTAAAAAGTTTAAAATAATTTAAAAATTATTGAAGTTGGTGCTAAATATACATAGTAGGTACGCCAACACCAACTTCGATAAGATTTAAATTACTTTATACTTTTTAGTGTTATTGAAGTCAGTACATTTTTTTTAAATATTTTATTATTAAGTAATTTTCTTTGAAGTTATGTGTGTACTATTATGTTAAAAATAAACTTCGGAATAGACTGTAAGTTCCAATTTTGCAGGGATTTAGCAGTTGTAGCATTAACTCTAACGAGAATATATATTCTGACTTGAGTTCGGGGGGAGACTTTTAAAGCAGTTTGCAACCCTGGAATTAGCTGAGCTTACAAATATAATAAATATTGTTTCAATTTGTTTCGCGTAAATTAATAAATTAAAGTATCTTTTCGTGTTTGTTTTGCTCCGCACTAACCAAGTGAACAATGACTGACGCCATCCTCTGAAATGTATGAGGCTACGGCTTGGTTGGAAAGTCTTGAGCTGACGAGTGCCGCAGCCACGCAGCGACCAACTTATTCAACTAATCAACTTAATAGTTACACACAGTCAGTGAAGCCAACAGCAAGCGACTGTGCTGCAGGGGCCCATTGTGATCGCATTGTAAAGTTTACTACGAGCTAGAGTAAGTATTCAATGTCGTTCTATGGAATCTTGTAGTTTTCTAAAGATTCGATACTGCAGTATTATTTAATAGGGTCAAGTAAGTGGTTCCTGCGCCAGGTGAAATTAAATAAAAATTGGCTCTTTGCTAAATAGACACCGGGGTGAAGTAGTCACTTTGAGAAGTAGACAAAATGAGTAATAAGTAGACGTCTGGTGCTGGAACATATTAAGGAATATGGGATTGAGATTCACAACTATTAGAACATTAGTATCCTGTATATTTTAGGTGTTGAAGAAAAAGTACAAAGCATCAATACAAAATTGTACAATCCACACATGGTCGTCTGATCACAAATTTGACAGAGCCTGTATTACAGTAACCAGACAACTGATACAAACATTCATATACATTTGAAGTACATACTTGTTTCTGAAATAAGGTGGGAATCAAACCCACTACCAATTAGGTATTAGCAAAATGTCTAACCAATGAATGTCAATATTCATAAAAATACAGAAATCTTAAATGACAATGTTTATTATGTTAAATATTATCAACATAAACACAACTATTAATATGTCTTCCTTAATTTTTTTTTATCTTCCTCTCCACAGTCTATCGAGAGCCTGTTACAATGCCTAGCTTCGCTGTAACTCTGGGTTGACATGGTTGAAAAGCTGCATGGACTCACAACTTGCCCTGCTGTGACGGGATTGCAATAAAAAGCATGCACTGGGAGAAAACATCTGAAAACATACAATTTTCTTTACAAAAAATCCAAAATCTTAAAACTTTCAAGTGGTTTTTATTCTAGTGCAAGTAGCAAATACAGTTTTTACTCGTATTGATAATAAACATGATTGTTTCTATATGTGTGTATGTGATTTTAGTTTAAATTTGTTAACATTTACTTTAAATATTGAATTAGTTAAAAGTTTATATTAAAGAATTTTGATTATCAGTCTACATTTATTTAAAGACCAAACCTGTAACAAGCCGTCGGCTATCAATGACGTTCGCTTGATGGTAAGCGACCCGCCCGCCTATAGACAGATCCATAGCACTGCCGCTCGTCACCCGAGACATCAGTTATTAAGTCTCTTGTGTCCGGTAATTTCATCAGCTACGCACTGTAGCTGCTGCCTTCACACAGCAATGCCTACACACTGTTATTTGGAGGCTAAATATCTGACACTGTGGTGGTACCTACCTACTGCACAAGAGACCTACCACATAGGAAAATAATGCAAAGGTTCTATGTAATCAAAATGTAGTTCTCCAAGTCAACTTACATGAAAGTACATATTATTTGTCTTGCTTACCTAACAATAGGACTTGTTGTCCAACATTAGACAAGTCAGTGGATGGTTTTGCCATATTATTATCATGGTTTGAACCGGGGCTGCTTGCATCTATTAAACGTTAACTTCTGCACCACATATCTGTAATAGGTTTGAAACATGGGTTTAGTAAGAACATTATGTCTGGTTACAATTGTACCGGCTTTGTCTAGTTTGGGACCATGTGTGGATTTTTCCAGGATATTATTACTTTTATTATTTTTGAAAGCTTTTAAGCATTTAATCCTGGTAAAGCAATAACAAACCATTTTATAAAGTACTTGAAATCATTACATTAAGGGAATGGAACTCTTTTCGACTATAATATGCTCCTCGTTGGACGTAGGCTTTGAATATTGTCCACTCAGTGGGAGGACTGCCTGCGCTAAGTTTACCGGTTGGTGGTCGCCACTCGAGAATGTTTCTTTCCCATCGGTTATTGTTTTTTTCGAGTAATGAGGCTTGCTGATTGCTACTTAAACTTGCAAATCGTCAGAGCTATGCCGGTAACTCTGTCCGCAAAGAAACTTGGAGCATAGCTCTTTTTATAGCCCGTTACGTGACAGAGCCTCTCCAGTAAAGACCTTAGACCACTACTCAGTGGTTAAAAACCTTCGTCTTCAGGCACTGCGGAATGTTAGATGAGAAGATATCACGTAGTTAATAAATAAAAAATTTAATTTTTACTAACCTCCATTCCTGTGATATTCCGTCACATCTCCGAGGTCTTGTAATGTAAGGTCCTAACTCACCGATGAGTTTGAGACCGAAGTCTTCAGTAATTCCGCTTCGAAAAGGATCCACATCACCGTCTCTATATGCACGATTAGGGCACGGAATTGACGACGCTAAAGGTGTCGGCGTTTCTAAAATAAGCCAACGTAATCTTGACACGGGCGGCCTTATTTGAAACACGTTTTTTTAGATAATATTTAACAATTACAAGTATGTGTAATTATGCAACATGTCCACAAAAGGTGTGTTTGTATAATGGTGGCTCAATTACTAAAATAACATTCTAAGGCCATTGAGAGAAACGTCAAATAATTAGTAGGCTACCGTTACTTAAGCCATTGCAATTCCAGTGATACATTTTTTAGGTGCAGACTACGAAATATTGCTATGGCGGTTGAATGGCGGGACAGTGATAAGCCACGGACACGCCACTCGGTTTTATAAAATTAGTAGACTACCAAATCTGTAAAATTGTGGTTTTGACCGGCCAGCGACACTCTATTGAAGCGTTTGTAAATTAGCAGACTTGAGGCCCAGGTATACCTGACAGGTATACCTGTGCAGTTAAACTGTACAGGTATAATTGAGCTCCATAGAGACCATACACGTAACGGTAAACCTGCACAAACTCTCAGTTGAAACCATGGCCCCGACAGCGGCGCATGACTGCGACGCAGTAGCGTTAATAGATTAATAGTTTGTTTTATTAAAGAAAAGGATATTAAACGACGACGACACCGTGAACAGTGGTGAAAAGCAAACAGTACCCTTATGTCGACTTATTGAAGGAATTGAAATTTAAACCGAATTATTATTACCGCAATTATCTACGAATAATAATAATATTCTGGGACAATCCACCCAGATCACAAATTAGGCAGAGCCTATACTATGGAAACTAGATGACTTTTTCTTGTAAATACATACATAAATAGATAAATAACACCTAGACACTTGGCAGGAATCGAACCCACTACCTATTGGGTAGCAGCCGGCGTGACCACTAGACCAACAGGCCCCAATAAGATGAAAAGACTTTTCTCGATGATTTTTTTCTTACGATTTATTATAATTGCTGCTAATTTTTTATTTTTAAAAGATTAAGAATCATTATTTGTCAGCATATTTTTATGTTACAATAATAGATGGTACCAAGTATTCTACCGTTTCCGGCGTACAAATGTTTTATCGTTACAGGGTGACATAATCATGTCAAGGAATAAAATTATTTAAATTTTATCGTGATAATCTTTACACTTAATATGCCAAAAACAATGCTCCGACTTGTACATGTTTATAAATTCTTCCATTACTACATTCCGCTTACGAGACGACATCTGTATTAGAGCGCCGCGCGTCCTTTCCCTCTAACAGTCATCGGATAACTGACGCCTGCGCAGGCGAGCGCCATACACGCTCAGTTTTGCCTGCACAGGTAAACTGCACAGGTATACCTGCGCAGTTAAAAATATGAAAATTCATATTTTTTGACTCGCCTGTACAGGCGTGGAAACCTGCACAGTTTTGCGGCATACACGCTCAGGTTTACCTGCGCAGTTGAACTGTACAGGTATACCTGTCAGGTATACCTGCGCGTGTATGCCGTACTTAAGCAGTGATTAGAAAAGTATCTCAGTGGGAACAAAGTAAGTAACGGCGGAAGTAACAAAGCATAACAAAGTTACCTGTATAAGGTGCAGGAGTAGTTCTCTGCCTACAGCCTCGTTACCGTGGATATTGCCCACATACTTCACGTCAGGCTTTCCTATCATATGTTCGTATGGTGATGCAGACACTACCATCACCCACAGATCCCGTCCTGGAAAGGTAAGTAAAGTTTGAGGGTGTTTTGTTAGATTTTAGTTTTTCTTCGGAGTCGCTGGACATTCGGGGTGTAGGCCCTAGGACGTCCATTGAGTATGGCGGCGAGTTCGAGGACGGCGACGGGGTCGCGACCCACGTTCCCGTGAGCACCGTGTCTGGATCCCGGGGGGCTATAATGCGCCCCAACCCAGCGCGCCGGCGTTCAGGATTATGGCTTCAGGCAGATTCAGGCTCCTGATGCAGATCCCACCGGTGAGCTGGGGTATAAGCCCCCTCTCATGTGCTGATCCGACAGCCGCGGAGGTTTTAGTGGGTAAGAATCCCACATACCCTAAATCTATATAAATTTTTAAAAATCGTTCAAGAGCTCATTACCTCAATTTGTAGCTCATTGTGATTTCAGTGTGCTATCAGTATATTTATAAGAATTCATTTATGTATATTAATAGTTCTCTTTGTATGTTTATATATATATATATATATATATATATATATATATATAATATGTTGGTATTTATATATATATTTGTATATGTTCATATATATTATATGTAAGTTGGTACACATCATAAGTATACATATTTTTACTAGTGTATTTTGTCTCACATAGTAACTACCCCACTTTTTGTATTCCATGCAATCTTTTTTCCATCCCAAGGTTGCCTGGAAGAAATCGCGGATAGCGATAAGGCCGCCCTTTGTACAAATTTCTTCAATTCCTTTTCTTATGTTCATTTATGTGTGTACAATAAAGAGTATAAATAAATAAATACCCTGGTTGAGCCCCACAGCTCCAGGGGACCTTTCGACGGATTCCTCCGCGAAAAAATAAATGAAAAGAAAGGTTTTAGTTAACGTGCTCTCAGAATACAGTGACAAAATAGGTCACCTGTAGCATGACTTAAGTTTAAAAAAAAAAAAAAGGTCTTCAACCCATTCCAGTTTCAACTCAGCGAATCTTTGAATGTTCATGGACTTATACCCTATCCGATAAACCAAAAAATAAACTGTAAACAACATGAGGCTTAAGTTGTTGAAGTAGAGTACTTGTTTTTCCATTGTATTTGCTAGATATTTAATTGCTTTGCATTACAATTTCTCTAAAGTTATTATTTTATAAGCTGAGTTCTGCGAAATCAGAATATTTTGAACAAAGGTTGAAAACTGTTGGTTTCTTTGTTTACACTTTATTTTTTGGTATAACGGATAGGGTATAGTACTGTATTTACTAGGCATCACGTAACACGTGACACTCAACGTGTTTGCGAATATTGCACAAAAGCGCGCGACGTCGACGTTGCCAGAGGACGCGCAACGTGACACACGCTTTTTGTATTGTTGTTTCTCTTGGGGCCAATTGCAAGAGATTGAGAGGAGCGCTAACTGAATTTCGAAACTTCGTATTCTGTTTTGCTCTTATAAGAGTTCAATTTCTGGTTATATTTTTATGAAAATTTGTTGTACCTATATACGGGGCTTTCAGTCTCTGCGTAACGTGCACAGGTATACGATGCAACCAATACTTGTATGTAGGTACTTACCATTGAGGTCTAAGTACATAACATCTCTAAGGGTAGGGACTACATAGTATTCTTTAGTACTAGGACACTTTGTTTATTTTTAGTTATGTATAAGTTTAGATAGACATAAACGAAATGTGAAAGAAATTACAAAAACTATACATTTTGGTCATAAAATTGCTATGCGCTTTAATACCAAGCTGGGTATCAAATATTTCTTCCGACAATCCGATGTTCAAACTTAAAACCTCAGTGAATGCAACAATGCTTTTGGTTCTAATATTTCCAATCAAATCTAATCAATTTACCTTGTACAGATTTTCCAATGGAATAGAGCGCAGTGAGAGCTGGATACTTGGCGGAGACGGCTCGCAGGTACCTCGTCAGCTCGTCGTGGTCGTGGTAGCGGAACTCGAGCTCGGACCCGTTCTCCCTCGACTCTACCTCACCCAAGTTCGTCGACACCTCATCTATTTTGAATACATAAGAGGTTAATGAACATATAACTTATTATAATGAAATGTACTTATTCAAAAACCTATTCAGTCAATAAACCAATAAAACCGAAACGTCAAGCCAAAATATAAGGTAAATCGCGTTAATTCCCGATTAGAATAAAGTTTGAAACCAATAAAAAAAAAATTTAAAGCTTAATAAGCTAATATAAACTTTAAAGTCAAGTATTCAATGTCAATTTATTCGTACATGTGTTATTTTTTTTTTTTAATTAAGTTACAAACATTTTGTTGCGTCGACATGACTACTTATTTAGGTACTCTTTTCGAGTGAACAGCACAGCAAAACACTGTGCACAATATCGTCTTGAACTAAATAATAATAGTTTCAAATATGATTTTCCACTAGGCTTTGATTTAGAAACACGCCGTTTTGGGTGTGTGCACACGTAGTGAAATAAAAATTATGCAAATATATATATTACTTAGTTTATATTAAAACACATAATAGTGGGTATATTTGTCTAATATATAAGCTATGGTAAGCTACTCAAAATACAAAAGATTTATACGCTAAAATATATATACTTAAGGGGGTAACATGCGCCAATGACCTTGAGAATCTGGCCGCTCAGGCCGAGAGTTGTCATCGTAGAGGGCGCTACCAGCAAATATGAATATTGCATTTGAAAAATTATAGACTAAAATATGCAGATGTGTCAAATGGAGCTTTATTAATTTTGCCTATTCCGTTAAGGAAGGAAATTTCAATATAGTTACATTTACTGCAAATATACTTAACGATATCACTTTTGAATATTTTATTGATTATTTATACATAAAAGGAAAAGAAATTGATGAAATATAAAATAAATAAAATAAAATTTATTGGGAACTTAAAAGAATACATGATAAAAAAATTATATTAGTTCATAGTGACGCGAAAAGAACAAGACTGATGCAGTATAAGAACGGTCCCCGCCAGCTCAACTCGTCGTTCACTGGAACATATTCTGTTACGTCAGTCGAAAGACGGGGAAATTTACATTGCCGATAAATCTTACTTAGCTTGTTGATCTACCAACACGAACACCTTATACCGAGAACCACACTGCATACTGCTGGGACCTTCTGCTGGTGACTGATCTAGACAAATGTCTAAATACGAAGTCATTTTATCCTCCATAATCACTCTCTGGGGAAATCTGTATCTCACTTTTTTATACCTTGATTTTGATGTATACTTTGACGTGCCGCCTAATTACAATCTGATAACGCATCAACTTACAGTGGTAACGTAATTGCGTGTTGCGTCAGGATATGAATTATTGCATTTCATATTCCAAACTTCATATCAAAGGTTCTCTCCGTCTATTATACACACATCAAAAGTGTCTAGGGATCAAGATATTTTTGCAATAACTTTTCTCCTGATTGATATTAATTAAAATTTTCTTTAAGGATTCATCAAATAAAGTGTTTTCGTTTGTCACAGTAACGATAAACCAAGTCACCTTTGCATTAATAAAGAAATTTGCCATTTTCCTAATAAAGGGATTTTTGACATTTGAACCACTAACACAAAAGTTCGAAAAAAAGACTGAAACAACAGTTTTCTTTAAAATTTTATTGGGTAACTTAAACAATTAATAATCCGTGTTTCTACCGCGAACACTAACAACACAAGAACATCGGTTTGGCATACTCAAAATGAGTTCATCCAAATCACGCTGTGGAATGGCCGTCCATGTTCGTTGCAACAACAAAAAAAGGTCTTCTTACGACTGGATACCCTCCATATTCGGCAGAGCTCTTCTCTGTAGCATATCCCATGCATGCTCAATCGGGTTCAAGTCTGGCGACTGAGCAGGCCAGGGCAGGACATTGATGTTAGCTGCGGCGAGAGTCTGTCTTACAACTCTTGCGGTGTGCGGTCGTGCATTATCATGCATTAACTGAAATAAGGGACCGATTTGCACTTGTAGAGGAACGATGACGTCTGATACAATCGTCTCAGCATAAATTTGAGCGTTGAGGTTGCCTCTGATCCAAATCAACTCAGTTCTTCCGCCGATCCAAATACCCGCCCATACCATGATGTTTCCACCACTATAAGGATGGACTTCCTGGCAGGATTTTAATCGCTGTTGGCGTCCAGGGGTTCTCCAGTGTCGTATACGTCTTGTATCCGGTCTCATACCAAAACGAGACTCATCAGAAAAGCACACGAAACGCCATTGTTCTTCTGCCCAATTTCTGTGTTCAAGAGCCCATTGATATCGAATCCTACGATTGTGCATTGCTATAGGTGGTACCCGTAGCGGTCTTCGGGAATGAAGGTTCACTTCATGCAAGCGGTTTCTGACTGTTTGGTCGCTAATTAAGTTCCCTGAAGAGTGATGAAGCCTCACGGCTAACATCATGGCAGTTATTGTTGGAGCTCTTCGAGTTAAGATTTGAATATATCGGTCTTGTCTCCTTGTGGTGCAGCGATACCGTCCTCCATGGCGCTCAGCCACGGTACCAGTGCTTCGGTAACGTGTCCAAAGTCGACTGATAACACTCTGACTTGTATTCAGAGCTAAAGCCACAGTACGTTGCCGGGAACCAGCTTCTATCATTCCCACGGCTCTGAGCATTTCTTCCCTG
This sequence comes from Furcula furcula, assembly GCA_911728495.1. NCBI lineage: Eukaryota > Metazoa > Arthropoda > Insecta > Lepidoptera > Notodontidae > Furcula > Furcula furcula. The sequence continues at coordinate 9,566,163 of OU452256.1, read as the reverse complement.
CTTAAATGACGTCGCCGCTCCATAATAACGTTGGTTTTAATCAGTAGTAGGGAAACAGTAGCACTAATAATGTCTTCAATGCGTTGTATGTTTTTATAGGGAAAATATTGACAGCTGATTTTCATCTTTTACTCGAATTTGATTCACAGTTCCTGATTCAAATTATGAAATGCACCAAAAAGGATCCATATAAATTTATAAAATCATAAATTTATTACAAAGCCACATCTCAATCTCAAGAAATCCGCTTAAAAATGCTTGATCCCTAGACACTTTTGATGTGTGTAGAATTGTCCATGCCTAAATAGTGAGACTTTTACATACTTCTATTCTATTGTTAGTGGCTATTAGTTGGGCCCGGTAACCACCGGGACGCACTTCGACCCAGCTGGATCCATTGTGCCTGCCCTAGCCCTTACTCTGTTGCTGACTTCTCGAAGAGTTTGTTTAGGTACCCCAAGATTGCACCAGCTTGGAGTACTTAATTATTTGGTGTAGGATAGGCTACTCCCAGTTGACTCAATCTACGTCCTGCTAGAGCGTCGCAGCGACACAGTGTCTATAATATCGACTCTTTTTCATCTTCACAGAAACTACAAGTATCTACGGTGCTTAGGCTCATTTAGCTTCTTGATGCACCCATTAGGTGCCTGATTTGTGATCTGTTTAGATTTAATAATTTAAGCTCACAGTCCACCCTTGTGCTGGGGAAAGTTCTGGAGTGATTTAGGCCAATCGCTGCCCTCCATGCTTTCGTTTGTTCCTTCATAGCGTTTGCATGTAATGCTGGAAGTTCCATTCGGAATCGCTATACGTATGTACTACTTATAATTTACAGTAGTCACAGCGGATCTATGTATGAAGTTAGGTTTAGCGAACCATTGCGCAAGTATAGTTGTGAGTTGTGAATACAAAAATACAAAAAATAGCTTCTGCACTGTGTCTTGCAGCCAACTTCAGACACACGAAGATCCGCTGTGACTACTGTAAGCGTACTTGAAATGGAACTATGCACAAAATTCTAATGTTTTTGTTATGCACGTCAAAACGAAAGCGCTTAATAAAGCCGCCAAAATATAGAAAAAATATCAGAAAAAGGATATTTTGAACATATTTCCTGAATTGGTTCCAATTCTTCCAACCATCCATCTGATAGTAAGGCTTTTTGGTACGTGGAAAAATGAATTAAAACGAACTGTATTTAAGATGTTCGCATTTGCCAACGACAGGGACTTAAAATGCTGCAAAGACTTCTCACATGCCAGTGGCCCTGATGAGATGTCAACGTTATTATTAAAGACGCGTCTAACTGTATTGTTTCCTATTCCCACTAGTACCCAAATAACAAATAACCTAACTCCACCTATACTTAAACCCATACTTACTAGATACTCATCGTAGACCCAAGTCGTGCAGGCCCATAAAACCGTATATTATTATTATTATGGTAATTAGTTCCGTGATCGACTCCGTGATGGCCATCGAATATAAACAATGATAAGATACTTAACTTTTTTACATAATAAAGTACAAGTCAAAACCACCCAGACCCAATACAAATAGATTATGTTCATGCACATGAGTGTGGGAATCGACTCCCAAGATCTTATGGGTAGCGGCCAAGGCAGCTACTAAATCAACGGGCATGTGTTGTTAATCAATACGTGGATGCCAAAGTAAATCGTAGTACTGTTTGTTTTAACGCACGAATTTAGTAGAAGAAGAAGAAAGAAGAAGAAGAAGAGTTTTTAGTGTAACGTCGTATGTACGTAACGTAACTTCATCTTAAGTTCTGTACCGATGGCGGGGTTTGAACTACGCGGAGCAGTAGACATCGATTTTAATAAGCAAACAGGTTTTAGAAATTTTAACGTGGTGGTACTTTTTCTGCCAACACCACCATGAGTTTATTGTTACGCAACTTAGTTAAGTAAAAAGGTATTACCTGATAGTAATCGAATCACCGACCCATAGAAAACTCCCTTTCTGTCCCTGTCATCCAAAACTATAATTATAGCGTTTCGGTCCAGTAGTTTCACCAGTTTTATTACTTAGCGGCAGAAATCTAAGATTGCGGTGGCACCACCTAGATAGCACACAAGTACCCTTCCAACCTAACCAACCCAGATATCTCAAAAGACGAGCAACTGTCCGTTGGTAAGCGTGTCACTCACCACCAAGCAAACCACCTGGGTACTATACTCGTTGCTAAGTTGAAAAAACCAACATGATAATAATAATAACACCATTCATGTTTTGACAAAAAGAAGGCATTGTCAAGTATATCATAATGTATGTCATTTTGTCGACCTACTCAGTATTAAATACGGTCTAAATTAGTAAGATCGTATATGACTCTGATACGCTTTAAAAGTTAGGCATTATACACGGCAACGATACTTTCGCATACTCTATGATGAACCACAAAAATGGTAGTAACATAAAAATATATTTAATTAAATAAACAAGTATAAATTCCATTTGCAATTATTTATAGTGTTATAATTATACCATTTTTAACATATTTTAATTAAAAATATGTTTAAAATCATTTAAATTAAATCCGACTTGTCAAAAAAAAATCGGGCATGTCCATTCGCCGTCACAGTCCACGAAGGACTGATATATGGCGATCGCGGGGGCGCTGCAAGGGGAAATGCATCGCGTACATGGTTTTTCTATAATTTCTTGTAAATCATGTATGAAATTAAGAAATGTAATCAATACAAATTGTAGAATAAATTATATGCTTTTTAATAGTCCAAGTTTGACGTCTATCCGATGAACGGATGTTGAACGCTAACACAATTCATATCCAACGTAGTACATTTTTTAAATACATATTGCTTGAAAACGTTATATTTAATCCAATATCTAATCAATAAAACTATTTGCTGAAGGTATGAGGTATAAGTACATATAATTTTCATAGCCAATGAAATAGCGGATTGATCCATCGAACTCTTTGAACTAAGGCTATTTTTGCAATTTTACCGTTGTTACCCCCTTAAGTACTTAAATATTATCATTTTACACGCGGGCGCGTCTTAGTCACAAATTCTCACTAGAATAGTGCAATGTAGTAAATGTAGTGGATGTCTAAGTACAAAGTAAGTAGATACAATTTTTGTAAAACTTACCTGTAGTATAAGTGGAGTCAGAAAGAGCCTGCGAGTACGTCGTTCCGAGAAATGTCAACAAAAGGAAAATGCCAGCTAAACTCGCTTTCAGACTCGGAGCCATCTGCAAAACAATGTTGACTCATCGTAAAAACCCATATTTTTATTCTAGTTATTTTGCACATATAATAATATAATGAGGTCGTTTTGGTTAAATCAGCGCTTTACGAAAATAAGCAACGTACCTAATTAGATTAATAAGCTACCTTATATAAAGCGCACTTTTAGGAATGTGTTAGAAAAATGAAGGAATATGTTATAAATGTAGGAATATGTTAGATGTTCGGCTTATTAGTTTTTTTTTTTTTGAAATTTTAATATTTATTGAAACAAAATAGTAGGCTTATTAGTTAAATAACTAAAACCTGACTAAATCAAGCAAATATGTATGTTGCAGAGTAGGACGGTGACGAATGACGATTCTAATATGACGTTCTAATTTGTTAATTGCATTTTACTCATTGTATTTTACTCTAATTAAGTACTTATTGTTTTTTTAATACATGATGACAATCGATCTTTCTTTATGAGTAAATATATTACTTTAAGTTGTTGTATTCTCAAAAGTAGAGCAGTAACTATACATATAATTATCTAGAAACTACGGACTATAGCAAATAGGAATTAGTTTCTTCTACACTTAGTTAAGACAGACGTATATTATGGTTAACGTGACAATTTTTGTTTTAACGCCGGCCCTGTTGGTCTAGTGGTTAGACACCCTGACCGTGGGTTCGATTCCCACCAAATGTCTGGGTGTTTAACCTATAGGTATATGTAAGTATGTATTTAGCATCAGTTGTCTGGTTTCCATAGTACAGGCTCTGCCTAGTTTGGGATCAGATGACCAGGTGTGGATTGTTCCAGAATATTATTAACTTGAAAGTAGTAAAATTATCCGGTACAATTTTTACATGATTATATTTTAAAATAGTTAAAGTGGTGCCCTAGTGTTAGGAGGATTGCGAGACGAAACCGTAGGACTTTTTTTTTGGGAATGATAGACGCTGTTCGCCGCAGATGGCCGTTACAGCTTCACCGGACAATAGGAGGCGAGCGCTTAAAGCGCTCTAGCCTTAACGGCAGAAGTAGCGACGAGCTCAAGGGCACCTCAGGGAGGCACGGCCTCGGCTTGGGCTGTCGCTTAAGAGAGGGCTGAGTTTACCACCGGTTCACAACGCGCCCCCACTGAGAAGAACCGGCAAGAAACTCAGTGGGATGATGCACGTCGTTGACGTCGCATGCGTACGACCCTTCGGCCTCGCCGGCGATACCGGTGTCTGATAGCTAAACCGTAGGTCTGCCTGCACGAAATGCGACTAAAACTTAGGCAACTGGGCATAAAAGAAAATTTCCAAAATGATATGTTTTTATTGAACCTCTATAAATTAGCTACACAATGTAATAATAGACTGACATATCTTCTTATAAACGAAACTTAGTATTAGATTATTCATATGTATCATAATCATTCAGAGATGTCATGTACCTACCTACGCAATGTGTTTTTGCCTGTATGGAATGCATGCCACTGCTCAGCCAGTGCACCGGGGCGGCTGAAAGACTAGCGCATGCAGTAACTAGGGCATGGATCCCGGAATTCCGAGATTTCGTAACTCCGGAATTTCGGATGATTTACAATTACGATATTTTATACGATATTACATTAAATATCGGAATCCGATACTCATTAAAGTTGAGAAAGGCATGTACGATAATGGTGGAGAACGTGGTATTTATTTGACAAAGGCATACAATTATATTTAAGATGTTCTTCCCACAAGTGTTGAGAGCGAAAGAGTATTTTCGTGTGCTTTTGTAACCGCCTACGAAGCTCATCACCAGCCGGAAGACGTCCACTGCTGAACATAGGCCTCCCATTTCGAACGCCGCCACAATGAACGACAATTGGCGATTTGCATCCACCGGTTACCTGCGACGCACAATGTCGTCTGTCCACCTAGTGGGAGGCCTACCTACGCTGCGTCTTCCGGTCGTGGTCCTCACTCGAAAAACTTTCTTCCCAACGGTTATCGGTTCGCCGAGCGATGTGGCCTGCCCATTGCCACTTCAACTTGCAGATTTTAAGAGCTATGTCGGTGATCTTGGTTCTTCGGCGAATCTCCTCATTCTGGATTGTCGCGCAAAGAAACTCCGAGCATAGCTCTCTCCATAGCTCGTTGTGTGACTCTGAGCTTACCCAGAACGCCAACAGTTAGGGACCACGTCTCAGTACCATATATCATCACTGGCAACACACACTGGTTAAAAACCTTCGTCTTCAGGCACCTCGGCATTTCAGACGAGAAGATTTCGCGTAGTTTCCCGAACGCTGCCCATCCGAGTTGGATTCTTTGGGCGACCTCTTTGTCGAAGTTGGACCGACCTAACTAGATAGTTTGTCCTAGGTATACGTAGCGGTCAACAACTTCGAGGGTATCGTTCCCAACAACTACCGGTACAGGTGCAACTTGGACATTATACATGATCTTTATCTTGTCCATGTTCATTTTGAGACCCACCTGTTGGGAAACGTTACTGAGGTCGCTGAGCATTGTATTGAGGTCCGACTCTGTCATAATGACTATATCATTGGCAAAACGAAGGTGAGTGATGTATTCGCCATTGATGTTGATGCCGAATCCGTAACAGTCCAAGAGCTTGAAAACGTCCTCCAGTGCGTTCGTGAACAGTTTCGGACAAATGACGTCTCCCTGTCTAACGCCTTTCTGAAATCGGATTGGTTTAGTACTCTCGTCCTGTAGTCGGATTGACATGGTGGCGTTGCTGTACAAACACTTCAACACTTCGATGTACCTATAGTCAATGTGGCACCGCTGGAGGGCCTGCAATACCGCCCAGGTCTCGATTGAATCAAAGGCTTTCTCGTAGTCCACAAACGCTAGACATAATAGCCGATTATACTCCTCGGTCTTCTGTATAATCTGGCGGAGCGTATGTGGTCTACGGTGCTAAAGCCTTTTCGGAACCCGGCTTGTTAGGGAGGCTGGAATTCACCAAACCTGCGTTCTAGACGGTTCGTAATGGCTCTCGAAAACACCTTGTACACATGGCCCAGGAGTGAGATAGGTCTTTAATTCTTCAATAAAGTGTTATCACGTTCACATGTTCTGATGTGATTCCGTCTTCACCCAGCGCCTTGTTATTCTTGAGCTGTTTGAGAGCCATTCTAATCTCGTACAGGCTGATGTCTGGGATGTCCTCAGTGTAGTGTCGGGTTAGTTTGGCTCTGGTGTCCTGAGCTGTTCTAGCAATGGGCTCCCGTGTTGAGGTGTATGTATAACTGTCCGTAAAATCTCACAAGCTCTCTTAATATCTCCGGTTTCGAAGAGATGACACTGCCGTTATCGATCTTCAGCTTTGTCATTTGGCTACGCCCAATAGACGAATTCTTTGCGAACACTTTAGAGCCTTGGTTCCGCTCAATTGCGTCCTTAATACATGCGGTATTATAGGAACGCAAGTCGTGTCGCATGGATTTCGAGATTTGTCTATTGAGTTCGGCATATCCCGACATATCAGCTGAAGATTGATGTCTCATCTCAGTCCGGTTTCCCATTAGCTTAATGGTGTGGGATCTTAAAGAACTTGCGAATCCACTGCGTGGATAGTTTTTTTTTTGCACCAACCCATTGTTTATCTCGTCCGCAGTTTCGCATTCAGCGAGGCACTGTAAGCGATAATGCAGTTCGAGTTGAAAGTATTCGGGGTTCTGGATTTGGGTGGATCCTGGACGGAGCATGGACTTCATCAGACGAGACCTTTCGAGCTTAACATTGATATTCAATGTGGCTCTAACAATACGGTGATCACTCCCGGTTTTTACCCTGCCGATTACGGAGACATCATCGAATATATGCTTCTTGGTCGCCATGATGAAGTCGATCTCATTTTTGGTTGAACCATCGGGGCTTATCCACGCCCACATCCTCGCTCTCAGACAAAATGTTAAATGTTCTCAACAGTATCAGAGGATACTGTTGAGAACACATTATCAAGAAGAGCGATCTTTTTTTATAAAGTGATTCTTATCTTATTTACTTTATATTTCTTTTTAGTATAAGTTGATTTAGAGATCTCAATTTCCAAAAAATACAACGTAGGTTTAGAGTTTTTTAATTTATGTTTAAGTTTTGTTCTTTAAACCTATTTTCATGATCTCAGAAGAAGAGAACTTATTGATTTTGTTCATTGTGAGTTGTTGAATCTTATATTCATCATAATTTTATTAGATAATTAATGAGCTACATTGCAATTGCAAATAGCTAGCACACGTTGATTTTGCTATATAATGTATATTATTGAAAAGTTATTATTTTTTGTTATATTTACTAAGAAAAACCTAATAGAAGGCTGTTTAATTGATCTCAGTCAAGAGTTTTGTCGATTAATTTAGTTTTTATAATAAAGATTCGATTTAACAAAACAATTTAATGCCTATTTATTGTTTTTTTTTTTTCCTATACTTTTTTCTAATTCCGGAACCGGTTCCGGAATTCCGGAATCGAACCAGTAGTATCGTAACTCAGTTCCGGAATCGAAAATCATCCGATATTACATGCCCTAGCAGTAACTACTCGTGTAATAAGACATCGAGTTATTACCGAATATATGTATTAATGCCTATAAAATAACTAGCAAATTCATTTGGACGAGACTTTCTTTTTTAATCTCTTGTTTTAATAACTTTTAGGGGCAAACGCACTGGTGCGCCCGCGCAACCGGTCGCACTCAAGGTCACTGGGTCAGTGGACCGACCTTACACAGTAAACATACCAATTACTAGTTTTTATTCTAGAGACGTGGTACTTTACGCAGAACTTGACCCTAGATAACTTAATTTTAATTCTGGTTCGTTTTACTTTTGCTAGTTTTTATATATTAATCCTTTTATAGTTTGAGCCATATGTAACTCATAGTGGCTCTTAAATTAATTAAATCGCGAGTTAAGTTCATAAGACTGCATTAAATATAGTTCTTTGGCTCGAAACCTAAAGAGTTTCTAGTGTATTTAGGTTCTAGCCTTAGTAGAGACTTGTAGACTCTACCAAGGGAGCGGGCACACAATGAAAGAAGGCTTTACATAATTTTCCAAATAATATTTATACATTTCGTTTTATCTGAGCTTACCTACGAGACATAAAGTAAATACTGCGAGTGCTGGATAAATTATAACACGATATTTCATTTGTGTAGCCGACGCTGACAAGCTCTCACAACCACTACTTTATTGTATAAAAAGTAACATATTATTACTCTACGAACTTATCATAAACATATGGGTGCTTTTGGAATCTGGGCCATCAATATGTTACGAAGGTAGTACTCAAAACAAAATGCATGGTATGAAACAAATGAAAGTGTAACATTTATTAATACATTTCACGCAGCGCAGCATCGTCGAGATTCCAGTCGCGTTTCAATGATAATGCGATTATAATTTGTTCATATACATATGTACCTATCCATCTTTCAAGATGAATATGCTGGTGAAGTATAAAGAACCGGATTATTACGTTTGCAGAGTAATATGTTTACGTATTTACATACCCACTTATTGGATGGATTTTATGTATTATGTAGAATCAATCATAAAACCTGTTGGTGTGTTAAGTTTCACGTCAATGTTAGGCGAGATTTTAAAGTCGTTTATAGTAATATTAATAACTTCCAGTAGATAGATAATTTTAATTTTCAATGCATGACTGACTTAGCAACTTTTGGCGCTTGTTTAAGTCAGCAAACGCACAATTCTCGGGGTCACTAGTAAGTATCTGTCGATAATAATTTTAATGTCACGGAAGGTATTAAAATTATATATAAGTATAAGAATAGGAGCGGGAAGATTGGATTACTTACTACTTACGACATGATACTTAGTGTGATAACTTGATACTTTGTAATTAATCTATTCTTACGGATTATATCGCGATTTATTTTAATTTTCCCGACGTTTCGAATGCTTTGCAGCACCCATGGGCACGGGCGGGCATGGGCATGGGCATGGGCCCATGGGTGCTGCAAAGCATTCGAATCGTCGGGAAAATTAAAATAAATCGCGATATAATCCGTAAGAATAGATTAATTACAATGTCTAGTATTCGCGTAAATAAAAGACAACATTATGTAACTTGATACTTACTTAGTGTGCTAATGTAACAATATCTTAGCAGGAAAGATGGAAGGAACGAAAGTAAGAGGAAGACCAAGGCAAAGTTACAAGAACCTTAATAAAGATATAACCCTAAAAAACGTGCCCCCACGTTTTTTAGCGAAGATGGTTTGTGGTAGAGCCAATTGAAGGATCAGTTGCTACAACGCGACTCCAACAAAGATATTCATATCGTAGTTTGCGTTTATGTCTAATTAATGGCATCGTTGTTTAGCGCTTTGGTTTTAATATGACATGGCGAAATATAATTTATTAAATGAAATAAGTACTATTTCGGATACAATTTAATTCTAAGTAAGAAGTAATTGAGAGTAATCGATATTAAGCTAGCACGACTGACTAAAATAATATAATTTACCTAAATTTTGGGGACGCTACGGTCGCGTTTATACCTGAGGTTTTATAGGCATTAACTGAAAATGTAAATCTATGTAAATGAAGGTGAAAACCGCAACGAAACCCATTGACTCTGAGTGTGGCGGAGAGACTTAGGTACTGCTTATTAACACATCAGTGACGCTTTATTCAATAAGGTAAAACTCCCATCACGCGATAGGAGGTAATTCTTAGTTTTAATACCGGTTAACAAGGTTCTTCAATGTTGCAAAACCAGTATATAAGCCACCCATATTATATTTTGTATGTTTTGGTTCGTTAAGCGTAGGTAAATACTGATTTATCTATCAGTTTAGTAATAACTAGCTCTAGGGTGTATATTATGGTACTCCCTAGTCTCCCTTCACACCGGAACACGTCAATGTCTACATATGGCTTAGCGGCAGAATATCCGACACAGTGGTAGTAGGTACCTAGCAGAGGGCCTAGACAAGAATGCGGTAACAGCTCAGTGGGCGAGCACTTGTCATGGAAACATGGTGTGCAGGTTCAGTTCGAACCCCGGCTCGCACCTCTGATTTCTTTAATGAATCATGTGCGTCTTTGTGCGATTGTTACTAGCTTTCGGTGAACGAAAACATCGTGAGGAAACCTGCATGTCTGAGAAAGCCTAACTAGCTCTCGAATGACGTGTGAAGTGCGCCAACCCGCACTTGGCCAGCGTGGTGGACTATGGCCTAAGCCCCTTCATCATGAGAGGAGGCCGTGCTCGACAGTGGGACATAAACAAGGGCTGGTATTATTATTTTATTAGCGTCAACGCTTGCAGAACGTTACATTGTCTAGAGGACCTGGACGGTACCTTGTTCATGGGACCTACCTACCATCTAGTAAAATTATTTTTCTCATCTTTTCTCTGTATTTTAGTAAGTGTTTGACCGCGATTCTACCTGAAAGAGAATTTTGTATATTCATTTAACTTCGGACAAGAGCAGTGTGCGTTTTAAATGACCTTATTACTGAAAAGAAAGAAGATTCAGAAGTATCTAATCGTAATTTTTACGTACCCAGCAACTTAAAAATTAAAAATAAATTAGAAGCAAACTCGTGTGAACTCAAAGCAACAGTTTTTAACGGCTTTCTTTCCGTTGGCATTGGCACAATAACCCTGTTGTGACTATCCCGCTAAATCTACAAACAAACTTTCGTTTTCGTACTACCGTAACTACTTACCATTAGCTATACATTAACTATAGCGGTTGAAGATTAAATAATCTAAGATTAAATAATAAGAATTGGTAGGTTTATGACCGATAGGACATTTAACGTACTTATTTTTGTTTTTTTTTTTATTTTTTTTACTTATTTACTTCTAACAACAACTATCATTACAGGTGCAGCCTAATGCGATAGTGGTGCCTTATCGATATTAATTAGATACATCCTAAATTATATCTTTAATAACGCTATAATGTGCGCCTTGCGCGAGGTTTTTTGATAAATTTTATTTGAAAAGTAACTTTAATTAATGCAAAATTTGTAAATTCATATACTTAGTAACTTGTGATTTAATATGTCATAAGATAATAATAGAGATAGAGAGAGTTAAAAGCTCAGAAAGTTAATTTCGTAAATAATTGTCGATATACTACTGTTCCTTTTTCTCTCGCTGTTTGAGTTGTTCGAATGATGTTGATTTATATTATGTATTTATATTTAGAGTAGCATTCTGTTTTGTTTTTTTTTTCTCTTTATTTAATATTAAAGTTTAAATTAGCTGTTGCCGATAAGTGCATGTGGTATCTACCTATAAATGATTTACACATTTTTATTATTGTTATTAGTTAATAGTTTCTTGAGTATGTGTTAGTGTGTACGTTGCTGGTAGATCAATAAATAAAATAAAATAAATAAAATAAATATTGCCCTTTATGAAAGCATCAATTTGTCCTGTAACTAGGACAAATTATACGGTATGTGAATATAAAAGATCAAAAGCTAAGTTTAAAGTGGTATCTTGTGTGTGCATCGATTTAGAAGAATTTGTACTTTTCTCTGAGCTCTACCAAAACTAAACGTAAACCGTTTTTCTAATTTAGAGTACATTACGAAAACGTTTCACGTTTGAAGTAAGTAAGTATCTACATAACATTATGGTATGAATATAGTCCATCACGAGAAATTTGAAATGTGAAACTATATTGATGCACCTTGAATCATAATCAACAAACAATGCAGCACACTCTTTTTTGTTATGTGAAAGTTGAAATCTAGTGCGATGGTAATAGGAATTCTGTTTAAAGAAAAAATAAATAATGTTATACTTAATATTTTTAATGTTATAAAATAATAGTAATTAAGTAAAAATACATAGGATAATTTCCATAATCACAAGTTGAAAGAAAGAAACATTCAAATAAGATTTCCCACTTTGTATAATCGTACAAACCCGATTTTAAATACTTTAGGACCATATTATTTAAATTTCATATTATTAAATTAATTCGGTACTGCATAACACATACCTAACTTATATGTTCTGAAGTGGTAATGTAAATAAAGTTATGAAGAACAAATTTTGTACAAAGTTAAACATAGAGAAAATAATTATGTAGGAACATTCTTACCTTATTATTGGTTAAATCCTGTCCGAAACAACTGAATGTGTCAATACCATTTATTTTGTTATTGTTAAAACGTACACTGTAACTAATGACCGCGAAAAACGTAATGTAAATGATTCAAATGACACTAAAATAGATGTGCTAGCAGGCGAGCGGTCTCAGCTCGACTAGTTGGTGGTGGCTGGCAACCATCGTGCATCGGTGTTCGCCTTAGCCAGGCCGTCATCTGCGTCATCCACCACGACACACAACCGGAAAGTGCTTTCTCTCGCGTAAACTTTTGTAAAACTGCTCCTATATAAAATGCTATAAGGTCTATTTCAATTCTGAAAGGCTTTTTAGCGTGCTCAGCATGGACAGTAGTTGTATTTTCTACTTTAGCGATTGCAATATAGAAGCGAGTTTAAGGAAACACGGAATTCTCTCGTGTAGTGACGTAGGCGATGTATTCCCACCTCGTCTCATCTGGCACTTTTCCCGCGGATAGAGTTTCTTTCTCGTCTACCCGATATTTGATATGCTGTATCGAGGAATTTATTTAATTCAAAGTGAAATTTAGTAACAGTATGTAATTTTATAGCACTATATGAGTAAAATTAGTTTCTTGTACTCGTATAAGCACGCACTAAAAAGGATATAAAATCGATGATTTTATGGAAACTGGTTACACGTGATTCTTACAAAGATTGTAATGTAAGATTGTTAGCATAAAAAAATGCGTAAATAAATGAATCGAAATAAGTTTATACGTAAAATAACATAATAATGTAGATAAGTAGAGTCACCGTGGTTTAACAAGTTATAAGTACTATTTGAGTACCTTTATGACGTTTTTTTCGTGTGTATTTCAGTTTGCATAATATATTATAATAATATCCTAGGATAACACGGTCTTTACGGAATTTAAGGTATGTACCAAAGTATGTACACTACTAGCTACCCAAAATAATGATCGTTTATGAATTTAGTACCAAAAATTTCAAATCAGTTTTTTCGCCTTTATTTGCTTTTGCAATAAAAAAGTTATTAATATGGTGTCTCTTTCTTATTTATTATTCTGAAGTCATCATGTCGTTAATCCCTGAAGAATGTACCAGGATCCTGGCTTGAAGATGGGCACAGTCAGCGAAATACAGCAAGAACTGTTGTGACTTTTTCTACAGAGCAGCGAGTACTCCAGCGTTTCCATGAAACTGGATCCAATCTTCGAAGACCAGGAACAGGCCGAAGAAGGTGCACGACGGCGCGGGAGGATTGCTATATGGTGGCAACAATTTTGAGAAATCGCTTTTTTACGGCTGTTGATGTAAAGAATCATCATTTACGAGCTGGATTAAACAATCTAACTACGGATACAGTAAGGCGGCGTCTGGTTGAAGCAAATTTAAAGTTATTAAGACCTGCAAATGGCCCAAAACTATAAAGACACCACAAAGACTCAAGCTTGAGTTATAGTAGAGATCATGAGAATTGGACTCTGAAGTCTAGATCAGTTTCTACAAGCACGACGGGATGAAAAGAATGTACAGAAGACCGGGAGAGCGCTATAACCAAGACTGTATAGAAGAAAAAGTACCATACGGCGGAGGCTCTGTTCACGTGTAGGCTAGGATTTCTTCCGAAAGCCGCACTGAGTTAGTGGTGATAGAAAATGGAACTTTAGCTGCAAAAAGATATATCACTGAAGTTCTGATTCTACGTTGGTCCATTCTTAGTGGACATGGGCGAGAATGCCGTTTTTATGCCCGCCCGCATACAGCTCAGATAGTGTTTGCCTATTTTCATGAAGTCGGTATCACATATGTGGAGTGCCAACACGCAGGCCCGACTTAAACCCCATTGAGCATGCATGGGACCACTATATCTGTGCATGGGACGAACTGGGACGACGTGTACGTCAGTGAAATCCGCCGCCAATCACGCTACGTGAAATGAAAGAAGCTCTAATAGATGAATGGCAGAATATTTCGCAGCATCGCCTCAAAACCTTGTAGAAAGTATGCCAAATCTCATAACAGCAGTATTGCGAGCTCGTGGAGGCAACACAAATTACTAAAATGCGTGAAAACGGCACATCTGTAATTCTGTAACCAATCTACGTTTACGAAAATACTGGAAAAACTATGCATTTTTATTTATTTTACATTTATTAAGAATAAAAAGCTTGAACTTTTTTTCTTATTTTCATTTAAGCACATTAAAATATTCTTTAATTTAGTCTTTATTTCATAAAGCTAGGTCAAGTACTTTTGAAGATATTGAAGATTTTCTAACCGACCCTTTTTCTTTGCGGTCCAGTGTAGTTCAGTTTCTTCTTTTTAAAGTTTTGGTTGTCTGGAAGAGGTCTCTATTAGCGATAAGACCGCCATTTGTACCTAATTTATATATTTTCTAAGTTTTCTGTAGGTGTTGTAGATTGTGTTCACATCCCTACTAGTATGCACATCCCTATAGAATAAGATTTGTCTATTGTATTGTGGATTGCAATATGGCTGCCTGAATAAAAGTAATAATTGGCACCCGTATCGATAGCCTCCAGGTTATCCAAAACCGACGTGCCGTCGGTGCCCCGTGGTACATGCGGAACGTAGATCTGCATTCCGATTTCAAGTTAGATCCCCTTCGTAAGTTCCTCAAAGAAGCGTCGAAACGCTACTTTGAATCCGCGTCCCGTCACGCGAACAGTTAGATAGATAGATAAAGTCTTTATTTGCATAAAAAGACACGCAAACATACATGATGATTATTTGCATCAAAAGACACACAAACATACAGTTCAATCCGCGCCGCCGCCGTTTACGCCCCTAGTCCTTCTGACTCACGCCGCAGACCACGGCACGTACTGCTCGACCCTCCTGCCTGACCCCATGACGGTCCTATTGGACCGGGATACGCCGAACCCTCCCCGACAACCGTATGCTACACTAGCTATCAGACACCGGTCTCGCCGGCGAGGCCGAAGGGTCGTACGTATGCGACCTCAACGACGTGCATCACCCCACTGAGTTTCTTGCCGGTTCTTCTCAGTGGGGGCGCGTTGTGAACCGGTGGTAAACTCAGCCCTCTCTTAAGCGACAGCCCAAGCCGAGGATGTGCCTCCCTGAGGTGCCCTTGAGCTCGTCGCTACTTCTGCCGTTAAGGCTAGAGCGCTTTAAGCGCTCGCCTCCTATTGTCCGATGAAGCTGTAATGGCCATCTGCGGCCAACAGCGTCTATCATTCCCAAAAAACAAAAAAAAAAGTAATAATTGATCACCACTGTGAGTTTTATTTAATATAAAACCATAACATGGTTTAAAATATATAAAATATATTTAAAAGTGGTGAAAAATCGCTAACAGTGAAGGATATATGGGCTTAAAACCCCCAAAAGCACTGTTATGTCTGGAAGCAAAAGAGTTTGCAAAATGGAAGAGAAAATTTGAGAGGAAGGCATCAGAAATTTCCAAAAAGCCTGGTGATGTACAAGTGGCTATCCTGTTACACTGCATGGGAGACTTGTGCATTGATATTTTTAGCACCTTTGAACTCAATGAAAAAGAACAAACTGACTACGATACCGTGATAAAAAAGTTCACGTCCCGTTTTATGCCGATGGACAATGAAAGCGTTCAATCACATTTGTTCATGAGTAGAAACCAAAAAGAAGGTGAATCTTTTGATTGCTACTTAACAGAGCTACGAAAACTTGCCCAAAAATGTAATTTTGGCACGGCGCAAGACCGGATGTTAAGGGATAGAATTGTTGCCGGTATTTTAGATCCTGAATTGAGAAATAGACTATTAAGTGAAAATGACCTTGATTTAAATAAAGCAGTGAAAATATGCAAAATTGCGGAGGTTAAAAATAAACAAATTAAACAAATTGAAAGTCAGAATAATCAAGGGGAGGTTGCTCAAGATGTCAACATAGTAAAGAAAATGTATATGTAATAAGAGTAGTAATAACAATAATATGTATAAAAACAATGCGCAAAATCAATATAAAAACGAACCACACAGAGCGAACCATCAGCATTTAACAAGGAAATACCAAGGGCAGTACCGAGTTCGGCACCAAGGTCAGTCAAATAATTATCATATATCTTGCCAGCGATGTGGTTTTCATCATGAGAAAAGAAACTGTCCTGCTTATGGAAAAATATGCAGAAATTGTGGAAAAATGGGTCATTTTAGAAAGATGTGTCGTCATACACAAAAAATCAAAGCAGTATCAGTGTATAATGATAGAAATAACAATAGTGATAGTGAGCAAAGCATAAAACTATATAGCAAGACATTCACAGTGCGGTATCAAGCTGGTTTGAATCAGTAAAATTTATTGAACAGGAACAAACTATAAAATTTAAGTTAGATACCGGTGCACAATGTAATGTTATTTCTTTAAAGACTTGTAATAATATGAAACTATATAATTTTGATAAAACTAAGTTAAGATTAAGTAATTTTAGTGGCAAAGAAATTCACACTGTCGGACAAATTGATTTAAAATGTTTAATTAAGGATAAAGAAAAGCTTGTTAATTTTCAAGTTTGTTATGGTAATTTCACACAATTTTCTTGGGTTACCAACCATACAAAAATTTAATTTATTAAGTAGAAATGACATCAATGACAAGATTGAGGCAATAAACAGTGAACATCAGTGCGAGATTGTAAGTAAATATAAAAACATTTTTCAGGGAATTGGTGAAATTAAGGATTTTGAATATAAAATTAAATTGAAAGATGTAGACATGTACCTTTTAAATTAATGTCAAAATTAAAACGGAATTAGATTCATTGGAAAGAAAAAATATAATATCAAAGATTGAAAAATCTAGTTCATTTGTGAGTTCACTAGTAATTACTACAAAACCGAATGGTTCATTAAGAATTTGTTTAGATCCTCACTCACAGATATAACGTGAACAAATTTTGATTCCTACCTTAGATGAGATAGCCTCTAAATTAAGTGGTAGTTGTATATTTAGTACATTAGATGCAAATTCAGGTTTTTTCATGATAAAGTTATCGGAGGACTCTAGAGAGCTGACAACATTCAATACACCCTATGGAAGATATTTTTTCAACAGGTTACCATTTGGTTTGTCCTCTAGTCCGGAAGTATTTCATAGAGTTTTCAGTAAAATATTTGAGGACATAGAAGGAGTAGAGATCTATATTGATGATTTGCTTATACATGCTAAATCACAAAAAGATCATGATAAAATTTTAGAAAAAGTACTTAAGCGATCCCAAGAGTATGGTATAAAGTATAATATTAATAAGTGTCATTTTAGAAAGAAAGAAGTAAAATATTTAGGACATATATTTACAGAAAATGGTATAAAAGTAGATAGACATAGGATTAAAGCTATTGAAGAGATGGAAGTACCAAAAACTCAGACTGAATTAATAAGATTTTTAGGTGTAATTAATTATGTTTCAAGATTTATTCCATGTCTGAACTGACAGCTCCATTGCGTAAATTGATTAAAAAACAAGTACCATTTATTTGGTCTACAGAACAGCAAACTGCTTATGATAATTTGAAAAAAAATGTTAATTGAACCCCCAATATTGTCTTATTTTGATATGAAGAAAAAGATAGTGTTAAGTGTAGATGCGTCTAAAGATGGATTAGGTGCAGTTATTTTACAGGATGGGAAACCAATAGGGTATAGTTCAAGATCAATGACAGAAACAGAAAAGTTATATAGTCAAATTGAAAAAGATCTTGCTATTTTGAATGGATGTAAGAAATTTCATCAATATTTATTTGGACAGCAATTTGTTGTAGAATCAGATCATAAACCATTAGTTTCTATTTTTTCAAAGTCACTTAATAAATGTCCAGCTAGGTTACAGAAAATAAAAATGGCATTAAAAAGGTGATAACACCTTGTTGAATAATTATAGACCCATCTCACTCCTGAGCCAAGCTGTTTTCGAGAGTCATTACGAACCGTCTCGAACGCAGGTTTGATGACTTCCAGCCTCCCGAACAAGCCGGGTTCCGATAAGGCTTTAGCACCGTAGACCACATACATACGCTCCGCCAGATTATACAGAAGACCGAGGAGTATAATCGGCCATTATGTATAGCGTTTGTGGACTACGAAAAAGCCTTTGATTCAATCGAGACCTGGGCGGTACTGCAGTCCCTCCAGCGGTGCCATATCGACTATAGGTACATCGAAGTGTTGAAGTGTTTGTACAGAAACGCCACCATGTCGATCCGACTACAGGACGAGAGCACGAAACCAATCCCATTGCAGCGAGGCGTGAGACAGTGAGACGTTATTTCTCCGAAACTGTTCACTAACGCATTGGAGGACGTTTTCAAGCTCTTGGACTGGTACGGATTCGGCATCAACATCAATGGCAAATACATCCCTCCACCTTCGTTTTGCCGATGATATAGTCATTATGGCAGAGTCACTGGAGGACCTTAATACAATGCTCAGCGACCTCAGTAGCGTTTCCCAACAGGTGGGTCTTAAAATGAACATGGACAAGACGAAGATCGTGTCTAATGTCCATGTTGCACCCGTACCGGTAGTTGTTGGGAACGATACAATCGAAGTTGTTGACCACTACGTATACCTAGGACAAACAATCCAGTTAGGTCGGTCCAATTTCGACAAAGAGGTCGCCCGAAGAATCCAACTCGAATGGGCAGCGTTCGGGAAACTACGTGACATCTTCTCATCAGAAATTCCGCAGTGCCTGAAGACAAAGGTTTTTAACCAGTGTGTGTTGCCAGTGATGACTTATGGTACTGAGACGCGGTCTTTAACAGCTGGCCTTTTGGAGAAGCTCAGACTCACACAACGAGCTATGGAGAGAGCTATGCTCGGAGTTTCTTTGCGCGACAGAATCCGGAATGAGGAGATTCGCCGAAGAACCAAGGCCACCGACATAGCTCGTAGAATATGCAAGTTGAAGTGGCAGTGGGCAGGCCACATCGCTCGAAGCACCGATAACCGTTGGGGAAGAAAGGTTCTCGAGTGGCGACCACGAACCGGAAGACGCAGCGTAGGCAGGCCTCCCACTAGGTGGACCAACGACATTGTTCGCGTCGCAGGCAACCGGTGGATGCAAATAGCAAATTGTCGTTCATTGTGGCGGTCTAAGGGGGAAGCCTATGTTCAGCAGTGGACGTCTTCCGGCTGGTGATGATTACAACCATATGATTTTACAGTTAACTATAAACCAGGTAAATAATTATATTTAGCAGATCATTTAAGTAGGTCATATGTTACTGAAAAAGGTTGTGGTGATATGATAGATGCAGATATAAAAGCTCATGTAGCCATGATAATGGATAACCAAAAACTAAGTGATGAAAAAATTAAGAAAATAATAGAAGAGACTAGGAAAGATAAAGTACTTACGTGTGTTATGCAATATATAAGAGAGGGTTGGCCTAATAATAAATGTAATATTGATAGCGATGCAAAATTGTTTAATAATTACAAAGACGAGTTAAGTGAGTGTGACGGTTTGATACTTAAGGGTACTCAGATTGTAATTCCTAAGTCGATGAGAAAGGAAATTCTTGAAGTAATTCATTATGCACATTTAGGCATAGAATAAACTATTTAAAAAAAAAAAAACCGACTTCAAAGTAAATTATCTAAAAAGCATAAAATAACGAAAATATATTGAAGTCGGTGTCAGCTGGTGAAAGTGTTAGTTAACATGATTAGCTAGCACCGACTTCAATATATTTTCGTTATTTTATGCTATTTAGATAATTTA
Organism: Furcula furcula; assembly: GCA_911728495.1. Lineage (NCBI taxonomy): Eukaryota > Metazoa > Arthropoda > Insecta > Lepidoptera > Notodontidae > Furcula > Furcula furcula. Next base: position 9,546,088 of record OU452256.1, on the reverse strand, counting down.
CTTTGAAGTCGGTTTTTTTTTTTAAATAGTTTATTTAACACTTTTTAGTGACTTATTTTACCAAAATAGGTATCAGCACTATCACGCAACTCGAACGTCTATGTTACAGTAACTTACTGAAAACCTAAAAAGTTTATATCTCTTAAACTACTGGACCGATTTTGATGAAACTTGTACTCTACCCTAAGTTGAAAAATACTCTAACTATTGCAAAAGAATTTTCAAAATCGGACTTGTAGTTTCTGAGAAATCCGTGGACAAACCTACATATATACATACATACCTACATACATACATACATACACTCATAAAATTTGGTAAATTTGTTTAGAAGCCCACATAGACTAACATATATTAATATTACGCATTTTTATCAATATTACATACATACGCGTCCAATAGAGAACCTTCTTTTTGAAGCCGGTTAAAAATGTAAAGCTATTGCTCGTAAATCTGTATTTTGGCCTAACATGTCAAAAGAAATAGAAGATTTGATTCAAAATTGTAATACATGTAAGACATTTCAGCATAGTAATAGAAAAGAACCGATGATATGTAAAGAAGTACCTAATGGACCATGGCAAATCGTAGCCACAGATATATTTTTAACCGGCTTCAAAAAGAAGGTTCTCTATTCGACGCGTATGTATGTAATATTGATAAAAATGCGTAATATTAATATATGTTAGTCTATGTGGGCTTCTAAACAAATTTACCAAATTTTATGAGTGTATGTATGTATGTAGGTTTGTCCACCGATTTCTCAGAAACTACAAGTCCGATTTCGAAAATTATTTTTGCAATAGTTAGAGTATTGTTCAACTTAGGGTAGAGTACAAGTTTCATCAAAATCGGTCCAGTGGTTTAAGAGATATGAACTTTTTATGTTTTCAGTAAGTTACTGTAACGTAGACGTTCGAGTTGCGTGATAGTGCTGATACCTATATTGGTAAAATAAGTCACTAAAAAGTGTTAAATAAACTATTTTATGTAAAATAAAAACCGACTTCAAAGTAAATTATCTAAAAAGCATAAAATAACGAAAATATATTGAAGTCGGTGTCAGCTGGTGATAGTGTTAGTTAACATGATTAGCTAGCATCGACTTCAATATATTTTCGTTATTTTATGCTTTTTAGATAATTTACTTTGAAGTCGGTTTTTATTTTTTATAAAATAGTTTATTTTCTTCATTTAAACCATATTTGCTTTTAGTAGATACTTACAGTAAATTCGTTGAAATTCAGCAGTTAGCATCTTTGTATACAGAATGTGTTATTCAAAATATTAAAGAAATATTTTCTAGATATGGGGTACCAAACATATTGTATTCAGATTCTGGTAGTCAGTTTACAAGTGTATTATTTAAAAACTTTAGTAAAAGTTGGAATTTTGATCATAAAATTATAAGTCTAAAACATCATCAAGGAAACGGACTAGCAGAAGGGTAGGTATATACAAACTACTAAAAATATTTTAAAGAAGCTGATTTATGATAATAAGGATATTAGTTTAGGATTGTTATTGTATAGGAATACTCCTGTATCACAGAAGGTAGTACTCCAGCTGAATTAATGTTTAATAGAAATGTAAGAAACATTTTACCATACATACAAAATCAAAATTTTGTTAATAAAGATTTTACTAAAGAACTGATTAATAGACAGTTAAGACAAAAAGTGTATCAAGATAGAGGAAGCAGGAATTTATGTGATTTGAAAGAAAATGATTATGTTAAAATTAAAGAGGAAAATTCAGCAGGTCCGCATAAAAGTGGAATAATAGTTAGGAGAGGAGAAGGACCGAGATCATATATTGTGAAAAGAGAGGATGGAGAGGTAATTAAAAGGAATAGAAAAGATTTAATTAAAGGTGGAATGTATAATTTAGATGATTCAATTGTAAATTTTGATGTTACTGAAAATGAGCATAATGTAACGCAAAGTAGTAATACTAATGGAAATAATGATAGATATTGTACTCGTTCTGGTAGAGTATGTAGGAAACCTATGTCAGAAGATTTTCTATACTATTCATTATTGTTTTATGAAAAGAAGGGGGATGTTGTAGATTGTGTTCACATCCCTACTAGTATGCACATCCCTATAGAATAAGATTTTTCTATTGTATTGTGGATTGCAATATGGCTACCTGAATAAAAGTAATAATTGATCACCACTGTGAGTTTTATTTAAATATAAAACCATAACAGTAGGTATGTTTTACTTTGATGTGCAAATTAAGAGTATTCTATTCTATTCTTTAATCTGATCCCAAACTAGGAGAGCTTGTGTAACTATGTGAACCAGACAACTGATACTAATTTAATAAATATATACTTATATAGTTAAATAACACTCAATCAACAGGCCTGTTGAATATATTATTTGATATGTATAAATACATATTTCTCATGTTTATTTAAATACCTTTTTTTTTTACAAAAATCATTCGTTCTACTGTCAACACGTAGCTCGGATTAAATAACTCTAAATCAGTCGAAACGCGACCAATACCTGCAATTTTCGATGAGTAACGTGTATACTTATTTCTAACAAGAATTAGAAAAGAAATTGAAGCATCTACTGCCGCACTTACAAACATCAATTGGAGTTAATGATTATTGATCCAGTTCTTGAAATTGGATTATTTCGGTACTATTTGCTAATTAATACTTTATACTCACGGCTTCGAGTCGAAATAATTAGATAAAAAATGGCATAGTTAGAATTAACTTTAGATAACTGACGTTTGTGAGTGCGGCTTCGAAAATAGATGAATTAAAATAAAAAGTTAAATACCTTTTTGGACCCGAAGAAATAAATTGTCAAAACTTTCATAATTTGGTTACTTTTACTTTAAAATAATTACTTATCTCATAAACCGCATGATAGTTAAATTTAAATATTTTGGAATTAATTGATTGATTAGTATCGATAAACCTCTAGTCGCGGTTTGGATTGTTAGTTTTCGTTCATAGTCGTTTGATCGTTATATCAGTTAAGACGGTTAAATAATAAAAATAATACCTACTGGCCGATAGGATCACAGCGGCCAATCTTTCACAAGATCAGCCATCTACGCGGGAGAGATACAGTGCATAAGTGCTTACGTAGACACAAGTGCACTCTCTCTTCCTTTACCTATCTCTCATAATCTGATGGGACGGCAGGACCGACTTTTTAGATGCCCATCCGACGCATGGATCATCTTACTTTATCATCATCGTCGTCATCGGCCTGCATTGTCCTAGCCAGTAAGGAACAACTACACAAAGATGTTGCTCCCCTCGGGATTCGAACCCGCGACCTCCGGTTTGCAAAGCAAGCGGTTCCCCATTGCACCATGAAAGCTAAATAATAATAAACCCGCAGGATAGCTTCTGGTGAGTGGTTGAGGAGTAACGACACCACGGATCCGAGTACTCCAGATAGACGACTTTGGCCCACGACTCAGCGTCTCTTCTTCGGCGGATTGGAAACTGAAGCAGACCTGCGGGCCCTTCTACATTTAGTTCTACATGTATGACTACTAAGAAAAAAAATTCCTCTTAGTTCTACACTCATGTAGAACTAGTAAGAATGCATTAAATATTATTTTTTCATTCCTAGTAGTTCTACACGATGACGTACTGCAAAAAATATTACATAAACTTTATTAGTGAGTGTGCTAGTAAATTTATTAAGGATATTTTTTTCTTCAAAAATTTGATATTTTAAGTGTTTGCTTTTTTTCCTCTAATTCATTCTTATCAGATATAAGAAAAATATTATACCAGAATTACTAGGACAACAGAGGGCACAAAGAGGTATCATCTCTCTTGTGATATCAAGTTACCCTTACCATTTCTTACCTTAGGTTCGTACATACCGGGGTACTGGCATCTCCTCCTCGAGTGCCCGGTTCATTGTAATTCCAGAGAATACGTCCAGAGGAAGGACAATGGGCTTGGGACGTTGTACACTGGGCACCGGGTAATATCTCCACTCTGAGGTGGCCAGCTGTTGCTCGGTGGCGAAGCCTTAGGGGGGCGGGGTGTCTGAACTGCTGTTCCCGGTATATGAGTGCCGGTTGAGCAGCAGAAAGGCGCAGGGGGGTTGTAGGGCGGGGGCACCGCTACAGCTGTTCCCGATTGGACCCGTCGGTTGAGCGCGGTGGTGGTGCAGGGTGGAGTCGGGCCCGAAAGGCCTTAGGGCGGGGGCACCGTAGCAACCGCTCTGATCTATATGGGCGCCGGCAGGCGGCTTTACCGGGGTATGGGGGCTGGTAGCTCGATCCAATCTTAGGGCCGAAAGGCGATAGTACGAGTAGTATAGTATATACCAGAAGTACCAGGGTAGCATAGGACATAAGCAAGCCTCATGAATATGGATACTAATCTGAAATACCCTGGTTGACCGCCACCGGGTGAACCTATATATCGAAGGTTTCTCCCACGTGAACAAACAAAAAATATTCTGCTCACTAATAAAGTTCTAATTTTCTAATACGTCATCGTGTAGAACTAGGAATGAAAAAATAATATTTAATGCATTCTTACTAGTTCTACATGAGTGTAGAACTAACAGGATTTTTTTTTCTTAGTAGTCATACATGTAGAACTAAATGTAGAACTACTGGGAATAGGCCCCCGCAGGACTCTTAGCTCTGGCTTTCACACGATCCTTAGAGCTTTATGCTCTAGGAATATCAGTTTTAAAGAGCATAACGAAACGAGTAACTTTGGAGAAAGCGCATCACAATCCCGATATTATTCCCCATGGTCACTTACACCGGCGTTGCTCTCTGTCGTCTCTGTCTATCGGACTGCCATTTAGAGAGGCATCACTTGCCAAAATATAATTAGTTTACTCATGATGGTAGGTAACCCCGGTCTTATACAAACTCTTTTCACGTACTGTACTTGTAATACCTGCCCTTACACCTGGCCGGAACTGCTTACCTGCCAAAACTATAAAAAAATATCTTTAAAAAAAAATTGAACCGACTTCAATATCACTGAAAAGTATGAAATAATTTAAATATTATAGAAGTTGGTTTTAGCGTACCTGCTGTGTATATTTGGCACCAACTTCAATAATATTTAAATTATTTTATACTTTTCAGTGATATTGAAGTCGGTTCAATTTTTTTTTAAAAGACTTTATTTTAAACTTTTTAGTGATATTTTCATAAATAATTATTGAACCATCGAAGACGGTAAAATGATCTGGGTAGGTTATGAGAACATTATCGTCTATATAGTTTTACATAATTCATGTTTCTTCAGAAAAAAATATCCGGTCGTAATGAATTTTGCATGGAATCATCATAGTAGTTTACTCTCTCGAATAAAAAAAGAATCATCGAAATCGGTTTATATTTGTAAGAGTAATGTAATGGAGAACATCAGTTTTATGGTTTTTACCAGATAAATTCCCCCACATCGTTCATGGTCCTCCAGTAAGTTCTTAGCCGGTTGTGATAAAATTCATACAGATTCATTACAGTGGTTATTTCTTTCGAATAAAAAAAGAATCATTGAAATTGGTAAATATTTGCCAGAGTTATGACCATTTTTGTCCGTGAAAAGCGACATAAGGTCATCTATATAGGCATTCCTGCAGTTCTCCTGCGCAGTCACCATTCTTGTTTTTTTTTCAGGAACTACTTATTCGTAAGCAATATTTTTTTATGGGACCCAATTAACGGATTTAAGAATGGATGGAAGAAAGATTTTCTCAAATCGGTTCATAATTGCCAGAGTTATGCGCGAACATACATAGAAAAAAAATATATACAGACGAATTGAGAACCTCCTCCTTTTTTGTAGTCGGTTAATAAATACATAGTATGTATGTAATTATTTCATATAAATATAATCCGTCCCACAAACTTTCTTGAACCGCCCCAATTATAAGGAACGTAGTATCTATGTATCTTATAAACGTTATTAAATATAGTACCAGCCTCTATAAGTAGTATAAACTCTTTAGGGAAATCTTATTGATTTCTCTAGGCAGAATGCGGTCATGACATTTTTACACGATATCTTCAGCTATTAAAGTATAGGATTAAGTAGGTATAAATAGATAATTCCGTGGTGCAGCGTGACACTTGTTGCTTGCAAAGCACCGGAGATCACGGACTCAAATACCACGAGGAGCAATAACTTGGAATAGTTGTTCCTTCCTGGTTAGGACCATGCAGCCGATCACTCGATTGTCTAAAAAGTAAGAAGACCCACGCGTCGGATGGGCATTTAAAAATCCCGCCCCTCGGATTGTAAGAGTGAAGGAATAGAGAGGAGTTATTCCACTGCGCTCCAATCCGCTCCATGCACTTTTGTTAACGCGGCGACGACGCGACATTATACGCCAGGACATTATTTAAAAGTATTTTTTTTACTTATAGAATCTTCACCAGCTGGAAGAGGTCCACTGCTGAACATACGCCAGTTAGATTGCCACTGGCCAGGGTTGCCATAATCCATAATAAAAAACATAGACTAACAGCGTTCCTGCAGGAGGAATGAAATAAACTACTAGGTGGGATGTGGTGTATAAAGGGTGTATAGTATGCAATAAGTACCTACCTACCGTTTTTTACGGCCCACATTTCACGGTCCTTTTACTATCCCAGATAATAAAAGACTTTCCGCAGGATAGGTCATAACATAATTACATACTTATTTGTTAATTTGAAAAGACTATCGCGCGAGAACCACGAAATGAATTTTTAAAAACTTATTTAAATACATTATAAATTTTGTCCATAAACTTTTAAAATAATATTACGGCAACACAGACAAATGTTTTAAAATCAATTTGTATATTGATGGGCATTGAGAACTCAATGTTGATCGGTAACTTACGACGAGTATAAGAGTAAGAATCTTGAATGTGTATCATGTAAAAAACTCGATACTCAATTGTATAAAGGATCTATTGCTAGATGGAACTACTAGTCGTCATAATTCTTTGAGTCGGAGCCATGTCAGAGCATGAAAGCAATGAAGAAAGTATAGAAATTGTGCGATATCCACTACGTACGCACGATGGCGCTCTTCACCTAATAAATATTGTTCAAATTCAAAATAATTTGTCACAGATTATAGCGTAAGAGTACAATTACAATCTCAATGATTATTTTGATCATAGAATTATTATTTAAAACACAGCCGCTCTTCGTGGTCCAATTTTTTTAAATGCCTACTATTTAAATCAGTTTTTTAAAACTACCAACATGGCAAGCAAGCATGCGGTCCGCCTGATGGTAAGCTGACACCACAGCCTATGGACGCTAGCAACACCAGAAAAGTCACTAGGGCGTTGCCTAAGATATTGGAGGTCCCTTGTGTTCGGTAATTTCACCAGCTACAGTGCCCTTCACACCAGAACACAGCAATGTTTACACATTACTGCTTGGTGGCAGAATATCTAACACTGCGGTGGTACCTACCTACCAGAACGGTTCCTTGCACGAGGACCGTGCCACCTAGTTCTGCATGGACTGATCATAAATATGTAGTTAAACCGTTAAAAGGTAACAAACAGGCAGATGGAATATCGCATTTATAATATCAATGTCGTTATGTCGTAAGGTCAATACCTTAGGTTTTGATTAGAGGTAGGTAACAAGTAGGTATATATTTACCATTAGGTAAGATTATGATATTTAGAGATAAACGACATTGATATGCTTGGGCGGGCGTATAAAGGCGTCTAGGCTCTTACTTCGATATGGAACTCTACCATCAACTTTTCTGTTCGGCTACAAAATGTCACGGCGCGTTGCGTATTGAACCATGTTCGATTCTCTTGTAGGTACGTACTTCGCTCTCTCACCGTGTTTTTAGATTGGCTAGCTAGATCAATAATTTTAGGAAATGAGAATAGAGACTCCAACTTTAGTCACAGTCCTAGCGAGTCCAAACGGTAACTCTACTTTTTATGGTTACAAACATTGAATTACACAATCTAGTTCCATCATCCTCTTTTCATTGTCGGACTACACACGGCGCATATCCGGTCTTTTGTTGTGGATTACTGACTACTGTTGTCTTTTATATGCAAATCTAAAGATGGACTGGAATAACTTGCCTGCATCAATGGTCACGTCCAAGTATAGTAGAGCCACTGTCTAGAACGAAGTGTGGGCTTCTAATAAACTAATCTATTGTGCATGGCTGCATCACCACTTACCATTAGCATGCAAGCTTTTAAAAAGTAAAGAAATTACTACACACAATCATACGGAATGGAAAAGTGACCTTGATTTTTACTTGGAATTATACGAAATACATATGCATCTGGGGCAACGAAAAGCTTCAACCTCTGTGTGCAAGGGTGGCGCCTGCGCAATGTTCTTATATCGGATATCGATCGCCTGGACACGCAGGCACCCGAACGGTGGGGGCTGCACTTTCCCGCGCATCAGTTCAGCGCAAAGCACGCGCAATGGCAAACCGAGACGCGAGGGAGGGGTGCCCTCCGAGGGCGGGAGCTCAGCCCGGGACCCTTACATTACGTAACTCAACACGCACAGGACGGCGCACAAACAATGTGATTTTTATTTTCTTCGATTTTTCTACGGTTTTTTGATTATCTATACAATTTTAGGCTTAGTCGTAATATTGCGTTAAGTGTCGCGCGACAAAATTGTTTTGCTATCTTTTAAATGTTAAGCGTAGGGTAACTTTGACTATTAAATCAAAACTGCAGTGATATTTTAGTGATAATTTGGAAAATGTTCTATTGCGCAGCAGGCCGATAAATTGTGGACGTATGGATATACGAGACTCCGCGAACAGAAGATGTGTTATAAATGAACAGTTTAATAAATTTAAGGAGAATCGGTCGACCGGTTTGCCAAATAAAAAAAGTAAAGCCATGTGAAAACATTTTATTTTAAGAATACTATTTGAAGCAAAAAGTAGGTACTTGTTTACTGTGTACAGGTACCTAACGTTACATAAAATATTTCACTGAAATATGTTGTAAAGGAATACGGTCGGCAAACATCAAATTTATTTACAAACATGACGATGGGTGAGTGTCTTAAAGTAATATTTACTGCATGTATTTTTTTACTTGCACTTTTCAATCAAATGGATGGGTGTCCTACTGGACATATTTGCTTAAACCTGTCTGTACCTAATTAAAATGTTGGCCAAAATATAATTGGTGACACTAGGGGTGGGATTTTTCTCGCTCTGAGAGTGGCTTCAACTTTTCAGTAAGGAAATGTCGCCCGCCAGTAGGTATGCTAGTATCCTACCAAAGAGGACAAAATAAGATATCCTACCATATTGGCCGAAATATTTGCAAGTTTTGTAAATAAGCACTTTATGACGCATATTTTATTTATTTATTTGCCTTTAATGCATTTACGCTTTACCAATTACCGTAGTTATTTCCTACCGATCTAATGTTTGGTGGTGCAGAAATAGGTCATGGCTGGTACAAAGGTATTTTCTGTGCTAAATAATTTTTTGCTTATACAATTATTGATTGGTAGTAGATGTAATAGAATTGAGAACAACCTAACAACAGACATTTTTCGATTAGAAATTGGACAATTCAGGAACAATAAGCATATCGGGTACCTAAAAGCTTCAGATGACAGCTACAGGCTACGACTATAATGCATGCTATCTATGGATTAGATCAAAATCGAGGACATTTAGGTACCTAAGTATATAATTTATATGTATAGAAACAGTTGAATTACATAGCCTATAAAAATTCACTATAGTTTATACATACTCGTAACACACCATATAAATTATAGTCTTGCTTGAAACCATTAGGAACATTATGAAATTGGAACACGTTGCGTTATTTTTAGAGCAATTGGATGCCCTGATTTGGAAGGAACGAACATTTTATTGACTAAAGTATTTTTATAGTTCTGTCTGTATCTTTCTGTCGAGTAGTAATCCTAGAAACATAAATAACTATGTTGAAACCATAGATTTAGTATTTTTCACTACGTGTTGAAACGATTTTTTTTAAATCACATACACTTATGTACCTATTGCTTAGGTACGAGTACACGTGCAATCTCAATAACGACATTCCGATTTTGAAAACAAATCTTGATCCGTAATCAGATTCAGAACGAATACTTAAATATGACAGTAGAATGAGCTAAAATCCGTCTATACTTATTTCTTGACTAACTTTCTTGATCTAAGTATATATAAACACATACCTAGGTATAGGTATACCTATGTGTAACGAGGAGCAGGTGCAAGGGATAATATTTACTTCGTGGGCAGCGGTGGTAATAAGTTCATTAAACCTACACACTCTGTCTAGTTTCTACCACTGAAATTCTGGCATGTAACTAAATATATATCACCGCTGGTATCACGAATCTGAAAACCACTGAAGGAAACATTAGTTCACAAATACGCGTTCCTTTTTGGCGAGTTAAGAATTAATGCATGAACGACGATTATTAGGAATTATATCAATCAATATTAATAATAATATTCTTGGACAATCGGTCAGACACACGGTCATCCGATCCCAAACTAGACAGAGCCTGTACCTACCAGACAACTGATACTATAATACTTATACATTTTTTGTAAATATAACACCCTGACACTTGGTGGGATCGAACCCACGACCTATTGGGTAGCAGCCAGGGTGTCTAACCACTAGACCAACTGGCCCGTCAAATATCAATGAGGCAATTTCTGTACATACAAGAGAAGAAGGTAACAGATTTCGTCAATCGGCAGCAGAACCTAAAAAAACAAACTGTGAGATCGCGCGCAATAGTTTGTCGCGCCTCTGATATATTCCAAGACCGAATAGGTTCAAAAAATAAACTGTTGGTTTATTTTTAATAAAGCCATGTAATGTTTATGTCTTATATGTTGCAATGTAACGCTCATATTAACCATGTCCAACCAACTGAAGCTGAACAGAAGTCAGTATGTATCGCCGCGCGCGCAGTGCGAACGTGCGCCTCGCACCTTCCTGCTAATCTCGGGTCGCATCTATACCTAACGTGTACCCGGCCGATTTCCACACATTACGTTGATTAACGCCATCATGTCATTAAATACGCCACAATAGAACTCTTTCTTCCGTGACGATAAATCCCGCGTTTTTGTCATACACAACAATATAAAAAAATTGCATATAAGTACATCTGAAAATTATACGATTTGCGATAAGTACCCATCGTTTATCGAGTACTTGTCCCGTCGATTATGGAAAAAAGTGACTCGTTCGCTATCTTGGACATCAACATTGGCGATAAAGATAAGAAGAATCCGTGTAGAGAGGATGAAACGAACGACGACGGTGTCAAGAAAAAACCTCCATTCACAACCGTGATTAAAATTCGTAAGTTGATTACGTATTCACAACACTGGGTGACCATTCATAGTCTACGGCTAAAGATAACACATAACGAGGATGTTTCTATTTGGTACCATGTTTCCGGAAAAACTGTAGTCTGTTTTATTTATAAAATATCTAATCTTATATTATTCCTGACAAAAATTCTTAAGTAAGTAAGTAAGTATAATATTTACTTACTTATATTTTAGTTTTGATTTACATAGGTGAATTATATCTATTATATTTGTTTACAAAAAATGGCTTATACGATTAACAATGCCTATTCTGTTATTGTCAATAACCGTGTTTTATTTTAATTGTGGCGATAAAAATCTTGGTAAGAAAACAGATTCCACGCTGCCTATTGTTTAGTAGTAAGATCGTGTGAATCAGTCTAGATTTATCTAATCTTCTCATCAATTATTTTTTGTTCTGTTACCCTAAGCTACATACAACAACGTGAGAAATTTTACGTATGTATTCAACCAATAGCGGAATTGGGCGGAATTGTCAGACACCGTCGCCCGACTTAATTTGTGTGGATAACGTGTTGATCTCCCCGTGTCCTAAATAATATGGGTCGTCCGATGACCTCAGTTTCACTACGTAACAGATAACAACATCAAATTGTGTTCATTGTGGCTAACTGATGAGCACGTTTGTCGTTTCCGCTAACCGTCCTCGATATCAGGTGCGCACGCGCCGTCCCTGGACAGCGGGCGTCAAGGGAACCTGTCATGTTCCACTCCGCCGCGCACGCGTCGCAATGCCCTGCTTCCTCGAGCTGACAGACTCGTAGCTAGTACCTACCTTACGAGAATAGCTAAGCAGATACCTATCCACCTGCTGCATTATTTACTCAGTGGCCACTTTAATTGACCACAAACAAACAACATAGAAAGCAGTAACAGCTCAGTGGGCGAACGCTTGCCTTGGAAAAAAGGTGCGCAGGTTCGAACCCCGGCTTACACCTCTGATTTCTTTAATTAATCATGTGTGAATTGTCTTTGTGCGATTGTTACTAGCTTTCGGTGAAGGAAAACATCGTGAAACCTGCATTTCTGAGAAAGCCTAACTAGCTTTCGAATGACGTGTGAAGTCCGCCAACCCACACTTGGGCAGCGGGGTGGACTATGGCCTAAGCTCCTTCATCTTGAGGGGAGGCCAGTGCCCAACAGTGGGATATAAACAAGGGCTGGTATTATCAACAACACACGTTTACGTTTATACACAACGTACAGTTATAGCAAGATACGTTTCATTCCTCACTCATGTCGCGACTGATAGGCTTTGGTGGTCGGGTTGACGGGTTGACACTAAGCAACAATGTGGGAACATTGCTGTGTTCCGGAGTGATAGGCACTATAGCTGATGAAATTACCGGGCTCAAGGGACTTAACTTTAGTAACGAATGCGAGACATTCGTTACTGGCGGCAGTACAATGTATGACTGTCTTTAGGTGGTATATCGCTTACCATCTGGCAAACTTACTGCTTGTCTCATTACTACGTTAAAAATGTGTATTATCCATACTAATCAGCACCAGCTCTTGCCCATGTAGCGCCCGCGTGCAATAAATTCCCTGGCGCCCTCTAGTATAGGCACGCGGTCAATGGAAAATGGAGGTCTTACTGCCGTACCTACAAACCTCAATTTATAGTTAATTTTTATTAAGTCATTGTTTGAAATTGGATAATTTCGACACACGAAGCCAGTTATTATTTAAAACGCTGATAGTGAGTAGACATATCAATTACTTACTTATCTCGTAATTAATAATTAAAAATAATCATAAGAGGCTCTGAGAGTTGAGATAAATAGATTTAAACAATTAACTTAATTTGAATTAAAGTTAATTGAGTGCGGCAGTTAGTGACTCTTAAGACCCCGCGCCTGGGTGTGCCGCTAAACCTGTACTAAAGGCAAAGCCACCCCTGACACTAATTAAAGGTCCTGTTTATAAATGATTGAGCTATCAATACCTTTCTATTGTTACCTTTTGACGTCCGGACGGTCTAACCACGATTGGAAACGAAATTAAAAGGAAATAGTGTGTGAGAGCAATAACAATAAAGTAAAAACGCAATTTTACTTACGACACGCAAATGTAGCTGCGGGTAACGGGTAATTATCAATAAAAAAATTTAAGTTTATCAAATAATATGTCTATCTAGCTATATAAATCATGGCAATAATAGCTCATTTATTACAGACAAGTACCGTGCATTAGTTACCGGCTTACAAGGATTGTTTCGTAATTTTTAATTTGTATCCGCAAGTATTAATAACGTATACAGAAGGAACAGTTCTTAGTACGATGAAAAACGGAAAGTAAGACTTGTTTTTGTTACTCGGCCAGGATTTCCTTCAGCAACTAAGTACATGCTTAACCACCGCATTCTTTATGCAGTAGTCAGTACGTGGCGGGTCTTTGGGTAGGCCCACTAGACGATCCCTGGTGCAAGGGACCTTACAAATAGGTACCTAGCACCGCAGTGCCAATTCAGCTGCCAAGTAGCAGTGTATAAACATTGTTGTGTACTGGTGTGAAGGTCACTGTAGCTGGTGACTAACCGGGCTCAAAAAAAATATTAAAATCTATACTGCTGCTTGTCTCGGGTGACTTCAGGCAGTGCAGTGCAGCTGTCTATAGGCACGTGTGTCGTTTACCATCAGGTGAACCTCTTAATTGATTCCACTAACTTAAAAAAAAGTTACTACGAGTAAATAATCGTTGTTAGAGGGTTACCGCGCTCTTGTAGCTCATCCGGTATGTTTTCTAAGGTCTTTGCCGCTTCAGCGTAAGAATCATGGAGCAAGGTGCGTTTTAACTCAAACAGTATCCTGAAGATAGTATAGCCGATGATTATCAGGGCAGGTTTCTAATGCATTGGGTAGAAATTTCCCTTACAATTAACTATAATATTATTATTATTCTTTATTATGTACACATAAAAGGAATATACCTACAAAAATATCAACATAAAAAGTAACATTAATGGCGAACTTAACACGTGAGTTCTCATCGAGATGATAAATTGATTACTAACAAGATGTTACTAACAATAGTAACAATTGAATCGTTTTAATAATGAAATCTACTAATAATTCCAAATTGTCCTTAGAACGAGATCGAGGTGAGCGTGACTACATTGGGTTTGCGACTCTCCCGGAGCAGGTGCACCGCAAGTCGGTGAAGAGAGGGTTCGACTTCACGTTAATGGTGGTCGGTGAGGCTGGCCTCGGCAAGTCCACGCTCATCAACAGTTTATTTTTAGGTGACCTTTACAAAAATAGGAAAATACCTGACGTACAGGGTAAGTTATATTAATGATAACTCTCCTTTTACCTTTTTTTGTTTCGCTTACGATATCAGCATTTCTGCTGGCTTACATAGGTAGTACATGGTTGGTAGTACATATATAGGTAGTACATACTCTGAAAAGCAATCCAAGCCAATTTTTTTATTCCATAATGTGAGACGCATTGTCCTCTGTGCTGACGGCAGCGCTACTGGAGGAGGAATTTGAAATTGATTTGGATTTACTTTGGTTTGGAGAGTAACCCTACTGATGGTATTTACAGATAGAATAGAAAAAACCACAACAATTGAGAAGAAAACAATGGAAATTGAAGAGCGCGGCGTAAAATTACGACTGACAATTGTAGACACACCAGGGTTTGGAGACGCGATCAATTGCGAAGACTCGTGGCGGGTCTGTTCCGCGTACATCGACGAACAGTTTAGACAATACTTTACAGACGAAAGTGGATTGAATCGACGTCATATGCAAGACAATAGAGTTCACTGCTGTCTCTACTTCGTTCCGCCCTGGGCACATAGGTAACACCCAATATAACAATACGCACCTCTATAATAATTCCATTCCAACTTTCCCTTTTGTTATGTTTAAAAAGACATTGTGCTGTCAAATAAACATGTAGACACAGAAATACTGAACGCGTGCATACAATGAATCGTGTGTAAAGAGGCGAGCCACGTAATTGAGCAATTTAAGCTATCCTTTATGTACCTACATAATCTTGTGTTCTCACACGTACGTAGATGTACCTACATCTACACAATATCCGACTTACTGCGATAGTTTACACAACATCGGATATCTTAATATCACAATATCGTCGATTACAGAAACAATTACAGTAAAATCATGAACCCAATTTATGGATGTACTATCGGTGTGTTTTACCACGCATGATAAAAGAAGTGTATCTTTACTTTAGATGCTTTAACTAGGTCAAACAATGGCCAGGGCCGTGGGGAGAGCAAGGAGCAATATTGCAGAAGCACGCGTGTTATAAACAACCAGTACATACTACCGGATATAGAACATCAAAGAAATATAAAGACAATTAAGTACCTACTCAAATAATGAGCACCGCGTGGATATTTTCTATTAGCTATCTAAGTATGTAGCTTTACTGTTAATATTTATATCGTCTTAACATCTCTAGTATATTTCGTCGGGATAATAGAATGAAAAGTGAGATATGGTTGAAAGGGAAAGACTGATCTAAATAAGTGCGCAAAGATGTGTGCAAAGGCATAGAGTTCAAGAATTCTGATGTTAGGGATAGATAGCGTGTACAAAGAGGCTTGCCTTGAAAAATAGTATTTATAAATTAACTCCTCGCATACAGGAACAACATAACATATTTGCTTAACTATAATAAATAAAATGTAACGTATCAAAATCAAAAAACAAAATATCTTTATTATGCATAGGCGTCGTGAGGGCACTTACATATTGCCAATTTTTACAACTACCACCTATTCACAACGCGGCCTCTACTGAGAAGATCCGTATAATCTTAATGACCTAAGGTTGATGTTGGTTCTTTAGCGTACCCAATAACATGAGTTATCTATCAATTCTCAAATGCAAATGAAGAAGTAAATATACGTATACCATAGCGTTTATTGATTTAGAGTCTCAGGGCCATTATATCCATTTTATATGATGACTAGCAATAAACAGATCAGTGAGAACGCCGTTACGTCGGTTATTAAAATGCTTATGATGGACCCGACAGCCATTTCCCCTCCGTTATACTTTCTCAACCTATCACACTTGATTATAGTAGGGCCTATTAAGTCAATTTAGATTTATAAACATTAACGTATATTTAGTTCTTACATGACAAACGTTCTATGAATATGAATCTACTGGTATATTATCCATAGTGATGTGGGAATGATACTTCATTACTATAATATTTTATTTTATAGTGTAGCTATTCTATCAAACAAAATATCTTAAGACTAGTAGAGAGTTTATGAAAATCAACACATAACGGATTATTAGTTCGTGTACCCTTACTGTATAAAGATTCGACTCAGTTTATGTAGATATCTTTTTTGCCTAGGTGGTAAATTACATATATAAGTACATGTTTAAGTACGTTATGTGTGTGTATCAGTGGTCTAGTTGGTAGGTACTTACTTGGTATAGTACAGATGGTAGAGCTTCTAGTTAATTTAGGGTGAGGTATTAGAGTTGACTTTGGATTGTCTCAGGATGTACATACATTTTGTATGAAATATCCCTAAATTCTTCTATTTTGGACCAAATTTTTTTCTAATATAATTTTTTAATTATATACTTACAAACTTGTCAATGAAAACCTTGAGAATATTAACACGCCAGCTTTTTCAAGAAAGCGAAGAGTAACTTGTACATTGCAATTGGTGTAAGCGCCATCTTATCTTGCAGGCTTTGATTGACGTATATAATATATTCAAAGCTTGCAGGAAAAAAGTATTTAATAGTTCTCTTCAAATTCTCCATCACTCAAAGGTTAGCTGTCAGAAAACTCAATGTTGGGCATGGAAGTAATAAGTACTACGTAGTACATATTACTTCCATGATGTTGGGTTAAGCACGCCTTTTGTGCATTAATTTTCTTCATTTTATAATAATGTGTAATGTTACTGTGTGCAATAAAGAATAAGAAAAGATAATAAATAAGGGCATAGAGCGGTCTTTGGGAATTTTTCATACAAAAACTCTCCTCTTTTTTTATATTTATTTCTTCAGTAAATATGTACCTAAGTACTTATACAAAATCCCTACTTAAATGAAAATAAACTGTAGAATCATCTTAATGAGATGTCTCCATTTCTTCAAAAATATTATTTGTCGCATCGATATAATGATCGATATAATATTATATCGATGATTTGTCGGTTTATATTGACTTATTACACGTGTAACATGTTTTTGATGAAAATTTTGCTCTCTAAGGCCGGTCTAGTCATAAGTGGTGTAAATGTCTTTGCTTGCAGCTTACGTCATGTGGATTTAGAGATGATGAAGCGATTGCACCGCAAAGTGAACATTGTAGTGGTCATAGCGAAGGCGGACTCGCTTACTGCAGCCGAGGTGAAGCGGCTCAAGGCGCGAATACTTAGTGACCTTGATGAACATCAAATACAAGTAAGTGGTGTTCTTTCCACAAAGACGGGTTTTTTACATATCTAAAGTCATCAAGTACCTACATAAAGTATTAAAGTTATGTCGTATAGCCGCATTCAGAGTCACAGTTTCACACGGTTCATATTCACTTGCCGAACATTTTTTTAAGAAATTTCTATACGAAAATTATACGTTTGTACTGTAAGTCAATGGGCAAGTGCTTGCTAGAAAACAAAGTAGTCCGCAGGTTCGAAACCCAACTCGCTTCTCTGATTTCTTTAATTAATCATGTGCGAATCATCTTTGTGCGATTGTTCCTAGCTTTCGGTGAAAGAAAACATCGTGAGGAAACCTGCATGTCTGAGAAAGCCTAACTTTCGAATGACGTGTAAAGTCCGCCAACCCTCATTTGGCCAAGCTCGTGGACTATGGAGGGCCCGTACCCAAGTGCAGTGGGGCAAACCAAGGGCTGGTAGAAAATATCAGTTATAATAGGTATAAAATATACCTATTTATCAGTTATAATAGGTATATAAAATATTCCGATTATAACTGATATTTTCTAGAGGAGGCAAAATAAAAACATCATAGAGCTTAGGAACTCGTTGGTATTTTGGTAATTTGCTTTTTTTCCAACTGCTCTCAATGTGTTCGCATGCCGCTGAGTTTCATCGATACTTTCCTGTAGGTATACCAATTTCCCGAATGTGATAGCGACGAGGACGAGGACTTTAAGCAACAAGACCGTGAATTAAAAGCTGCTGCACCATTCGCAGTGGTGGCGTCGGACGTCGTCCTTGAAGTGGGGGGAAAGCGGGTGCGGGGCAGACAGTACCCCTGGGGCATCGTTGATGGTAAGACAATTTCAAGTTACTGCAGCCGTAGTACTCAGAAAAGGGTAATCGCATTATTATTATCCTTCTCCTCACGCTTAATTCTAGAAACTCTTTAAATATATCAGTTAAAGAGTTATACGTAGGCACTTAATAATACAGAGAAGTAGGATCGTAATCTTGGATATCGCCATTAGCAGCAGCAGCCGACGTTCACTGCTGAATAAAGGCCCTTAGAAGGGAGGGGTTGTCATAAACCCCACGCTTAGCAAACATCTTGGGAATCGCAGTATAGGTAGGTAATCCAATATAAGACGCTGCTGCCCGTCTTCTTGTTTTCCTTTAGTTGCTACTTACTGAGACCCAACGGGAGGAGATGGGAGGGTGCTATTCTTAACGGACACCCAACGGGTTTGTTTATCAAATATTGCATAGTCGACTCTATATTGACTGTCTTACAGACGATACTTATTGACTCTTTTCAGACGATTTTAAATTCCACGGTGAACTTCAAATTACAACCCAACACCTCTCATTCTCTCTCTTTCTTTACCAGTTAGTTTATAATACAAAGATCAACTGCAGTCATATCTTTTTACTTAAGTGTAAATTTCAGTAGCGATAATGACTTATTAATTGACTCTGGGTGACGCAATTAGCAATGATATTTCTCACTAACCTAACCGACAACACTGATACTAGGTTATTATTATGTATCTCAGAAGTTGCTCTAAAGGTCTACATGTTAATTGATAGCTCTACATACTTCAAACCTTAAGCCAAAGTAAATTCCTCTACTTATTGTAATTATATATGTCGTATTTGTATAGTGGAAAACCCACGGCACTCAGACTTCACAAAGCTGCGGACGATGCTCATATCCACACACATGCAGGACCTGAAGGATGTCACCCAGGACGTACACTACGAGAACTTCCGCGCACAATGCATCTCCCAGATCTCACAGCACGCAATGAGGGAAAGAGGGTAATTGAAATTACCATGTCTTCCATGACGCCAGATTTTAAACATGTTTAGACTGCAATACCAATACAAGTATACACTATTTTTCTTTACAAGATAAAGATCTGAACAAGAAATGTATGGATATGTTCAGTATGGCAAGTCAGTATTCAACCCTACCAAAATTAGTTTTTGGATGGCTACCGGTCAGGTATCTCTCCTGTGTTCATACATATTGTTCCGATTTTGATCTTGTAAAGAAAAACAGGGTATACATAGTATGACGCTGTGACGGGCGCGTTGGTCTAGTGATTAGACCAGATTGGACACCCTGGCCGCTACCCATATTGGTGCCTAAGGAACTATAGTTCATCGTTTTTGCTGCTGGCAAAGCACTTAGCCATTTTTGTTATTTTGTTAAGAAGCGGAATATCGTTCACGCATAGGCTACTGGCAAAACGAGAACCCTACCATATCTTGCGATACCCCAATGCTTTTTTTGTTTATGATCCAAACTAGGTAGAGCTTGTACTATGGTAACCAAATAACTGATACAAATACACTTTACACTTTTTTTACACTACAATAACACCCATTTTTTTACACTACAATAACACCCATTTTTTTACACTACAATAACGCCCACTTTTATACACTACAATAACACCCACTTTTTTACACTACAATAACACCCACTTTTTTACACTACAATAACACCCACTTTTTTACACTACAATAACGCCCACTTTTTTACACTACAATAACACCCACTTTTTTACACTACAATAACACCCACTTTTTTACACTACAATAACGCCCACTTTTTTACACTACAATAACACCCAGACGTAAGGTGGGAATAGTTTCCACGACCTACTAGGTAGCGGCCAGGCGGTTTAAGCACTACTCGAACAGGCCCTAAAATAAACGACACATTTGTCCACTTAACTATATAATTGGAGTTTGCACTATTGGCCTTTGCACTGTGCCAACTCACACATGCTCTCTTTAGGTTACAAATTAAGTAGATCAATTAGTTCAGGCGAAAATTAACATTAGGTAGGAACCTTATCCATCAGGGAAATAGGTCGTGTGTTCTAAAAACCTTGTCTGCATTGTAATTGTTTAATTTACCTGTAGGTATGTTTCCTGTATGAGTCTAATCTATTATATAAATAAATCTTTATATATATATATATATGTAATTCTACTGTACGTGTGTATGTCACTGAACTCCTCCTAAACGGCTGGACCGATGTTGATGAAATTATTTGTGTGTGTTCAAAGGGATTCCAGAATGGTTTAGATTCACACTTGCGCGAGCGGAGCTGCGCCGGTCAGCTAATCTATTATATAAATAAATGACTTCCCAAATTACATCTTCCGTTTGTAATTATACATAATTCTGATAGAGCTCAATTCTCGCAAATTTTACTGCTTACTGTCAGTATTCCTATACGTAAACCTCGATAGAGCAAGAAGATTTCTAGGGATATATTCATAAATAACTTTTCTATTTATTTAAGAAACGTAATTTACAGAAAATTGAAGAGAGACTCCATGGGTAATAATAACGATGCCATCTTCACTGACACGGACCGCCTGTTGCTGCAGAAAGATGAAGAGGTAACATAAAAACTTCAAAATAATATACTTATGTACGCCCTACCTAAGGAACCTGGTGCAACACCAAAGTCGGACAGTGTAGTGGCTTTCTCTCTTGGAGACTTAGCAGCCCGGAGTTTAAATGTAGAGTCGGAACTTTTTATTTCACACAATATTAGACACTTGTGGACTGTATTTTTTTTTAACATCTACTGAATCGTAACGAAGGCCGCACGAGTACTCCCTTACTGCCTTACCCGTACGCTTAGTGTGTATGCCCTTTGATCTCAAAGTATAATCATCATACTTTTAACTCTGTCTCGTACATTTTCATATTTTCGATAGTTTCCGTTGAAGGTGTTTTGCTAGTATGTGTTTTGTATAAAGACAAACTGAAAGTATCTATGAGGTATTTGATGATCATGGTTTATGATAAACGCTTCCAATGATTGGTGGAGCAACGTGATTATGCCCCTGTCTAGTTAGCAGACTCTCCGAGAGAAAAAATAATATACTGAATCATATTTTATTTACAGATTCGGCGCATGCAAGACATGTTGACACAAATGCAAGAGAAACTGAAAGCTTCCGACAAAAAACATGACAGTATTATAGATGTATAGAAATAGATTGCAATGTAGGTACATAATTATGTATAGCGTAGCGTTAGAATTAGCTACTCGCATAGTTGTAATAAAACGATGAAAAACCTCTTTAGAAAAATCAGAAGAATTTAGAAGTTTTATACCGTAGGTAGTCCTTAGTAAAACAGTGATATCGATGATTTATAATGAAAAAAAAAACATAATAACGGCGTTCTAGTTCAACAATAATGTGCAGGGGCGGATTTCCCAATAGGCCAAGTAGGCTCGGGACTAGGGCGGCGAACTTTATGAGGCGGCAAAACGCGCCTTCTGAGAACCTACCCATGTGTGTGTGTCACCTAATTTGTTAATAATAATTTATTGTTACTTACAAATAGACATGGTAAGCATCAGTATCTAAAGGATTGATTGAGATAATTTTATTATTTACTGACTCGTTTTTTTACTTTAATTTAGTTCCTATCAGTATAGAATAGGAACTAAAACTACTCTTTATTTGCACACCAAAGTAAAACATATAAAAAACTTAGAAAATAACTTAAATTAGGTACAAATGACGGTCTTATCAGTATATTTAATTATTCGTGCTTTACAGCGAGTAATCTTTCATAAGCTCAGCAGGGCGGCCTACGTATCAAATCCGCCCCAGTAGTGTGTACAGTGGTTAGATATAGGTGCCTACACCTTACCTTGTATTTGAATAGCAAGTTTAATTTAACTAGAAAAAATTTAGACACTTTGTTAATTAATTCATCGTAGGCACTCAAGTAGTTCAACAGCAAATAGGTATGTAATAAGAAAATTTGTCACAAAGCCTTACTTATGTATTTGTTTATTTAGGAAACTTACTCGATATATGAAGTTGCTAAATAGGTTTAGCAATTCAGTTTATTATGTAAAATTGATATGATTGAATAGGTAAGTACAGGATTTTATTTTTAATTCATTATAGGTAAATATTATAATAAATTAAAAATTATAAGGCATTTATAAAATCCTGACCTAACGAAAATTATTACAAAACGTGAGTACTTTCCCGACATACCTACCATAATTATATTCATACCATACTATATTCTATAAATTCCGAATCAGAAAAAAACTGATGAATTAGTGTCGATTTGACCAAACCAATACAATGGCAAGAAAAGTAGGATATCGATACGGGCAAGAGAGAGATTTATGTATGGAACTCCAAAAGAAAACTGCGCGATTATTTTATAGGCGCGATGCCACGAACGCCCACGCCCTTGTCTTACTCCCGCTTGCTGTCAACAAACATTTTGAGGATTATTATTATTTTTACAAGACTTTTATTGATTTGGTCAGTAATAAGATTAAGTAATGGCACGTACCAAAAATTGTAAAAATAAATTAATATACTTACTTAGTATAGTTATTTATGAGATTTTATATTTATTTATTTAACTTAATGCAAACTCTATGTACTAAAGTGGTACATAAGGCGGACTATCAATAATTATTTATTTTATATACTTACTAATAATAATATAGGTTGGTAACAGGAAATTCGAATAATCTACCATTTAAAAACAACCAGCGGAAACCATCAACACATTATACACGTGAATCGATCTAATATTTCCTTTTAGATAAGCGATAGAGTAAGGCTAGTTACGGACGGAACTACATAATAATGTCTATATTTCGCATTCACTCGCTTGTTATGTTATGACCACCATACAGTGAGTTGAAAATGTATATTTTATTAAAATACTTTTTTTAATTCAATATAAGCTAGTGCTTGACTGCAATCGCACCTGATGGAAAGCGGCGGTGCAATCGATGATGCTAAAGCACACTGTCTATAAAACGCCTATTCACTCTTTGAAGACATTATTTATGGAAAATGCGACGCAGGCAAACTATTCCAGCCCTTGGCTGAACGTATTTTAAATGAGGTAGCAAATCGTTTAGTCCGGACGGAAGGGACATTCACAACGAAAGGGTGCGTAGTTGCCGT
Source organism: Furcula furcula (assembly GCA_911728495.1). Lineage (NCBI taxonomy): Eukaryota > Metazoa > Arthropoda > Insecta > Lepidoptera > Notodontidae > Furcula > Furcula furcula. The sequence goes on along the minus strand of OU452256.1, from coordinate 9,522,318 downwards.
GAGTCTCATCGTCCGATGATAGAAAGGGGATGGTGGAATCAACTCATGTAATTCCTGCGCACACTCTCCAAAATGTCCTAGTGTCGCCAATTAGCCTAATAACACGCGTCTTCACTAAGTCCAAAGCTGCTAGATGGCATTTTGCAGCACCAGCTCATATCTGACTACAGTACTCCACCCATGACCTGACTTGTGCTTTATATTCAAAAGTAAAATCAAAATTTCCACCATGGTTTAGCAATGCACTGATAAAGCGTCTGTCAGAGAAAGACAGGATTAGGAAAAAATATCGCAAATTTGGTAACCCTAGAGATTTATTAGAATACGAGGTGCTTCGTAACCATTGTCACAAATTGTACTCTGACTGTTATTCTCAGTACAAACAACGCATTAAACGTGACATTTCTAGGAATCCTAAAGCGTTTTGGAGATACGTCAAGAACAAGAAAGGTGGCAGATCTTCAATTCCTGTTCAAATGCGCTGTGAAGACCTAATTGCAGACACAGGTCCCGAGATTGCAAACCTATTTGCACACCAATTTTCTTCGATTTATAGTCCAGCTGCATTTGATATAGATTCATCTCATAACAAAACCATATCAGACAGCAAGTGTATCTCCACAATTCAATTTACAGAACGCGATATTCTCAAAAAAATTAAATCACTTGATGTCTCCAAAGGCGCTGGTCCGGACTCTATACCTACAGTATTTGTGCAGCGCTGTGGTTCCGCGTTATCACTTCCTTTATTCCTAATCTTCAACAGGTCTCTTCGCGATGGTTGTTTCCCAGATGAATGGAAAAAAGCACGCATCACACCACTGCATAAAAACGGCGATCAGAGTAATACCAAAAACTACCGTCCCATTGCGGTGCTGTCCTGTTTTTCTAAATTGTTCGAGTCCCTTGTCTGTCATGATCTCACAAGTCATGTGGATTCACTTTTGTCGCCCTTTCAGCATGGGTTTCGACCAAAATGCTCCACGGTAACAAATCTATTGACATTTACCACAGAGTTGTCGGCGGAGCTTGACAAGGGTCATGAGGTTGACGCAATCTATACCGATTTTTCCAGTGCGTTCGATAAAGTCAGTCACAGAATCCTATTGAAGAAACTTGAACACTTCGGTATTGGTGGGTCACTATTGCACTGGTTCGAATCATACTTGGCAAAAAGACTCCAAACAGTGGTATTAAGCGGCCATGAATCTCAACCCTATACAGCCATATCCGGCGTACCACAAGGGTCTCATCTCGGTCCCGTACTATTCTCCATCTTTATTAACGATATTGCCACACATGTCCGTCATTGCAAACTATTACTATTTGCAGATGATATGAAGATTTACCACACTGTTCACTCGCTTAATGACGTAAAACTTGTTCAAGAGGATTTGTCGGGACTGGAATTATGGTGTAATATTAACCATATGACGCTAAATATTTCCAAATGCTTCCACATGAGGTTTTCCAGAAAAAAACAGCCTATCGAATCGGCGTATACCCTTGCCAATATCCCAGTACAAAAAGTCGATGAAATTAAAGACTTGGGTGTTACAATAGACCGTAAACTTCGGTTTACCGCACACATCGATCATGTAGTGAGTAAAGCTGCTAAAATGCTTGGCTTCTTGAAGAGAAACACCAAGGAATTTAAGAATGCAAGGACCAGAATAACGCTTTTTAATTCGCTAGTCCGTAGTCACTTGGAGTATGGATCTAGTGTATGGAGCCCATTCTATAGTGTCCACTCGCAAAGAGTGGAAAAAATCCAACGCTCCTTTACTAAATATATGGCATTTATATCGCCTGGAATCTCACATCGCGTCGACTACAATACTAGACTTTCCTTTTTCAACCTTAAAACTTTACGCTCGCGGCGCATTCTAGGCGATGTTTGCTTTCTTCATAAGCTTCTCAACAACAGGATCAATTGTAGTGATCTTCTTGAACTTGTAACGCTGAGTGTGCCCCCTAGGTTGCCACGTTATCCTATATCCAAAAGCTTCTGTATAAAACCGGTCAAGTCCAACCTCGGTTTGAACTCACCAATCAGAAGAATGTGTAACGAGTACAATTGTCTTAACGCTAAACCATCATCAGATTTAGACGTTTTTCACGATGTGCTACCGACCTTCAAAAAGAAAGTGCTGAAACTACTTCGTATATGAAACGACTAGATAGTCATTATGTCCTAATGCACTGATACATTTTATTTTTGTGGTTTGTTTAGATATTCTTTTTTATTTTAATATTTTTCCTGTATTTAATCATTTCCAATATTTTTTTATTTTAATAATCTTTAACTATTTATACTTTATAGAACACAAGCAAGCATATTATCGACAATGTTGTTTATACCTGTAATAGGTTCACTTATCAGAATTTATATTAACTGTGAACGTTGTAATGTTACTTAATCATAAGTGTACTGTTGGTATATAAATAAATAAAATAAAAATAAAAAAATATATGATCTGAAGCTGTCCGGAGTCCGGTGTAGCTTCCTTGCAGCTACTTTGGCCTTGGACTCAATTGGGTCGGTGTATTCCAAGGATACACTAAAACTTATTACCTATCTTAAATCTATATCGTGTTTTATAATCATTTATCGGCAGTAGCCCGCAACTCTCTCTATACTTACTACATTATATTCCCTTTCTCTCTGCCAATGCGTTTTCCGCAATAAGTCGTGTTTTATTTTGTAACAAAAAGTGTATCTATGGGAAATATTATATCGATGCGTACCTAACAGGTGAATTTTTGGACGTAATCCAGTGTGGTCATGTGAGTCCCATTAAGATTAGGATAATATCGATTGATTGATAGGTACCTTCTTTGTTATGTCAATAAGTACATAGGTACCTATATCACTATTAGGCAGTTGCGCTGGTAGTAAGGTACTTACTTAGTACTCCTAATATTACTTAAATTACATATAACATAGAATCTTGCTACACTATGTAAACTATGTTATATTTAATTTGTGCTATGCTTAGCTTATGTTATTACCCATAATTTGGATTGCACTTTTTTCCAGAAATTTTAATAATACCTATATAATAACTTATAATAATATAATATATCCTGAGACAAGACAATCCACTATACCCGTTCATTTCTTTTTTTTTTCTTTTTGATATTACTCAGACCCCTTCCAAAATTTGGGCAAATAAAATTAGTTTCGCTGATGCATACTTATCACAAGGCATCGATATTATATTTATATTAGATTGACCTAATATAAATAAGATTGATGTGAGAATGCAGTGTGTTTATACAGAATCACTGTAAGTAGATAATTGTTTTTTATGAGTCTAAATACAGCAATAATTTAAAAAGATGATTAGCATCGGTCCGAGTCTTCTATACTTACCTATAGGTATCGGTAGGTACTATAAACAGAGAGTAAATTTGGGTTATGAAATTATGTCTACAAATTTAACTGTTAGGCTCGGCGCAAACGGGCCACCGACCACAGCCACCGGTGGCTGTCGCGCGCTACCGCCACATTTGTGATAGTGTCAGAAGCGAGCGACAGCCACCGGTGTTCGAAAGCCGCTACATTTTATAACCCGTCTGTGAATGGATTTCCGGTATAAATGTATCAATATCCATTGAGGCGTCGTGCTCCATGGTGACGCGTGCAATACGTAGAACGTCTGACGGTTAACTGCGCGAGGGGTGGAGCAGTGCGACAGTGGCGGGTGTCGGCGTCCTGTGTGGCCCGTAGCGGCCACAAGTGGCGAGTCGCGGACACTGCTGTAGCGAGTGGCCGCCACGGGCTACACGTGTGCGGCGCGTCTATACAAAATATATGAAAAAGTGTGTTAAGTCGCTGACGCTGGCCACCAGTGGCTGTGGTCGGTGGCCCGTTTGCGCCGAGCCTAACTATGTATCACCAAAGAGTTATTTATTTTAAATGTGATTTTTGTATCGATATTATTGTAGAGCAGTAAAATTGTTACTTTCCATAAATATTTTAAGAGTTTAATTATTACCCTCACTAACCCTCACAATTGTGCTTAATTAAGTACTTGATCCAAAGCCAACAACGTTGAAAGTGAAACATCCCGAATTCCCGACTAGTTCAAACAAATCAGTTTTAGTTTAAGTTAATCATGTAGGTTTTTTAATCCTTCAATCATATAAAACCAAAAAGAAAGACGCACATAGCTAAGCGAGGTGCGGCTCGCGCCGCCCCTCGATGCCTGCCGCCCCGGGCCATGGCCCCCTTGGCCCTAGGGTAAATACGCTCCTGATTGTAACCCAGCCCGTAAGGCATTTTAACCCACGAACTCCAGTTTGTAAAACAAGCGGTTTTCCGCTACGCCACCGAGGACAACTACACAGAGTGTTAATAAAACACTGTCCGATCGCTGAGAGTACGTATTGTCGCAATACAATAATGTACGTATTCACATACTTACTCATTTGTTGAATATCTACCAGCAATCCGAATATTCCCCATACAAATCGGACAGGGGTTATTATATATAATTTAACACCCTGTAGACTTCTCTAAGCCCAGTAGAGCAAGATGAAGCCCTATGCTTAAGGTTTCGGCAGACAGCAGATGGGACGGGACGGCGACCAACGGACGAGACGTTAGGCTGAGGCCCCATTATTACGTTGCGTTGCGTTGCGTCTCGTCGCAACGGATCAACGCATTGTATGCCACACCTGCATTACGACAACCAGGCGCTGTCTTTGAAATCAGGATTCTTATTAGAGTTGTAAAAGACAAAGTCTGTCTATAAAAAAAAATACTTAAAAAGAAGATACTTATTATTTTATTCTTTACCAACAATGTCTATCTCGAGATAAATCTTTGGATTATTGACTCCGTGTGTAGCGTTACCCGCCCCCGCTCCCTTCTTACCGCGCAGGCGATACGCGAGTTAAACGGTCGGCCTATAGGCACGTACACATTGAAACTATCATGACCATATAAGTTTTCTAACCCGACTAGGTTTAGAAAACTTATATGGATTTTTAAAAATCTACGTCATTTATTGACAGGTCAGTTACTGAACAAGGTATGTTGCGCTTGCGCAATCTGTCTCGATTTACTGTATACCTGTAGGCTTAGTATAAGAAATCAGTGAGAACGACACGCGTGAGCGCGTTAATGATTTTCCATACATTTCACACCAGCGCCTCTAGCGGATACAAACCTAAACTAAAATCGGTACCACAACTTAAAATCATCAAGACACGACTCACCGTGCCTTGTGTTTTTTGCTATTCGTGAGTTGTCAAACGAATAATGGCAGTATAAAGACCAGTGTTGCCAGATCGGCCCCTGGGGGGCCGATTTTCGGCCTTTTCGAAACTATGTCGGCCTTTGGCTGCCATCGGCCCTTCATCGGCCGTTCTTCTTCTTTTACAATAATATGGCTTCCATCAATTAATTATTGATGATTTAGCCAATAGCAATTTCAAGCCTCTGACAGCCAATCCATCGAAATCATTGGTTCGGTTGACCAATTCCTTTTGTTAAAGCATAGTACTATGCGTTTCAACTAAGAATGTGGTCGCCATCTTGCTATTTCAAATATAAAGTTACAAAATATGATGTTTTAACAAAAATAGATAGCAAATTATGATATTATACAATAAATAATCAAAACCGGAGCGAGTATTTCATTTTGTGTTTACTCTGCTGCCCCGGTACAAAAATCGTAAAAAACGAGTGAAGTTCCTCAGTCGCGATCATCATGGCGGCCACATTCTTAGTTGAAACGCATATTACTTTATTTAAAAAGAAATAGACATAATCCATACGTTCAAAACAAAATTAAAGATGAAGGATGGGCTCTTGTAAAACAGAAAAACGAAAATTTTCGAAGATTTTTTTTTATTTTAAATCGCTTTTTTCCAATTTCTAGTACCGTTTCTGTTCCCCCTTTCCCCCCAAAAACAAGGGATGACCCCTTGTTTTTTACGCATATTAATAATTTTAAGCCATAAAACGAGGAAAATCCCACCAATCGATGATGGGTTCGATTCCCACCAAGTGTCTGGGTGTTATTGGTTAATCAAAAATGGGGGGTACTCAGCAACTTTTCCTTTTAAGCGGGGGTAGTATACCTCAAACCACCTCCCCCAAATCCCTTCCTACCCCTCAATTCGACGGACGTCAATGGAAAGTCGTACTTCGGCCTTTACTGCGTAAAATCGGCCCCTGCCAGGATTGCTTTCGGCCCATTCTTAAATCGTCTACTGGCAACGTAGACAGAATATAATACAGACACATACCAAGCGTGCCGCCGATAAGGACAGAAAAATAAGTACATACTAAATTTAGAGTTGCCACGTAAGGGAAATTTTACCCTTTGTGTAAAGCAAATACGGAGGTTGTTGTAAATTATATTTTCTTTCCTAACCAAAAACCACTTTTTTGACACAACATTTACTTTTCTTACATTATATCGTCTTAATCTATGACAGTCTGCAAAAAGTACGAAAGTGATTGTTATAATAATGTCCTCTTAGCCGAAACGACCACAGCGGCCAATCTTTCACAAGATCAGCCATGTACGCAGGAGATATTATAGTGCACAAGTGCTTGCGTAGACACAAGTGCACTCTCTCTTCCTTTATATAATAGGTACCTCTCATAATCCGATGGGACGGAAGACCGACACGACTGGGGAGAAGTTAAGCGCAGGACCGACTTTTTACATGCCCATCCGACGCATGTGTGGCGTATCTCGGATCACGGTTTCGGAACGCCAAAGGGGCTGTCAAAAAGATGACAGCGCGCTAGTATCTATGGCAGAGACATGTTTTAATTGTTACGATTACTCCACTGTATTATAAGTTGTTGTCTCTCAATTTGATTATAAGTGTTTATTACCAAAGCTCGGCGTTTTAATTTGACGGACAGGAGTCGGGCATACGTCCTATCGCAAATCCCGACACATGGATCATCTTACTTTACAGACAATCAGGTCATCGGCCTGCATTGTCCTAGCCAGTAAGGAACAACTACTCAAATTTGTTTGCTCGACCCACCCGACCCGATGTCCGTCCTCCTGGACCATGACACAACACCAACACCGACAACGATGTCAAGAGTCGTAAACACATCAACACACAGACACCGGTCTCGCCGGCGAGGCCGAAGGGATCCGTACGCATGCACCCCCTCGCTGAGTTTCTTGACGGTACTTCTCAGCGGGGGCGCGTTGTGAACCGGTGGTAAACTCATTTTCTCTAAGCGGCAGCCCAAGCCGAGGCCGTGCTTCCCTGAGGTGCCCTTGTGCTAGTCGCTACCCAAACCTTTCTAGCTGGAGCGCTTTAAGCGCTCGTCCTCTTGTCCGGTGAAACAGTACTATTCCTACAAAAAAAAAGTGATGATCAATAAAGCAAAGTGACTATCAAGCTTCAGTTGTCCACCAAACTTTGATGTCTACTGAAAGTGTGTTTGGTATGTATTGGTGATTCAAGTTAGGCAATGCCAAATGAATCATTTGATACTTATTTAATAGTCACTTTGCTTTATTGATCAACACTTTAGTTGTCAAACGAGATAGGTACATAGTAGGGGGGCAAATGAAACAAACTATTCAACGTCGGTACTATTTATTTATAATTCAGACAAATTTACCAATAAATTATAACCAACAACATACATACATATATTTGAACAACATGCATATAGTAAAAGCACGATTAAATGTACAATGACCATTGTGCCTATAAATAACGAATGAATACGTCCTGCGCAGCCTTGGACGAATTACTTGAGCGCTTACGTTATTTCTGAATATTTAAGCATTCGGGAATAACTTTTAGCAACTTAATTAATTCTTTTTGTTGCTGCTATCCACAGTATACAAATATCCATATTTTCAGAAAATCATAAAAATAAATTCGGGAAATCTGAGAAATTCTTCGATGCACCCAGCATGTGGGATCGTGTATGATGAACTTAATAATAATTTACCACTTATTTATGGTAGTCTCTCTTTTATACACTGGCAACACTGATAATGGCGATCAATAAACTGAAAATTTTAGGTTATGGATGAAAAACAAGAATTTATCGATCTTACACGTAACTTTCAAGTGAAATAGTAACTACTTTAGAGCAATAAGATCTAAATAAGTCGTTTACATGTATTAGTTTCTAAATGTAATCTCTAAATTGGCCATAATAATTCACGTTTACCTGTGAAACGATACTCCACTAATTTTACGTTCACTGTCACTTTTACAGCCTATAATACTGCACTGCACGATTCTTATAGGATTTCCACAACACACAGTAATGTCACAGTTAGTTTTTTATTGAATTTTAAGTTATTTATTTAATATTAAAACCACGATAAAATTGTCACGGAGCAAAGTGGGAGCAAACGTCAAATTTGTTTCGCACCCACGGCGCGGAAAAATCGAACACATGCTGAGGGACAAAAAATCATATACACTGTTTCTTTCTATCACACGTAACCTACATAAACGCATTCTTTTCTTGCGTGAATGAGACAGAAAGAGTCCAGCCCTCTATTGTTTTCTTCCTCTAAGACTGGCAACACTGATAAAGACGCAATTTTGACGTTACGTTGTCACGAATACGTGCGTTTGACAGTATTTCAAGTCACTTATTTTTTTGCGTGAGAGATAGGAGTGAGTGCGGCGTTAATTGATATTTTGAGAGAAAATAGATTTTCTTGTAATTGAATTTCACGTGGCATGTAGCTCCAGAGGCTGTGGAAGCTATCAATGGCAATGACGGACGATAAGAGTTAAGATATGATGAGAATAAAGCACGCCCTTAAAAGACTCGAATAAACACCATATTCAGGAAGAAAATATCATAAAACAACATTTGAGCTTTTGTATGAATATTATTAAGGAATAATATATAATCCTGACGATGTCCAGCCTCAAAAAACTCATAATTAACAAAAAGATACAGAATATTACTAGCACGCAAGGTATGTAAATATTTTAGCATTTATTTGCTGGTGAAATTATTATAAATTCACAGTAACTACATAGAATAATTCTATTTAGTCATTTTTGGATTTGTTAATTCAATCACATATCAGACTAAAAGGAAGGTTGTATCTTAAAGCCATTCCTTATGGATGTACCCGCCAACACCTAAAATTGTACATTATCAGATTTTAGTATTTACATTTATTATTAACATACATACTACACCTACTCATAGGTAATAAATTATAGCGTTACAATAATTATTTGGCAAGTGACTAATAATTTTCATTGTATTGTTATTACCTAGACTGCACTCATAATACTTATGAATTGCCATATTATATTAGCTAACTAATAATAGGTAAATATGTTTAAATAAATTATTTTTTTACCTATCATCACTAAATTGGCATCTACCATAAAATATTTCTGCACTCTAAGATCTAAAGGTAGACTAAGAAAATGCTTAAGGCATTAAGTTCGCACCATACCATAAGTGCATTAATATTATAGCAAGTCAATGATTAAGTTAATAAATAGGTAACTCAATTATTTTTCTCTTTTCAGGTAACCATGTCAAATAGAATTCCTTGGTGAAAAAATATTACCTAATGATATACTTGGACTCTAGCATACATGATTGGTTCACCTTAGAATAATTTGTAGAATATATTAGCAGCAATTCAAATTCTGTTTATATTTCATGTACCTAAATAAAATGTCAGTATTTTAAATAAACAATGTCTTTTCTGTTCTTTCCTACTATTTCAACCTGCTTTTTCTATGAATGTTGTGTACGTCTTTAATTGATATATGTATAAGATGCTTTTGTTGGACATTTGAAATTGTAAGTGTGTAATATGTATATCATTGATATACTTTATTAAATAAAATAAATGTAGTAAATATGCTGCATGCATATTTACTGCATGAGCATGACCATAAGCCACATTCAAGACTTAGTCTTATTAATATTTCTCTCTACTGACTGAGCAAGGGAGGATGAGAAATCTTATATTATGGTAGATTACACAAAGCAGATTAGATGAGCGCTTCAAATTTCTGGAGCATACCTAGGCTTCGTACAGCAAGTTGCTTCAGTTGCTGTCAGTAAATGGTTAATTAGATTATGTAGTGCTTAATGATTTATATAAAGTTGGATAACATTGAGGTTCAAACCAGCCCCTTTTCAGTCTAGGCAAGATAGCGGTCATCTCATATAACATTCTTAATTTATGTAAATACTATATTGACCAAGATTCTATGAATGTACCATGTCATGTTTTAGGAGTAAATAACAACACAAATTATTTTTTAATAAAACAATACTATCATTATGTCTTTATTTGTCTACAATCAAGTATTTAGTTGTTGCTTGTATTCTTCATAGTATAAAAATAACACCATATTCATGCCAATCTGAGATACATGGCATAATTCTTCCTCCAGCAGTATTTCTCCATCTTAGATCATATAATAGTCTAAGTTCTCCATCCATGCGCCATCACATGTAGTTAGATGAAGTTGTCTTCAAGAAACAAGTAGGTATTTCTGCAAATTAAAAAGAAATACTTAGTTTTCTCACACAAACTTTATTTGCTTATTCAAATGAATATAGGGGAACATCATGAAGGTGCAGTATGGTAGATTTGTCATGTATACGACATGAAAATCTCAGTATACGGTGTCATTTAGATTTACAAGTTTTAGCTTACCATTTTAATGCACAGCATATATATCTATCCATACAATATAAATTCTTGAGACTGATATGCAATTATAGGTAAATAACATTGTAAATAACGTACCTTATAAATTTTAGTTTGGCAATAACATCCGAATTTCATGATTATACTTGGTTAGGCAAGGTGAGCCCGGTTTGTATTATTATTTATTACTACATTATAAACACTTGTATTAGGTATTAATTTCGAACTAATTTACTGTACGGTATGTTTTATACATTTCTATTCTACCAAAGAGGATGTATTCTACTAAATTGAGGTTTTTTTTTTTTTTATGGCACTGCGCTGTGTGCGCGCATTCAGCCAAAAAAAACGAGGAAACGTGAATTGTATCAATAGTATGTGGAATACGAAATTTAGAAAATAAAAATCAGTTACGTATGTGCACATAAAAATAAAATACATCTACCTATGTACAGAGCTTACAGAGATATTTGAAAATATATAGTATGTTGTAATGATGTTGTAGGAAGAAGTGAAGTGTCAGTGTCAATAATGACAGCTGACGTAAAATAAATAAATTACAATAGGTACAAACATAAGAGACGTTAAAATTACAATTTAATATCATTAAGAATAATGAAAGATGCCAATGCTTTATATACATTAACATGTTTTGCATATAATAAACTACGAATGGAAAGAGGGAAAGGTAGGTACACCAAATGTGAGAAGATTAGATAATAAGATGGAGCGATCGTAAAGTGGGCAGGCAAAGAATATGTGATTCAGATCACCAGGATCAAAACCACAACTGCAAGCGGGTGAGTCTATGATGTTGAACCTAGCAAGATGCGCTGGAGCACAAGTATGACCAAGTCTCATTCTAATTAAAACTGTTGTAGCATGCTTGCTAAGTCCCATCTTCACAAACCATGGTCTGGAAAATTCAATTTTTGGCTGTATCGCTCGGTAAAATCTGCCAACACTAGTATTGTTATTTTCCCAATGGTCTTCCCAAGTATCTCTTAAATAAGATGAGTTTGAGATCAAATCAATACTGTAATTTTTGTATGGGAACATATCTCCAGATTGTACTGCATCATTTGCCACGGAGTCCACCCTTATGTTACCAGAAATTCCGCAGTGGCTAGGTATCCATGCAAAGGCTACAGACAACTCTTTTTGTGAACATTGATATTGTTCAATCCTTGTATGTATATTGATTAGTAAGTAAATATGCACCATCAATTTTTATTTATTCTGGTTAGCCTACACTATGGCTGACCATCCGGCGCCGCCCGCGCCCCCACCAGTTGACTGTCGGTACTCGTAGTGCTTAGACATAAACTCAATTATCTCATGTGCACGTTGCATGTTTCTTAATATCAACACAATTACGTTAATTTGTTGAGACTTTATCACCGAAAGTGCGGACAACGTTTGTCTTAACTTGTGAACATTGATAGACGTTCTATCATCAAAACTTTCCTTGGTGTAATCTAAAGCAGTGCCCATCAAGACTCACAGTTTCAGTGCACGCCGTGTGTGTTTAAAGCTGATGCCTGGTGCCTGGTCATACCTGGATATTTAAAGGTTGGTGGAGCTTCCCTTACTGTTCAATTGCATCAAGGATTCACCTCCTACAGTCCATTATTAACAAAAACACTTATATACCAGCGAACCTCTGTACAAATCGTACAATTTTTCTGGTCCGTCGAACCGCATGGTAACATTTTATACCTATAAAATCTTGTTTATCATACATAAACATTACATATATCTTATATATCATTATATTCATATCAATTATCCCATTAAAATACAATTATTCATTAAGAATATTCCAGTACATAGTTTATTACATAAAACACGGTAGTTGGTATTAATCTTACTCACCCGTATTAAAAGTAAAAATGGCTAAGTCTAGAAGTGAAATCACTCTTGCGAAGCTTATTAATCAGAAAGAAATGCTTTTTGAAAATGTCCAAAGAATTTTCGATATGACGAAAACTCCTTTAGATGCCGATTCAAAAGAATTGTTTTTATTACGTGCATCAGAAATAGATGATTGTCGAAAACAATTCGATAAGTTAATTTACGATATCTTTGAATACGAATATCAAGCTAATCCTAATGCTGTCTGTAGAACACAGGAGATTAGAAGTTTTAGTGACTTATATTTTCAAATAAAAATATATGTTCGCAAATTTCAATCGGATACAGGTAGTGTCAAGTTAGAAGGTACCTCGACAGGTAATTTTAGCGATGCAACGGCGGCGGTGCTAAAGGGAGGATCCTCCGACCGAGCGAGGTGTGATGCTCGGTCAGGGCCGAAGCCCCCCGACAGACATTGTCGGGATGTTGTATATATTCTCCGAGTTGGAGAAATTTCGCTTGCACGATTCAGAAATCGGTGGCGCCATCTGTCTTGTTGTATGTAGTACTATTCGCTTCTGCCTCGCGTCGCTGTACCACATGTGGCGTCATCTTGTGTCGAGTCGCCACATAATGAATCTCGACCACGTCTCCCGAAGTTAGAATTGTTCCCTTTTGACGGAGATATCGAGAATTTTAATACCTTTTACGAGACATTCTGTTCATTAGTTCACAACCAAAGTAGTATTCCCAAAATTGACAAGTTCCATTATTTATTGTCATGTACTAAAGGTTCCGCGTTGAATATTGTTAAAAGTGTACCTATAACAGCCGCTAACTATGATTTAGTCTGGAAAAGCTTACTTAACAAGTATCAGGATAGTCGAATGTTAGTAGGTAGATATATCGACAAAATGTTAAGTTTTTCACCACTCAATAAAGAGTCTCCCACTCAATTAAATACGTTCATCGAGACGTTTGATCACTCGTACAAAGCTATTCAAGCATTAAAAATTGAAGATTTAAATAATTACATTTTTTGTCACATAGCTTTACGGGCTTTAGACCCACAAACCCGTAAATTATTTGAACTAAGTCTAGATCAGGAAACTATTCCTACCTTTTCTAAATTAATTTCTTTTATTCAAAATCATATTCGAGTACTTAATCATTCATTATCATTTTCTAACAACCCTAAAAATGTAGAACCAAGTAAAAAACAAATTGATATTAGACAAAGTAATAAAACGTTACAAAAAAGTTATTCGCATATTTCATCTTCGCAAATAAAAATAAAATGTTTGCATTGTGGTGAAAATCACATGATTTTCCGTTGCGATCAATTTCGTAAATTGAACGTAATGCAACGCATTAAACGCGTAAATGACCTAAAATTATGTCATAATTGTCTGAAACCCAATCATAACGCAAACGATTGCAAAAGTAATTTTAAATGTTTTATTTGCCAGCAAGCGCATCACGTACTAATTCACCTAGACTTCGCGATAACAGCTGACAGACAACCGGTTCTGGCGAGCGTCTCGTCGTCCACTGAGCCGCTGCCTGTTGTTACCGACACGGTGCAATATACTTGCAATGCATCATCTGTGCATAACTATAGCGCAGTTATATTGGGAACAGCTGTTGTTTTGGTATTGGATGGATTTAATTGTTATCAGCCGGTAAGAGTATTAATTGATTCCGGTGCACAGTCCAATTTTATTTCTATTGACTGTTTACAACGTTTAGGCCTTAGTACAAGTAAATGCCCTTATAATATTTATGGTTTAGGTGGTGAAACCATTAAAAATCATGGGATGACATCCTGTACAATAAAATCTCGTATTAATGATAATGCAATATTCAATATTAATGCTGTTGTACTAACGAAATTAACTTCCGATTTACCCACCGTTCCGATACCGGAAAATATAATCAATGAGTTTAAAAACGTAACATTAGCGGACTCATTTTTTTATAGAAAATCTCCAATTGATTTAATTTTGGGAAGTGAAAGTTTTCCTTATATTTATAATGGTCAAAAATTAATAATAAACTCTGACACACCTGTTGCGTTAGGCAGCGTGTTCGGGTATGTTATAACTGGTAGATTGGCCGTGCCATCTCCTAGTGATAATAATATCGTAGCGTCTACGAACTCATTAGTGTCGTACACTATTGAGGATAATATTCTGAATGACACTCTCAAACGTTTTTGGGAGTTGGAATCTGTGCCGTGCTCGGTTCCATTGAGTCATGAAGAAGAACTTGCAGAAAATATATTCATTGAAAAACACTATCGCGATGAAACTGGTCGTTTTGTTGCACCGCTATTATTGTCTCCTAATCATGAGCCACTTGGCGAATCGTATGATATTGCCCTTAAGCGACTTACTCAAGTTGAACGCCGTCTGGCACGTTGCCCGGATGTTCAAAAGGCTTACACTGATTTCATGAAAGAGTATGAGTCTTTAGACCATATGGAACTTTATAAGGGCACTGAGCAATCTAAATATTTTATTCCACACAGTTATGTACTGCGTGATAGTGTGACAACGCCCTTACGCGTTGTATATGATGGGTCCTCAAAAACTTCCACAGGCATATCGCTTAATGATGTTTTATTAACCGGTAGGAAGTTGCATCAAGACCTAGCAAAAATCATAACTCAGTTTAGATTATACCATGTCTGTTTCACTGCTGACGTTTCTAAAATGTATAGGGCCGTCCTTATTGACCCGTCAGAGAGAAAATACCAACATATCCTCTGGCGTGACTCACCCAGTGAGCCCGTGCGTATTTACGAATTAAAAACTAACACTTATGGACTTCGCAGTGCACCGTATATAGCAGTACGTTCATTACATCAGCTAGCATATGATGAGCTGTCTAAACTGAGTGATGATCCCAATAACCTCCAAGCTAAAGCAGCTAGAATAGTGTTACAGGGATTTTATGTCGATGACTTGCTTTGGTCTTGTGAATCCTTAAGTGAAGCATGTTCATTGCAAGACGCTCTTATATCTTTGCTTAAAAGCGCCTGTTTTGACTTACGTAAGTGGGCAAGTAATTCTCATGAACAATAATGCAAGAATGCAAGAAGATAAAATTACCTCAATTAATTTTCAGGACGATACGTTATCGTCTTCAATCAAAGTTTTAGGATTGATATGGTTGCCAGTCAGTGATAGTTTCTCTTTTAATTATAACTTGACTGACACAAAATATACAAAGCGGTCAGTACTCAAATTGTTAGCAAGCATTTTTGATCCCATCGGATTTATTTCACCTTGCACATTTGTTGCTAAATGCATCATGCAAGACTTGTGGAAATTAGGCCTTAATTGGGACGATCCCTTGCCACAAGATTTGTGTGAGAGATGGAATAAATTTATTCTTGATTTACCTAACTTAGCCAATATTCGAATTGAGAGGCACTTGTTAATATCTGCATTTACCTCAGTGCAACTCGTAGCATTCTGTGATGCGTCATCCAGAGGCTATGCAGCGTGTATTTACATGCGCAGTGTTGATGATGCTGGTAACGTAAAAGTAAGATTACTGACAAGCAAAAGTAAAGTTGCTCCTAATAAACCATTGTCAATCCCGAAACTAGAATTGGAAGCTGCCGTGCTGCTTTCCAAATTAGTAAGTTTTGTTATACAAAACATTAAAGACTTAAATTTTAAAATTTTCGCTTTCAGCGACTCCAGCGTCGTTCTATCTTGGCTTCAAACGCCACCATATAAACTAAAGACATATGTGGCTAACCGTGTTAGTCAAATTACTGATGTTGTTGAGCCAAACTCGTGGTTTCACATCAATAGTGAAAATAATATAAGTGATATATGTTCCCGTGGGACATTACCATCTCAATTGATAGCCCAGGCGACAGAATGGACACATGGTCCTGCCTGGTTAACTAAATACCCCCAAACTTGGCCGGTTAATACTTTCATTCTAAAGGATCATGAAAATATTCCTGAACGGAAAACTAACGTCGACAGTTTTAATTTCGCATCATGTGGCGAAAATAAAACCTTAATTAATGACCTTGAAGAAACATTTAGTAAATATTCTTCATTTAACCGACTCCAAAGAGTAGTTTCATGGTGTCTTCGGTTTATAAATAATTTAAAATCAAAATTAAAGGGTTCAGAAATTAATAAAGGTCCACTAAAATCAAAAGAACTTGAATTAAGTCATAACAAAATTATTCGTATCTTACAAATAAATCACTTTAATACTGAAATAAAATCTCTTACTAAAACTGGCTATGCAACATCATTACGTAAGCTCTCTCCTTTCTTAGATTCTGAATGTTTCCTCAGGGTGGGCGGTAGAATTTTACAGTCTGACCTTCCGTTTAACACAAAGCACCCGTTACTGCTTCATACTAAGAAGTGTCATGTAACTAAATTAATTATTATGCACTTCCATAAAATGTACCTTCATGTAGGTCCTCGCACGTTGCAAGGAATTTTATGTAAAAAATATTGGATTGTAAATGCTCGAAGCATTATTAGATCTGTACTCTCAAAGTGCGCTAATTGTTTTAGGTTTCGACCAACAACTATTCAACCTGCAATGGGTGCATTACCATCTTCTCGGTTAGTACCCGGAAAGGTATTTAATGATGTGGGCTGTGACATAGGCGGTCCGTTTATTGTAAAAGAAAGCCTTAGACGTAACTCTAAAACGCATAAGGCTTATTTATGTCTGTTTATCTGCTTCTCTACTAAAGCAGTGCATCTAGAGGTATTAACTGACCTCTCTTGTGAATGTTTCTTAGCTACATTTGACCGTTTTGTAGCGCGCCGTGGACTTTGTAGTCGTCTCTACTCAGACTGCGGTACTAATTTTATAGCGGCTTCAAAACATTTAAAGGACGTAGCGAAATTCTTTAACGATAAATCAAATCAGGATGAAATTCTTAATGCGTTGACAACACGCCATGTTGACTGGTGTTTTAATCCCCCAAACGCTGCTTCTATGGGTGGCTTATGGGAAGCGGGGATTAAATCAGCAAAATACCATCTGTATCGTGCAGTTGGTGATCGAACTCTTACTGTCGAAGAGCTTTCTACTCTCTTCTGTAAGGCGGAAGCTACAATGAATTCGCGACCACTCTGCTCATTATCCGATAATGCTAATGAGTTTGATGTGTTAACTGCTGGTCATTTTTTGATCGGTCAAAGTTTGCTAGCTGTCCCCGAATATGAGTTACAAGATATTCCTGTGAACAGACTGTCACGTTGGCAATGTATACAAAAAATGTCTCAGACCTTTTGGAGACGCTGGTCAGATGATTATCTGCATACACTTCAGCAGAGAGCCAAATGGTTTTCTCAACCTCCCAATCTCAAAGTTGGCGATCTTGTCTTATTAAAATCTAACTTGACTCGACCTCTCCAATGGCCATTAGGTAGGATAGAAAAAACTCATCCTGGTAATGATAACACAGTACGCGTCGTCACTGTGCGCACCACTTCTGGGCTCTATAAGAGACCTGTTAATAAATTATGTCCTTTGCCATATACCAATTAAAGTTATTCAGTATCATCCATTAGGCTTAACTAGATAGGTATTAGGACTCTTTATAACATGTTACATTTATCACACTGTAAATTCAGTTACACTCTTCACATAATAGTTTATTTAACTCTTATATATTTAATTTTCATACTCTACATACACAATTAATGGGAAATCAGCATACTGATTTCGGTGGGCGGTATGTTCAATCCTTGTATGTATATTGATTAGTAAGTAAATATGCACCATCAATTTTTATTTATTCTGGTTAGCCTACACTATGGCTGACCATCCGGCGCCGCCCGCGCCCCCACCAGTTGACTGTCGGTACTCGTAGTGCTTAGACATAAACTCAATTATCTCACGTGCACGTTGCATGTTTCTTAATATCAACACAATTACGTTAATTTGTTGAGACTTTATCACCGAAAGTGCGGACAACGTTTGTCTTAACTTGTGAACATTGATAGACGTTCTATCATCAAAACTTTCCTTGGTGTAATCTAAAGCAGTGCCCATCAAGACTCACAGTTTCAGTGCACGCCGTGTGTGTTTAAAGCTGATGCCTGGTGCCTGGTCATACCTGGATATTTAAAGGTTGGTGGAGCTTCCCTTACTGTTCAATTGCATCAAGGATTCACCTCCTACAGTCCATTATTAACAAAAACACTTATATACCAGCGAACCTCTGTACAAATCGTACAGATATAATAGGTTGCGAATTTCGTAAATTACAGGATTTAATCGACTACTGAATGGATTATTGTTTAATGACTGAAGAGCGCTTTTACAGTCTGTAAAAATAATAGTTTTACCAAGTTTGGCTATTAATATATACTCAACAGCTTTCAGAAGACCAAGACATTCACCGGTAAAAACAGAAGACTCTGGTGGAAGTTTTACTTTTTGGACAATATTGTATTGAGAATGGTAAACTCCGATACCAACACTGCCAGTGGGAGAATGTTTGGAGGCATCGGTAAATATGTGATGCCAATCAGACCATCCAGAATCAATAATGCAATCAAAAGAGGAATCATGTTGGTGATCTTTTTTACTTAAACCTATATTAAGATGTATTACTATAGGGAAAACTAAAGAACTGTAATTATTATGGAATATACTAAGTGTTTGGTGCTGATGTAGAGGAGCAGAAATGGATTGTAATTTATGGAAACTGTTAATTAAACAAGGTACTTTTTTATTAGTCCAGTATGTAGATGATACAATAAGACTTGACAGAAGTTGTAAATTCATTACTAAAGGATGATTGGAGAATTGGGCACATCTAAAAATAAATCTGTTTGAAAGGAGTTGACGTCTTAGTGTTAGTGGAGGTTCTTGACACTCTACTTGTAATGCATTTTTGGGACTAGATTTCATGGTGCCTGTAACAATTCTTAAAGCTTTAATTTGAATATCATCTAGTTTTTTTAAACCTGACACACTACTAGGCTCCAAGAAAAAGGTGCCATAATCCAACACACTTCTTATTAAAGCATTATATAATAATATAAGAGAAGCAGGGTGAGCACCCCACCAGACTCCTGAAACACACCTGAGGATATTCAACCTTTTCTCACATTTCGCTGCAACATAATCACAATGTGGCAAACCAGTAAGTCCAGAATCTAAGATAACACCCAAAAATATAATTTGTGATTTTATGGGAATAGGAGTATTATCATATATAACTGTAAAAGGGGGAGGGGACCGTTTTCTACTGAAAGGAACAACGGCACACTTAGGAACTGAAAGCTCGAGACCATTGTCATCAAGCCATACTTTTAGAAATTTAAGATGCAGAGATAATTTTTTGCTAGCTTTCTTATATGATTTGTCTTGAGTATATATTAATAAATCATCTGCATACTGCAATACCTTTACTGAACTACCAAGGGTAGCCTCTAGATCATAAGTGTAGATGTTATACAATATTGGACTAAGTACAGATCCTTGTGGCAAGCCCTTCCAGACTAAACGTGTTAGCTTAGTGTTATCATCCAGAGATAAACTAATAATCCTTTCAGATAACATATTAACAATAAAATTTGTTAGTAATATGGGTACCCCTAATGTTATTAATTTCTTTTTCAGGACTGAAAGTAACACATTATCATATGCAGAGCTTATATCAAGGAAGGCAGCAAGCACAGATTCATTATTAGAAAAGGAAATACGAATATCGGTTATAAAGATACCTAGACTATCATAAGTACTTTTACCCTTTCTAAATCCATATTGAGTCTTAGCTAACAATTGGTTACTTTCTATGAACCACTCAAGACGATTTTTCACTAAATGTTCAGATAGTTTGGCAAAAACTGAAGATAATGCAATTGGCCTATAGGAGGTAGCTTCGTGAGAAGGTTTAGTAGGCTTTAATATTGGAATAATGGATTGTGTTTTCCAAGAATCAGGAATGTTACCAGAATACATAATTGAGTTTATGAGGTCAAGAAAATAGGACAGCATATTATCACTTAAATTCGACAAGAAAGAATATGGCACACCATCTTCACCTGGAGCAGAATCTTTCACGGAAGATAATACACCCTTCATCTCATGTAGTGTAAATGGCGAATTAAGAGCTGTCTTAGAAATGGAAGTAGGAAAAACAAGAGGGCAGATAGCATTAGCATCAGGAACTGATGGAGGCGCTAAGTGGTCCATAAAGCTTTCAGCTAACTCACGCGGTAAAGATTTAAATGATTCTTTAAAGGCAGATCTAAATCTTTTAATATGCTTCCATACAAGCGAAACCTTTATGTTGGGAGAAATTGAAGCGCAAAATTGTCTCCAACCGTAAAAATTTTTTTTTCGTAATAATTTTCGAGTCTTACGGGCAACTTGAGAATATAACTCAAAATTTTCAGATGTCATACAGCTTCGATAACGTTTTTCTGCCTCCCTTCTCTCTTTGACAGCTAGTGTACATTCATGGTCCCACCAAGGCGGAGATGGTATTTTACCAGATGCACCATTTCTAATCGGAAATACGGAATTTGCAATCTCTACTATGGCATGAACAAGAGCATTAGAGCAATCTATCTCATTTCCTTGAGTGATTTCTGGTAGTGAAGCGACCTTCTGTTCAACTAACTGTTTGAATGTATCCCAATCTGCATTACATAGATTATATTTTAACCGTGGGCTATGTTGAGGAACCGGGCGACATGTAAAGGGAAAAGAGATAATTAACGGGAAATGATCACTGCCATGAGATGAAGATAATGGGTACCATGTCAAAGAGGAGGCAAGAGAAGGCGAGCACAAAGAGAGATCTATTGCACTTAGGCCTTCAGTGGGGTGTGTAAGACGGGTAGGTAGACCAGTATTCAATATACATAAATTATGTTTGTCAATTAGTTCCAACATTTGTTCCCCATTATAATTTGTCGCAGAACAACCCCAAGATATGTGATGTGAGTTAAAATCTCCCAGCACTAATGTTGGATGAGGAAAAGAAAGCATAAGTTGATCAAGCTCTGAAAAAGTAATAGAAGAAGAATGAGGCATATAAATGGAAACTATATTTACATTATTTACATTAACCGCAACAATAGAAAAATTGTCACTGTGTGATGGTACATTAACAATAGAAAAAGTATATGAATTATTTACAAGTATGGCGACTCCACCATACCCATCAGGTCTATCCTCTCTGACACATGTATAGCCAGGAATCTTAAATAAGATACCCGGTCTAAGCCATGTCTCAGAGAGACAGACCACAAATGGTTGAAATTGATTTATCATATCAATCAAATCATTCTTTTTATTTATAATACTTCTACTATTCCATTGAATTATTTTGGCGTTCTGGTCCATTATTGAACGATATGATTTTTTGAAAAATTTCTAATATTGGGGCAACGCTGGACGGTAAATCAATGTTCAAATTATGTTTATTACCAGAAAGCAGCTGTATCAAAGCTGCAATAACATCTGCAACTGACACTTGCGAATTATCCTTTTCTTTACTGCTTATAGCCTGGCCATTAGAAGACGATGGTAAATCACTATAATCTTTCACTAGCTCGTTATGTGAAGCCCTATCATACCCTTTAGAAACTTTAGGAGGCGGACGAGGTTTAAGAAATACTGTTTTTTTATATGACACACTACTAGATGGTAGCTGACTTGGAGAAGAATTAGAATTATTAACGTCTTACCTAGTTTTTAAAGTATCCGAATATGGTCTTTGGACTGAGGCATGAAGTTTCGATGCCTCCACGTAAGAAATGCAACTGTGCGCCATTGATTTCTTAATGTTTAACTGTCTATTATATTCGGGACATATTTTATTTATTGCAGAGTGATAGCCTGAACATATACAACAAACAGCATCCTCGTCATCAATGTTACAAGAGGATCCTGTGTGTTCTTGACCACACTTGTAACACCGAGGTCGCGACCTACATTTTGACTGTGTATGACCGTATCTACAGCATTTGTAGCATTGTATAGTAGGATAAATATATAAGTCTACAGGCAATGCAGTGTAGCACAAGTATACTTTTTTGGGTAAGACCTGTCCATCAAAGGTGAGCACAACAGTTTGAGATGGATTCCATTTTGGTATGTCTCCTGTAACCGGAACTTTGTAGTTAAGACGCCTAGTTTTTACAATTTTACCACAACCGACTGGAAGAGAAATGTTGGAAACAATTTCATCATCAGACATGTCCGTTGGGACACCACGAACGAGACCCATGCGTGTAACATTTGATGTAGGAATGAAAGCTTTAAGATTGTCTGAGGCTAGGCGCGAATCAGAAATAAAATTGTTGGCGTCAATAAAATGTGAAAAAGATAATGTTATTTTATTTCTACCGATTTTTTTAACACTCCCATTAACTATATTTAAAAATTATATTTTTTTAATAATTTACCAAATGAAACCGGGTGAAAGCTGGTATTTTCAGGCATCAATGTCTTAATCACGTGAACAACATATGGAGCGAGATCTGAACTTTCATATGAACTTCTGCCAACATTGAACGTGGACTCTGAGGATACTGGTGGCGGAATGGTAGGTATCTCTGAGGCTTTCAGGGAAGTATTAATAGTTCCCCGTGAAGTCTCAGAAGGCAAAGTAGTGCTATAGACAACTGGTTGTTCACTAACAGTAGTGTTTTTATTTAATTCCTGGTCAATGCAAATACAATCAGAACTATTTGTAATTTCAGAACTGGTACTTTTCCTTTTCTTTTTGTTGCAATGCTTGCAGATTTTATTTAACCGACTGCGTTTTAATTTTCGAGAAGAAATGTCACGGCTACGAGTTGAACAATTAGTATCCATCTCTGATTCATTTGAAATGGTGATAAAGCATGACGCCGGGGGGGCCGTGCCCCCCGGGTCAGGAGGCTCCATGGAAAGGGACAATAAATAAAAGAAATAAAACTTACCACTAAACTGAAGATATATACACACTAATTATATTATAACATATATACTAAATGATTAAATACTATTATACAATACCTAACTGATCTATATTACAAGAATAAAATTAATTTTAAAAATTCTATTTAAAAAACGCGCCTGCACTTTTCAACGCTTCCCGCGCTTTTTCTAAATTGAGGTTATAAATAAAAGAAAATAAGAGTTAAGTCGTAGACAGAATATAACAAGACATCTAGCTAGCGTGCCGCCGATAAGGACAGAAAATAACGGAAAATAATCATTCGTACACTTAACACACGCTAAGGATATTTATTAAAATGCCCCCATTATGTAGTATACACGATATTTCATAATGCAATTCAATTTAAAACTCCTAAGCTAGGTCGTGAACTAGAAAATTTCATGAGTACTCGAAGAAAACGCACCGTAGGTGCGCCAGATTTTGAACACACGCTGAGGGACAAAAAATCATATGCTCTGTTTCTTTCTGTCACATATAATATATATAAATGCATCCTTTTCTTGTGCGAATGAGAAAGAAAGTGCCAGCTCTCTATTGTTTTCTTTCTCTAAGGAGTTAAGTAAGGATGTGAATAGTGATTAATCGAGTAATCGATTATAAGTAGTATCGAATAATCCGATATTAAGATAAGCACCCATGTTCATTTTCCTAATATATTTATATAGAATTACAAAAGGATACTTCCAAATTCACTTTAAAAAAAATATATCGCAAAAAAGTAACGATTAAAGCATGCTTCAGTTGAAATAAATAATTACGAACCCGATTTTTTTTAGAATCGATTTACGGCGTTCCTATGAAACGATTTTTGTTTCTGAACGTTACACATCCTTACAAGCAATAATATGAACCAATCACTGACACACCATCAAGTTATCTACTATGCGTTTCAACTGAGAATGTGGCCGCCATCTTGCCATTTCAAATATATAATTACTAAAAAATATATTTTAACAAAAATAGATAGCAAAATAAAACATTACAATAAATAATCAACACCGGGGCGAATTTTTCATTTTGTGTTTCACTCTGCTGGCGGTACAAAAATCGTAAAAAACGAGTGAAGTTCCACAGTCACGATCATCATGGCGGCCACATTCTTAGCTGAAACGCATAGTACTATTCTAATCTCCAATCACAACGCTTACCAGACAGACAATGTCAGTTTTGACAGGTATATTTGACTCTTTCTTTTTAGAAGTGTATAAAAGAGACAGTCATATAAGGAGTGGGGTTGGGCCATGCTGGGGCTAGTGAGAGAATCTTGGGCTCGCTGGTATTTACACAGCTCACAGTGTAGCGACTTGTCATAGCAATTATTCACAGACGCTCGGTAAATGAGAGATTACACGGAACGTAGTGTGGTTTTCACCAGTGTGACCGTTTTTGGTATATTCGATACCAAATTGGTAGAATTTGGGCTCCACAATTTTGATTTAGTATTTTTTTGGTATAATTTCAAATGTTAGTATATTTTGGTAAAATTTAAACTAAAAGGACATTTTGTAGTGTATTTTTTGGTAAATTTTCTGGTAGCACAAACATTCATTCATTCAATTTCACTTGTGTAGTTTTTGTCTTTGTCTGATGTTTACCGAAACTGTATGATTTATCTCTTTTGTACAGTTACTTTTAGTTCTACAATGCGTAATTCGTTTTTGCATTACTTATTTCTTGCACGTTCGGGTGGGTAATTAATGGACGTATTATCATAACACTACGGCTACTCGGTTGGCAACAAAAGATGCCGACTGTTAAGAGATGTAATAAGAGCAAAAGAAAAAGATATTTTCGATATACCTAGATACATAGTTATAAAAAAATTTGGCGAAATTTGTAATACAAATTTTTAGGGTTCAATACCTAAAAGGTAAAAAAGGAACCCTTATGGTGAAACTTCGTCTGTCTTTTTGTCTGTCACACCTATATATTTCAGGAACCACTGACGCTATCGATTTGAAACATGGAATAGTTTTATATCTTACTTACTCAACCTCATCGCAAATGCATCACGTATTCGCATAGCGTATTTTATAATGACTGTGGCGTCACCTTTTAAGTTCTGCCAGGATACCAGCACTGTGTTGTAATTTATTACGGCACAGCAATATGCTGAGGCAGCGTCCTGTTTGGCCCCACACAACTAGTTTTTTTTTCATTTGTAATTTTTCTATTTAACTTGTGTGTTGGTCAAATAAAAGTATTTCTTTTTTTTTTCTTTTAAATGAAAAGATAATATTTTTTTACTTTTTTTTAATGGGGGTCGAAAGCGGTCATCAAAATTTCAAAGTGAGACTACTATATCGAGTATCATGTGCAAGGGCTTCATTTGCACATCTCAAAAGTGATTTTTGTTTTGGTTTTGGTAACAGGAAAAATAAAATGATATTTCCAAAAAAAACCTCGACAAACAAACTTAGTTTTGAGTATTTTTTTCCTATCTGATATGTTAGACGCATATATTAAAATAACTTAAATACGTCCAAAAATGGTATGGAACCCACGGTGCTCAAGTCCGACTCGCACTTGACCGTTTATTTTTTTTTAGTATAATTTTAGTATAATTCTACATAAATATTAGTATTTTTAGTACTGAAATCATATTCTTTTAGTTGATTACCTTTTTCTGAAACGGTCACACTGGTTTTCACCAGTGTGACCGTTTTTGGTGTATTCGATACCAAATTGGTAGAATTTAGGCTCCACATTTTTGATTTAGTATTTTTTTGGTATAATTTCAAATGTTAGTATATTTTGGTAAAATTTTAACTAAAAGGACATTTTGTAGTGTATTTTTTGGTAAATTTTCTGGCAGCACAAACATTCATTCATTCAATTTCACTTATGTAGTTTTGTCTTTGTCTGATGTTTACCGAAACTGTATGATTTATCTCTTTTGTACAGTTTTTATATTAATATTTTACTTTTAGTTCCACAATGCGTAATTCGTTGTTGTGTTACTTATTTCTTGCACGTTCGGGTGGGTAATTAATGGATGGAATATAATAACACTGCGGCACTCGGTTGGCAACAAAAATTATTTAGGTTTTATTTAAATAGAAAATAAATCCATGGGTTCTTTTGTGACACCGCTCTCCGATGGTGCTGCCTGCCTGCCTTAAGATGCTGCCAGAATACCAGCGCTGTGTTGTAATTTATTACCACACAGCAATATGCTGAGGCAGCATCGTGTTTGGCCCCACACAACTAGCTGTTTTTTTTTCATTTGTAATTGTTCTATTTAACTTGTGTGTTAGTCAAATAAAATTATTCTTCTTCTTCTTCGTGCTTTCCTCTTGAAGCCCCTATCTGAACCCCCTAGGGGTACCAACGCCACTCGCAATTCCTCTTGAACCCCCTACCAGGGGGTTCAAGAGTAATTGTAAATTTTATATTCCTCTTGAACCCCCTGAGTCAAAACTGAAATATTATGTATAATAAAAAGAAAACTGGACTGTTTAACCAACAAGGAAAATGAATGCAGATTTTAAAAGTACCAGGAATGCATAGTACACAAGAAAGAGGCAATGTTACAATCTAAGGGCCAGTCCATACTACGGAAAATAAACTGTGCGTCTTTATAACACGCTTTTATTAGCTTGACCAGTAATGTATATATGATGGTAATGGAATCTTGCGATTCAATTTGGTTGACAGCGACTGGATGTGGTGTGGCATTTATGATAGATTTTGTTGTGCCATACACTGCGAATGTCGTTTACCGTAAATATTTAAACCAGAAGTTAACCTACTAGGGCAACAGAGTGCACAAGAAGGCTCCCCCTTTTTTATGCAGTGTGTCAGCCATTAGGCCTCTGCCTCGAATTTTGCGGGCAGCGCAGAGAACCGGTCCATTTGATTTTAGGCATAAGATCTTGCCGCTCCCACGCCGCCGCTCCACTGCCCGCAAAATTCGAGGCAGAGGCCTAAGATCCTGCCGCTCCCGCGCTACTGCCATCCCGCTGCCCGCAAAATCGTGGCAGAGGCCTTAGAATTTCATTAGGCTTTACTTACCTCTCGTATGACATCTAGTGTCTGTGTGTGATAACTGCTTCATCACCAGCCGGAAGACGTCCACTGCTGAACATAGGCCTCCCCTTTGGAAGGCCACAATGAACGACAATTGGCGACTTGCATCCACCGGTTAACTGCGACGCGCACAATGTCGTCTGTCCACCTAGTGGGAGGCCTACCTACGCTGTGTCTTTCGGTTCGTGGTCGCCACTCGAGAACTTTTCTTCCCCAACGGTTATCGGTTCTTCAAGCGATGTGGCCTGCCCATTGCCACTTCAACTTGCAGATTGTGAGAGCTATGTCGCTGACGTTGGTTCTTCGGCGAATCTCCTCATTGCGGATTTTGATAACTGCTTAGCTTCAATATTTACCGAAAGTACCAGCGTAGCATAAGAAATAAGATGGTGTCATTATAGTCATAAATAATTTACACTAATCTGGACTTTGTGATGAGTCGTCGACGCATTTACCATCGAACGAAACGAGACCGTTTATCCTTCCCGATAAACTAGTTTATAATAAACACTCTAAAGTTAGACTTATATAATATACCGTTGATGAAAAATACGCCCAACATACAGTGTCCGTGGAACCTCTAGGGGGTTCAAGAGGAATTGCGAGTGGCGTTGGTACCCCTAGGGGGTTCAAGAGGAATTGTGAGTGGCGTTGGTACCCCTAGGGGGTTCAGCTAGGGGGTTCAAGAGGAAAGCACGTTCTTCTTTTATATGGAAAAAAAAATATTTTTTTTACTTTTTTTATAATGCGGGTTGACAGCGGTCATCAAAATTTTAAAGTGAGACTACTATATCGAGTGGGAGGGTGGGTGGAAAGGGCTTCATTTGCACTTCTCAAAACAGATTTTTGTTTTGGTTTAAGCCATGTAGTTTTTGGCTTAAAATAAAAAAATACCATTCCCTTATCTCCGAAGTATGTGGAGGGAAATATCTGAAATAATTACAGATAATACATGCGTACCTGTATTTTACAGGAAAAATAAAACGATATTTCCCTAAAAACCTCGACAAACAATCTTAGTTTGAGTATTTTTTTGCTATCTGAGGTGTCAGACGCGTAGTAAAATAACATAAATACTTCCAAAAATAGTATGGAACCCACGGTGCTCGAGCATGACTCGCACTTGACAGTTTTTTTTTTAGTATTATTTTAGTATAATCCTGCATAAATATTAGTATTTTTAGTATTGAAATCATCTTGAAATCATATTCTTTTAGTTGATTACCTTTTTATGAAACGGTCACACTGGTTTTCACGTATCATCTCGTACTAAACGTACTGTATGGGGAGGTGTCACAAAAAGTAAATTCTTGATCTAGAAAGAGCACAGAGAATTCGCTTATAAAGGTTATGTACTTACTTCAAACCTGATAGATACTCCACAAGTGAACTTTACAAAACTAGCAATTTACTATGCGTTTCAAGCATAGTATGTCAATGAGTAAATCACTACGTGTAGTATTGTGTCCGCCATGTTGCCATTTCAGATATATAATTACTAAAAGTGATGTTTTAACAAAAATAGATAGCAAACTAAGACACATTATAATAAAATAATAAAAACCGGGACGATTTTTTTATTTTGGTTTGATTCTGCGGGCGGTACAAAAATCGTAATGTCTGAGTGGGTGGGTGGGTGTCTGAGTGGGTGGGTTAGTTAGTAAGCGAGTGACCGACCGACCGACCGACCTCCCAGCCATCAGACTCACTGGCTCAATGACTCACTGACTCACTGGCTTACTAACTCACTGACCCACTCACTCACTCTGTCTCACTGACTCACTCACTCACTAACTCAATTCAATTAATCACTGACTCATTAACACAGTCACTCACTCACTGGCTCACTGACTCATTGACTCACTAACTCACTCACTCATTCATTGCCGCACTGACTCACTGACTCACTGACGCACTGTCTGTGATGGTGGACTAGAAAGGGGCCGTGAGTTAGATAGACTAGTGTTAATCAATCGATTATAAGCAAGACAATTTTTTTTTAATTTCATAGATTACTTAATATATTTTAAGCACAGAACAATAATCAGTACAAGTACTATAGAATGCTTAAATGCAAGTAAGAACCGTAGGCGTAACGAACATCAAAATACATAAATATCAGGTACACGACAATAGGTACTATACCGTTAGCTGTATTTATCGACATTTGCGCTCGTAACAGATCAAACCTATTACTATTTATCACTTACTTATCAATATAACTCTTGTAATATAACGTTAAATAGTCCAATTCACCTGCCCCGTAGAGGAAAATCTGCCTACGCTTTGTGTCGTAGACAGAATATTCTTTAAGCTTTGTGTAATGGGACCATAGACAAACGCGTACTCTATTCTTAATACTTAACTCTATGATTTTAAGTATATTCAGAATACCCTAAAAATACCCTTCAAAATATTATACCCTTAAGAAAACCCCTACAGTATTTTTTCTCCCTAAATCTAGGGGAAAAGCTCCCTAGTTGGTAGCCCTAGCCCCACGGCCGATCGCGTCGTTCGTTCGCGCGATGATTGCGAAGATCGCGTTTAGTTAGGACATCGCATAAGAGTTACAGCGGTATTGGTAAATAGCTTAGAGGAGATACCACTGGAGAGAGCATGATGCGCTAACCCCCTCTGCCAAATTTTTGTTCATATGGTCAGGTCATTCTTTATTTGTGTGCGTGTATTTTTGAATGTGTTGCGAGTTTACTATAGTGTGGGTATGCGTGAAAGTGTATCTGTGTGTGTTTACTTCGCCTCCCGCACCCCGCAAAAGTGCCACGAAAAATTTGTTCGGGGAATCGACGCGATACTAACTCCTTTGGTACTTTCTCTGAGGTAAATAGATCAGAGTAATTAGTGTTATCAGGCGCGGTCGCAGCACCCAATTTTGCCTTGTACGAGTATGGATTTTGGGGGGGGGGGGGGTCATGACCATAGATTTAAGATTTTTTTCACTACGTTCAAAAAGATGAACATAGCGTGGGAAGGAGAAGTTCTAATCAAATACAAACTGCACGAGTGCAACAGAGGCAGTGATAAAATTCTTTTTTTTTATTCCGCATCACTTTTGACATTAGCGTAGGAGTTACGGTTACGGGCGTAGACAGAATATAACAAGACATATACCAAGCGTGCCGCCGATAAGGACAGAAAAATAAGTACATACTAAATTTAGAGTTGCCACGTAAGGGAAATTTTACCCTTTGTGTAAAGCAAATACGGAGTTTGTTGTAAATAATATATTTTCTTTCCTAACCGAAAACCACTTTTTTGACACAACATTTAGTTTTCTTACATTATATCGTCTTAACCTATGCCAGTCTGCAAAAAGTACGAAAGTGATTGTAAAAATAATGTCCTCCTAGCCGAAACGACCACAGCGGCCAATCTTTCACAAGATCAGCCATGTACGCAGGAGATATTATAGTGCACAAGCGCTTGCGTAGACACAAGTGCACTCTCTCTTCCTTTATATAATACCTCTCATAATCCGATGGGACGGAAGACCGACACGACTGAGGAGAGGTTAGGCGCAGGACCGACTTTTTACATGCCCATCCGACGCATGGATCATCTTACTTTACAGACAATCAGGTCATCGGCCTGCATTGTCCTAGCCAGTAAGGAACAACTACTCAAATTTGTTGCCCTTAGCAGGATTCGAACCCACGACGGAGGCTACAAAGTGAATGTACACTTAATATCATATATGCTGTAGCTAAGGTCTATTCCACATTGTTCACCTGGGTGATATCACGTGGTGATTAAAGTGGCTAAGAGCTGTAGATAATTATTAGCCTCATACAAAAAAGTTAAGAGATAAAAACAATAATATGCTATTTCCCAGAGAGGTAGGCAAAAATTGGCTTTCTTATAACTTATTATATAAAGGCCTATGGCCATTTACCGGGTAAGTTTTAGCAAATTTCTCCAATATACAAATCTATAGTACTAGTATCTTGGGACAATCTACGCTTGACCAATGACCACCTGATCTCAATCTACGCAGATCCTCTAGTAAGGTAACCAGATAAATGATTAAAAATACTTGTAAACTGTATAAATACATATTTAAATAGATAAATAACACCCAGACACTTGTTCGGAATCCAACCCATGTTCTATTGGGCAGCGGCCAGGTCCCTCAGATCATCGAACTGCCGTATATCGTCGCCGTCCGCGGCATGTACTGCTCGACCCACCCGACCCGATATCCGTCCTCCTGGACCATGACACAACACCAACACCGACAACGACGTCACGAGTCGTAAACACATCAACACACAGACACCGGTCTCGCTGGTGAGGCCGAAGGGTCGTACGCATGCGACCTCGACATGCATCCCCTCGCTGAGTTTCTTGCCGGTTCTCCTCAGCGGGGGCGCGTTGTGAACTGGTGGTAAACTCATTTTCTCTAAGCTGCAGCCCAAGCCGAGGCCGTGCCTCCCTGAGGTGCCCTTGTGCTAGTGGCTACCCAAACCCTTCTGGCTGGAGCGCTTTAAGCGCTCGCCCTTTTGTCCAGTGGTGAAGCTGTAATGGCCATCTGCGGCCAACAGTACTACTCCTACAAAAAATCTGGGGAACATACAACCTCCTCACGATCAGCCAATAGTAAATACAACTATTACCTACCAGCAGGGCTATTGTGTATCTCTAGCCACCCAAGTGACTATCAAGACTATCAAGCTTCAGTTGACCACCAAACTTTGATGTCTACTGAAAGTGTGGTATTTATTGGTGATTCAAGTTAGGCAATACCAAATGAATCATTTGATAGTTAATAGTCACTTTGCTTTATTGATCATCATTTTAGTTGTCAAACGAGATAGGTACATAATAGGGGGGCAAATGAAACAAACTGTTCAACGTCGGTACTATTTATTTATAATTCAGACAAATTTACCAATAAATTGTAAGCAACAACATACATACATATATTTAAACAACATGCATATAGTAAAAGCACGATTAAATGTACAATGACCATTGTGCCTATAAATAACGAATGTATACGTCCTGCGCAGCCTTGGACGAATTACTTGAGCGCTTACGTTATTTCTGAATATTTAAGCATTCGGGAATAACTTTTAGCAACCTAATTAATTCTTTTTGTTGCTGCTATCCACAGTATACAAATGTCCATATCTTCAGGAAATCATAAAAATAAATTCGGGAAATCTGAGAAATTCTTCGATGCACCCAGCATGTGGGATCGTGTATGACGCACTTAATAATAATTTACCACTTATTTATGGTAGTCTCTCTTTTATACACTGGCAACACTGATAATGGCGATCAATAAACTGAAAATTTTAGGTTATGGATGAAAAACAAGAATTTATCGATCTTACACGTAACTTTCACACAACGAGCTATGGAGAGAGCTATGCTCGGAGTTTCTTTGCGCGACAGAATCCGAAATGAGGAGATTCGCCGAAGAACCAAGGTCACCGACATAGCTCTTAAAATCTGCAAGTTGAAGTGGCAATGGGCAGGCCACATCGCTCGGCGAACCGATAACCGCTGGGGAAGAAAGGTTCTCGAGTGGCGACCACGAACCGGAAGACGCAGCGTAGGTAGGCCTCCCACTAGGTGGACAGACGACATTGTGCGCGTCGCAGGTAACCGGTGGATGCAAATAGCCAATTGTCGGTCATTGTGGCGTTCGAAGGGGGAGGCCTATGTTCAGCAGTGGACGTCTTCCGGCTGGTGATGATGATGATGATGACAAGTAACTTTCAAGTAAAATAGTAACTAATTTAGAGCAATAAGATCTAAGTAAGTCGTTTACATGTATTAGTTTCTAAATGTAATCTCTAAATTGGCCATAATAATTCACGTTTGCCTGTGAAACGATATTTCACTAATTTTACGTTCACTGTTAGTTTTACAGCCTTTAATACTGCACTGCACCATTCTTAAAAGATTTCCACAACACACAGTAATTTCACAGTTAGTTTTTAATTGTATTTCAAGGAATTTATTTAATTTTAAAACTACGTTAACCCCTGGTGGTCGGGTCCTGCGGGGCTATTACGTATCTCGTTTGACAACTAAAGTGATGATCACCAAAGCTAAGTGGCTATCAAATAACTGTCAAATGATGCATTCGGTATTGCCTAACTTGAGTGACCAACTGAAATGACGTCATGAGCACCGATTCTCGGTGATGATCACCGTCTTAGAGGAAGAAAACAATAGAGGGCTGGACACTTTCTTTCTCATTCACGCAAGAAAAGAATGCGTTTATGTAGGTTACGTGTGATAGAAAGAAACAGTGTATATGATTTTTTGTCCCTCAGCATGTGTTCGATTTTTCCGCGCCGTGGGTGCGAAACAAATTTGACGTTTGCTCCCACTTTGCTCCGTGACAATTTTATCGTGGTTTTAATAATAAATAAAAAACTTAAAATTCAATAAAAAACTAACTGTGACATTACTGTGTGTTGTGGAAATCCTATAAGAATCGTGCAGTACAGTATTATAGGCTGTAAAAGTGACAGTGAACGTAAAATTAGTGGAGTATCGTTTCACAGGTAAACGTGAATTATTATGGCCAATTTAGAGATTACATTTAGAAACTAATACATGTAAACGACTTATTTAGATCTTATTGCTCTAAATTAGTTACTATTTTACTTGAAAGTTACGTGTAAGGTCGATAAATTCTTGTTTTTCATCCATAACCTAAAATTTTCAGTTTATTGATCGCCATTATCAGTGTTGCCAGTGTATAAAAGAGAGACTACCATAAATAAGTGGTAAATTATTATTAAGTGCATGATACACGATCCCACATGCTGGGTGCATCGAAGAATTTCTCAGATTTCCCGAATTTATTTTTATGATTTCCTGAAAATATGGATATTTGTATACTGTGGATAGCAGCAACAAAAAGAATTAATTAGGTTGCTAAAAGTTATTCCCGAATGCTTAAATATTCAGAAATAACGTAAGCGCTCAAGTAATTCGTCCAAGGCTGCGCAGGACGTATTCATTCGTTATTTATAGGCACAATGGTCATTGTACATTTAATCGTGCTTTTACTATATGCATGTTGTTTAAATATATGTGTTTGTTGTTGGTTACAATTTATTG
The DNA here is from genome assembly GCA_911728495.1 of Furcula furcula. Lineage (NCBI taxonomy): Eukaryota > Metazoa > Arthropoda > Insecta > Lepidoptera > Notodontidae > Furcula > Furcula furcula. The sequence continues at coordinate 9,487,704 of OU452256.1, read as the reverse complement.
GTAAATTTGTCTGAATTATAAATAAATAGTACCGACGTTGAATAGTTTGTTTCATTTGCCCCCCTATTATGTACCTATCTCGTTTGACAACTAAAGTGATGATCAATAAAGCAAAGTGACTATTAAATAACTATCAAATGATTCATTTGGCATTGCCTAACTTGAATCACCAATAAATACCAAACACACTTTCAGTAGACATCAAAGTTTGGTGGACAACTGAAGCTTGATAGTCACTTTGCTTTATTGATCATCACTTTTTTTTTTTGTAGGAATAGTACTATTTCACCGGACAAGAGGACGAGCGCTTAAAGCGCTCCAGCCAGAAAGGTTTGGGTAGCGACTAGCACAAGGGCACCTCAGGGAGGCACGGCCTTGGCTTGGGCTGCCGCTTAGAGAAAATGAGTTTACCACCGGTTCACAACGCGCCCCCGCTGAGAAGAACCGGCAAGAAAGGGGGGTTGCATGCGTACGGATCCCTTCGGCCTCACCGGCGAGACCGGTGTCTGTGTGTTGATGTGTTTACGACTCTTGACATCATTGTCGGTGTTGTGTCATGGTCCAGGAGGACGGACATCGGGTCGGGTGGGTCGAGCAGTACATGCCGCGGACGGCGGCGATGTACGGCTGTTCGACGATCTGAGGGACCTGGCCGCTGCCCAATAGGACATGGGTTCGATTCCGAAGGATTCCGAACAATTGTCTGGGTGTTATTTATCTATTTAAATATGTATTTATACAGTTTACAAGTATTTGTAATCATTTATCTGGTTACCTTACTAAAGGATCTGCGTAGATTGAGATCAGGTGGTCATTGGTCAAGCGTAGATTGTCCCAAGATACTAGTACTATAGATTTGTATATTGGAGAAATTTACTAAAACGTACCCGGTAAATGGCCATAGTATGTATTATATTAAGTTTTAAGAAAGCCAATTTTTGCCTACCTCTCTGGGAAATAGCTTAAATTATTGTTTTTATCTCTTAACTTTTTTGTATGAGGCTAATAATTATCTACAGCTCTTAGCCACTTTAATCACCACGTGATATCACCCAGGTGAACAATGTGGAATAGACCTTAGCTACAGCATATATGATATTAAGTGTACATTCACTTTGTAGCCTCCGTCGTGGGTTCGAATCCTGCGAAGGGCAACAAATTTGAGTAGTTGTTCCTTACTGGCTAGGACAATGCAGGCCGATGACCTGATTGTTTGTAAAGTAAGATGATCCATGTGTCGGGATTTGCGATAGGACGTATGCCCGACTCCTGTCCGTCAAATTAAAACGCCGAGCTTTGGTAATAATCAAATTGAGAGAGAACAACTTATAATACAGTGGAGTAATCGTAATAATTAAAACATGTCTCTGCCATAGATACTAGCGCGCTGTCATCTTTTTGACAGCCCCTTTGGCGTTCCGAAACCGTGATCCGAGATACGCCACACATGCGTCGGATGGGCATGTAAAAAGTCGGTCCTGCGCTTAACTTCTCCCCAGTCGTGTCGGTCTTCCGTCCCATCGGATTATGAGAAATACCTATTATATAAAGGAAGAGAGAGTGCGCTTGTGTCTACGCAAGCACTTGTGCACTACAATATCTCCTGCGTACATGGCTGATCTTGTGAAAGATTGGCCGCTGTGGTCGTTTCGGCTAGGAGGACATTATTATAACAATCACTTTCGTACTTTTTGCAGACTATCATAGATTAAGACGATATAATGTAAGAAAAGTAAATGTTGTGTCAAAAAAGTGGTTTTTGGTTAGGAATGAAAATATAATTTACAACAACCTCCGTATTTGCTTTACACAAAGGGTAAAATTTCCCTTACGTGGCAACTCTAAATTTAGTATGTACTTATTTTTCTGTCCTTATCGGCGGCACGCTTGGTATATGTCTGTATTATATTCTGTCTACGATCACCGTAGACAATATTTGACAGATGTTTCTGTATCGATAACCTATAATTGGTATTATGTAAGTAAAGTGTACATCAAACTGATGGTCACCCAAGTTGCGATGACCATCGTGAAAGCAACTAATAAGTAGCAGTGTTTTATACTGTTGAAGGTGATCGTCACTATAAGCCGGCTATTTGAAACGTTGACTAGAAGCATTATCAACGTAGGTAAAAATGTGACAACTATTTTCGCAGGATTATAACTTTTTTTTTGTGACCTAAAGAAAGTATTTGGTTGGAGTGTATCCTTGGGGGCTATGGTGGGGGCGCTGTGAAGTTGAGATTTAGATGAATCGTTGAAGATTTTTTTTCGTGCCGCGAGTGTACCTACTACTCTCGCGGTACGAACGGTGTACCACCTTTATGATGATAAATGCTTGCACGAGCTGGCCCAATATGCATGCGGGCGGGGTAAGCGCACGTAGGTAACGACGTTCAAACCATTTTGATTGTAAACTGGTACAGCATTCTTGTCCGCGATAATACATTGAGCTATAATGTACTGAAGTAGGTACATAGTTATTTTTGATTAATTTCGGATGCTGCCTTTCTCTTGTCACTGACTTATAGTTTAGCTGCAAATGGCATGAAAAGATGTAAAACACCTCAAATTTCTTGAAAACTTTATTTTAATTTAGTGAGTTTGTTTTTTTATAGAATTAGGATTTTTCACAATATCTTTGGGTTTTTTTTATTAAACTTTTGTTGTCTATGCTCCCAATATCCACTAGGCGAAAATACCTGCAAATTAAAAAGTACCACTAAATGTTCTTTGTATAATGGTTCGGGGGGAAATTCAACTTGGTCGCATAATGTCGATAAAAAAGTAGAGATGGCTAAAAGACAAGTGATGAGCACCGTAGTACGCCGTAGGTTGATGTCCACTGAAAGCCATACGTAATACCAATGTTATCACACTTTCGGTTGACATCAAATTTCGGTGGACAACTGAAGCTTGATAGTCACTTGGGTGGCTAAAGATACGCAATAACCCTGCTGGAGCAAACGTCAAATTTGTTCCGCACCCACGGTGCGGCAAAATCGAACACATGGTGAGGGACAAAAAATCATATACACTGTTTCTTTCTATCACACGTAACCTACATAAACGCATTCTTTTCTTGCGTGAATGAGAAAGAAAGTGTCCAGCTCTCTATTGGTATTCTTCCTCTAAGGTTACGGGAGTTACCACTATGGACACGTTCCACTTAGCGTTCACAACGATCACGCTCACGACCGCAATTTTTCCCGTTCCACTTGCTTGTGAGCGTTAATGTCGTAAACTCAAGTGGAAAGGGAGTGTACTAATAGAACGCGTTGAGATAGGACATCGCCTAAAGGAGCATTTTCATCGTTGTGGGCACTAAGTGGAACGCACCCATATGTTCAATTCAACAAATAATTTTGACAACAGCTGTCACCAAGTCGTTTGTTCTGTCAATTTTCGTGACAAACCGGGACGGAAAGAGTAATTGTAATTCCTGCATTAGATTCTTTAATTTATTCATATACCTTTTTATTCGATATTTATATATAGTTAGAATCTTGAGAATGCAAAAGTAATTTCTACTAAAAATATCCAAAATGGGTGACAGAGACCTAACCATGGGTCCTCGCGAAGGCGTAACCTATCCAATAAAAGTGCAGTATTGTGGAAACTGTTCTATGCCAATAGAATACTGCGAATATTACCCTGAATATGATAAATGCAAGCAATGGCTCGAAAAGAATCTACCAACAGAATTCGAGAAAGTTAAAATAGGTAAGTACTGAATGTTTCCACAAAATTTGGTTAACACTTAAGGTTTTTTAATCCCTTTATTCAAATTTTTTCAATGATGTTACAATACAAAAAACATTTCTCATATCGTAGTCCCATTGCCCTTGTCCCTGTTTCAAATAGAACTGAAAGAAAACACATATGTTAATAAGCCCAGCATAGCTCTATTCTCTTATTAAGTTGTGTCCATGCTGTCTATATAGGTCATAGGTAGGTACAGTATGCGACAGGTCGACATGGCAATCAGGGTATGAGATGAGATGCGGAGGAAGGGAGACCCCACATACCCGAACATCGCCTGTGCCACCCTTTGTTGGTGATGTGTGCGTGTGCAATGGTATCCCATCCCTGATTGCCATGTTGACCTGTCGCATACCATACTAAACTGTTTTAAAAAGTTTAAGTAATTAACTAACAACTATAGTTTCTGTCATCACCTCCAATATTTTTATAGTGTTTATATTATATTATATATTTTATATAAAGTTGTTAGCATGATACTTCTGCTTTGCTAGTTTCTGATTTTTTAAGTCATTATTCAATACTGCCTTTACTTTTTGAAGAAAGGTGTCATAATACTAACGTAATGATTACAGACGAAGAAGAGAATGCTGGTGGTGAAGAAGAAAAAAAACGCCAGAAGCGAGGTGGTAAAGGCATGCTCAAGTCAAAGAAGAAGGAGGATGTCCCTAAACTAGTTCAAGTCTCGCGTGCTCCCCGTGGAAAGAAAAAGTCTGTTACTGTAGTGTCAGGATTGAGCACCTTTGGTTTGTACTGTTATTTTCAAAATTTACTTTTTATTACTGGCTCCCCTCAGTGGTGTGCAGTTCATACAGGCAAAAAGACTTTGCCTATTGTATGACTTTTCTGAGTGATTATAATATAGAATATTAAAATATTAAAAACAAAACCCTCACAGTAATGATAAAACCCTGAAGTTGTAACTGATTTATCAGAAGCAATGAAGTTACCTTTTGCTTTGCTGTATGCATACAAAATAATATAGTTAGCACAAAAAGGTTAGAAAGAGTCCAACTAATCAATGCTGATCTCATATAAATTTTATAAATAAATTAATTTAAAGTTCAAAGTAACATTAGTAATGTAATTGCAATACCATATGAAATGGTATTACAATTACATAGTTTCAGTTTTTTTAGCTAATAAAGTAGTGGTTGGCTGGGATCCAGGTTAATGTGGTATTCTAAATTTTATTGTATCAAAACCTGATTGTGAAGTTGCTGATCATGTCCTGATGGGTTGAATTTCAACTTTTATTTAAGTATCCTTGTTTTTTTTTTCACAGATATTGATTTAAAAGTAGCAGCTAAATTCTTTGGCACAAAGTTTGCATGTGGCTCTTCAGTCACTGGGGATGATGAGATTGTAATACAGGGAGATGTGAAAGATGATCTTTTTGATATTATACCTGAGAAATGGCCAGAGGTAAGGATATTTATCAAGTAATTAATTATTTAATCATCATATAATTATTGTCTTAAATAAACCTTACCATTGTAAGTATCAGTTATTAGCCAAGTCAGTGACCCAAGAAGCTTATAGATAAAAGTGGAGGCAACACTCTTAATAGCTAAGTGAAGGCTACTGTGATCAAAACCTTTATTTCTAAATGCACACAAAAGAATGAGACAGTGATATGTCTTTTCTGTATCTTAGGGGTCGTCCATTAATCACGTGATGTTTTTTTAGCAACTTTTTAACCCCAACCCCCTCCTGGTGATATGTGGTGAGGTTTTAAACTACAAAAAAAAATCACGTGTATTTTTTTGTACAAACTACTTATATTGAAATTTTCGAAATATTATCGTTAAATACATGTAACTGATTAAATGTTGAAGGGGAAGTCGTTGCCGGTAATGGTGAGTCAAGGTCACTTGCCGCTATTTGGTTTAGAAACCGTGCATTCAACAAAAAATAAATACACGTGATGTCTCATTATACCCCTCCCCCCTCCTGGTGATATTTCGTGATTTTTTCGGAACCCCCCTTTTCGAGCCTCACGTGATTAATGGACGCCCCCTTATGTATGCAGTGTCTGACCACAGGAAGTCATCCTCACTTAGGTGTTTAGAGTGCGCTCTCCATTTTTTTAGAAAGTTTTTTTTTTGATACAATAAAAAAAAACTTGGTATTTATATCTTTAAATACAATAAACAATAATTTTATTTTATGTTCCAGATTGATGAAGATAGTATTGAAGATTTGGGTGATCAAAAAAGATAGTCACAATTATTGTATGTAAAGAATTCATGTTGATTGATAATGCTTTATTTCCATTATGTTGCCAGGATATTTTTACAATTGCAAAGGTATTTTTTTTTTAAACTATAAAGGATTATCCATGAATGCAAAGTTACTACTACTTCATGTTCCAAGATGCAAGGTTAAGAACCATACTATATTGGAACAGATATTATCCAGAAAATTTATATCCAGGGGTGGCTTAAAGGAAAAAAAATTGGGGCAATCCATAAAAACAGTTTAAAAATAAATCGCGATGGAGCTGAGCGGGTCAGCTAGTAGACTAGATATTTACATTGAGAAATAAAGCATTATCAAATGAGTTTTTGTTATTTATTTTGTGAGCTTAATAACGTGAATTAAATGTGGCGATTGTAATGATTTTATATTTTCTTGTGAATTAGTTCGTAGACGGCGGCGGGGTTGCGACCCCCGTCCGGGACGAGCCGTCCCCGTGACTGAACACCGTGACAGGTTCCCGGGGGCCTTCAATGTGCCCCCAGGTAGCAGGCTCAAAAGCAGGACCTGGTGCAGATCGCGTCAACAAAAGAAAGTACAGGCTCTGCTCAGTTTGGAATCAGAAAGTTATGTGAAGATTGCCCCAGGATATATTATTATTATTTGTCAACAAAGATTTTTCTTTGTTAGGATCCATAATACGTCTTCGAAGTTTATGCCAAAGAGGTTTATGCTTGGACTGACGCTCAGTCTAATTGTTCGTGGTTCGTGTAATGTCCCACGTCAATCTGGCATCAGTTTCATCGCGATGAAGGTCACGGATCGAATTGACGCCAGATTGAACGCATGGAAGCCATATTTTTGTAGAAGAAGAAGAACGCATAACCTCCGTCGAAAGAATAGGTAATGGGGTAACTTTCGCCCAGGGGCTGATGTTGGAGCAGGAAAGTGGTAACAAGATCCCTTAACCAATAAACGTAGTCCTACCAAAGGGATCGTTGAATAGGTCTCGACGAGTAGGTAGGTAGTTGCTTGCTAGAAAAATGGTGATTCTGATTATGATCTGGAGCAAGAAGCTTAAATATACATGGAGCTTGCAACGGAAAGAATGTCTTGAAGACAAGAAATTTGGCCTTGAATCATTTCACTTATGTTTTTTGTCTCTTTCATTAGGGTGACCACGACGGTTCTAAGTTTAGGATAAATACTTACGGATTACGTATTTAACGAAAAAAACTTAAGATAGGAATATATCATATAAAACGTATTTTTTAATACAGTTGCTCAAAAAGTGGCGTATTGCAGGGATGTATAGCGTTCGGGATGTAGGCTATTGCTTTTTCTTTACCTTTCCCGCACTCGTGCGTTTTCTTTCCCAACTGTCAAAATAATGTCTATTAAAAAGAGAAAAAAAAAACAACCACGAAGTTTTTACTAAAAAGAATTCATAGAAGTTTTTACGATTCAGCTACTAATTTGTTTCAATATCAGATTTGGCTGTATGGGCATATTTCCCTTTGCCTACCCAGAATGGATAAAGAAAACAAAAAACTGCTTATATTATTTTACGGTTGGCGCCATTTTCCAAAAAAATTCCTTGTACTTTGTTGTGAGTTTAGTTGCTTGTTGCACAAAATGAGTAATTTCGACGATATGTTTTTTGAACCCTTCAGGCCCGGGTGATACGTATTTTTATCATAACATAACGCACCGCAATGACTATCTCAGGCCCGGGTTGATACGTATTTGTATCATCCGCCGTTGACGGAATTCACCTTTTTTTTATGGTAGAAATTAAATTTTTGTATGGGAACCCTATGCTTTATGGTTACATCATAGTATCATCTTTAAAATAGACCCGTTATTCATTAGTTCTTTTGACATTTTAATTCATAAATTCAGTTACGAAAGTCGGCTGGTCTCGGTCGGAACCAAAGAGGATGTAATAGATAAGAGTCGGGACCAAGAACCTGTATTAGAACTGGACAGCGCAGTCTACTAAAGATCACGAGCCGAATGAGAGGTCTGAAAGTAGTAGTTTATCTCTGTCTAATAGGGTGTTCACGCATTACTATGTAGAAGGATTCATTTTCTCACTTCTAAGGTCTTTTGGCGACGGATCCAGTCACAACGGGCGGTGCCACATCGGTGCTCCTGCGTGACCTCCGTCAATCTGACAATTTTTGCGTTCAGATCGTAATTTTGGTGATATAATACTAATCATAATTATTATTTGTATTGTATAATTGGATGGAATTTAATGGCAAGTCATGAAATTACTATGTATTAAAGCAATTATTAATTCTGAAAATTTGTTGCAATCAATAAATTTAAAGTCTTATTTTACTTATTTTAATATTACATCTGCTGTACTTACCGTAATTAAGACACTAAATTACTTGAATTTGTGGTAATACCTAGCTACCGTTTTCTTTCGGATATCTGTATTTCATTCCCAAATTCAGGTTGAGTTAACCAACGTTTGTATGGAAACCATCATCCGAGACGACTGACGCGATGCCATATATAACAATGGTCACCCTACGCTAACAGTACACCGCGACACCGGTTACTTACTACGACAATGTCGACAATCACTCAACAGCTTAGTGCTGCTACCTTCATAATGTTAAATTGTTACTAATATTATTGTTAATAAAAGTATTGCATGTTGTTCGTGTGCTAATTTATGATATTACATTTCATCGTCCTAAATTTATTATATTTCGATGTTTTATTACACGAAAAACTTATAAGCAAATGTAATCAACTTTTAAGAAATCTACCGAACACTACTAAAAATTATCATATTTGGCGTTGGCAACACGGTTGGCAACTTACTTGACAAGGGGCAGACAAGGACACACATCTACTTTTGATCTATCTCACTCGGCTCGTTTTTCTACTTCGACTTGTGTCAACGAATAACAAACCTTAAGAATGTAGAATAAAGTTTAAATTTGTGATATTAATATATTTAAGTGATCTATCCAGTTGTTACGAAGTAAATATAAATCCGTGGTCGGGACTTCCATACATCGTAACTATGGACTTGATTATGTCCGACGCGAACAGTTTAGACAACAACACAAAAAAAATATTGACAGTTTCCAGTAGGGCCAACTTAAATGTTGGCGATTGCAGCGCTACGCCGGTAATAAGGGGAATTAAAAATCATCATCGCGCCCTCAAAACTTTTTCTTTTTTCTTAACTTCTAATTTTAGAGGTTTTAAACGGTTTTATTACTGAATTTATGAAATATTATATAGGAAAATAAGTAAGAGTAATTTAAAAATAATAAACAATAAATCAATCCAACTACCAAGATTCGAACTCACGACTACGATCTTGTAATCCGAGCTCTTTACCACTGAGCTGTTTATACTTGACAAATAATCTCGAAAAACAGGTATACTTATTTACTTTCTCGATAGAAAGTGACGGAGCTATACTCTAAACGCTATCCGGAATCCCAAAAATAAAATTTAAACAAATCATTAAAAGGGTTCTTGGGGTGTCGTTTTTACAGTTAGACGTTTAGGGAACATTTTTAAACCAAATTAAATTGTTTCGTAGAAATAAATTTTATCAAGCATATTAAAAAAAATGCTATTGGTACAACTATAAGTTGAGAACATTAACAGATTTCAGACTTATTTACTGACAGTTACTATAATTATTTTATTAGCTTACATCTTAAAGAACCTATACTGACAATGATTTCAAGTTCGAAATGGAATTTTACGTTAACAATTTATACTGCAAACGTGAATAATTTACATGACAGGTAATGTTTTGTAATTCGGTCGGATGATACTCGCCATGTTTCTTTCTCGTGTTTGTGGTTAAGTTTCTGGTGTGTCGTGTTTTCTTTTCATTGTTTTTGTTAGATTTTGCTTTTCAATAACATATGTTTGAAGTTATTATTTTATTAGGTGAGTTCTTCGGAATTAGAATAACTCGAAGCTTAGTTTGAGAACTATTGGTTTTGTTTTCTAATTTTCTTTTCTTGGTATTCCGATAGAGTATAGGACACAGAACACAAATCGGTAAGTAAGAACTCGTAGGCACGGGTAAGAACATCAAAACTATAAATTGCGCGAAAGGAGATTTTGGGCCAAAACTATGTACACTACATGGAAAAATAGGAAAAATCTAAGAGAGTTTCATAAAAATACTTATAAATTAATTTGAAGCAGAGTATAATTGTACATAAAATGGAGTTATTTAGTATGTCTACCCTGTTTTTAGGGCAGCCATGACAGTTGCGTTTGACGTTGGTTTACTACTTGACAGTTAATGCTATTGGTGACGTTTCGTAATAGATTGTTTACGCGTGGAGTACATAATGTATTTCGGAGTTTTTAGTGATTATTTATGTTTACGGACATTCATTGACTGTTTCTTTCTTGACCCGGGGCTTTACTGTATTCATTATCGACTGTGGTTTGGATTGGAATCCGTCGTATAAGTGCTATTTCACAGCAAGTTCAATCTCAGGTATAGTCAGTTGTCAAAATGACATTTTAGTTACGTATTTCCGACACAGAGTAATACAGAGAGGGTCTCAAAAATAAGCTAAAAGCGTTAACTAAAATGAATATTTATCTCGTTTACTCTTATGGGGAATGAGCATTAGAAAAAAAGAGACAGATAATGTTTCTCACGTCCCACTTTTTCAGCCGTACACTTTTTTTAAACGTCAATGGACCCATGGGACCACAATACTACTTTCGAATACTACAAAATTTAAAAGTCAATATTTGTCTATGGTGGAACTTATAGTGATAGACTTTTTAATTGAATCATATAAATTGACAGCATTGTTTACTTTCTCGATGATGTTTTGATTTGAAAAAAAAATGTGTTTATTATAATAATTACATTAGTATTCATATAAAAACAACTTGTATATGTCGTGTGTTGTGCGTGGATGTCGATTCCTTACGGGGCGAAAGCGAAATGAAGTTGAATATGTAAGTTTTCATCGGTAAGTACATTTCATGATTTTACAATAAAAGTGCAAATAACAAAGCGTTATAACTTGATTAACACTCTTTAAATACATTAATTATCATCGAAGGATAAAGCATATTTGCGAAATGCGCAATATTTTGAGATATTTCGATTAGAATAGTTAACCTTTTAGGTTATAAAATTTTATCGTAGTGATGGGATTTTTTTTATCGATACTTATTAATCCGTCGACGGTCGACGCGTGATCGTGCTTAAGCGGATCCCGTGTTAAGCATGGTGCAGAACGGAATCACCGTCCGTTGTGAGCTTAATTAACATTATGTATTAATTTAAAGTTAAAATGTTTATTACGAACTAAAGTTATATGGAATGAATCCAAATTTAGGAATTAAAGTACTTATAAATTGTTTACAGTTATACCCTGGGAGAGCCACACACGGCGATCTAATCCTAAACTATGCAGAGCCTGTACCATGGTATCAAATCAACTGATACGAATACCTGTATACATTTTTGCCTTCACTGCCTAAGGAGGAGAGCTATATTTTTCGAGAGTGTGGATGTATGTATGTCTACATATTTCTTTAGTACGGTCTATAGCCTAAATGGCTTGATGGATTCTGACATAGGCGAAGTATACACTTTTCGAAAAATGTTAATAAGGCCTGTCAAACATCAATTGATAATGTCTATCATAGAATGGTACGTAGGTACTGCAATTCATAAGTCTAATAAGTGTATACTTTGTTGCCAGTTTACCAGTGCGGAACCCATGGACATCAATGAAAATGTGTTTCCTCTGCGAGTACGTTCTGCAACAGCTGTTTGGAACTACAGGATGGGTACAAATGTTATCGAAAAGGCCAATATATTATTATATTAAATAATTTAATATAAGTTTGTTTTTATTTATCACTACATTTTCCTATAATTTATGTATGTTAGATAAAAAAAATACCTCCCTGGCCGAAACGACCACAGCGGCTAATCTTTCACAAGATCAGCCATGTACGCAGGAGATATTATAGTGCACTAGCGCTTGCGTAGACACAAGTACGCTCGCTCTTCCTTTATGCCTCTCATAATCGGATGGGACGGAAGACCGACACGACCGGGGAGAGGTTAGGCGCAGGACCGACATTTTACATGCCCATCCGACGCATGGATCATCTTAATTTACAGACAATCAGGTGATTGGCATACATTGTCCTAGCCAGTAAGGAATAACTACTCAAATTTGTTGTCCCCCGCAGGATTCAAACCCGCGACCTCCGGTTTACAAAGCAAGCGATTTTCCACTACGCCACGGAGGCTATAATATATACAGTGACACATTGGAAGCTACAATGTATGTATGTTAGAACCAGAGTAATGCACCTCCTGTTTTATGCTACCCTAGTACTTCCAACCCAGATACCAAGTAAACGATAACAAAAGAAAAGAATAAAATATTATTGAAATCGAATTAATTTATTTCTGGTAGTACCACGGAGTTGTCCGTGGTACCACGGACAATTATTTTTGTCCGTGGTACCACTGGGGTGGTACCACGGACAACAAACGCTTGCTATAATCCCCACGCTTGACAGGCGGCTTGGAGATCGCAGTATAGGTGGTAGGTAATCCAATAGAAAGACGCTGCTTGTCCGTCTTCTTGTTTTCCCTTAGTCACCTGTTACGAATACCCAACGGTAGGAGATGGATAGTTGCTATTCTGACACCCCACGGGTACCAATAATTATTTTTAATATGATTCACTAATAATCTGGCTATTGAAATTTTTAAATACCTGGCCACCGTCGCCTTTTTGCCTGTATTGCATATTTATTTTCTTAGATAAAAATAATAACAAAAAGAGTTTTATTTTCCATCAACATAGATAAAACTTAATTACTTACTAATAATAAAAGAAAAAGACAAGCCCGCTGAGTTTCTTGCCAGATCTTCTACATTGAGGCCGCGTTATGATCCAGTAGTAGCTTTTACAGAAAAATATAACAATACGAAAGATGTAATTTTACCCTATTTGAAATAAATTATTACTTTCATTAATTAAACATACTAACAAAATATATTGATTCAAAACGATAAAGTACTGAAACGCTGCATTAAAAATGGTTTCGATGACATTGTCTAAATATCGATATGCGTATCCTTGCATGGACACCACTAACTTTTATTTTTTAAATCTAAAAGTGTGTTCAACCTTTCTAAATGACGCATTAAGAAATATATAGGTGTCCTTGTTTGTCTTGATGCATGTCCTATATGGGGAAAGAGGATGGATACTAAGTGGTTGGTTTCGAATTCCTAGAACGACTCCATTTTATTCCTTCCTCCAAGATTTCCGATCCATCATATTATTGTGTGGTGTTGCTACAGTAGTATTATATTCTCTTTGGTGTTGCTCTCCTTGACCGAGATATCTTAAATGTACAATAAAACGAAGCAATATTTCAAAAAGACAACATTACAAAACAGTTACTATATTGGAGGCAACACTCCCAAATACATGCCTGAGGTCAACGCTATCCCTTTCATGGAGGTCGGATCTCTCGTTCTAAGAGGGTAACCTTGATGTTTCATGAAAAATCAGGACATCATCTTAATTTAGTCGCATACGACTTACTTGGTTTGTTTAAGCTTTAAGTTTAAACCGATTAAATATGTCTAGTTGCTTCCGTTTACCTCTCAAAATACGACGGGACGAAAAACCGACACGACCGTTGAGAGACCAGGCGCAGGACCTACATTTTACATATCTATCTGACGCATGGAGCATCTTACTTTACAGACAATCAAGTAATAAATAAATAATAAGTTAATGGTTGTGAAAATAAAAGCATATGAAGTTATGATAAAAAGAAATTGTATTACAAGATCATTTATTCAGTACGTTTAACGATCTCCAATTAATCAGCTTGTAACCCACACATTAGACGATAGAAAAAGCATTTGCAGTAAATTTAGGTTTCCATTGGACCAACTGCAGATCATTGCAGCTTCATAAAATTTCTTTTCGAATGGATAGTCCTAATATTCCTTCGCTCAATATCTTTAGGAAATCTACAAGAATATAAAAAAAATGTATTAATATTGACCACGGGTAAATAAAACAGTATGTATAGTGACAGATATAGTGACAGGTTAAGAAATAGTGACATAAGGAAACGTTGTGGTATGAAAGAAGATGTTGTGACAAAAATTGAGGTATGCTGAGATGGTTTGGTCATGTCGAGAGAATGAATGAGGAACGATTGACGAAAATAGTGTATAAGGCGGGTGTGAATGAAAGTGTTGGAAGGGGTAGACTTAGGCGGACGTTTCAAGACCAAATCAGGGACGTCTTGAAAAAAGGCCAGGTCAAGAGTACCCTAAATCGAAGAGCATGTATGAAGGGAATAATGAAAGTGGACGAAGCGAAACAAGTATGTAAGGATCGTAGCAAGTGGAAAGAAGTGGTCTCTGCCTACCCCTACGGGAAAGAGGCGTGATTATATGTATATTTATAGAATGATATAGGTACTCTCGCCGATACGACCACAGCGGCCAATCTTTCGCAAGATCAGCCATCAGCCAGTGCACAAATGCTTGCGTAGCCACAAGTGCACTCTTTCTTCCTTTTACCTCTCACAATTTAGTGATACGAAAGATCAACACGACCGGGGAGAGGTCAGGCGCAGGAACGAATTTTATATGCCTATCCGACGCATGGATCATCTTACTTTACAGACAATCAGATGACCAGCCTGCATTGTCCTAGCCAGTAAGGAACAAATATACAAAGTTGTTGCTCCCCGCAGGATTCGAACCTGCGACCCCCGGTACGCAAGCAAGCGGTTTCCCACTGCGCCACGGAGGCTACTAGACGCAACAGGACTAGGAGGCGACAAGAATAAATATATTATAATAATATGTTTAAAACTACATACACACTTGAACATACAATATTTTTTCCATATCAATCCTTTGAACTAAATACCTACATCGTATATTTTTTATCATAAAGTGGCGGTAAAAAAATCCCCAAAACGGAAAGTCTTCAAAAAATCTTTACCATGGTTACTCTATGAAAACAATGTAAAATATTTTAAATTAGATAATTCAACTACAAATTAATAGAAAGTTAAACCCAATACTAACAAACGAACTGAAAACGTGTTATGTGCCTATCGAAAGAAGAACTAATCGAAAATATGGTGCATAATCCAAAGGGATCATCGGTAGGTACATTATTGAACAAATCGGACTTACGAGTGATATTCGGTATCATCTAAGGGGTACAACATATTTTTGCAACTAAGTACTACACATTTTATCACCATTCTTATTAGTTTAATTCACTTTATCTTGAAATTATGGTATTTAAATGTTGGATCGATTTAAATGACAGACAGTTTCATGCTGACAATAAGTGCCAGTGTTGCCACAAAATACGAACCCTTAACCCTTCGGGCCCGGTAAGGCCCGGCCGCTTTTCGCGCGCGCACGTTTTGTGATGACGTAATTGTTTATGTTATTCGGCGGCCCGCCGTGGTTTCAAATTACGAACGTTATATAAACACAACCACTTAACCGATTTGCGTTCTGTAAACAGAGTCCTACTGAGACAAGTATAAGCTATCCAGTATATGCTTTTTTAGAGTTATAAATATCGATTTTTTAAAGGGAAAGTCTAAAATAGGTGATTTTTTGGCAAAGCTGATTTTACCTATTTTTGAATTCGATTTTGAGGGTAGAATATTGACTGAGGCACTAAGAAAGATCCATTCTTTGCATCCAAACTCCTTTTTTACAAGTTTTAAACAAAACACTACCAAAAAATCGAAATGAACTCAATTTTTAAAAAAAAATGACGTCACTGCGCGATATGACGTCATGGTATGCAAAATTTTCGATAGTTAGATTGGATTTTATGACTTTATCTTTGAGTTGTTATCGTTATGATGTAATTACGATGTATTTACAACAACTACATTACAAATAATAACGGAATTATACCAAAAGTAAACAAACAAACAAAAAAATCACCTGGTGATTTTTTTTGTTTTTTCAGTTCGAAAATATACAATATTTTGACAAAATACGCACTAACTACCCTCTACACAGCTTTATTATTACGTTAAAACAAAAAAATAAAACATTTCACCTGAAATGAAAGAATACTTACGATTTAAAACTAACATTCCGTGACCACAACTTTTACTCCGTCCGACCGAGACCAGCCGACTTTCGTAACTGAATTTATGACTTAAAATGTCAAAAGAACTAATGAATAACTGGTCTATTTTAAAGATGATACTATGATGTAACCATAAAGCATAGGGTTCCCATACAAAAATTAAATTTCTACCATGAAAAAAAAATTGTGAATTCCGTCAACGGCGGATGATACAAATACGTATCACCCGGGCCTGAGGGAGTCATTGCGGTGCGTTATGTCATGATACAAATACGTATCACCCGGGCCTGAAGGGTTAAAATCGGTATTTAAAATTGCATTTGAGTACAATTGGCGAAAACACAATAGAGCATTATTCTAATCGTACTCGCAGAACAATACCAAAAAAAAACATTATTAGACATGATTGTCATCGTATTTTATGTTTTCGGGTGGAAAACAATCTTTTGATGTTGAAGTAGAGCATTTCTATATTAGGGTATCCATTTCTCGGGTAATTTAAATTATTACATGGACCACACATTGGACCACTTAGAAAGAGAGAACCGGCCTCAATGTAAGGGATAGCGTATGCCTCAATCAACTATTTGGAGTTTGGGCTCCATTTGACCCTATATCCTCGTGACTATATTGCATAGTTATATATACATATATTGTACATGGTGTTGGCCCAGGCTCCATACATTTCTGGAACAACTCCTTTGCGCTTGAGATAGATCAAACTCATCACTACATAACACTTACATATCAATATAACTCTTATAATATAACTTTAAATAGGTAGTTCAATTTACCTGCCTCGTAGAGGAAAATCTGCCTACGCTTTACTTAAAGGGACCATAGACAAACGCGTACTCTATTCTTAATATATAAACTCTATGGTATAGGTATATTGACTTCTCTGGTGTAAAGTAAGATTATAGTAAAACTTCTTTTAGAGTTCGTGCAGGGCAACGTTACTCGCAAGGCAACGCTCGCAGAGCTGGTCAGTTTGTGTTTGGCTTTGCAACATCGCCAAATAGAATTATATAATTACTTGATAATTTTTAATTACCGGTTAAAAGTAAGTATCCAAATGAGAACGAAAGTTGGTTAAAAATTAAATAAGGCTGTATGGTTTTAATACCTTTGCCTGTCTTGCGGCAAAGTGGATAAAAACAACATGTGAAAGAGACCCCATTGCGCGCGAGCGTTCGAGCCTTGGTGCGAGCCTTAGAGGAAGAAAACAATAGAGGGCTGGACACTTTCTTTCTCATTCACGCAAGAAAAGAATGCGTTTATGTAGGTTACGTGTGATAGAAAGAAACAGTGTATATGATTTTTTGTCCCTCAGCATGTGTTCGATTTTTCCGCGCCGTGGGTGCGAAACAAATTTGACGTTTGCTCCCAATTTGCTTCGTGACAATTTTATCGTGGTTTTAATATTAAATAAATAACTTAAAATTCAATAAAAAACTAACTGTGACATTACTGTGTGTTGTGGAAATCCTATAAGAATCGTGCAGTGCAGTATTATAGGCTGTAAAAGTGACAGTGAACGTAAAATTAGTGGAGTATCGTTTCACAGGTAAACGTGGATTATTATGGCCAATTTAGAGATTACATTTAGAAACTAATACATGTAAACGACTTATTTAGATCTTATTGCTCTAAATTAGTTACTATTTTACTTGAAAGTTACGTGTAAGATCGATAAATTCTTGTTTTTCATCCATAACCTAAAATTTTCAGTTTATTTATCGCCATTATCAGTGTTGCCAGTGTATAAAAGAGAGACTACCATAAATAAGTGGTAAATTATTATTAAGTGCATCATACACGATCCCATATGCTGGGGGCATCGAAGAATTTCTCAGATTTCCCGAATTTATTTTTATGATTTCCTGAAAATATGGATATTTGTATACTGTGGATAGCAGCAACAAAAATAATTAATTAGGTTGCTAATAGTTATTCCCGAATGCTTAAATATTCAGAAATAACGTAAGCGCTCAAGTAATTCGTCGAAGGCTGCGCAGGACGTATTCATTCGTTATTTATAGGCACAATGGTCATTGTACATTTAATCGTGCTTTTACTATATGCATGTTGTTTAAATATATGTATGTATGTTGTTGGTTACAATTTATTGGTAAATTTGTCTGAATTATAAATAAATAGTACCGACGTTGAATAGTTTGTTTCATTTGCCCCCCTATTATGTACCTATCTCGTTTGAAAACTAAAGTGATGATCAATAAAGCAAAATGACTATTAAATAACTATCAAATGATTCATTTGGCATTGCCTAACTTGAATCACCAATAAATACCAAATACACTTTCAGTAGACATCAAAGTTTGGTGGACAACTGAAGCTTGATAGTCACTTTGCTTTATTGATCATCACTTTTTTTTTTTTGTAGGAAGAGTACTGTTTCACCGGACAAGAGGACGAGTGCTTAAAGCGCTCCAGCCAGAAAGGTTTGGGTAGCGACTAGCACAAGGGCACCTCAGGGAGGCACGGCCTCGGCTTGGGCTGCCGCTTAGAGAAAATGAGTTTACCACCGGTTCACAACGCGCCCCCGCTGAGAAGAACCGGCAAGAAACTCAGCGAGGGGATGCATGTCGAGGTTGCATGCGTACGGATCCCTTCGGCCTCGACGGCGAGACCGGTGTCTGTGTGTTGATGTGTTTACGACTCTTGACATCGTTGTCGGTGTTGGTGTTCTGTCATGGTCCAGGAGGACGGACATCGGGTCGGGTGGGTCGAGCAGTACATGCCGCGGACGGCGGCGATGTACGGCTGTTCGACGATCTGAGGGACCTGGCCGCTGCCCAATAGGACATGGGTTCGATTCCGAAGGATTCCGAACAATTGTCTGGGTGTTATTTATCTATTTAAATATGTATTTATACAGTTACAAGTATTTGTAATCATTTATCTGGTTACCTTACTAAAGGATCTGCGTAGATTGAGATCAGGTGGTCATTGGTCAAGCGTAGATTGTCCCAAGATACTAGTACTATAGATTTGTATATTGGAGAAATTTACTAAAACTTACCCGGTAAATGGCCATAGTATGTATTATATTAAGTTATAAGAAAGCCAATTTTTGCCTACCTCTCTGGGAAATAGCATATTATTGTTTTTATCTCTTAACTTTTTTGTA
Source organism: Furcula furcula (assembly GCA_911728495.1). Taxonomy (NCBI): domain Eukaryota; kingdom Metazoa; phylum Arthropoda; class Insecta; order Lepidoptera; family Notodontidae; genus Furcula; species Furcula furcula. The sequence goes on along the minus strand of OU452256.1, from coordinate 9,468,432 downwards.
TGAGGCTAATAATTATCTACAGCTCTTAGCCACTTTAATCACCACGTGATATCACCCAGGTGAACAATGTGGAATAGACCTTAGCTACAGCATATATGATATTAAGTGTACATTCACTTTGTAGCCTCCGTCGTGGGTTCGAATCCTGCGAAGGGCAACAAATTTGAGTAGTTGTTCCTTACTGGCTAGGACAATGCAAGCCGATGACCTGATTGTCTGTAAAGTAAGATGATCCATGTGTCGGGATTTGCAATAGGACGTATGCCCGACTCCCGTCCGTCAAATTAAAACACCGAGCTTTGGTAATAAACACTTATAATCAAATTGAGAGAGAACTTATACAGTGGAGTAATCGTAATAATTAAAACATGTCTCTGCCATAGATACTAGCGCGCTGTCATCTTTTTGACAGCCCCTTTGGCGTTCCGAAACCGTGATCCGAGATACGCCACACATGCGTCGGATGGGCATGTAAAAAGTCGGTCCTGCGCTTAACTTCTCCCCAGTCGTGTCGGTCTTCCGTCCCATCGGATTATGAGAGGTACCTATTATATAAAGGAAGAGAGAGTGCACTTGTGTCTACGCAAGCACTTGTGCACTATAATATCTCCTGCGTACATGGCTGATCTTGTGAAAGATTGGCTGCTGTGGTCGTTTTGGCTAGGAGGACATTATTATAACAATCACTTTCGTACTTTTTGCAGACTGTCATAGATTAAGACGATATAATGTAAGAAAAGTAAATGTTGTGTCAAAAAAGTGGTTTTTGGTTAGGAAAGAAAATATAATTTACAACAACCTCCGTATTTGCTTTACACAAAGGGTAAAATTTCCCTTACGTGGCAACTCTAAATTTAGTATGTACTTTTTTTTCTGTCCTTATCGGCGGCACGCTTGGTATATGTCTGTATTATATTCTGTCTACGGTGCGAGCAGAGTAGCCATCTTGGCGGCCATATTGGCTGCCATATTGACTACCATAGAAATGAGCGTCGGAGGTCAGTTCTACGCTACTATGGTAGTTTCGCCTACCTGGTCGGAACGGACTGAAAGTTGTGGTCACGGAATGTTAGTTTTAAATCGTAAGTATTCTTTTATTTCAGGTGAAATGTTTTATTTTTTTGTTTTAACGTAATAATAAAGCTGTGTAGAGGGTAGTTAGTGTGTATTTTGTCAAAATATTGTATATTTTCGAACTGAAAAAACGAAAAAAATCACCATAGGTGATTTTTTTTGTTTGTTTGTTTACTTTTGGTCTTTGATTATATATACGTCTAGATAGCGTGTTCGATGTTCAAACACTTGACAATATCAAGTATACCAAAACATCAAATTGGTATACTTGGTTGTTTAGTATCACTTGAACTCTACCGATGGTTTGTGCTCGCAAAAAAAAAACTTTTTGACGAATTGTGTAATTAAATCGTGAAAATATTAACTAAGTAAAATTAATAAAGATCCTAACTTAATTTTCCATTCATAAGTCTTAAGATTCTGTGAGGGATTATTATAAAAACTCGATTGTTTTTTACGACAATTTGTACATTGTCCGAGTAGACTGGTGTGGCTAGGTAATAATAGGCGAATATATCTTAAGTCTGGGGTAATATTTCTTTTGACAAAAATGAATTCAATGAAACTTAATACGTAGGTAGTTAGTGACCAAAATATGAAATAAATCAATTATAATAATTTTAATTTATTTTTTTGATAAATTAATTACTTTTATATAGGTCAGTACTTAGAAGTAATTTTTCTTCCTGGTCATGAGGCAAATAAGACGTTCACCTGATGGTAAGGGACACGCCATTTCATTTAATTTAATTTCAATTCAATTCAATTCAATTCTTTTCAATTCAATTCAATTCTTTTCAATTCAATTCAATTCTTTTCAATTCAATTCAATTCTTTTCAAATCAAATCAAATCAAATCTTTTAATTTAATTTAATTTAATTTAATTTAATTTAATTTAATTTAATTTAATTTAATTTAATTTAATTTAATTTAATTTAATTTAATTTAATTTAATTTAATTTAATTTAATTTAATTTAATTTAATTTAATTTAATTTAATTTAATTTAATTTAATTTAATTTAATTTAATTTAATTTAATTTAATTTAATTTAATTTAATTTAATTTAATTTAATTTAATTTAATTTAATTTAATTTAATTTAATTTAATTTAATTTAATTCAATTCAATTCAATTCAATTCAATTCAATTCAATTCAATTCAATTCAATTCAATTCAATTCAATTCAATTCAATTCAATTCAATTCAATTCAATTCAATTCAATTCAATTCAATTCAATTCAATTCAATTCAATTCAATTCAATTCAATTCAATTCAATTCAATTCAATTCAATTCAATTCAATTCAATTCAATTCAATTCAATTCAATTCAATTCAATTCAATTCAATTCAATTCAATTCAATTCAATTCAATTCAATTCAATTCAATTCAATTCAATTCAATTCAATTCAATTCAATTCAATTCAATTCAATTCAATTCAATTCAATTCAATTCAATTCAATTCAATTCAATTCAATTCAATTCAATTCAATTCAATTCAATTCAATTCAATTCAATTCAATTCAATTCAATTCAATTCAATTCAATTCAATTCAATTCAATTCAATTCAATTCAATTCAATTCAATTCAATTCAATTCAATTCAATTCAATTCAATTCAATTCAATTCAATTCAATTCAATTCAATTCAATTCAATTCAATTCAATTCAATTCAATTCAATTCAATTCAATTCAATTCAATTCAATTCAATTCAATTCAATTCAATTCAATTCAATTCAATTCAATTCAATTCAATTCAATTCAATTCAATTCAATTCAATTCAATTCAATTCAATTCAATTCAATTCAATTCAATTCAATTCAATTCAATTCAATTCAATTCAATTCAATTCAATTCAATTCAATTCAATTCAATTCAATTCAATTCAATTCAATTCAATTCAATTCAATTCAATTCAATTCAATTCAATTCAATTCAATTCAATTCAATTCAATTCAATTCAATTCAATTCAATTCAATTCAATTCAATTCAATTCAATTCAATTCAATTCAATTTAATTTAATTTAATTTATTTCGATAACGCTATGGCTATTTATGGGAAAAATATTTATAACTGGAGATCCCCAAACATGCACACAACCACAGATGACGCGAGTGTACAACGAGGCTTGCACGCACACACGAATAATGAGGTTGTTATGCTTATTAACGTAACGTTACAAGACTAATAGGTATCTAGACGTATATATAATCAAAGCTTTTGGTATAATTCCGTTATTATTTGTAATGTAATTGTTGTAAATACATCGTAATTACATCATAACGATAATAACTCAAAGATAAAGTCATAAAATCCAATCTAAGTATCGAAAATTTTGCATACCATGACGTCATATCGCGCAGTGACGTCATTTTTAAAAAAAAATGAGTTCATTTCGATTTTTTTGGTAGTGTTTTGTTTAAAACTTGTAAAAAAGGAGTTTGGATGCAAAGAATGGATCTTTCTTAGTGCCTGAGTCAATATTCTACCCTCAAAATCGAATTCAAAAATAGGTAAAATCAGCTTTGCCAAAAAATCACCTATTTTAGACTTTCCCTTTAAAAAATCGATATTTATAACTCTAAAAAAGCATATACTGGATAGTTAATACCTGTCTCAGTAGAACTCTGTTTACAGAACGCAAATCGGTTAAGTGGTTGTGTTTATATAACGTTCGTAATTTGAAACCACGGCGGGCCGCCGAATAACATAAACAGTTACGTCATCACAAAACGTACGCGCGCGAATAGCGGCCGGGCGCGGCCGGGCCCGAAGGGTTAACACCACCCGAACTCAGTATAATTGCACAAAATGCTTCGGAGAACATTTTACCGGAAAAGTCAAAAAGTCGCTACATATCTACATACGACGAATTTATTGCGTGGAGAGAAGAGAAAAAAGCAAATAGTTTTTCAGAAAATGTTATGATGGCATACTTCTCCGAACTCTCAGCAAAATTAAAACCTTCTACGTTATGGTCGAGGTTTTCGATGATAAAAAGTATGCTGAAAATAAGGAACAACGTGGATATAAGTGAATACCCAAAACTAAATGCTTTCTTAAAACGACAATCAGACGGTTTTACAACTAAAAAGTCGAAAATATTAACATCTAATGAAGTGGAAAGGTTTTTGAACGAAGCTCCCGATGATCGTTATTTAGCCACAAAGGTACTTACCTAATTTATTAATAAGTACTTATATTTTTCTTTAGTATTCAGTTTACGAAATCGCAAAATACACTTTATATATTATTTAAAAAAATATTAATCAAATCCCTTTTGTAGGTTGCGCTGATTTTTGGTGTTGTTGGAGCTTGCCGCAGAGAGGAGTTAGCCAATATTACTTTAAAAGATATTGCAACCCATGGGAAAATGCTACTAATCAAAATTCCGAATACAAAAAATAAGATACCGAGAAGCACAGCCGAGAAGCTTTGTTGTTGAAGGAGATTTTCTTAGAATAGTGCAAAAATATATGATTCAGCGGTCCCAAAAAGCAAAAACCGACCGTTTTTTCCAAAATTATCAAAAAGGAAAGTGTACAACTCAAGCAATCGGGATAAACAAATTTGGTAATATGCCAAAAGAAATAGCTACGTTTCTTGGTCTGCCGGATGCTGAGTGTTATACTGGGCACAGCTTCAAGAGGACCTCTGCTACATTATTGGCAGATTCGGGAGCCAATTTGACGTCCTTAAAGCGACTAGGAGGTTGGAAATCAGACAAAGTTGCAGAAGGCTATATTGCTGATTCATTAAACAACAAACTAGAAACTGGGAAAAAAATCACACGATCCATTAATTTAAAGTCCAGTCCGTCTCCTTCACATGCCAATACTGAAGAGAACATTCGTCCATCTACCGTCGTTGATAACGATAATTCATCAGATCCTATTCCATCAACTAGCAAACGCCAATGTTTAACACCTTTGACAAATATACATGAACAATCATACGAAATTAATAATAGTTTGTCTCAAACAGTAAATACGCAACCTAAAACTTCCCCAGTTACTATTAAAAACTGTACCAATTTCGATGTACATGTGAATTATAACATTTATAAGAAATAAATGATAAGTTAGTTGAGTTTGTTGTGTATTTTTATTATTTTATTAAGTTGCTTCGTTTTTTCGCAACTGTATTAAAAATAGTTGTTCAGTACACGTGTGGAACCGTCATTGCAACTTGTTCCGACTGTCAACCCTCGCCTTCGGCTGCGCCTCGGCTCGGGTAGACATTTGTCGGAACTCATTGCAATGACAGGCTTTCCGCACTCGTTATGAAATATACTATTATAGTAAGGACAGCGTTCGGGAAAACGTGTGCTGTCAGTGATAACTTAAAGCACAGAGGCATGGTTGTTTACTGTCAGCTTATTAGAAAACCCGAGCAAGCAATGGAGTTAGCTATGCTTAAGCATATTCATCCATCCTCCATTGCCTGTTCATTTCTGATTTTATCACGTAGCGAAACCTTGTAGTTTCGTAGAAGAGCCGTATTTGAAGTAGAGTACCCCTATAGCTTTGAAAATATTCAAGTTGAAGAGACAGTGGGCCGGGCACATAGCTGGAAGAACCGATGGCCGTTGGGCAGAAAGTTTCTAGATAACGACCACGAGCCGGAAAGTGGTGTGTAGGATGGCCCTTCACAAGATAGACCGATGTTATCACACGCGTGGCAGGAAGCCGGTGGATGCGTGTCGCGCCCTACAATAATGGAATCTCATATCTAATGGGATTCCTGCCAAGGTTCTTATCAAACTAGTATGTGCGCAACAAAGATTATGTTCCGTATGAGTTATCCAACAGTTATGCTTCGCTTTATAATGAAACTAATAGGCTTTGCCATCCAAGGGCCTGATCTATTCAGAGTTACCCTCCGATCGACTATGGCTCCAGTCAGGGCGCAGCGACTGCGCCCGGGTGCTCCCTTCCTTAGCGGAGTACCTGGTCGGTACAGTTCACTCCGCTATCGTTCAGCCCTAGGTTCCTGGTCGATACAGTTTACCCAGGGCTGTGGCACCGCTGGACATGGGTCTGTGCCCACGAGGACCTCCACCTTCCCCATAGTCCTGCCCTTTCTCCATCTTCATAGTCGATCGTTTAACTATGGCTATGCCTTGTGAGTGTGCTCCCGGGCCACTCCCTTGTACGAGCTTACAAATGCTCGGCCTGTCCACCATAATCTTTGCTCTGTCGTGGTCTCGAACCACCGCGTTAGGTCCTTATTAACTAGAATAATATAAGCACTTACCAGGAACATGCTCGGACTCGTCTCGAGTCACTCCCTGTCTCCATTCGTCCGTGCTTACCCAATATCGTCGCTCTCCCGCGCCATGGCGATGTCGCCTGTCTGCCAGCTCGTTCACTAAAAACGTAAAATGTGCCTGCGCGCGCATTTATCGCTTGGCGCGGCGGCGGGCGGTACCATCATTGTCGGTACGAATTACAAATAAATCTAAAACTACCTCGCGTTTGCGACATTAATCGAAAACTACCTCGCGTTTCGCGACAATGCGAGTGGTGAAAGACCGTTAAGTGTGGACGTCATTGGGGGAGGCCTTTGTCTAGCAGTTGACGTCATTCGCCTGATGAAAGCTTATTAATAGTTAATTATTACTCATAAAAAGTAAAGGATAAAAATTGTTTATTGTGGGTTATTCCTAAGAGATCAACATATACCATCGCGGGCTTTTTTGTAGACCTTGTTAAAGCGTACAATACTGTAGTACATTATTTTGACCTATCTCGTAGGGTTTAGCCAGCGTTTGTAAGCGCAAAAAAATGTGTTCATTTACGACATCACATTAGAAACCTCTAAAATTATCACTGTTTCTCTACTATATTATGCATGTATTATACATATAAACCTTCCTGTTGAATCACTCTATTAAGAAAAACCGCTTTAAAATGCGTTGCGTAGTTTTAAAGATCTAAGCATACATAGGGACAGACAGACAGCGGGAGCGACTTTGTTTTATAATATGTATAAATATATATATATATATGTATATATATAGATAGTGCGTTTCACGAAAGTGTTCCCTTCGTGGTTAAGTTGGTCATTCTGTTTGTCAGAGACGATCGCGTAAGTATGTCAAAAAGTTTTTGTTATTCCACATTATTCTCTAATTAGACGACAAAATCATTCCTAAGACATTGAGAAGTAGTGAAAGATAACTATTTATAAAGATGAAAAGGTTTTGTGCGCTTGAAAATCTCACCTTTTGGTGAGACCCTTTGGAGAGGCCTTTGACGGGCCCGTTGGTCTAGTGGGTCGTGGGTTCGATTCCCGCCAAGTGTCTGGGTGTTGTTTATCTATTTAAGTATGTATTTACAAAAAAAAAGTATATGAGTATTAGTATCAGTTGTCTGGTTTCCATAGTACAGGCTCTGCCTAGTTTGGGATCGGACAACCATGTGTGGATTGTCCCAAGATATTATTATTATTAATTACCTTCGAACAAGTACGATCCTGAGTTGCCGCCATTTCAGGTAGGTAAAATAATGTTACCAGGGTCCATTTTTTAATTCCATGTTTTCCCAAGTAAATAAATGATCAAAATTATAAATGGTAAACGATTTATATCCTCAAGTTTTTGACATGATTGTATTCATCCGTTGCAATTGGCCACAACAGCCAAGCCAAACCATAAGAGAGCATAAAATGATTGAAAATGATTTCTGTCTTTAATTCTATGTATTAACCTGTATAAATCACAAAATATAAATTATGGTACTGCGTATTTACGTAGTTTTGGACTAATGAATACATCCATTTGTTTTATATTAAAGTGTATTTCCCTATATTGAGGGTAAATATTTTTAAATTTAATGACAACACCTAATTCAATTATACCAACATAACCACGAAGGGAATTCTTTCGTAAACGCACTCTAGCTATACTATAGTAGTTTTTGAACAGATAACTAGAACTAGTGGCAACATACAAATCATATTCTTGTGGCGGGCAACATCGCCATCTACTTCGCAATCGCAAAAACCAAACAAAATAAAATCACTTTACTCATTTTGCATTCGTTTGTGTGTTGTGTTTTGGTAATGACTAACAAAAACTATGATACGTTAGTGTAATATAAAGTGAAAATAATATTAATAAATGGAAACTTGGAAGTGATTAGCAGCTTTCTGTGATCATCATGTAGCGCTTAGTCAAGTTCCGAAATCATTATCCTTTTTTAGAAATTATTGATCATCTAAATTGTACGAGACTGTAAATAAATATAAACTCTTTAAAATGTCTGTGGTTAAAGGAAAGCTTGTGAAACTGGAAGTAATCCATGTTGGTGAATATGAATTCACCAAACAAGACATAATAGGACACGGAGCTTTCGCTGTGGTATACAAAGGAAGGAAGAGAAAGGTTCGTATGATTGCAAGTTTTCCCTCATATCATTTATTGTACTACAGTACGTTGGACTTTTTATCTTGATTTACTGTTGTAGGACCATTTCTTATAGGTACTTGAAAACGATTATTTTGTTGTCTTTGTACAATGAGTGTACCTGCGATCGTATCGATTTGTTTCGACCGTGGGTGGTGGCTTTGCGTTTTGTGTTTTGATACTAAATCTAGCTCTGACGACACATTTTAAATCGTAGTAATAGTACCTAATTACCAAGATTAGGCAATTGTTTATTTACCTTAGTAAAAAACAAATATCATGATCAGCTGATGACTAACCTAATACCAATTATTTGATATAAATAATTATTACTTTTACACTTATAATTTAGTTAACTTTGGGGTTCTCCTAGGACTATTTCATAGAACATTAATGTAGTGGGCATAATCACAGTAAGTATATTGGGTCACCATTTTTAATGAACTTACCACACCATCAGCAGGTGTGTTGCATTATAATTAATTACATGGTCAACGAGACTGGCCAAATAATAATTTAATGTGGTTGTGTTGTCTGTAATCTTTCTCATTATGCTGCTTATTAACTGATTAACTGGTTCACAGTGCAGTAGATGTAGGTATTTGCTATAACAGTGCAACATTTGTTTTCTCTTTTTTGTTCTTGTGTTGTAAATGAGTGATTTGTGTGATGTTAGGATGTTCTATTGTAATAAAAACATCTAATGTCTAGATGTAAAACATGTCAAGTTAGGTTGAAGATGAAATATTAATAGGGGTTGCTTTACAGAAATAATAAAAACATTGGAAATGATAGCTATTTAAGTCTGTAACATATTGCATCATTTTAAAACAAGTGATGCATTTTGCAAAAATTCAAGTAACTAAACAAGTGCAATTGCATACAAAATTGTATCTATCATGTAGAAAATAAACATTTCTCAACACAAGAATTTGATTCAAACTTACTGTGATGCGATGCACACTGGGTACTCCAACCTCTATTCTGTGATATTATTAGTAACATATCTCCTAATTTTCAATACTCTGTCCTTTCATACAGTATTTCTTAACACATGATTTATGTTTCTAGCCATACAAATATCTGCACAGTGAGTATTGTTGCTCTTGCTCATAAGTATTCCAAAAGAGAGTATAGCTGCATAACTAAGTTTGTCATAGCTTTTTGATGATTTTAAAAAAACAGTGCTACCTAGGAACATTTTTTTTTTATTCCAAATTTATTTACATACACATTTATTACCTGTAGTTTCAACTTTGTTACCTTTTTCTATGTTGTTACAACCTTTATTTTTAATTATAAGTTGAGACATAAATATAATAAAAATAAAAATTGTACAAATAAAGCCCTTTAATATGATATTGCACTTCATATAGAAGTCTTGCTTTGAAATTTCGACGTTTTCATAAACAACACTTAGGGGTATGTTATGTGAACTTGGTTTGAAGAGAAATTTTAATACTGTTCGACTGATTGGAAATTTAGTGAAAAAGCTGTTTAATTAAAATGATTAAACACATGTTTTTTAATTTTTTTCGAAAACACCCCCTAACTGGGTTAAAAGGGACTGAAAAGGTGTCTCACGTTTTTTTTTTAGCCTGAAAGTATGGCCCGCCGCTGGGCAAAGGCCTCTCCCTCACTCTTCCACAGATCCCGATCTACTGTCACCTCTGTCCAAGTACTGTCCGAGAATTGGTCCAACTCATCTCGCCATCTTCTCTTTGGTCTGCCCCTACTTCTGTGGCCATCAGATGGTGTCCACTTCGTGACAGTACTTGGCTATAGGTGTGTCCCCATACATATCACGTGTCCTGCCCATTCGCACTTCAACTTTGCAGATTTTACACCTACATCAACTACACGAGTAATGGAGCGCAGTGTGGTATTTCTAACCCAGTCTATCAACTTTAAACCAAGCACACATTTGCAGCGCTCCATTGTCCTTTGGCAAATCTTGAGCTTGGACATTTGCAGCTTTGTTAGAGACTAAGTCTGGGCACCATAAGTTAGAATAGGCAGAATACACATGTAGAGGAGTCTATGTTTTAGGGATATCGGAAGATTTCCCTTCATAAGATTCCCCATGGATCAATAGTTCTTCCAGGCATTTTCAATGCGTCTTTCGACTTCTTTCACTTGCCGGTTACTAAACGAGACTATCTGGCCCAAATACGTATACTCGTCGACATACTGTATTAATTGCCCATCCACTTCGACTCTATATTTTGTGCTGTTGGTCATGTCTTTGATCGATTTATAGAAAGCCCAATTTCAAGACTCGCCATGCTTAGGTCTTGAAGCATTAGTTGAAGTTCTGTTGCTGACAACGAAATAAGTACTATGTCATCTGCAAAGCAAAGGTTGGTAAGCCGTTGCCCATTTATAGGAATACCACGTGAAGACCAAAATACTGATAATTTCCTAAAAACCTCCTCTAACACAGCAGTAAAGAATTTAGGAGATAATGGGTCCCCTTGTTTAACACCTTTTTCTATGTCTCACGTTAATAATTTAAATTTTGCACAGAGGTTTATTTTATTATATACCTATGTACAGGTATACTCATGAAATTTTTTTTTTAAAACCAGTAATGGGGATGGAATGAGGAAGTTAAAATTTTTGTACAATTTTTATTTTATGGATTGATCAACTTGAAACTTATTGAAAAAGCTTTTCAAGTAGGATATTTTAAGATGTGTTAAATAGAGTTGGAAAGCAACCCTTAGGGATGCGCAGGGATTAGTAAATTAAGTATGGATAAAAATTATTACACTCTGAGTGATTTGAAATTCAGTGAAAATGCTTTTGAATAAAATTTACTAAGTCTTAAGTGAGATGAGATGAGAAACTCATCTTTTCAATAACCTTCCCTAATAATAATAATAATATCTTGGGACAATCCACACACGGTCATCCGATCCCAAACTAGGCAGAGCCTGTACTATGGAAACCAGACAACTGATACTAATACTTATATACTTATTTTTTTGTAAATCCATACTTAAATAAACAACACCCAGACACTTGGCGGGAATCGAACCCACGACCCATCGGTTAGCAGGCAGGGTGTCTGACCACTAGACCAACGGGCCCGTCGAAATAATTTCTGATATTAACGCTTGAAACAGCTTGCTTTGGAAACTGGGTCGCTAAAACTCAGAAATGGCTTAACCGATTTGAATAATTTTTGTTTTGTTTTTTCTAATCCAGAGGTGGTTTAAAATTAACAAAAAATGGGGTATCAACGTAAAAATAAAAACCGGTCAAGTGCGGTGTCGGAGTCGCGCACCGAGGGTTTCATAACTAACTATTCGTCTAACACCTCAGATAGCAAAAAATACAAACCGCAAAACTAAGTTTGTTGGTCGAAGATTTTTTGGGATTACTAAAAAAGCTGTACAAATTAGAAATTTAATTTTTTTTTCTGAAAATATAGATAGACATGTATTTATTACCTATAATTATTTCGGGTTTTTCTCTGCACAAAGTTCGGAAATAAGGGGACTGTATTTTTTTTGTCATTTTTTATTAAAAGCCAAAAACTACTTGACATAAACCAAAATAAAAATCTGTTTTGAAATATGCAAATAAAGTCCTTTCTGACTCATTTCGACCCTCATTAAAAGATAAAAAAAATGTTATCATTTGTGATGAGATCCTGTCAGTAAGATCTAAAACTATGCCAAGTTTCAAATCGATAGCATCAGTAGTTCCTGAAATATATAGGTGTGGCAGACAGACAGACGGACGAAGTCGCATAAGGGTTCCTTTTTTACCTTCTATGTATGGAACCCTAAAAATACGGGCGGAGCTGCGCGGCTCAGCTAGATTACTATAATTTTCGCTCACTCTCAAGTCATTAGTTTCAGTTAAGTACATATATCACTTTACTAAGTTTGTCCATTTCAAGTAAGTACATGTTTATCTTAGGTATCTACTTTATACCCTACACCTGAATTAAAATGTTGATTATTTTAGCGAGGCCACCGTTCAGCTATTCCGGTTTGTATTTGCAGCTGGCTCTAACTAGGTTACTTTGCATTTCGCTATAGTTATTAGCGAAGTTCGTCCGCTCTCTACGACATTATACCAACACTAGCTGACCTACGCAGCTCCGCCTGCGCTATTTTTACGATAACTAAACTTTTAATAACAGACATTCGCATCGAATACATAACCCCCTTTTTTATTGTCGGTTAAAAACTGGGACCCACTTTTTACTTGCTCTCCGAAGCACGGACCCGTTTAGTTCAAATGGCGTTAAACGGTCACCCATCTATTTAATGACCTTACCTAACGTTGCTTAACCCGATCGATTACAAAACCTTGATAACAACTATCTATGAGTGTTCCCTTACTAATATTTATTATATTATAAAGAAAAAATTATAAAATCGGACCAAGCGTATAACCAAGTACCCATTTTGACTTTAATCCCCTCTCCCAAAAGAACCGTGCTAATTTACGGGATAAAAAGTATCCTATGTTAGGACATAGGATAGGTTATTTGAGATCTTACTACGAGGTAGGCCTCGTAGTAAGATCTCAAATCATGCCAAGTTTCATTTGAATCCATTCAGTAGTTTCGGCGTGATGCGCAGCCGTGATACAGACAGACAGACAGACAGTCAGACAAAAATTAAAAAAATTACATTTTCGGCCTCAGTATCGGTTATAGAATGCCCTCCAAATATAATTTTCAAAATATCTTCAATGTACAGAATTGGACCTGTTACAGTTTTATTATAAGTATAGATGTTCATAACTTTGCTTCGATTTAAATGCACTTCAAAGCAGTGAGATAATAAAAAAAACAGTATGTGCGATTCGCATTCGCGCGCCGTGTTTTCCTTACCTTCTTTGCAGGAATAAAGTTAATTCGCTACTCATAATTGATGACTCATCAAACACCGCAGGTAACAAAAAAACCAAACCGCTTAACTAAATTTTGGTTGTCGAAACATCGTTTTATATTTACTGTTTTATTTCCCTCCACAAACTTCGAAGTTAAGGAGGAACGATATTTTCTATTTTGACATTTTTAATTAAAAGTTTCGAGATTTCGATCCCCTGCTCGACCCTATTGCAAAGAAATTTAAAGTAAATTATACATATGTTTCATTTGCGATGAGGTAAAAAAGGTTCATACGTAACGCTTGGCGCGCAAGTCCGTCGCCCATTTTACGGTGTTTTAGTACGGAACGTACTTACATAAAAGGTAAAAAAGAAACAATAAACTTATACAATTTTTTTTTGTTGTAATAGATAACACTATCACACAAATAATACTTACAAATTTTATTTGATAAATATATATAAAAAGTTCAAAACTAATCAAAGTTATCATGGTAAGGGGTTGCAACTCGTGTCTCGCTCGTTACCTTATCTCTTCCCACAGACCTGTGAACAATGAGGTGCGTATCGACGTCAGAGATAACCCTGCCAGTCAGTGCAGTTTAGCCAGTACTGGTGGTCAAAGAGTTGGGTTTCGCTTTGTCCGAACCTCACCGGACAATAGATCACCGCACAATGCGACACGCATAGTGCGCACTGCGCCAAGGGCACTGAATACACCTATCACGTGTGCCGCTGGTCTTAATTAAATAAGTCCTTGATTACAATAGCATTCAGTGCTCTACATTATGCATCCTTATTGTTAGAACTTATATTAGGACGGTACATATTAATTTCAGCAATACGTGATTGCAATAACGAAATATTTATTGTAGTAGGTAACGATGTATACATACAGACAGTAACGCGTATACGCTGGATGACCGGTCTAGATAGCGATTCCAAGCTCGATTTGATCGAAGAAATATTATGAAATTCATCAAAAGTAGCATAATAGGTAAACCAAATTCAAAATTTATATGAACTGAGTTTAAATGCGTAAAACAGGAAACCATTTAGCACCTGGTATAGCTAAAACTCCGAACAAACAGTTTGTATCATGGTATCTCCTTAATTTTTTGGACTAGTTCATAACCTTACTTGGCATTACATTTATTTACTGTAATGTGCAAATAATGTGACTAGGTGTTTATAATATATAACTTTTATTATGCATTATTTTAATAAAAATATCTATCTATAAACGAAGTTTGGTGACGCCGTGTTATGATGACGCGTTGGCAAGTGCTAGCAGCACGCGCGGACGGTGACCGTGACCGAGCTACCAGATGCTACGATATTATTATTGACTGATTATTATTTTAATTAATGGCCGCAATTTTCTCTATACAAAAACATAATATTCTTCCATAGCTCATTCCGAGTTGTAATTAGATTGTATTGCGTAATAAAGACCAGATCTATTTCTATGTGGATGTAGATGCGCCTAAGGGTCTGCAATCTGCAACGCTGTTTATCAAAAAACTTCGTAACTGTAAAAACTGTAGGAATCTAGGCTACAGGCAGCCGTCGTCCTCATTAAGCCATATATGCCTATTTTGATATAAATAATGTAAATTTACTCGAGTATGTCGCCATTTGATTATACAGCTTCGCGGCTCAATCCGATACTGAAAATCTGAAACTATTATATAACCGTCGAAAAGTTATTGTGTCAATGGCTTGTGGTGTTATATGGCCAAGAAGATAAGTAGTTACAAGCCTCGTGTTGAAATTAGGTCAAATTGTAATCTTCATCTCCACATGAGCCTACGGAATGTAGGGCAGTCTAATGTTAGATCGGCACCGACGCACCACCGAGCCAACCGAGCCCCCTCTGGATAAAAGCAAATCAAACCAAACAGCGGAGTGGGCTTTAAATACATATCCAAGCAATGTGAGCTGGGAGTTTAAAACAAATTATCAGAACCATACTGCGAAAACCATGCTCTCAGATAAAAATATCCTATCTGAGACGGTCCATAGTACATGTCTGCGTAAGATGCAGTGTAACTATAGTAAGTATATTCATAAACATAATATTATACATGTCCACTAAGCACCAAAAACAACAAAAGTATTTCGACATGTTACAGAATATTTACACTAAAATTAAGTGCTTCTGAAGATTATTTATGCATTTTTTTATAAATGTTTCGAGCTCTTTTTTTGCATTTTTTCATGGGTAAAGTTCCATATCTTCTCTTTTCTAGTTGAACAAAGTCATCCGTAATCTGTCTGCCTGTTTGTTCGCTTATTTCTTCTAAAATACAAATTGCACTTTGATGCGGTTTTTACCTTGATTTAGAGAATTTCTTTGGAAAGGGTTTTGGGTTTATTTTATTATAAACATACGGAATATGTGTAATAGATTTCAATCTCTATAAAGCAGGGTGAAGCCGCTGCTCCGTTGAGTGGCTATTTTAAAGGTAGATAGGTAATATTGGTTAAATGTCTGTGGAAAGCGGCCATTATTACAGGTATACGGCAATAATGCATCTTCTAATTGCTATAGTGTCTGAAGACCTTGGTGCAGAGTGCACATGCATGAGGTAATCGCTTGCCTATACAACAAGACGTCCTTATGCAACGCTCGGTGCACTTGCGTTATTATTTTACAAATGCAGCTTGGTATTACAAATAATAGCAAGGTGTGTCTTATTATAGGAGTTAGATAAAACTTAATGTCACGAATGTAGCGTGTTCGAGATCATGCTATACTAGATGGAAACTAGGATACTAGGATACTAACACACTACGTAACATTACACACAGAAAAGTCAAGCTGCGACTGTCACCAGAGGATTGGAGAACATTAAACTAAGATCTCTGGACAGATCCTTGTGGTATCGCTTTATTCTTAACTTGAGGTCTTGTGTAGGAATCTGTAGGAAAAAAGATTTGTAAACAGTTGAGCGCATACAACGCGTAGTATTATAGTAGCGCGCTACTATACTACGCTTTGTATGAGCTCAGCTGTGTATAGTATAGTGGTGTTACTCCTCCGAGGCACCGAGTAACGTTATAGTTACAAATACTCCAGACACCCATTGCCCATTCGCAATTAAAATTACAGACACGTATGTTAGCTCAAACAATATATTTATTGGCACGCTTTGATTGAAGCCTAAACGTAGTACTATTATGTATTCTGTGACTAAAATGCTTAGTAGATTTTAATATGTAACTACGATTGTCTTCTGATTCGTCTAAGTTGTTGAAATGACATGCAGAAATATAACTTTGTGGAAATTGGTAAACTCTAACTAGCTCAGCCCTAACACAGCATTAAAATGTATATGACCGAATTCATATTTTGTTACAGAATCCGTCACAGTCCGTAGCAGTGAAAGTGGTTACAAAAAAGGGCATACAAAAGGCGTCGGAAATTCTCGTGAAAGAGATAAAGATCCTTCGCGAGCTGACGGCTCTACATCACACGAACCTTGTCGCTATGCACGACTGCATGGATAGCCCCGCCTACGTGTATGTCGTCATGGAGGTAAGTACTTTGCCCTATGGTCATTCATTAGTCGTTCACTGCTGGACATAGCGTCTCACTATTTTGTGACATAGGCCTCTCCAATTACACGCCTTTTGGTTACAATTTTCGGTGTTTCTCGTCCAGTTCACTTATTATTATTTTCATACAAGGCATCTCGTCCTACTTTATAAAATTGCTGCCTATTAATTACTGGACCAAACATGCACAAGTTTGCATTGTACTGAGGAGAATAAAACTCATAAAAAATATGTTGACAAGACTATTGACATTACCAACGATGTTAACTGTTTTCAGGTGATAGTTTTGTTAGTCTTGACCTGTCTAATATAATTATACGTACATAGGTCTAGTTAGAATAGCAGATATCGCAAAAATCCATAACTACCAACTTACGTTGTTACACATGTCCCTGTATATAATTATAATTCATAGATAGTAGATAGATAGATAGGGATAATTATATGACTCGTTCATTTATAGTTTAAAGCCCTGGGGAACGCTACCGGCAACGTGATTAACCTTACCAAAATGCTTTTTGTTATGAATTCGTGATGTATCACGCAAATCGGTTATAAGGGTTTGCCCCTGGATTTTGTTAAGACGTCCGCTCGAGCGCCGATTATTTATCAAATATTGTCATTCGCCGATCTGTAAACAGGAATCTCACGTCAGTATTTTCCAAATAACTGCTCTAAAATACATGAAACTCACAGAACATTGCGTAGGTATTGGTACAACCGGCTATTCTGAAATACTTATTTATTCTACATTACTAAAATACACGTAGCTCGCTACTTACTTAATTATTCTGATCTTTTTATACCGGATATACCTATTACGTTAATTGTTGAATGAGAACCTACTTAGTAAATTGAAGCTGGTTGTGTGTTTTATAATGTTTTATATTTTTGAATGTTCTTTTTGACTTTGTCGCATATGAATAGGCTTCCTAAAATGTCTGTTGATTACCTATTATAATATTTTCCAACGATTATTATTTATTTCCCTATTTACGCTCACTCTACCTGCTTCCACACTCTGCTACATCGCCCGTAACCGCTACATTAATAAGTACCGTGCTTACGTTAAACGGCGGACCGATTTTCCTATGTATTAGATTTAAATATCAGATACATAATGTTATACACACGTAGGCCGACAGTTTCCATTTTCCAATTCAATGAGGGTTAAGCACGGCTCCAGCGACAAGTAGAGTAGGATTAAAGAAAAAAGGTTGATGAATCGGTAGATATGATTTGTAATTTCCCATTGGTAATTATTATTGTAGCACAATTTTTTATAAGTAGGTACTTATTTAATACCAGATATCCCGTAGCAGCTATGTCAATGGTAATTTTTATTGAACGAAAAGTTGTCGATTGTCACCTGTAGCCGGTCACTGTCGCGTTTATTGAACAGGACCTAGGCCTTTTTATAACTCGATAATATCTATACTTATAATAAAACTGTAACAGGTCCAATTCTGTACATTGAAGATATTTTGAAAATTATATTTGGAGGGCATTTTATAACCGATACTGAGGCCGAAAATGTAATTTTTTTAATTTTTGTCTGTCTGTCTGTCTGTCTGTCTGTCTGTCTGTATCACGGCTGAGCATCACGCTGAAACTACTGAATGGATTCAAATGAAACTTGGCATGATTTGAGATCTTACTACGAGGTAGGACATAGGATACTTTTTATCGCGTAATCTAGCACGGTTCTTTTGGGAGAGGGGATTAAAGTCAAAATGGGTACTTGGTTATACGCTTGGTCCGATTTTATCAATTTTTCTTCATAATTATAATAAATATTAGTAAGGGAACACTCATAGAGAGTTGTTATCAAGGTTTTGTAATCGATCGGGTTAAGCAACGTTAGGTAAGGTCATTAAAGAGATGGGTGACCGCTTAACGCCATTTGAACTAAACGGGTCCGTGCTTCGGAGAGCAAGTAAAAAGTGGGTCCCAGTTTTTAACCGACTATAAAAAATGAGGTTATGTATTCGATGCGAATGTCTGTTATTCAAAGTTTAGTTAACGTAAAAATAGCGCAGGCGGAGCTGCGTGGGTCAGCTAGTCTTTAATAAAACTCTATCAGCGTCGATATAAAGTTTCGTAAATTAGCCTGTCACTGTCGCGTTTATTGAACAGGACCTAGGCCTTTTTATAACTCGATAATATCTATACTTATAATAAAACTGTAACAGGTCCAATTCTGTACATTGAAGATATTTTGAAAATTATATTTGGAGGGCATTCTATAACCGATACTGAGGCCAAAAATGTATTTTTTTAAATTTTTGTCTGTCTGTCTGTCTGTCTGTCTGTCTGTCTGTCTGTCTGTCTGTCTGTCTGTATCACGGCTGAGCATCACGCCGAAACTACTGAATGGATTCAAATGAAACTTGGCATGATTTGAGATCTTACTACGAGGTAGGACATAGGATACTTTTTATCCCGTAATCTAGCACGGTTCTTTTGGGAGAGGGGATTAAAGTCAAAACGGGTACTTGGTTATACGCTTGGTCCTATTTTATCAATTTTTCTTTATAATATAATAAATATTAGTAAGGGACACACACCTTGATAACACTCATAGAGAGTTGTTATCAAGGTTTTGTAATCGATCGGGTTAAGCAACGTTACGTAAGGTCATTAAATAGATGGGTGACCGTTTAACGCCATTTGAACTAAACAGGTCCGTAATTCGGAGAGCAAGTAAAAAGTGGATCCCAGTTTTTAACCAACTATAAAAAATGAGGTTATGTATTTGATGCAAATGTCTGTAATTCAAAGTTTAGTTAACGTAAAAATAGCGCAGGTGGAGCTGCGTGGGTCAGCTAGTCTTTAATAAAACTCTATCAGCGTCGATATAAAGTTTCGTAAATCTACCAGTTTTTAAAGCATATTTTCTAGTCTGCATTAGACACCTCATTGACTACCTTCTCAGTACGTCATCCGGTGATAAAAACTTTTTTCCTTTAGGGTTCTAGTTCTATCATATCTGACGGAAGATCCATCGAGCGTATCATTGGTCGCATGTATTAGGTGAATTTAGACCTGCCACATTACGCGTCTAGTCATTTGGGAGGCTTTTGAACACGATCTAAGAAAGAAAACACGTCGTTGAGCGCGTTCTTTCAATACTAACTGAATATCAAGTGGCCAATTTCAGTGTTTATGCAAGTGTTACCATGCGTTGACGGAAACGGAATAGACGCTGTACGCTTGACGCACTTACGCATCATCGGTCGAGTGTGTAAGGTTGAATGTTTTATTATATATTTGTCTGTTCTGACGTTACGCGACCGATAATCATTGTCGCCAGCCGGAAGACGTCCACTGCTGAACGCGACCGATAATACGCGACGCAAATGCCGTCAGAAGTGCTAAAACCCTTGATCATGGACCTTTGTCCGTGCTTTTGTTGTTTTTGATTGTTATTTCGGTGCTTTTGTTATTTTTGATTGTTATTTCGGGGAACAATAAACAGGGTGCTAAATATGAACTATAAGGAGGATGTCCTCAATTTGACTGGTTTGTTGTCCAGCTTTTACCTTAAAAGGTCTCCGTCTCCGGGATTTTAATTTACCAAAACCTCACCGGTGGTCTTCATCGACGATGTGGAGAGATTGTTGTTCGGCCTAGCAGTTAACTGACTTTCGTTTTTAGATCATGCTAATAATTCGAAGAAACAAAAGCACGGGTAAAAGACGCTGTTCCCTGTCTTATTGTTTTCTCTTAGTCTCCTCCTACGACTCTCAACGTGCGGACATGGGTGGGTGTCACCCATGTTGTGTAGTTTGTGCCGGCACAAACTACACAACATAACATCATGTTGAGTAGTCTGTGTTACCCGGGCACCCCACGGGCATGGGCGGGTTTATTTTATTTAACATTTACAGGTAATATATTGTCGATGTTAATTTTACAGAAATAATAAAACTATGTTTCTAAGTAGCACACTTTTTTTATAGGAATCATCAATAAACTTCGACAAACTGTTGTGCGCTTTGACTTTTTTGCTACTCGAGGTGCTAACTAACTTTTATACATCCAAAGAACGTATGAAACCCTCGTTGCGCGAATCCGACTTGCACTTAACCGGTTTTTGTATGTATTTGAAAATCAAATAATTTGTAGCACTTAGCACTAACTTTTAACAGCTCTACATCAAACTAAACAATATTTGTTTACCTCTTTTAACTTTTGAATCCTGTAATAATCACCTGAACCAATTTACTTACTACGGATAAGTAGTTTTATAGTTACTATTACCATAAATAATAAAATGCAGACGACAAATTATCAAAACGTATATAGTTGACGTGTGTTATCGCGTTTGTAGATTAAGGGCAAGGCCATTGGGTTACGGACAGACGGTATGTTCCGTATATTACTTAATAATATTAACATTTCAATGAATTATTGGCAGACGGGTGACCGCGTGGTTTTTCTTGGAGGCGGTAGGTATGATTGGACCACTGGGTTGACATCGCAGTGTTCTATTTTCAAGTTCCTACCGAACTTCTTAGAGATTTGTCACCACTGGATTTATCACTACTACCAAGGTGGCAAGCAAGCATGCGTCTCGCCTGATGGTAAGCAGTCACTGCAGCCTATAGACGTTAGCAACACCAAATCAGTGCGTTGTCGGCATGTGTTGTTAAAATCCCGCAAGCAACTGACGGATGAGACCACGACATTGCTCTATGATGATAATATGTTACACACTCAAACACCTTAGCGTGCATTTGATGATCTTTTCAGTGGAGGCGCTTTGTGTTCCGGAAAGTTAACAGTGGAAACATCCTACTGTGAGAGGAAAAAGGGCCATAATTAATTGTTGTAGATACCGCAGTATTAACCTACAATACGGCAAGGCTATTGTAAGCTTTGAAAGATTTCACTATACAGTGCCGCCTAAGAAAAAAATAATATATATTTAAATTTATATCTCTAGCTATGTTAAGTTGTACATGATGTTAGTGTGTAAAAAATATACATTAGAATCAAAATATTAAGCTGTTGGACGAAGCTCAGACAGACATACCAACATAGATTTCCGCATGGCTAAAGCGCGAATTCAACGCAAGGCTACTACGCATTAGATATTAAATAGTACAGATACCATCCAGCGGCCGCGTGCGCCGAGCCGACGAGCCATCATCGCCTCGGCGTCGTCGGTGCCACGCAGATTACCTAAACTTATTTAAATTTACGTTCTAATATTACTCGTTTTGGTCCAACCGTGAACGAATTCCGCTGTTATTGCGCAGTTTTATGCTGTAATAGGTCAAGGGGATATCGACAAAAAGATTAAGATACTAGTCGAGACAATGTACGAATTCTTATCTCATTGACAGACTGTTAGTGATTGATAAATATGTAGGTAGGTTCATTATATTCGGCGGTATCTGACTGGGACACCCAGTTGCACTACTAACCTCTTTATCATTAATGGATTTTAATAGAACTCCGAACTTTTGAACTGAATATTATAGTTATGTAGTAATTTTGGAATAAATAAACTTAATTATAATATTGCAGTAGTCAGTGAAAGATGTTGAGTAGACTTAATACGTGACTAATCTATACATATTATAAAACAAAGTCGCTCCCGCTGTCTGTCTGTCCCTATGTATGCTTAGATCTTTAAAACTACGCAACGGATTTTGATGCGGTTTTTCTTATTAGATAGAGTGTTTCTTAAGGAAGGTTTATATGTATAATACATGCATAATATAGTAGAGGAACACTGATAATTTTTGAGGTTTCTAATGTGATGTCGTAAATAAGCACATTTTTTTTGCGCTTACATTGCAAACGCTGGCTGAACCCTACGAGACAGATCAAAATAATGTACTACAGTATTGTACACCTTAACACGGTCTACAAAAAAGTTTGCGATGGTACTTATATGTTTATCTCTTAGAGATAACCCACAATAACCATTTTTTATCCTTTACTTTTTATTAAAAAGAATTAACTATTAATAAATTGTTGTTAGCATGAATTTGTCCCTTCTTCAATATAACATAAACTTCACTAATATATACACCAATGACAAAAAAGCTGTGAATGTTGTTCATACCGCTAGGTTAAAGTTAAGCAACATAAGGCTAGGTCATTAAATAGATGGGTGAATCGATTTGTATGAAATTTTGTGTACATATTGGGTAGGTCTGAGAATAAAATCGTAAAGTATATTTCATGCCGCTAGGTTTAGCAACGTTAGGCAAGGTCACATAGATAGGTGGCGGGCGGCGGCGACTCCGAGGAGATGGACCGTGATCATGGTGCCAGGTTCCCGGGGGCTATAATGCGCACTGAGGGGTATTTGGTGCAGATCCCACTGGAGGAGGGCCAGACCCTCTTATATGGTGATGCGACAGCTGCAGGGGTTTAAGTGGGTAAGAATCCCAGATTCTAGATACCATGATTAACGAGGATATTTAGAACGAGAGGAGGGTGCAAGAGAGAGGGAGAGGGGATTCGAGGAGAGGGTGATGGGGTGAGGGATAGGGGGATTAAGGTAGAAAAAGGGGAGAGTGAGGGGGAGCAAGGTGAGAAAAGAGAGAGGGGGACGGGGTTCAGAGAGGGGACAAAGGGGAGAGGAAGAGGTTGACTGTGACGGGGACCGAAGCGGGAAAGGGGAAAGAGAATTAGAATTAGATTTTTCTTATAAGTGAGAGAGAGATGGAGAGAGAAATAAATCAAGGGAGGGGGGAGAAAAGGGGAGCAAAATGTAATAAAAGCGCGGGCGGAGCTGCGCGGGTCAGCTAGTTAATACTAAAATAAACTACTGTCTACTGAACTAAAGTAATTTTCGACATTTAAACGATCTTGATCTAAATTCTCTATGGTCTTATTCTATTGAGTCAAATACGATTTTGCCAATGTCCACATAGTGAGTTCAGGAGATTTATCGTTTATGATAGATAGAAATTTCAAAATATGAAACACGTTACTAATTAAACGCAAATCCTGAAACTAGTTTTTTCGAGAGTTGCATCGGTGCAGAATTGACTATCCCAAAACCAGATATAAAGTCATTTTTTGTAATCAAACCGGGTACTTCAAAACAAACCTAAATTTCTTCACCAATACAAGATGAAAACTTTCCATTTATCACCACACACACGTAAAACATCCAACTGATTCAGAAAACTAGTTAAACTACTGAAAATATAATTAAAATCTTAAGATATACGAATAAATAAAATATTTTTGACATGAGAATGCCACAGATAAAATATGTCAATATATAGAACACACACTTTGTCTATGGAAATTAGTGATGTCCAATATTTAAAGATCTAAATCTCGATATTGAATGATTTGAAATTGATCCACAACCAATCATTTTATAAAATAAAAAGTATTATATTAAACTCAGACTAAACTGAGGTAGATTCAATATAAACAGTAGGTCCGCCGTCCCTATTTCAAAGTAAATCGCTACTCTGCCCACGTCTACACGGATTATATTATGTTGATTGTAAGATAATATTTTATATTACGTATTTAATTATTTATTTAAATAAATATCAATAAAATTGAGTGCCGAATATGAAAATGTATGCGGTTTGACAGGTTCCGGGACTTACGCCTTAGTGCTGCCACCTGGTGCACGTCATTTTTGAACACCCTCATTGTGTTATTCATAGTCATTCATTCGTCGCTTCGTATCGATGTCGTACGTACTGAATGCTCTCTGGTGTCTTTTCTTTAACGACTTTGCTTTCGATTTTTGGTTTTGTGTTTGCTTTGTGATTTGGACCGTGTTTTCGATTGGACTGACGCCTTATTGCTACGATCTAAGGATTTTGATACTCTCGATTAGATTTCAATTGAAGTGTTTGTGTGTATATAAGGTAAGATTTTATAAGATTATTTTAGTTTAAAGTAATTTAAGTAAATTGCAAAAAAAAATTATGATAAAGTAAAAAAAATACATTTATCAATAGAAATATACAACATCGTTTAAAAAAATTCAATTCACATACATGCACTACCGGTTCTTTTTTCCATCCATTTTTTTACACGTAGTTTTACTAAGTGTTGACGATTAACACTTCCGCTGCTAAGCAAAAATCGGGCGCTCGGCGTATGCGGTTCAATATAGACAAAATGAGTTTTGCGCACAGCCGTTTGCTCAATCAACGCGTGTGCTAACCGTCTAACACGTTCGAGTCGGGCGTGTCGCGATGGCTATGCGCATCGACTCACTAGTCTAGTCGGCCGGTGGCATTACGTGTATGCGGCTTCGACTAGACAAGCGAGTTCCGCCGAGACACGACGGCTATGCGACTGGTAGTGGCCAGGGAAGTCGAACGCGTAGCACAACGGGTGTGCGAATTAACTATCGAGGGGAGTCTGTCCAACTAAAACAGCAGTGCGCATTGCCTCACGTGGCTAGTTTATAGTTTAGTGCTTTCAGTTCGAATATTTACGAATCAATGTATTTGTGTACCCATTCAGTTTTAATTCAAATTCAAAATTACTTTATCATTTCGCATAGCCCTTACGAGAGCACTAATCGATATACTATATATCCATGGCACTTATACATTATTGTCAAGTTTTTTTGAAATACCACAGGATGACAACGCGGCCTCTACTGAAAATTTTTAAATTAAAATTATGCTCTATTATTATTACCAATAATGATAATAGACTAATTTTATTAAAAAAAAGTGGATTATTTTTTGGAAATTTATGAAAAAGCCGATGAAAAATTTCAACACTAGAATGTTCAGAATCATGTACTGGATCCCTGGTATCGGTTTTCGGTACGATGTCCCTTACACCCCGTATAAAGGAAATGTGTGGGGGTTATTTCGAATTTCAAATGATGATGGTGATGAAGATGTGAATGATGATGATCATGATGAAAGGTGATGTGTGATGATGATGGAGATGAAGATGTGGATGATCATGATGAATTTTGATGATGGTGTTAAAGATGTGTATGGTGATGATGATGAATAGTGTTAAAGATGATTAATGGTGACGAAGATGTAAATGATGATGAAGATGATGAATGGTGATGAAGATGTGAATGATGATGAATGGTGATGATGTGTGATGATGGTGATGAAGGTGTGAATGATGATGATCATGAGGAAAGGTGATGTGTGATGATGGTGATGAAGATGATGATGAATTTTGATGATGGTGTTAAAGATGTGTATGGTGATGATGATGAATAGTGTTAAAGATGATTAATGGTGACGAAGATGTAAATGATGATGAAGATGATGAATGGTGATGAAGATGTGAATGATGATGATGAATGGTGACGATGTGTTATGATGGTGATGAAGATGTCAAAGATGATGATGATGGATAGTGATGATGTGTGATGATGGTGATGAAGATGTGACTGATGATGATTATGATGAATGGTGATGTGTGGTGTTGATGTGATGATGGTTATGAAGATGTGAATAATGATGATGATGAATTTTGATGATGGTGTTAAAGATGTGTATTGTGATGATGATGAATAGTGTTAAAGATGATGAATGGTGACGAAGATGTGAATGATGATGATGATGAAGATGATGAATGGTGATGATGATTTACATATGTAGACTTGAAAAAAGACACGATATACTTAATTCAATTTGTAAATAAAATTCGTTGATCCACCGATCGGTTATCGTAAACGAAAAGACTAAACTAGTTTATGCCCAATTAGATCACAAAGTATAGAATGGATCTATACTGTCTTGTTTTAGTCGAATGTAACACTTTCGCTGCTAAGCAAATATCGTATGCGCACGACGTATACGGCTCAATATAGGCAAGGTGAGTCTTGCGCACAGCCGTTTGTTCAATCAACGCGTGTGCTAACCGACTAACACGGTCGAGACGGGCGTGCCGCGACGGCTATGCGCATCGACTCACTAGGCTAGTCGGCCGGTGGCATTACGTGTATGCGGCTTCGACTAGACAAGCGAGTTCCGCCGAGACACGACGGCTATGCGACTGGTAGTGACCAGGGAAGTCGAACGCGTAGCATAACGGATGTGCGAATTAACTATACAGGTGCGTCCGTCGAACTAAAACAGCAGTGCGCATTGCCTCACCTGGCTAGTCGTAAACAATAGTGCTTTCGGTAGGTGCTAGTTTTCAAAATAAAGTAAATATTTAAGCATCAAGGTACTTTATATTCAGTTTTCGAATTGTTATTGTAAACTACGTTAAATAATTATACTTATTATATTTATTTATATCAATCAGAAGGTGACGGTTGTATAGAAGTCTGGTCAAGTGGTTCAAGGGAATGGTCTTTTCATCGGCCTGCATCTGAACTTGTCTGATTCACTTGAATTACTTATAGTTGTAATTTATATATAAAATCTATGTAACCTCTACATATATTCACACTTTATGCAATGGACCGACCAAATCCACAGCGGTGGGTGGTCGCTTGAATGAGTGTACCGATTCAGCAAACAGCGAGATATGGCGACATGACAGCCACCACGACCTCTCTCTCAGGAGCGTTTCCTAATTACTGAAAGCTCAGACTTAAAGCATTTTGTCGAAAATTTTAAATTCGGGAGACCTGCACTTAAAAAAAAATATAGTGGCATGTGAATAAAGTGTGTCATTAGACTACGCATTTAGGAAGGTGTAATCGCATTTAGTCACTGAATTTCAACTCAGTCGCTGCGTGGCTCTCCGCGCGTGAGGACGTTGTTATCAAATTTTGGCAATCGCAGGTTAAGCAACGGTAGGCAAGGTCATTACAAAGATGGGTGACCGTTTAATTCTATTTGAATTAAGCGTCTCCGTACTTAGGAGGACATGCAAAAGTGGGTTTTAGTATTTAACCGACTACAAAAAAGGAGGTTATGTATTCGACGCAAATGGATCTATTTTATTGTTCAAAAATTAAAAATAAACGACTATATTAATTGCCAATGCTAGGCAAATGCCAATTTTTTGGTGTTTGGACAAGATAATTCTATTATACATTAGTGCGGTAATGTACTAATTTAACTTTGTAGGAATAATTCTATTATACACTAGTGCGGTAATGTCATTACGCACGCGTGTCTTATAGCTATGTTTATGACCCTAAAAACGATGTAATAAGGCTCACTTTACGAGCAAGTGTGTTGAAAACTTTATTACAGTCGTATGCAACGCAGAGCAAGTAGCTAGTCTCATCAGAGCTAAATTATAACAAATGCCCTGGATGTTATGTTCGTTTCCTTCCCGGATCTTCTCAGTTGAGGCCGCGTTGTGAACCAGTGGAAGCTCTTTTTTTTTAAAAAAAACATGACCTTTCAAAAGTGCTAGCGTTAAGCCTATTTGAAATAAACTATTTTTGTGTTTGAGTTTCTAAACGAAACGGAATTTTATGTCCATGTTGTAAAATATCATAATTATATGAGTACACTGTGAAGTAAAGGAGCTATAATTTAACGATAACGCTTAAACTAAGGTGTAAAATTGAATTTGAAAAAAAAAACTGTATTGCTGTATTTTGATTGACCATAATCGTACGTATGTACACGTAAACATTATCTCTCTCCAACTTAAGAGCTGGGTTCTTGTCGGTGCAGCAATTTCCACTCTGCTCTATTATATACCTTCATTTTGACCTCCTGATACGACATTCCACCCACTTTTTCTGCTACCTGCTTCATAAAACTTCGTCTGGGTCTTCCTCTTCCCCTTTTCCCTTCTATTTTAGTAAACATTATATATATTATATAATCGTACGTGTATACGTTATTGTAGCCTTAAGACATTAAGGTCAATTTGACAATAAACTTGATTTTTTGATTAGGTTATTGTAATGTCGGTGACTACTATTGGCAGATCGATATGTCTGTTATTTTTAATAATGATAATTATTTAATAATAAAATAAAGAATATTAATATTAAGAATAATGCATAAATTAAATGTTATTGAATATAACAACCAATACTATACACTAGTCCCGCGGGTTTGGCAGAAGGTTCATCCGCATGATGTAGGGCTAAGGCATGCAACCTCGACATGTTCTCGTTGCCCCACTGAGTTTCTTGTTGGTGCTAGTAAATGAATCATGGGTTTTGAATTTGATTCGTTAGGAACATTTTTGTTTATGGCTGTATTCCCGAGCGTTTCCAAACTCGAATAGGAAAATAATACCACTTCTCTTGAGCCATAAACCTGTTGATAACTAATAAAATATTTGCAAACCCCGTTACGACTTTTGTAATCAATAGTTTACTTCTATTCTATTTGATTGTTAAAAGAAAACGTTTTCTCGCGTAAGTAGGTACATTTTAGTACCAGCATGTATAGCCTCCAGTAGTAGTAATAAAACGCCACTGTTTAAATAACAAAACAGAAGCACTAATGAGCACCATAAACAAATGGCGGTATTTTTTACTAATGGATTAGGGTGAAAGTGCCGGCAATAATTGTGTTCACATCGAACAATAGAGCATAGCTATTTATACGTCGTAACTTCCAAAACTACAACATTGGTTTACTTGCAAATTTACAAAAAAAAAGTACTTATAAGTACTTAAATAACTTGGTATTTTGTGTTTATATATTCATGCAATAGTATAGTTGTTGGTCATAGAAAAAACAGTTAACAATACCTGCATACATTAGAAGGATTCCAATTATTATTTGAAACAAAACTTGTGAAATATTTAAAAATGTTTGAACAACACTCAAATAGCTACCTACCTAATTATAGTCTTATTGTTGGTTTTATGGTAATAAAAAAATCTAAATATGTTATTTAAGAGTACCGGATCATCATATCAATTTGTTACTGACCTAGTTTATTTAGGTACCATCGGTAGCAAACTACATAGTAAGTAGATAGTTCATTCTTTATTGTATGTGCAACCAACATGAAACTTACACACACGGTTATTTGATCCCGAACAAGACAGAGCCTAAACCATGGTGACCAGGCAACATTTGGCTGGCCTGTTAGTCAAGTAGACACCCTCGTGGTTATCCTATCCTATAGGTCATGGGTTCGAAAAACACATACACTAATGTTCGTCCCACCCAGGACAAACATTTGTGTCTGTTTGTCTTATTAAGTATGTCTAGTAACACCTAGATAAGATTTACCTATATAAGAGTGTAATCTATCTTCTATCTATATACCTACTATAACAAAACTCAAAAAGCACTTTGTCTGTACACACTATACTATATTACACTATACTTGACACTATACTATCGACATAGAGTTTTTTTGCATTTATTGTCTGTCTGTCGGTCTCTCTGTTTGGGTATCCAGGTATCATTTGAAAACCCGTGGGTGGATTTTAATAGGACTTTCACTGATGTGTTGAGAAGTCTGGGCATAAACTAGTATATCACGCTATGTATCATAGGGGCTAAGCAGTGAAACATTACTTGCACATATTACCACGTAATTTCTTTTGTATGTGAATAGGTCACTTTATAATTTATAAAACTGATCATTTAATTTAATATGTATTATTACGCTATATACAATAGGGAATAACCAGACATTTAGTTTTCATAACATAAGGTATTTCGCAATATATCGCATGCGAATTGTGGCCAAGTGGTTACTGAAGCATCTTACCAGCGCAGTAGGTCCCAGGTTCGAATCCGACTCTTTTATATTTTTAAATAGTTGTTTTTTGTGGTGGTTTCAATTTATTGATGGCGTCATAGTGTAAAAAAATACAATGGTTCCATTAAATCTGAAACTTCTGTACCTACTATGTTGATGTGATATATTATCATTATTTAATATATCAAAATTATTGAAGTAAATCTTAAAATTCAAAAGATAGGTAGGTAAACTAAGTATACAAAAATGTATAAGAACTAATTGACCACTTATAAATATAAAATTTAACATACTCCATTCTCTACACAATATGTACAAACTTTATGTAAGGTTATTTATGTCGTCTTCAGTTTTGCAATCAAGCTGGAGCTAACAACGACTTTAGTCAGTGCCTACCATTTCACTCAGTAGGTGGCATGTACGATATGGTTCCGCTTAATGTATTTCGTATAAATTACAAAAATCTTATCACGGTACCTACTTACATCCTTCTGGATCCGTAAATTTATATAGTAAAAGGCTTTCTAACTATTCTTAGCCACTCTAAACCATTTATCCCACTAGATGGCGCTATACCATTTCTAAATCGCGATATGGTTTCATTTAATATAGATTCGGCTCAATAGATTACTTAGTAGATTTAATATACTGAGAATGCAGATTATGGTCTCGCTTAAAGTATTTCATAATAATGTATCATGTATCAAATTTTTTATCGCAGTACTTATAACATAAGCGCAGGCGCAGCTGCGCTGGTCAGCTAGTTGCCTGCCAAGCGTGGGGATTAATTATGGCAACCCTTCACTTTTGAGGGGGAGGCCTGTGGGTAGCAGTGGATGCCTTTGGGCTGTTAATGACTAATGAATGAGATATCTTTTGCAAGAAACCATCCAGGTAGGTAGTGTGACACATTCTGACACCAAGTAGCAGTGTGTAAACATTGCTGCGTTCCGGTATGAAGGGCACAGTAGTTTACTTTCGAAATTACCAGACATAGGCAGGTGTGTCGCTTACCACCAGGTGAACGACTTGCTTGTCTCGTCCATTTATTGAATAAATTAAACTTTAATGAGTAAATATTTACCTTATTCTGAAACTAGAACCTTCTGAAAACACTATTGTACCTATAAACTAGCCATGTGAGTCAATGCGCACTGCTGTTTTAGTTCGACGGACGCACCTCTATAGTTAATTCGCACACCCGTTTTGCCACGCGTTCGACTCATCTGGTCACTATCAGCCGCATATCCGTCTTGCCACGGCGAAACTCACTTGTCTAGTTATTGCGCACAGCCGTTAAACTTGGCGGACGCACCGCGTTAGTTGAGCGCACTGGCGTATTGCTTTAGCGCCGAACTATACAGGCAAGTCGGCGCGCACAGCCGTTACAATTTCACGGACTCACGGCGATAGTCGATGCGCACTCGTGTTCCGACATTTCGTTGGACTAGACAGGTGAGTAATTGCGCACACGCGTGATATTTTCTTCGACTCACCGCTATAGTTTTCAGCAGCGAAAGTGTTAAGTCTCCAAAGCTATTATACATTTGCACTGTCGTGCACTCATTTGTTTCAATGAGCATTATTTTATAAGCTTGAATATTTAATTTATAAATGATGTCAATACTTTTTATTAGTAATTACAACAAGTCAATAAATCCATTTATTTCGTCTGAGTCCAAAATATAAATGGGTAATTACCCGGGTGGAACTCACGAGTGGGTTAAAACCCATTATAAATCAGTTCGCTCCACACACTGGATGGCTTGACAAAATGTATATAGATTTCACTCTGTTGAACCATCCAGTGGGTTGAGCTCAATTGGTGATAATCTTCGGAGTCTCTGCACGTTCAGGGTGTGGGCCCTAAGACGCCCATAGAGTATGGTAATGACTCCGGCGGGGTTGCGACCCCTATCACCCCACGTCCCCACAGGTACCAGGTACCTTTTAAACTTTTTTCCCGTGAGAACAAAATAAAATGGGTGACTTTATTACAAGAATTATAAGTAATCACTAAATGTGTTTTTAGTGCTTGAGGATGAGCGAACCTCGTCCTGGGCCATCTGAACCTACATCGTCAAAAAGGAAGAGACGTAACTCCCCGACAATTTTGAGTAGTCCCATGAAAAAAAAGGCCAAGACCTACACAGTTAACTTCCAACGAAAAAAAAATTGCAATCAATATTTATAAATTTGTAGCGAAAGCTATGCCCACATATCCGTATAAGTCGGAGGTTTCGCAGGCTACTGCGGAAGTAATGGGCATTTCTAAAAGAACTGTGGAGAGAATTGTACGTGAATACAAAATAACAGGAAATGTAGTTTCACCTCATCACAAAAAGAAAGGAAATCACTGTTCTTCACAAAAACCTTGGACGATTTTACAATTAGCGCCATTAGAAGAAAAGTTCACCAATTTTACTTTAGCAACGAAATTCCGACTGTAAAAAAAGTATTGGTGGAAGTTAACAGTGATGAAATCCCAAATGCTACCCTTTGACGTATTATATTCAATCTTCTAGAGAATAAGTAAAATTGTTGTACACTCAAATTAACATTTTAATACTGACGCATTTGTTAATTATTTTGAATTAAAGGGTATCGAGTTGTTATTTGTTTAAATAAAGGTGAAATTATCAATAAAAATAATTCACAGTAATAATGTATTCTTTTTAATCCTACCGTTGCTGACATAAATATCGATACTGTAATGGATTTATCCTCAGAGTAATTAGAATAGAGCCAGTATCGCGTCGATTCCCCGAACAAATTTTTCGTGGCACTTTTGCGGGGTGCGGGAGGCGAAGTAAACACACACAGATACAATTTCACGCATATCCACACTATAATAAACTCGCAACACATTCAAAAAGATACGCACACAAACAAAGAACGACCTGAACATATGAACAAAATATGGCAGAGCGCATCAGCAGCATTGCTCTCTCCAGTGGTATCTCCTCTAAGGGATTTATCATACATCTATGATGTGGTCAGATTCACTCGTTCATGAGGCGTCACCTCCCTAATATTGTCGATGGTTGCAATACCGCCATGTTTATTTACTTTTTACGACGGAATACTTGAATTCGAGTATAGGTACACAGGTTTTTTAAATAGGTGATATTTTACTATATTTTTATTATTTATAATGCCGTGTCTAAAAGTTTGGCAGTTGACTACGACCCACTGACGCATGGATCAGTCCGCGTATTTTGTAGATGATACCTAAACATCTGAACTAACATAAAAGAAGCTAGTAAAAGCGTGTTAAAAACATCTCAAATAGCATAAAATGTCCGATAGAGCGCAGTGGAGGAATAATATGTATAGGAGCCCATCCCTTTTTTTAATCCGGAATATTATGCGAGGAGGATGTTGATCATTTACAAATAAATTAATGAAAAAAAAAATGGAATAAAGGAGGATAGGATAGGAAATGGATAAGGCAAAGTATGGAGAGAGGAGGTTAAACAGTGCTTTAGGTTAATTAGAAAGGACCGGCAGGAAACAATATGAACATTCGATAAAGCTGTTATTTTAGTAGACGTTCTTTTTCTTACTATAGTAAAATTTCATTCAAATGTCAACATGGTTGTGAATGAATGAAGTAATGATCATATTGTTGTCTTTTATTTACGCGAATACTACACCATCTTCCCGTGGTCATGGGCGCTGCAAAGCATTCGAAACGTCGGGAAAGTAAAATCTATCTATCTATCTTCTATCTATACTATAATAAAACTCAAAGAGCACTTTTTCTGTACATTGAATATTTTTCCAAAATTTCTATGTGGGGATACTATACTATCGACATAGAGGCCAAAACAATTTTTTTTGGAATTATTGTCTGTCTGTCTGTCGTTCTGTTTGTCCAGGTATCATTTGAAAACCCGTGGATGGATTTTGATAGGACTTTCACTGATGTGTTGTGTAGAAGTCTAGGTATAAATTGGTATATAAAACATCACGCTATGTTTCATAGGGGCTAAGTAGTGAAACATTACTTGCACATATTACCACGTAATTTCCTTTGTATGTGAATAGGGTAATTATAGACTGATCAGTTAATCATTAAGATATGTATTATTACGCTATATACAATAGGGACTGAGCAGACATTTAGTTTGCAAAAGATATGGCAGTGGCGAAGGGTCAATTTTTGTAAGGGGTAAGCCGGTCTGGTACTGTAGAGTTCACTATATTTGTTAATATTAACACTACACTATATCGGCTCGTCTAAAATAAACCGCGATATAATCCGTAAAAGTAGTTTTATTTTAAAGTATGATCAGTTTTAAACAATTTCGACCGTCACACTGATTAGGGAAAGTACACATATAATGATTATACAGGGTGGAATTTTGTAATGCCACCTGAAGGGGAAGTACTCTTAATACTGTAGATAGAAAATTTTACTCAAAGAAAACATTCCTTTATTTTTTAAAAGATAGAAAACTGCATTCGAAGATTTTTAAAAATTCGCTTGCACCCTGTACTTTTATTGCATCGATCGTTAGGGTCAATTATAAGGATGAAATCTCTCTAACAAACTTCATAAATTAAATAAAAGGAAAACAATGAAATCTTAAATTATATTATTATTATTATTAGTCATGTCTGTTAGAATTAAAACTTACTATAGAGCGTCCAACCGTTTATTTTCTTAAATAAACGGTTATGCAAAATCAAGAAAAACAGCAAGTAATATTGAAATATTAATATGTGTAGATAGAATTAGCTAGCACCGACCTAGGTAAGGCTAGCTTTGAAATACAATTTAAATCAAATCAAATATAAAGTACTATATTTAGTGTTGTAGGCGCGTATCGCAGAACTAAATGCCCGTATTCATAGACTGTCATCAGGTTTGGCACACTTGCCAAACTTGTTATTGGAATGGAGATTTTTATCTTACCAGTTGTTTGATCCTGATTCGCAATGATTCCGTCAATAATTCGTATGTATCTCGGCTCTTATAATCTCCAGAAATGATACTTGTATAGCGATGCCCTCGATCCAAAAAGGTGGAGTGTTGTAAGTTTCATGCCTATGTCTTTTTAGAGGATTTGCGTGCACGGGGAGCGAGTAAACAACAAGGCGGCCGGTAACACACTCATTTATTTATGCTTTGTGACAACTGAATGACAAATACATAACAATTCCTCCCCTTTTAGCTCTAAATATAATATAAATAAAGAAGTGGTTAAGCCTTAGAAGAATTGACTGTAGTCGACCCTGGGACGGTTACGTGTCGGACGACTAAGCTGGTTTGTCGATTCCTCTCTCATTCCGCTGTTCTCATCTGTGCCTTCAGCTTCAAAGAAATCCTCGTCTTCTCCATCTGACTGCACTGGACGACGCACTCCTCGCGCCACTGTCACGTAGTCCGGTGAGGGTGACTGGTGGTGATGCAGTTCCGGCTGACCAGCGCTAGGAGTGGAAACTGCATTCGTAGGGTCCTCTTCGCCGACACTTCTCTCCCCATCGACATTGAAGTCCGTATTCACGTCAGAAATATCTCCGTTAGGTGATGGTGGAGCAGTTGACTGCTGAGCGGCTGTGACCGTGGCCGAAGATAAGAAATCAGGGCCATCATTGTCCCAAGGTCGTTCTTCCATGTTTTTAGGGCTACATAAAATTAACTGATCGCTATGTTTTTTAAATTGTGCTGAACTAAAGTAATCTTTTACAACATAAACATTTTTACCAATTTGTTTAACAATTACACCTTTACCCCATACAAATTTATTATTCTTAGAATACTTTTTAAATCCAATGATTTGTCCAGGTAGGAATTTTCTGCATTTTCCACCTTTCGCTTTAGCTTGCATACACTGTTTGGATTTAACAAAATTTTCCAATGAAGTACAAGACGGGGAAGCCGACGATGAAGGATCCATTATATCCAACCGCGATCTTAATTTGCGGCCAAACACTAATTGAGCCGGTGACATGCCTGTTGTCGTATGTATAGAGTTCCTATAATCGAAAATGTATTTATATAATTTTAGTCTATTTTCTCTAATATTGGAACCACTCAAGAGGCATGATTTAATTCCCCGTTTCACAACCTTTACATACGACTCCGCCTGGCCGTTACTGGCCGGATGATATGCCGGTGAAGTTAGATGTGTTATACCGTTTAAATTACAGAACTGAATAAATTCTTGAGAACAGAAATAAGTACCGTTATCAGTGACAAGAGTGTGCGGTAATCCGAACCTTGACATATACTCGTATAATTTTTCTATAACCGCAACACTAGTTGAAGATGGCATTTCATACACCTCTAACCATTTAGTGTACGCATCGACAATGACAAGGTACATGCGACCGCCTATAGGGCCAAGGAAGTCTAGATGTACGCGGTGGAAAGGGCGCGGAGGATACTTCCACGGCGCTACAGGCGCGCGCGGCGGCGACGGTCGGAGCTGCACACATATTTCGCATGCGTTTATCATGCGTTCCAGGGTGTCATCAATACCCGGGAACCAGATACGTGAGCGAGCTTCTGCTTTTGTTTTCACTATACCCAAGTGTGAAGTATGCAACTCCGATATAACCCGATTGCGCAATGACTCTGGTATTACGACCTTATGGCCTCGCATAATACAACCGTTTTCAACAGAAAGTTGGTCTTTGCACTGATGGTAAGGCTTCACACTAACATCTAAAGTTTTCTTAGGCCAACCCTTTGTGACGTAAGTCATTACTTTACGCAAAGTGCTATCTCCGTTCGTTGCCTCACGAAGCTCGTCCACTGTGATCGGCAGCGCACCTTGCACTACAAAACACACGTACGTGGCGCGGTCGTATGGCTCGGCATCCCCCCGCGCCGAGCCGCCTTCGTCACCCTTTAAAACCGGTAGGCTCGCACGAGACAGGTAATCCGCACTATTGTCTGCACTTTTCACATACTCAATTATGTAATTATAGCCGCTTAGAAATATTGCGTATCTTTGCAATCTATTTGCGGACACTTCTGGAATTCCACGGTGTGGTCCAAATATCGAGAGGAGCGGTTTATGGTCCGTCCTTAAGATAAATGGAATGGACCTACCATATAAATATTGGTGGAAACGGCGAACACCAAAAATAATCGCGGTGGCTTCCTTTTGGATTTGCGAGTATCTCTTTTCAGCCGCGTTAAGCGTTCGCGACGCAAAAGATATAGGTCGTTCTTGACCTTCTGCATCAATTTGCGAGAGGATAGCGCCTAACCCGCTTGGAGAAGCATCTACCGTTAGTATAAGCTTAGCTTGGGGATTATAATGTGCTAACACCTGATCGGACGCTAACATTGTTTTTATTTTATTGAACGCGTCATCTTCTACCTTCGACCAACGCCATTTAGATTGTTTTTTCAAGAGGTCGTACAAAGGACTAAGAATACTTGATGCGTTAGGTACAAAACTTCTGTAGTAGTTAACTAACCCTAAAAATGATTGCAATTGGCTGACACTGGTAGGTACAGGCGCCTTTAAAATAGCTTCTACCTTATCTTGTGACTTTTTTAAACCGTCTTTATTAATGGTGTAGCCTAAATAACAAATTTCGTCTTGAAAAAAATGACATTTATCATTTTGCAACGTAAGGCCAGCATCTTGTAAGCGCTGTAAGACTTGGTGCAGTCTGTGCAGATGCTCTGTGTCGTCTTTTCCTGTAATCAGCACATCGTCTAATAGACAGAGCGTGCCGTCAAGACCCGCTAGAAGCGTATCCATCGCGCGCTGGAAAACAGCCGGCGCGCTCGATAAACCAAACACCAGACGCGTATAAGCGAATAGCCCGCGATGCGTATTTATGCAAGTTAGCTTCTGAGATTCTTTTTCCAAACAAAATTGTCCATAGGCCATAGATAAATCTAATTTCGTGAACTTTTGTCCGCCGTGTAATTTAGAAAACAATTCGTTTATGGTTGGTAACGGATGTTGGTCGACAACCAGTTGTTTATTAATACTAACCGAGTAATCTGCACAAATACGCACCGAGCCATCCCGTTTTAATACGGGAACTATTGGTGAAGCATAATCTGACTGCTTTACTGGACGAAGAACTCCCAGGTCGACTAACCGGCTGAGTTCTTCTTCCACTTTATGTTTGAGTGCAAACGCAATAGGACGTGGTTTGAAAAATATCGGCCGGGTATTTTCTTTTAACGTTAATTTCACCTCGTGCTTATTAAAACGCCCTAAAGTTCCAGAGAAAACTGTTGGGTAATGTAAGCGAAGCGACTCCAATAAGTTCGTGTCATGTGTCATTTGACAATGATATACGGGCCCTAATTGTAACTCGAATTGTGAAATGAAGTCCCTCCCTAGTAATGGGGGGCCGCCGTCGTGCACCACATACACGTCGAGTGTGCGTGTGCGCCCCCGCCATTGCAGCGACAACTGCACACGGCCAGCGCACCCTATCCGTTCACCCGTATAGCTAAGCAATTTCCTGTTAGTGTTGAGCAATGGAACATCTTTGAAATGCATTTTATACGTTTCATGTGACATGACGGTTACCGCTGACCCACTGTCTATCTCAAATTGTAATTGGATACCATTAATACACACGGTCTCAATTAGTGGTTCGCCCCTAAATGAACGTATATTATAAAGCTTACCGTCATCGTCATCGTCCTCGTCCTGTACTTCATTTGACACGATACAATTTACTTTCTTGCACATTCTACGCAAATGACCTTTTACGTTACACTTTTTGCAAGTATAGCCCGCAAAACGACACTCCGCGGCTTTGTGATTGGTATAACCACAGACCGAACATTTGATTTTTGCACTTTGAGCAACACTGTTTGGAACCCGTTTGCCAATTTTATACAGCTGCTGATCCTTGATGTCCACCGTGGCGGCGCTGGCAGTGGCCGCTGAGCGCGCGCTGCGTAGATTCTCCACCAATTCCACAGCCTTGGCTAGCGTCAGCCCCGACAAATCGTGCATGTACAGCTTTTCTTTCTCCACGCCTGGTAGCATACCCATTATGAACCGGTCCCGTAACGCCTCTTCTACGTTACTGAACTCACAATGAGAAGTGAGACCGCGTAAGCGTGCAGCCCACTGCGATGCCGTCTCTGTATGGTGTTGTATGGCGGCATAAAAATTGTGACGCTCGCTAAAACCCACAGTTTTTGGTGTGAAGTGGTTATCCAGGGCGGCTACTATGTCTTCGTATGGCACATCCTGGATGTCTTTAGGCAGCACCAGATCCGCGGCAAGCTTGTACGTGCCTTCGGTGAGTGCGCTAAGTAGAATTGCTCGCCTTTTAATTCCCGCTGCATCTTTCGCCGCATCGATATCATTTGCGATAAACCATTGCATGAGCCTGCACTTCCACGTCTTCCATGTTTGTAGACTGTGATCAAAATTATTTAAAATTCCAAAGCTCACACAAGCCATTTTTTTTTTTTAATTATTTTTACGCGAGGGTAATGAATCGTCGCCACTAGAGGATTTGCGTGCACGGGGAGCGAGTAAACAACAAGGCGGCCGGTAACACACTCATTTATTTATGCTTTGTGACAACTGAATGACAAATACATAACACTTTTCACCTGCCTTCTATAGCATGGTAGCTTCCGAACGAGCAAACTCACCTAAGTTTGAATTTGCTTCGATACAAACGTCATCGTGTTTTAATGCTAATTGTCCGTCTGCCTCACGGACTATTATGTATTCTGTGCTCACAGTCGTCATACTTCAATAGCTTTTCAATCAGAAGAAATGGTTTTCTTTACCGACACATAAGTAGGATAGCAAAAATTAAAGAAATAAATCCGCATCAGGCATAACCGCCAAAGCCCTCTAAAAAACATAAATTTTGCTCAGACCCTACCCAAATCCTTTAACTTAAAATTAAGCTGTTGGTTTGTATGTAACGTACCGTTCGATGATGGCGACTGAGTGTCTATTAGCATTCCCATGA
This sequence comes from Furcula furcula, assembly GCA_911728495.1. Lineage (NCBI taxonomy): Eukaryota > Metazoa > Arthropoda > Insecta > Lepidoptera > Notodontidae > Furcula > Furcula furcula. The sequence goes on along the minus strand of OU452256.1, from coordinate 9,428,016 downwards.
CACGTGTCGCTGGCAATCTTTGACGCATTACCTCGTGGAGCCATAATACGTTTATCTACGTAATAGCATAATGTAATTATCTTTGTACCTCTACGCCTTACTGCTACAATGCTATCTAATACTGCGCACAAATTACACACATGTGTAAGTGACTGTATCAATTAGTACAGAATAAACACAAAAGAAGTTTAGTAACCTGCACCAGCTGCTTGTTGTTTAGTAGCAGCAATTTAATAAGCGTTTAAATTATTATTTGATTCCTTATTAAAAAATACATTAAAAGGTCTTTTATGAAAATCATTAGAATTTCTTTTTGAGTTCCGTATGTTAAAAATATAACATATAATATTTTAAATCGTTACCATTTTAGTTGGCGGGGCGCATAGTGTATTTTTAATTCGGATTTTTGGTGAGAAATCTCCGCTTCGATGGCATTTTACTTATCCGGCATTATAATTAACTAAGTTTATGAATTAATTTGTACATTTTTTATATGTAAATATGTAATTCGTACACAGGTGTATTATTATTTGGCTAATAGTCATCAACTTTATAGCTTGCCAAGTGGCAAATGTACAGAATGTGTGTTCGGTATACTTAGCTACTATCAGTAATATACATTTGTTGTATTTTTCCTTAATTACTGTTTTAACCTGACGCAAGATGTACCTAAATATATAATTATGTACTTATTAAAAACTTGACGCATATGTAATGACTGTCCTGTCACATCGTCAGGGACATCGTAGCTTTCAAAAGTCATGTTCTATAGGCCGACCGTTTAACTCGCGTATCGCCTGCGCGGTAAGAAGGGAGCGGGGGCGGGTAACGCTACACACGGAGTCAATAATCCAAAGATTTATCTCGAGATAGACATTGTTGGTAAAGAATAAAATAATAAGTATCTTTTTTTTAAGTATTTATTTTTAAGTTTTACAAATATTTTATAATAGCTTCATAGGTACAAAATCATAAAACAATAATTAACTCCGTTTAAGAAATATTTAACCACAGATAAAAATTTTATAGGACTATGTTGTTGGTTTAGGAAGAGCTAGCGTCACTAATATTCATATCGCTTGAATCATCATCACTGTCTGTGTAGCTTGAGGAGTCAGAATCTTGCAAATTAATAATAAATCGGTCCATCTCTTCATCAACGATGCGATCGTGCAGACAATATTCATCTTCAATATGACGGGCCCGTTGGTCTAGTGGTCAGACACCCTGCCTGCTAACCAATGGGTCGTGGGTTCGATTCCCGCCAAGTGTCTGGGTGTTGTTTATCTATTTAAGTATGTATTTACAAAAAAAAAAGTATATAAGTATTAGTATCAGTTGTCTGGTTTCCATAGTACAGGCTCTGCCTAGTTTGGGATCGGATGACCGTGTGTGGATTGTCCCAAGATATTATTATATTATTATTATTATTAATAGTTTGTAAGTACATGTTTATCGCAGTTAACCCATTTTTCTACAGAGAATTCGGCAAATAACTGTTCCAGTGTATTTTTCTTTTTGTCTAAATTAGAATCAATTTCAATTTTTGCGAGCTGTCCTCTGATATCCCCCCAAACCAATTCGATTGGGTTCAGGTCTGGGTGATATGGAGGCAGTCGTAAGACTTCATGACCTGCCGCCTTTAAAATTTCATCTATTTTGTAAATATTTTCTGTCGCGTGTTTGATTAAATTCAATAAATCACATTTTCTTAGAGACGTATCAAATTCAACATTGTGTCTTTGCAGCCAGGTTTGCATGGTGGCTTTTGTGGATGTCATTGTAGGCTTTTTGTCCTCTTGTACCGAGTGGTATGCGGCATTATCCATAACAATAACTGAGCTAGGCGGTAAATTTGGCAATAGCTTTTCTTTAGTCCATTTGCTGAAGTTTACAAAATTCATATCGCTATGATAATCTCCGGTTTTGCTTTTGGATTTAAAAATTAAAAGAGCTCCATCGATAAATCCGGCTTGTCCACCAGCATGTACAATAATTAAACGTGGCCCTTTGCCAATATGCGACAGCACCCCTCGTTCTTCATTGGATTGCCAACACGCCGGTACATTTAATGACGAATTGACATATGTTTCATCGAGGTAAACAATGTTTCTTTGATCTCTTCTGTGCTTCTTTATCGCATTAAGATAACGCCACCGCCAAGATACGATGTTTGGTTGTTCAATCAGTAATTTTCTTTTTGATTGACATTTCTTAAATCGAAAGCCAAGTTTATGAATCAATGTTCTCAAATATTCACAATTTAATTAAGCCACAATTTAAAATTCCTTCTTCTCTGAGTTTCGCATTCAAAATTTTTAATGTAGGAACCTTCTTATAAACCGTATAAAATTGAGTTATTTTTCTTCTAACAACGCCCTCTGTAAAACTGTTAACTTCAATTTTTTTCTTTCGGATTTGTTTAATTTTTTTTGGTGATTTAAAATTTACATTATTTTGTTCATCTTTCAGTTCATTTCCTTCTTTTATTATTTTTTTATTATTTTACATATGGTAGTCACCGAAAGTCCTGTAGCTTTAGCAACAAGTTTGTTTAGGTTTACGTCTTCAAGATACTCTGTAGAATTATGATCTTGTTTTCTGGCTTTAAAAAAGGAATATACATTGTATGCTATTTGTTTAGCTTGCTTGTTAATTTTGTTCGCAAAACTGGAAGAGCGATTCATCTTGAGATTTATCTTGGCAGTCGTATACCTTGTGCGTTTATCTTCAAGCGTCCGTAACAAAAACACCAACCGCGCGCTGCGAGCACAGCCAGCGCACTGCCGCACTTGACGTAAGCTCTCTGCTCCGCGCACCCCTTTTACCCATCCGCTAACATCTCCCCTCGCTCCCTTCTACCCCCTCAGGCGATACGCGTATTAAATGGTCGGCCTATAGCTAAGCATTTGTATTTTTAACCGACTTCAAAAAAGGAGGAGGTTCTCAATTCGTCTGTATATATATATTTTTTTTTTTCTATGTATGTTCGCGCATAACTCTGGCAATTATGAACCGATTTGAAAAAATCTTTCTTCCATCCATTCTTTAATCCGTTAATTGGGTCCCATAAAAAAATTATTGCTTAGTAATAAGTAGTTCCTGAAAAACAAGGATGGTGACTGCGCACTGAGACCTGCAAGAAAGCCTATATAGATGACGTTTTAGTCGCTCGGACTCGCTCGGTCGGACAAAAATGGTCATAACTCTGGCAAATATTTACCAATTTCAATGATTCTTTTTTTATTCGAAAGAAGAAACCACTGTATTGAATCTGTATGAATTTTATTACAACCGGATAAGAACTTCCTGGAGGACCATGAACGATGTGGAGGAATTTATCTGGTAAAACCATAAAACTGATGTTCTCCATTACATTGCTCTGACAATTATGAACCGATTTCGATGATTCTTTTTTTATTCGAGAGAGTAAACTAGTATGATGTTTCCATGCAAATTTCATTACGACCGGATATTTTTTTCTGAAGAAACATGAATTATGTAAAACTATGTAGACGATAATGTGATCATAACCTATCTAGATAATTTTACGGTTTTCGACGGTTCAATCTTTTTATATGAAAATATCACTAAAATGTTTAAAATAAAATCTTTTTAAAAAAAAATTGAACCGACTTCAATATCACTGAAAAGTATAAAATAATTTAAATATTATTGAAGTTGGTGCCAAATATACACAGCAGGTACGCTAACACCAACTTCAATAATATTTAAATTATTTTATACTTTTCAGTGATATTGAAGTCGGTTCAATTTTTTTTTTAAAAGATTTTATATTTAATACTAGCGACCGGGCGACCCGCATCCGCACGGGTGTAACTAAACTTAATTCGGTTTTTTATATAGGTACTTACAAACTTTCGGTGAAAAACCGATATGGTGAAAACTGCGTTGTTGGTTTAGGAAGAGCTAGCGGATATACAGACAGACGCTGAAAGCGACTTTATTTTATAGTATGTACAGATATAGATGTTTAGATGATTCATGAAAAGTTTTACATCATGGCCTCACAAGACCGTGAAGACGGTTTGGCTTTGGGATATTTCTGATATCTCATACATAAATGTATTAATGTAAAATTTCATTTAATTTCAAGGGTAATCGAACGTAACAGGTCAGTCATAGAACTTACATATCAGAGCCAAGTGCCTACTGTGCTAGTTGAGTACAATATCTCCTGCCTACACTTGTTTTTTGTTGCGTAAAAACTAAAACAGCAATGCCCTCATCACTATACAAAGCCAAACTCAAGTTCATTGGCACGATTTCCTTTTAGTCGAAGTACGCGCACAGTCGCCATGACTGCTGTGGACCATGACTGCGATAATTGGCATCGTTAAAATTTTGGCCGCTTATTTATAACGTTTGGAGCTTAGAGTATATTGGGATGAGTTTTTTAGCTTTATGTTAAACTCGTTAGTAAAGTTTCAGTAGGTAACTTATGTGCAAAGTCAAATAAAAAATATATTTTCATCTCTTCTATAAATTAATATAACTAAAACAAAGTCCGCATCTGCCAGTCTGTTTGTTCGCCTACAAATGTGTTATCTATCCATTATCTACCTAGATCTAGAGTATAAATAACATGTTTCTATTTTTAAAATATACATAAGTTATTTCTATGTGTGTGACAGTTGCTATTTTTTTAAATATAGTTACGTTATTTCTACGTGTACGTACGAATCAACGACGACGACGCAGTTGTAATCGGGCCTTCCGGGTTCTTTTTTTTGCTACATACATAAAGTAGATAGGAGGTTACCTACATCGGCAGCACTAAAAGTGTGTTAATTCCACTCGTGAACACGTTTCTATTTTATATCGTTTCAACGGTCCAGTTATGGCTATGATGCTGAATGTTAGTTAAGCAATATTATTATTATGTTTCTGATTAATTTGTGTGAATGGTACATGTGTATATTATAGTATAGGTATTAGATTTAGGCTGAGCTGAGTGGTCGAGCTGAGTGAAGTCGTAACATACCCTTATTTCGACACATAAAGCTTTCAGCGACTGGCATTCACAATAAAAAAATAACAAAAAATTCATTGTGGAGTTCAGTTGTTTGACAACAAGTACCCTTTTGGCACCGCGAATCACATCATCAGTCCTCATCAGCAGCCGAATGACTTCCTCTGCTGAACATAGGCCTCCCCCTTAGAAGGGAGGGTTTGCCATAATCTCCACGCTTGGCAGGCGTCTTGGGGATCGCAGTAGGCATAAGTGGTAGGTAATCACACGGACTAATAATTTATTATTCCGTGGGTAATCCAATAGAAAGACGCTGCTACCCGTACTCTTGCTTTAGTACTCGTGCTGTCTTACCCGGACACCCCACGGGTATTAAAATTGACTGTCTTACAAAAGACTGGACGACTAACTAGAGGTGCGCCATTATTTTAGGATGCGAATCCGTAACTTATCCAAGGCGTCGAGTATTACAGTGCAGCATAAAATATTTGTCCACTGACGCAATTTAAACCAAGTTTAAACTATGTTACTTATAATATAAATAAAATAAATAATAATAATATTAAACCTTAGGTCTTGCTTGCTACATAAGTTTTAAATTGATTTAAGTCCTAACGACATCTATGAATATTAGTTTGTTAGTAACCTGTTGAATAAGATAAGATCGTTCAATAAAGTTAAATGTAGTTAAGTAAAAAAAACCCACCAGATTCCTTTTCCTAGGGGGTCCATTAATCACGTGAGGCTCGAAAAGGGGGGAGGTGTTCCAAAAAAATCACAAAATATCACCAGGAGGGGGGGGGGGGTTGTTAAAACGTTGCTAAAAAACATCACGTGATTAATGGAAGACCCCTAGTGTGTATGAAATTGTTTGTGACGTTTGGACTTCATACCTGATTGTGTGTTATTTTAGCTCTCACATCACTCCTTATATATTTTACAAATCTGGCTAAAAAATAATACACTGCTCAACATTTATCACATTTTTTCAACGTGTTACTCGTTTTTTAATCATTACGATTATTTAATATTTATTTCTTAGATAAATATCTATTTATTTACATTTTAATTGTATAATGAAAAGGGTGCCGTTGAGAAACTGTCTTGTCGTTCTATTGCGAAAACATAGTACCTAAACAATAAACATTTACTGCATACAGAATTAACTAAATTATTAATGCTAAGGTCGTCTGTCTGACAATCCAAAGCATTGCATGTCTGTTGGATTTCATGCCGGATGCAATTGAATCACAAAATACATATGTACATGCGTGTAATAGATAAGTGTTCTCAATTTTACAGCTTTCGTTTTTATGCTTATTGAATCGTTGTAATTTTAAAACAGAAATGATTAGATTGCGATTTCTGTGGAGTCAGTGGCTATGACGAACATATGTTCGACAAGCATCTAATACTTGCTTAGAATACTTGTCAAAAACTAAAATAGTTACAAAAAAATTACATACCTACAAAGCAAAATGTATGCTTTCATGCTACAGGGTGACAGTATTGCATTTAATGCGTCTGCATGCAGAGAAGTACTGCCTTCTAGCTTGTGTGGGTATAACTTGGTAATTCGTAGACTCAAGTTTAAATACTATAATACAATATGTTTCTAAACCGGTTCAATGTCGACAATATATTAAATTCCACCAATCTAGTGTCATCCGTCTTGTCAACACGGATTCGTTTTCTAACTTTAAATTGGCTTGGATTGCATTGGATTCCAGACCAACACAGGCATTTCTCAATCCTTGAAGAGTTAATGACTAGGTGGTCTGTATACTTATCGAACATTACATGCTATGCTACTACGCTCTAACTTTAGCATATCAATTTTGTGTCAGATTGATACGGTCTAGACAAATTGGCATGCTCGATTGCATCAGATCGGTTTCTCCTATACGTTGCGCCCCACCTACAGACGCCTGGAGGTCTTGACGAAAACCACAGCTTTCTATCTTGTTATTACATAATTATGCTCCATGCTGTTTCGTCCTTCTATGATAAGAGAATACAATGATGTTAGTTTCTAGTTCCTGTAGGTGCGTACGAATCATCATCATCATCTTCATTAGCAGCCAAAGACGTCCACTGCTGAACAAAGGCCTCCCCCTTAGAAAGGAGTGGTTGCCATAATCCCCACGCTTGGCAGGCGGCTTGGCGATCGCAGTATATGTAAAATCCAAAAGAAAAGAAATAAATCCAAAAGAATGACGCTGCTTCGTCTTCCTGTTCTCGCTTAGTCCTTACGGCACCCAACGAGAGGAGATGGGGGGGATGCAATTCTAACCCGGCACCCCACGAATAACATCATTGTATTCTCTCATCATCTTCGGATGAGAGCATGGAGCATAATTTCAATCGAACTGCACTTGGTAAGTTTGTTTTATGGTAAAATTTTCATCATTACAAACTTTCCTGCTTTCACCTTTGAATTGCAGAATAGCATGTTCGAAAATTTAAAAAATACTGCATGCAAATCTATATTGAATTATAGGTTCCTAATACATTATATTAATCGTCATTATTACGCTGCAAACGTAGCAAATCAATTTCGTTTATTTCGCCGATAATGTTTAGATTTAGCTACGGAGAATTGATTTGACATAGAGAAGATTCATCTGAGCGAAACCAGTTTGCTACAAGTTGTGAAGCTTTCTTGATTGGAGTGACGTTACTGCTACATGTGGTAGACGTAGGGTCGCCGTACACGGGCCACTAGCCACATCCACAATCGCCGCCACTTGACGCTAGAAGCGGCTACAAAAGAAGCTGACGCGCGCGACAGCCACTTGTGGTCCATGTTGGACACTTGCGGTCGGTGGCCGCTACTTTTTTTAACTCGTGCTTGCAGTGAAATGAAGGGAGAGAGGGGTGGGGAATCGCGACAGTGGCTTGTGTCGGCATTTTGTGGCGGCGTTTTGTGGCCGAGCCGACCACTAGAGGCGATTTGTGGCGTGTGGCGACCACCGGCGTCTACAATGTGCGGCGAGTCCATGCAAAATGTATGAAAACAACAGGAAATAGGTCGGTGGCTGCGTTTTGTGGTTCCGGGTGTGCGGCGACACTTATAAACAAAACCAGCATCTCATGACATCGGCTTACGGTACCGGTTTTTATTAATATGTAATTTCTTTGTCTAGAATCTATGTCAGCGTACCGTAGTAGCATACATGTAATTATGTATGTCCAATGTTCTTATTCATATATTCACAACTCCATAATTCACAATATGCGAACTGAAGAAAAAATTGACCCTGTTGAGAGCAGTGAAAATGTAGCATAAAGACAAGTAGGTAGTTTTTAATTGTTGGTAATATTTATACAGCTAGTTATACTTGGATATCCATTGAAATGTAGAGTTTTGCATTCTTACTTACTGACATACAAAATACAACTTAGACTCTCACTGGTCTCTGGTTTTGAATAAAGACGTTTAACCACGTAGTTATAGACCGGCCATGGCGAACAGAATGTTATCTAGAAAAGTTATTACCACTGGTAATAAGTCATTCTGCTTGCGTACACAGTAATATTGAAAAAAATATTTTTGAAGATTTTTGAGTACATGATGATGGGACCGTTTTAGAACTTGCTGACAGTTTTTGTATGAATATTTTTTTAATGGCTTTATAGCCTATTTTATTCTCTTTGGTCTTGAAGGGGCGTGTGGCGGGTCACCCCCTTCCCTCCAATATGGTTGAGGGGGAGTGATGGCTGCTGCTCGAGTCAACTCGTGCGCGGGTGCTGCTTGGGGGGACTGGTCCGACTACTATCCCTTTGGCCTTTTAGTTTGTTGTACTTTCGTCGTATTTTTTTCTTTCCTATTTAATCTTTTGAACGGCAAGACACACTGTCGCTCTGATCTAATTGTAACATGACACACTGTTTAATGAAAAAAAGTTAAAAAATGACAAGCCCGCTGATTTTCTTGCCGGATCTTCTCAGTTGAGGCTGCCTTGTGATCCGGTGGTAACTTTTTTTTTAAATAACATGACCTTTCATAAGTACTAGCGTTACGCCTATTTGAAATATTTTTTTTTTACTTTTGGAAGGAAGGATTATGGAAAATTCATCCTCTAAGAAAAAATCGAGTATATTGAGGTATTTATCTGTATACACGACTGACCGGTGGCTAGACCTAGACAAAGACAACTCCTGTGTTCATACATTTATTACTACGATTTTGATTTTGTAAAAAAAAAAACACTTAGGTGTGCCTTGTGGAATTATTATATTGTGTTTTAGATTTGTTGACGAATATACAATTTCATTTGTTATATATATTTGCTAAGGGTCACTGTGTTTGTACAAGATAAGACTGGCACTGGTAATCTTATTTACATAAAAAATTGATAATGTCGAATAAAGGATACTCAATTCAAACAGTACTACTTACCTACCTGATTTTACGTACTTTAGCAATAACTATCATTTCTCCACTTAAAGGTCTTTTAAAATCGGTATGATAATATTTAGTATTCAGAACGATACTATGGTCCATACATACGAAAAAAATCTGAAACGAGGTCAATGGATTACCAGAGTTGTCGACCGCGTATGTGAAACGAGGGCACTGCACTTGACTCAGTGCATATCTCACGTGTCGTTGATCAAACTGCGGACATTGTAGAAACAAGGCGGGTTCTGGTTGATTGTCCTTTCGATCAAAGGATTATGCACAATACGCAGTTTGTATTTTTACCGAGAACACAGACCTTACGTTACTGCATGTCAACGACCGTTCAGTTGATGTTTGTACGTATGCTTTTAATATCTCTTTAATGGGTACAGCATTTTTAAATCAAACTTGTTACGTTTTTTATTACTTTGATTATCAAAATATGTATAGTAATCTTAGGAATAGAAACAGGGGAAAGCGAATAAAATTATCATCCGAAATCTTGTTACCATGTGGTGATAAGTTATTCAGTCTTATCTGGTACACGCATTATATTTGCACTGCAGTAAAACAAGCCTATGTATACATTTAATCTCTTTGGTAAGTATCATCTTATTTAAAAAATCGAAGACTGTGTGCCACATACCAACTCATACCATACCACCTTAGATGAATTATATGTCATCTAAGCATACCACATTAGGTACTATTACTACAATGCGGACTCTAAACAGGGATGGATTGAACTAAAAATCATTTATATCAAAGTAATAAAGACCAATGGTATATTGCCTGACTTTATGGGCTGCTAACTAAAACATGGAGATGGAAAATATTAGTCACTATAAATAATTACTAATGGTTTAATGGATTTAGAATCCATTAAGACTTCTTTTTAAGGCAACTGCGTTGTTGTGTGTGGTCTAGACTACTAATATGGCCATCTTATGCTCCGTAATACCATAACTACCGCAAACCTATAGCGCAGAGCGCAGCCTATAGTTGCAATGTAGCGAATAACGGTTCACCAACGGTTCACTATGGTTGTCTGTCGGTCACGCAGGCAGGCAGTCAGCCGAGGATCCGCTTATGTAGCGTCTTTCTCGCGATCCGTTGTTTATTACGGCATTTCACATCGACTTTCATTAACTAACACCACTACTCTCTTTGCTTACACTCCAAGAGCTAAGACCGCCCATTGTACTAGTAATAACTGCTGCATTTTATACTATTAAGTAATGTAAAAATGGTGTACAATAAAGATTTAAAATAAATAACTAAGAGGTTTCGGCTGGTGCAACCCGGCCGAAACGTCAAGCCAAAATATAAGGTAAATCGCGTTATTTCCCGATAAAAATGAACTTTGATAATGGAACGCGAAAGTCTAAAAGTATAAATAACTAAGAGATTCTCAATAATATAAAATAGCATGAATAAATATATACGGTACCTAATATGAAAAATAATAACTATCTGTTTACACATTACGTTGTGAAAAGCTAATTTCACGCTCAAAATAACAATAACCAGCCATGCTGCGGATTATGTATTTCGTTTTTTTTTTCTTATTTCAAATTAATGCTTGACCACAACCTACATGATGGTAAGTACATAGCGACTCTGCCATAAATGGTAGAATTATTATTCGCTTCAGTCTGGCCTCGAAGAAGTATTGTGATCGGACCGGAAGTCCGACTGTCCATCCGTGTCTGTACCTACATTTTTGTTTGGTTTTACACTGTCTATGAAAAGGGCATTTATTGCATTGCATATTGTTCTATTTTCTGCAGTAATACTGAATGTTGACAGCATTGATGTAGATCTTACTTGGCATGAATTCTTATTTCGGATTACATTAATTATGGTACGTTTATTTTCGAAGACACCCAAATTTCTAGTCTTAGCCGGACACCCCACGGCACGGGCTATTTTGCATTAATTAATGAACCATTATTAATAATAATAATAATAAATACACATTATTGTACACCAAAAGTAACATTAAATTAATTATTTTTTATTAATTAATATAAAACGCAATTAAAAGCACGCTGCGTTGTGTAACTAGATGTCGTTGATTACCACTAAATGTCCCGAATATAATGAATTGTAACAAAGTTATCATTGATTAAGCTTAGTAAAAACACAGCACATAATAGATAAAATGTTGGTTTTTTTAAAGAACTATAGAATGTATTGTGTAATGCTGCTTTAGTGTGTTATATTCATCCCAATGATTTGACATAAAATAAACGATGTCTTAGACTCGTGCATCGTGTACTGTAAATAGATTGTGAAGGAAATAAGAGTTGTAATGAAAATAATTACTAATTTACAGTTTGTTTGACAATTACCTTTAATTATGTTTAAGTACAAAAGAAATACTAAATAATAATGTATGCATTTTTCACAAAATTATGATAAATTATTTACAGAATACGGTTGCGACATCTAAGTCCCTATTTAACTTAATCTAAGTCCACATCATACGTAATATGTCTTTTAAATTCATCGATACATATTTCTATTATAACTCAATGGGTGTTGGTAAAAATGTATCCTAATCTTAGGCACGCTATGACGGCTCTTACATCAATCTCCATGTATCGCTGTTTTCTTGTTGCTGATTAACAAAAAATTACAATTATTTTAATGGTCTATTTATTGTTTCATAAGTATTGAATGTATTTAACACCCGTGGGGTGTCCGGGTAATAATAGCACCCTCGCATTCCTCCCGTCGGGTGTCTGTAAAAGGGGACTAAGGGAAATAAAGAAGACGGGCAGCAGCGTCTTTCTATTGGATTACCTACCATCTATACTGCAATCCCCAAGACGCCTGCCGAGCGTGGTGATTATGGCAACCCTTCCCTTCTAGGGGGGGGGGGGTCTATGTTCAGCAGTGGACGTAGTATTATTTGTTGTAAATAGAGTACACTTGTGTCTGCACCGCAAACACTTGTGCTCCTGTGTAATATCCCCTGCGTGGCTAATCTTGTGAAATATTAGCGCCTGTAAGTGTGTCGGTCACGGGTATATTATTATTGCTGCCCTTTAAACGTAGTTACCAACTACTACAAAACAATGAAGAGAAAAGTTAAACATCAAAGCGTGCCATTGATTAACAATCAGTTTAGAGCGTTGATTAACAATCAATTTAGAGAAAACGGCTACACCAATACACACTTTTGATGAGAGTTGGCCAAATTATTAAATCAATAAATAACATTCAGATCGTAACCATTCACATCAAACAGTGTATTAAGTTTAACTTATACAGGTGATTTCTCTTGTAGCGGGACTTCCTCAGGCGAAGTTCCATTTGTTGTAGCTCCGACACGCTCACCAGCCGCCCTTGGGGATGAATTGAATCTGTTTCTGATGGAACTCCAATTCTTCTTAATTGTTATCCCGGCTACCACGAGCACCATACCAGCTACAATTATCCCTATCACGCTTTTATCGACTCCCCCTTTTCTGATCTCAGTCGTAGCTCCAACAGTTACCTCATCGCCTGTCGTATGAGATTCACTTGAAGTTTCTGTTTGACTTGATGTTGAGTCTGCCACTGGTGCTTTTACAATCGCTGAACGAAGCGAAAATTCTTCTACTTTTTTTGCATTATCGTCAAGAGTCTCTGTAGTTTTAGAAGATGTGCTTAGTATTTCGTCTTCTTTTTCAACATTTACTTTTACAGCGGGTACGGCGTCAACAATAGGATCGATATTGTCTTGAGGTGCTGTGCCTATCGCAATAAAAGCCGGTAACATAAATTCGAGTGACCTCTCCAGGTCGTCCATGTTTTGAGATGCATCAAGGCAGTCAAATGATTTTGTGTTACACGATCCAGTGCAAATAGTTTCTAAAGATCCATTTAGTGTTGAGCACAAATCTTGTATTAATCCTGTTGTTGATGTTGGCAAACTTAATTTGCGGAGTGATATAAAGCTGGAAAACATTTCAGATTTCATATCCTGAAATTATAAGCATATAGTTAGTTTTATGATAGTATATTTTAACTGTCATATAAAGTAATTTGATTATACGAATGTGTGAAAATTAATGCCGTGTTTTTTTAAAAACTAATACGTACTCATAGTATTTTTTACATCGATATGTATATCCATATATATTTACCGTTCTCATGTCATTTCCCGCTAAATCAATTTCTTCTAACTTCGTGAGACCAAAACTATTTTTTAAATCTTGTGGATATTCAATTAGGCGGTTGTTGGCCAGTTTTAAAGTTGTCAGCTCTGGTAATTCGCTTATTGACTGAAAAAAAAAAAGACATATCGGATTTTATTTGTATGCGATGTTGAGATTGATGGATTTCTGTTAAGTTACACTTTACATGTCATTTTAATTACTGTTAAAGTATTTAATTCCACGTCTACTATTTCTAACAAATCGTCTGCGGATAAAAGTTCACGAAAAAAATATTTGGAAGGTTCCAATACAATCCATATTAAAGATGGGCCCGTTGGCCTAATGGTTAGACACTCTGGCCGCTACCCAATGGGTCGTGGCGGTTCGATTCCCACCTTGTGTCTGGGTATTAATTATTATCTATATAAGTATGTATATAAGAATTAATCATGATTCATAAACAAAATATAGTGGCTAGACATATTAAAAGGATGGATGGAACTAGATGGACTAAAAGTGTGACCAAGTGGGCTCCACAGCAGAAAATACCTAGAGGAAGGCTAAGAAAGTGATGGATAGACTGTGTTGAGGAAGACTTAAGAGCTATGGGGAAGTTTACCAACTGGAGGAGAGAGGCAAAAAAAAGGGATAACTGGAAAATTACTTTTGAGCAGGCTAAGACCCACGATGGGTTGTAGCGCCGTAGGAAGAAGAAGATAAGTATGTATTTACACAGAAAAAAAATTAAGTTTTTGTAACAGTTGTCTGATTACCATAGTACAGGTTGGGATCGAATGGCCTTGTGTGGATTGTCCTGTTATATACATAATATTAATATTTTTTATAATAAACACAAAAGTGTAACTTACGCCAGAAACAATTTCCATAATTTCATTGCTGTTTGCATTTAATAATCTCAGATGTTTGAGAGATGATATTTCTTTTGGTATTTTTGTCAACTTATTATTTTGCAAGTTTAGCTCCGTTGTTTTGGAATCTAAAGGTTGAGGCAGTTCTGTTAATTCATATCCAGAGCAGTCCACGATGTAATTGCCTGAACTTCCTTCAATATTACACACGCAAGGTTTCGGACAGATATGCTCTTCATCAGCTTCAATAGGCGTTAAAAGATCCGATAGGGAAGTTAATTTAATATCTTCTAATAAAGGCACTGATGGCTCAGTAGTTGCTTCCATTGGTTCCTCTATGACCCCCGCCCCGCTGCCTTCTAAAATACCCTCGTCTATTTCAGACTGATTCAAAGATTTATCAGGCGGAAACTGGTTATCATTTTCGACAGGAATGTGCAATTCATCGACGCTCTGTGCTGCTATACTCCTAGAAATTAATATTAATTCGTTAATAACATGTGACTTTATCGAATTTATCACGACAAGGTGACGCAGAATTGTTATAAATAAGTAGATGATAAAAATCGCGATAAGTGTAGGTATATGTACTACAAGGGCGTAACTGGAACACCGTCTTGAAATTTGATTGATAGAATGAAAATATTGTATTACATTTATATACAATGCTCCTCTGCGGGTTTGTCTGGTATTATAAAGGTTCTAAACTTAACATTTCATAAACTCTTCCCGCAAAAATCTACTTATCATCGTAAACATCACATCAAAATCCATTGTGTAGTTGAGAAGTAAGATATATTTAAAATTTTACAACTTATGTCTTAACGAAAATGGTGATTGGAAAACAAAATATTACATTATTTTATAACACAACGTAAAGATCAGCACGATAATTTTTGAGTTACTTATATCAGAGAACCTCATATAATATTGCTAAATAATTTTAGATAATACGTAACTAAGGTAAATTGAAGATTTCTTTATTTACTGTCTATTATCTCATTTACTGCAAGTATCGAGAAAATCCTATCCAGAACGTTTTAAGACTCCTAATCTGTTATATTAACATATCGCCATCTTATCTCCCACCTAGTCTTTATTCAGACAATTACATTAAAATAATACTCACATATTTTAAATATACCTATTTTAAGATGTATGCGAATATCAGACATTACGTTCTAGTCGCTACATTTACATAACGAAAGGCGATATTAATTGTTTGAGATAGAGCGTGAAAATGAATTACAAAATGTATACTCACGCGCATAATGCTAACGACAATATAAAAAAGTACTTGCACGTCATGGTCACTTCTTATGACAACACTTTACAGAGGACGTGCCAACTGGCTTCAGGAGCTGTTACCTGGTGTGGCACAAGTACTAGCGTAGCGAAGAGCGCAAAACTCACTGACACTTATAACTATTATCACTCGATGATAAGATTACTAACGGCATGGCAGCTTATCGCGAATCAAATGCGATAACAGCGCCCTGCATAAATGAGAAAATATTACTGAAAAAATACTTTTTCAATACCACCGCAACGACAATGTGTCGGCAAAATAATGTTTAAAAGATCGCGTACGCTAGTTACCATTTGCCGGAGTTGCTAATTCTGAAGCATACAATAGCGGACATGTAAATTGACTACCGAATAGAAGTTTACATACAATAGTGTTCCTCGATCGTATGTTATGTAAAACTGTACGAAAATGAAGTTTATAGATTACTATAAAATTCTAGTGAAATTCATGATGATAACGTATTGGTACATTGTTATAACGGATACACTTGATTCATAATATTTATCACGATACACAGTAAACACGCACACCTATTCTTTATCTCTATTTCACTGACATAATTGCTACATTTTACTTTAAACTGGTGATATGCTTGCTGGTCACAAACATTATGCTTACCTTGGTAACGTTTGCTTATTGTAACATTAATTACAGTTTGATTTAAAACATCATTGTTAGACCGCACCATCTTAATATCCCATTCCGTTAACCACACATTTTACGAGCTCTTCAAGGTTGAATATCCGTTTATAGACTGACCTGCTTCTCTAAGAACTTCCAATAGGTACATACACACATCAAAAGTGTCTAGGGATCAAGCATTTTTAAGCGGATTTCTTGAGATTGAGATGTGGCTTTGTAATAAATTTATGATTTTATAAATTTATATGGATCCTTTTTGGTGCATTTCATAATTTGAATCAGGAACTGTGAATCAAATTCGAGTAAAAGATGAAAATCAGCTGTCAATATTTTCCCTATAAAAACATACAACGCATTGAAGACATTATTAGTGCTACTGTTTCCCTACTACTGATTAAAACCAACGTTATTATGGAGCGGCGACGTCATTTAAGCAGGGAAGAAATGCTCAGAGCCGTGGGAATGATAGAAGCTGGTTCCCGGCAACGTACTGTGGCTTTAGCTCTGAATACAAGTCAGAGTGTTATCAGTCGACTTTGGACACGTTACCGAAGCACTGGTACCGTGGCTGAGCACCATGGAGGACGGTATCGCTGCACCACACGGAGACAAGACCGATATATTCAAATCTTAACTCGAAGAGCTCCAACAATAACTGCCATGATGTTAGCCGTGAGGCTTCATCACTCTTCAGGGAACTTAATTAGCGACCAAACAGTCAGAAACCGCTTGCATGAAGTGAACCTTCATTCCCGAAGACCGCTACGGGTACCACCTATAGCAATGCACAATCGTAGGATTCGATATCAATGGGCTCTTGAACACAGAAATTGGGCAGAAGAACAATGGCGTTTCGTGTGCTTTTCTGATGAGTCTCGTTTTGGTATGAGACCGGATACAAGACGTATACGACACTGGAGAACCCCTGGACGCCAACAGCGATTAAAATCCTGCCAGGAAGTCCATCCTTATAGTGGTGGAACCATCATGGTATGGGCGGGTATTTGGATCGGCGGAAGAACTGAGTTGATTTGGATCAGAGGCAACCTCAACGCTCAAATTTATGCTGAGACGATTGTATCAGACGTCATCGTTCCTCTACAAGTGCAAATCGGTCCCTTATTTCAGTTAATGCATGATAATGCACGACCGCACACCGCAAGAGTTGTAAGACAGACTCTCGCCGCAGCTAACATCAATGTCCTGCCCTGGCCTGCTCAGTCGCCAGACTTGAACCCGATTGAGCATGCATGGGATATGCTACAGAGAAGAGCTCTGCCGAATATGGAGGGTATCCAGTCGCAAGAAGACCTTTTTTTGTTGTTGCAACGAACATGGGCGGCCATTCCACAGCGTGATTTGGATGAACTCATTTTGAGTATGCCAAACCGATGTTCTTGTGTTGTTAGTGTTCGCGGTAGAAACACGGATTATTAATTGTTTAAGTTACCCAATAAAATTTTAAAGAAAACTGTTATTTCAGTCTTTTTTTCGAACTTTTGTGTTAGTGGTTCAAATGTCAAAAATCCCTTTATTAGGAAAATGGCAAATTTCTTTATTAATGCAAAGGTGACTTGGTTTATCGTTACTGTGACAAACGAAAACACTTTATTTGATGAATCCTTAAAGAAAATTTTAATTAATATCAATCAGGAGAAAAGTTATTGCAAAAATATATGTTGATCCCTAGACACTTTTGATGTGTGTATTTTACCAAAGAAAGCGTGCGAATGATCGCTTGTTTCATTGTGTGTCCAAGTTTGCAGCTGGGACATTGTGTTCTTTCATGTATCTAGGTACAAAAATACATGCATTCGTAAACTATGCATATCCGTACATTCAAAGATCTTGGCATCCCATTAGCTGGATAGATTTAAATTATTGAGTAGAATTAAAGGTTATCATGTCACACAAAACAGATTCGCTGGCAGCTGTGAGACCGTAACACGGGATTGTGTATTATGTATGTACAATCCTAATTACTTCTACAATGAGTACATAAAACACATTTTAATGTTTGACGTGTAGAGATAATTTCATATCTAGAGTATATTATCATAGGTTAGCAAAAACTGGCTCAAATTTGGCATACTGAGAAGTTTTTACGTTAGTTCCATTTCCGAACTTAGTAAACGCGATTTATGGAAGATTTAAAAGATATGTATTTATGATTTAGTTTCGTTTATCAATTTAATATTTTTGCCTTTTCATAAACTTTATTTTTCCACAAGCTATCATCCCGCGGCTTCGACCATTTAATAAAAAACTTATTAGAGATAAACTATTAAAAAAAAAACCGACTTCAAAGTAAATTATCTAAAAAGCATAAAATAACGAAAATATTATTGAAGTTGGTGTTAGCGTACCTGCTGTGTATATTCTGCACCAACTTCAATAATATTTTCGTTATTTTATGCTTTTTATATAATTTACTTTGAAGTCGGTTTTTATTTTTTTTAAAATAGTTTATTTAACACTTTTTAGTGACTTATTTTACCAAGATAGGTATCAGCACTATTATGCAACTCGAACGTCTACATTACAGTAACTTACTGAAAACATAAAAAGTTTATATCTCTTAAACTACTGGACCGATTTTGATGAAATTTGTACTCTACCATAAGTTGAAAGATACTCTAACTATTGCAAAAAAAAAATTCGGAATCGGACTTGTAGTTTCTGAGAAATCCGCGGACAAACCTACATACATACATACACTCGTGAAATTTGGTAAATTCGTTTAGAAGCCCACATAGACTAACATATATGAATATTACGCATTTTTATTAATATTACATACATACGCGTCGAATACAGAACCTCCTTTTTTGAAGTCGGTTAATAAAATACGGATGTAGCAATAATGAGCCTTACATCCTTTTGTAACCTACATACATAATACATGTACGTGATATTTCCTTTTAGGGTTATTTCAAGTCTAGTCAGTCAGTTCTTGTCTAGTGTAAAAACAATGAAGTTACTTGCAGTTCCCAGTTCCATTTGAATTTTTTGTCCTTGGACGTAGAATGACGTATTTAAGACAGTAATCTGTTCTGGATAGTGTCCAATAGCTCTATTAGCCAATATATACTTTCATATACGTAATTTGCTTTGTGTATTTCTAGTACTGCAACGGGGGCGACTTGGCCGACTACTTGCAAGCTAATCGTCTGCTGAGCGAGAGTACAATCCGGCTGTTTCTGCAGCAGTTAGCGAAGGCGATGCGTGCTATACATGAAAAAGGCATTGTGCATCGGGACTTGAAGCCGCAGAACATTCTCCTCACACACAATGTGTCACCACCACGCAGTCCGCAAGCATCCGACTTTACATTGAAAATCGGTAAGTTTACTATCGTCACTATGAAGAGCTGATTACATCACCCAATTTGTCGGGTCCAGCAATCGAGTTCCACTGGAGACATATTTTTTGCCCGGCTGCCCCAGAAGGATGGCTATCTTTTCGAGTACGTACGTGTATGTAGCATCTATTTCTTTGGCCAACACCACAGCCGCCTAAATGGTTGGATGGATGATGGATTGATCTCTTTTTTTTCGGTTTGTCTTAGTCTTATGCATACGTTTTTCCAAAAAAATGTTATACGACGGCCGCCATTTTGTATCTTTTTACTTTCAAAAACATTAATATTTATGTTCAAATGAAAGGTCTTAAGTTCTTAACGCGACGAGTTTAAATATATGTAGTATAATCTTTTCTTTACAGGATCAAAATAAATATGACATATTGAACCCTACCAATTGTCTTTGGCTGGCTATCAGTCAGCCATCACTCTTGTATTCAAACATTTATTGCTACAATTTTGTTTTTATAAAGAAAAACATGGTATACATTTGTATATATACACTATGTACTTTTAGTGATAAGGCCGCCCATTGTTTCATTCTATTTTACTGGTTTTTTTTTCTTGTATTTTTGTGTTTTTTAATGATGGTGGAACAATAAAGAATTATCTATCTATCTATCTATCTATATTGCATCTACAAAATTATAATAATTTCAGGTTATATTGTTTTCTCCGCTTTTCGTGTCGTGCTTTTACTATAAGCCTGTACACTACTATTTTCTGTGGTTGTTCTGTGGTTAAATTAATAAATTTAATTTGTCTTAAGTTTTTACTCAAAAAGGGAGGAGATTTGTTTGAAGCTGCAAAGGATACAAGCGTTTATGTTCTATTGCCGAATATTATGATAATCTCTAGCTAATCTATCTTCTCCTATGACATACGGCATTTAAATTCAGGCATATCCTTTCTAGTCGGAACCAATCGAAATATACTTATCAAATGTATCAATAAAAACTTCGTCATTGTAATAAAGGGATTTTGTATTATCTGATCGCCGAGTAATTCGTGATAAAATATTCTTAGTTTATTATCTCCAGGATGTTTACCAGAATTCTTATTCACAATAGATGCAACATATTGTGTTTTTCTACTTACGTAAAAATACACACATCAAAAGTGTCTAGGGATCAAGCATTTTTGGGCAAAAAAATGGGCAGAAGAACAATGGCGTTTCGTGTGCTTTTCTGATGAGTCTCGTTTTGGTATGAGACCGGATACAAGACGTATACGACACTGGAGAACCCCTGGACGCCAACAGCGATTAAAATCCTGCCAGGAAGTCCATCCTTATAGTGGTGGAACCATCATGGTATGGGCGGGTATTTGGATCGGCGGAAGAACTGAGTTGATTTGGATCAGAGGCAACCTCAACGCTCAAATTTATGCTGAGACGATTGTATCAGACGTCATCGTTCCTCTACAAGTGCAAATCGGTCCCTTATTTCAGTTAATGCATGATAATGCACGACCGCACACCGCAAGAGTTGTAAGACAGACTCTCGCCGCAGCTAACATCAATGTCCTGCCCTGGCCTGCTCAGTCGCCAGACTTGAACCCGATTGAGCATGCATGGGATATGCTACAGAGAAGAGCTCTGCCGAATATGGAGGGTATCCAGTCGCAAGAAGACCTTTTTTTGTTGTTGCAACGAACATGGGCGGCCATTCCACAGCGTGATTTGGATGAACTCATTTTGAGTATGCCAAACCGATGTTCTTGTGTTGTTAGTGTTCGCGGTAGAAACACGGATTATTAATTGTTTAAGTTACCCAATAAAATTTTAAAGAAAACTGTTATTTCAGTCTTTTTTTCGAACTTTTGTGTTAGTGGTTCAAATGTCAAAAATCCCTTTATTAGGAAAATGGCAAATTTCTTTATTAATGCAAAGGTGACTTGGTTTATCGTTACTGTGACAAACGAAAACACTTTATTTGATGAATCCTTAAAGAAAATTTTAATTAATATCAATCAGGAGAAAAGTTATTGCAAAAATATATGTTGATCCCTAGACACTTTTGATGTGTGTAGTTCTTTTTTAATATATTATACACCTTCTGTAAACAATTATCTAACTGATGATGGTGAAAACAGCTTATTAATCCATTCTGTGGTATAGGAGGAGTTACCGGATATAAAGATACAGACAGACGCGGAAAGCGCATTTGATTTATACCAAGTAAAGACTAAGAAGTTAATCTAATAACCCAGTAATAAATAGTTTCCGCTAACCTGTAACAATTAAGTGAAATCGTTAGCGATAATTTTATATTATTGCAAGATAATACAAAATAGCGTTTTTGTCTGGTGCAGCTGACTTTGGCTTCGCAAGGTTCCTCGAAGAAGGAAACATGGCCGTCACGCTCTGCGGGTCACCGATGTACATGGTAATATTTGATTCATATTTTATTTAAATGGGGTTTTAGTTTATATGCGGTAATAGCTCAGTGGGCGAGTGCTTGCTTGGAAACAGGGTGCGCAGGTTCGAACCCCGGCTCGCACCTCTGATTTCTTTAATTAATCATGTGCGAATCGTCTTTGTGCGATTGTTACTAGCTTTCGGTGAAGGAAAACATCGTGAGAAAACCTAAATAGCTTTCGAATGACTGGTTTCGAAGGACGGACGGATTTAGTTTAAAAAGTGGTTTGTTTCGATGGTTTCGGCCAAGGAATCGTATCCTCATTCTCATTCTGAAATATTCACATGCTGATGCCGAATCGACAATGTGCAACTATTCTAATAACAGATACATTTTTTTAATAATTGGCAGCTAAATGTTTAAGTACTTGATTGATGTATGTTCTACAGGCTCCAGAAGTAATAATGTCACTTAAATACGACGCCAAGGCAGACCTTTGGAGCCTGGGCACGATAGTATACCAGTGTCTGACTGGGAAAGCACCCTTCCAGGCCACAACTCCACACGAACTTAAAGCATTTTACGAGAACAGCGTAGATCTACAACCCAAGTAAGTAACCAATATTTATTAAATTTTTGGAAGAAAAATAATAATAATAATATCTTGGGACAATCCACACACGGCCAAATAGCCTACAGTCTGCTCATAGTTTTCGTCTACTACATTTTTTTTTTCATATTTTTACCCAGTTAATTTACGCAGTTAAATTTGAACCTAATTTGTTAGCACAAAGAATTAAAAGTTCTATAATTTTGAAGAACGAAACGTAACACGTGATGAAGTATATTACACGACGTAAATTACGTTAGTTTTTGTGAACTAGTTCTCACAATAAAGCCAGTGGTGTTCACGTTCAAGGCCCTTCTACCTGCATTGCTGCTTAAATTTGCTCTATTTAATACAACTTCATTCGTAAATGCTCTTTTATGTAATAACTGCGCCTTATTTATTTATTAATGCATACGTAAATTTACTTACTACCACTAAAAAACGTACACAAAAATCAATTGAAACTGAATTTTTATAAAATGTAATTTCTTTGCATTACAGAATGCCAGCAGGCACGAGCCCTGAGTTATGCAGCCTTCTAATCGGTCTACTTCGACGAAGCCCTCGCGAACGGATGGCTTTCGAAACGTTCTTCAATCATCCTTTCTTACAAAACCCGCGGACTGCTTCCATCACCAGTAAGTTAATTGACATACAAGATAACAATTGTCCCTTCATTGTGTGCAAAATCATCTTGAATATGGTGAATCGGTCCAACGGCTACAATAGAAAAATAAACAATGCTTTCCAATCAATTATCATGATACATGAGGAAATGGGAATTATATAGTTTTTTTATGTCTTGCCTACTTATATCTTCAGCAAACTCGCCATCTGCGTCTGTATATTTGCTTACTTCATCTAAAGCGCAAAACGGATTTTGGTGTGATTTTTTACCGTAATGTAGAGAATGTCTTCCGAAAGATATATATGTCATTCACTATATTTTATACAAATGACCTAGAAAATGTGAACCAGAAAATACCAAAAAACATATGTAATGAAAGGAATAAATAACTTGTGGCCACGCCGCCGGTGTGGCTTTGCTAAAAGCGCCCATTATGCTGTCGTTTTTAGTTTATTCCCAATGGAATCTATTCAGACTGACAATACCATTAAAATGGTGTTAAAAATCCGGTCTGGTGGTTTGACATTACGCTTATTCCCACTATTTATAAACGTTCTTCACTCTATCTTATGAATGTATTAATAAATTTTACGTTTGTTATTGGTGCGCAGAATTCTGATTCAGTATTTATTTTGCCGTCCCTATAATACGAAATTCGTGTTCATACACCATTTGTTTCATCTGCTGATACCGTTTAAAAAATGAATACCATTTTTTAAATATAATAAGCTAGTTATATTCTTATAAATGACAACAGTTTATATAACTCGTGTCAGTAAACTACAGTGTTTTTAATGAACACTTATTTCTGATTAATGTCAGAAACGAATATTACATGAAAATAAACTACGATTTAACCGTATGACTAATAATCGGTGACCTGCACCTACCATTGTTCATACACTTTCAAAATACCGTATTGCGTATTACTTTTGTCGGTTATTTACCAGTAGTACATGGTCGTAGTCTTCGTACGATACTATACCGTAGTTCTGGCAGTGTCAATTGTTTCAAAAAATCGACAATATTTTTGTTTTCAATTTGAGATTCCGTCAAACGATGTAGTAATACAAAATAGTCAGAGAATTGTGATTAAGAAATCTCATAAATTATTCAGATGTAGCACGTGTAATTATGCAAATTTACACAGCTTCGTGTTGCTTTATTGATATCTCACATACATTCAATATTTCTTTTATAAATCGCATAATTATTGATCATTATTTATGAAATAGCCGTAAGTATCTAATAAATTAGTTCATTTTACTATTTACTGTCAAAAAATATAATTAATTGCGATTACAGATATCATTGTCCAATGTCATGCGTGATATCTGAAGAGTAGAGAGCACCCGTACAATGAACGTCTCTATCTATTTAGCAAACATCATTTGGAGTTATCATCCCATTTTAGTTTTCATTATCATAGCTTCTAGTCCATGAATTTTTGAACGACATGTTGTAAACATAGTTACGATGTATCAATTAAATTGTTCAGGTTTGGACTCTGATCTGCCCAACATATTGGAGAGCGATCTCGAGGGTCCATCCGATACTAACTGTTACCTAGAGGAGTCATGGGAGAGTCAGGGTACATGCTCACTTAATTCGCTTGTGCATGGGGTGGGATTGCGTGCCTTAATCTAATCATAACAGCGTTCGTTTAGTCGTCATTAGTACTATAGTAAAATATTCACGTTGTCCAACCAATGATTACACAATGTGTTCGTTATCGATGCCAAGAAATATGTTAGTTTGTGAGCCATATGTCAAAGAGTTACCACTAATCACAGTTTTAATGGCAAGTGCTAATGATGACGACCGACCTCTCAATGATGTGCCCAAATTATGAAAAATTTCAGGGACTACAAGGTCAATCATCGCATTGCTTGCTGTTTGTGTTTTGTTTTGATTTCTATATTTTATCACTATTTAGTACAATATACATACATATATTATTCTAATACTACATACATATTAGATCTACGATATTTTTTGTCTTGCATGCCTCACTTTATGTCTTAATAAATAACTAAAATAAACGTGGTCTTACAGAGTACAGTACCGTGGCATGAGCCGTGGCTAACTCCCTTAGCGTTGCTCAATATGTGGTCTCTGGAACATACGTGCGTTACATTCCACTAAAGCAGTGATAAGGGTGATTGATACCAAAAGCACGTCGCATACGTAGGGTAACCAGATCAAAAATTGAGATTTCTTAACAACGTTCCTAATTTTTCAGTATGGTCTGAATTCAAAGTACCTATTCGCAGTGCGCTTAATTTTAAAATTACGGGCGTCACGTATGCACCGCCAAGATTGAAGCTTGCAAAACTAACTTATTTTTTCCTTTTTAAAGTTCATAAATCCTAAAAACCATCCCCAAACCGCCTGCCAAGCGTGGAGATTATGGCAACCCCTCCCTTCTAAGGGATTCCTTTGTTCAGCAGTGGACGTCTATCGGTTGCTAATGATGATTAATGAAATCCTAAAAATGATAATATTTCCCTGTTTCCCTGATATGTCAGGAAAATACCTGTTGACTCCTGTGCCGTAACCGTACCTACGTGGAGCCACGCTTCTACACTTATGTGACGCACGCCTTTAAGGTAGAGACAGACCCCACGTATGCGTGGGGCTAGTCTGTCTCTACCTTATGGGTCAAACCGGTGGGAGTAAAACGTTCTACTATCTGTCCTGAAAATTACATCATACTCCTTCCTTACCGACCTGTCAAGTCTTGCGTACGGTATTAAGACTGCAGGTATAGCTGCATGAATTAGTGGTGTACGTCCAGAAAATTATAATTAGGTACAAAAAGTCATCGATACGATATGTCATTATTGAACAAAAATTGACAACTTAATAAACTATTTTATAAAAAATAAAAACCGACTTCAAAGTAACTTATCTAAAAAGCATAAAATAACGAAAATATATTGAAGTCGGTGCTAGCTAATCATGTTAACTAACACTATCACCAGCTGACACCGACTTCAATATATTTTCGTTATTTTATGCTTTTTAGATAAGTTACTTTGAAGTCGGTTTTTATTTTTTATAAAATAGTTTATTTAACACTTTTTAGTGACTTATTTTACCAATATAGGTATCAGCACTATCACGCAACTCGAACGTCTACGTTACAGTAACTTACTGAAAACATAAAAAGTTCATATCTCTTAAACTACTGGACCGATTTTGATGAAACTTGTACTATACCCTAAGTTGAACAATACTCTAACTATTGCAAAAAGAATTTTCGAAATCGGACTTGTAGTTTCTGAGAAATCGGTGGACAAACCTACATACATACATACATACATACATACATACACTCATAAAATTTGGTAAATTTGTTTAGAAGCCCACATAGACTAACATATATTAATATTACGCATTTTTATCAATATTACATACATACGCGTCGAATAGAGAACCTTCTTTTTGAAGCCGGTTAAAAATGTCCCAAATATGACGTTTTGCAATGTGACAGCGAACGGAGCACACAAATAGCCTCTTCGTTTTCTCACACTGTTGTTGTCTGTCAACTACTGTTGTGGTCTGTGTAATTATGTCATGCTGTCACTATTTTATACATGCATGAGTAGGAATATACGAGGTAAATATAATGTGGGTACAAAATGTATAGAGTGATGTTTGTTAGGGGCGAGTGGAAGCGCGGGCGCGGCGGGGTTACGTCCGCCGGCGGCGGCGCCGCGGGCCTCCACACTCACCTCCACCCCCGCGCCGCAGCCGCAGCCCACACACAAGAAACCACAGCCGACATCCTCCGGTGAGTCTACACGCCGAACATTTAAGACCACGGCACACCATATGCGTAGACGTAAGCGTGCACGTGTATTATGCACATGCATGTATTATGACGTAACTTATAACTTTATGAAACATGGCACACCGCTTGCATGACGTAATGACGTATACGTATGCGTAACCGATGTGTCGTGTCAACTCGTGTCTCATATAGTTCCATACATTACAACGTAATGGTACGTCCACGTGCACACGCACGTCTAAGGTTGCGTTTCCATTGGAGCCGGGCGGAGCGGAGTGGAGCGGACAGTGAATTGGCCAATCACAGTGCTCAAAATCTCCGCTCTGCTTCAGTGGAAACAGTGTTAGCGGAGCGAAGCGGTGCGGGGCTGACTTTCAAATAAAATATATAAACACGTGGCCCCGAACTGGACATGACGGAGTTCAGCTCCGCTTCAATGGAACCACTCGCCACTTTTCACTGCTCCTCTCCGCCCAGCGCCGCTTCAGTGCCCTGGTCTTTAATGGAGAACTGCCACAATTTTTATTTTTTTGTTTATTATAATGGTTTATATTATTTATTTTTTAAAGATACCAAAAAAATGCACAGATAATTTTAATATTGCAAATTTAAGGTTGACCTCTACGTTGGTTGGTGCCAAAACGGTCACTGACTTGACGTGACGTCATAGGGTTTATGAAAAACAAATATAACATGGCGTGCGAAAGATTAACCACAGA
Organism: Furcula furcula; assembly: GCA_911728495.1. Classification (NCBI taxonomy): domain Eukaryota; kingdom Metazoa; phylum Arthropoda; class Insecta; order Lepidoptera; family Notodontidae; genus Furcula; species Furcula furcula. The sequence goes on along the minus strand of OU452256.1, from coordinate 9,400,176 downwards.
CCCGCGAGAGGTTAAACTTAACCAAATGACGTCATTTTCGCTGACTGCTTTTTTTTAAATTAAGTTCCAATTAACGCAACTTATAATTTCGTAATAATAATAACATGAGATTTTTTTTATAGTAATGTACTTATTACAACCACTATTAATAAAGTATTATCATAATCTTACATTCTATTTGTATTAAAGTTCTACATTGGCTTATTAGTCATAGAAACTAATAAAACACGAATAAAAGCTTCTACCCATTACACCGGATTATACCAAAACTGTAATATGAACGTAAGTAGGCAAAAATGTGGTATTTTTGAATTAATTACTATTGTAACAATATATTATGTAGAACCAACTAACACCTTTACATATATGGGTCACGGTCGACGGAAGTCGACGTTGACTACAAAACTCATATAACCTGTGTTTGCATATTCATATATTTTAATATAATGTATTGCAAGAGACTTGTCCCACCGTTGAGCGAAGTAACTACCGTCCATTCCTATTTAATCACTAAAGTCCGTAAACCCCACTTTAGCGAAAACTAGGGTGTTACAGATCACGAGATGTATAATTATTTTTTAACCGGACAAGCATGTTTTAATATACATAACTAGCTGATCCGCACAGCTTCGCCCACGCTTTAATTTATTTTAGTAACCATTTTTCTAATTTGGCATTTTTTTTAATATTCTTCTCTCTCTCTCTCTCTCTCTCTCTCTCTCTCTCTCTCTCTCTCTCTCTCTCTCTCTGTCCTTCAACAAAAATAAAACACAACAATAAAATTCAGGATAATTATAAACGCATTAATATTACCCGTAGGGTGTCCGGGTAAGAATAGCACCCTCCCATCTCCTCCCGTTGGGTGTCCGTAAGAGGAGACTAAGGAAAAACAAGAAGACGGGCAGCAGCGCCTTTCTATTGGATTACCTACCACCAACGTATACTGCGATCCCCAAAACGCCAGCCAAGTGTGGGGATTATGGCAACCTCTCTCTTCTAAGGGGGAGGCCTTTGTTCAGTAGTGGACGTGTGTCGGCTGCTGATGATGATGAGAAACGAATCGATTCAATTAGTAGTACATACACGTTCAAATGCATGTACTCTCGCGGTCACAAGCGGTGTATCACCTTTACGACGACAATCGCTTGCACGTGCCGGTCCAAAATACGTGTGGGCCGGGTTACCGCACGTAACGTCGTTCAATCGATTTTGATTGAAATCGGGTACAACGTTCGTGTCCGCGATAGTACATAATAGTCTTACATATCTAATTAACACAGTTTCAATATTAAAAGACTATTAATATACAGATAATGGAGGTTACTAATACATAATTAACATAAGTATTTAATATGTTATTCATGACGAATAATAGCATTGTTTTGTTATTTGTATTGTTATCAATATCACCTCGGGTTGATACTAAAGTTTGAAGGTACATTCGCTTATAAACATTTTTTTAAATACTATTTAGTGACGCGACGAGAGAAATGTCTGATAGTCAGCTACAAGTCTGTCGTTTATCACTTACCTAAGACACGTTTTTTTTTACTGTCGGGGAGACCTTCATCGACGCTGAGAGACTGGGCACTATGTTCGGCCCTCGCCAGAATCTCCAACGCCGGACGCTCCCTAGAGTAGCAGAGAAAGCACGCTCCCACAGAAGAATCTTGAGCTTAGAAATTTCTCCAGCAACAGTGCCCTACACACCGGAGCACTGGCGCAGAATATCTAAGAGTAGTGGTACCAACCTGAGGGCCTAGACAAGCTGTCATTCTACAATACGAAACTCTATATAATACATAACTCTATATAGTCATATGTATGGGAATGACATCTCGTGACTTATCGAAAAGAGATAGGTATCTTATTTCACCTCACTAGCCCTCTGGACGATCTCTTGCAATAGGACTAAATATTAGTATAAACTATTCATTCATTCAATAAACAAAATCAACTTTATCAAATATTATGTTCATTCATTAGGATAATTAATATAATGTACATTTTTTATATACGTAATTAAAAGTTTTCATGGCACCATTCAAACGGTAATAAAATAACTATTGTATACGGTGACCATCAATTCGATAACCTGCATAACCTGCCCTCAGAACCTACAGTGTATCAAGTTTATTGCAATAATTTATTATCCTTTCCGCTACTTTAATGGGTAAACACTTTGTTGCTACACAATAATATTCAAGCTTGGCAATCGGACGACGTACCAAATAATTTAAATAGGTATAACTACTGACATTACCAAATAAATGACTTGCGTACAATACAGGCTCGCAGTTTCACAACCGTTTCCTGCAGGCTTAGAACGACTTAGATGTTTTAATACGTAGTTAGGAACACATGGCCTCTATTATACTAGTAGCTGGAAATTATTTACTAATACGTTTTATCGATTTGAAGCGTCCAAAGAATTTTATTCCCGTTACTTCCATTAGTTCCGTGGACACTTACTACTGCCACTACTGCCATTGGCGCAAAAAAGGCGAAAATCAAATAGCCAGCAATTACAGTACCAAAACAATTTTTTTGTTTACAAATGTTTACAAAGTTCTAATTCCTCACAGTTCTGTCAAGACACGTGTATGAATGTAATTTTAAGCTTGCTAATAGCTTAAATTCATAATCATCAGCCGACATCAGTCTACTGCTGGACATAGGCCTCCCCCAAGGCACGCCACTGAGCCCGATCTTCGGCTCGAGTTTAAATTAATCATTATAAAATATAGCAACCCCAACTAAAATGGTAAATATTAGTTTTCCAAATATACTCATTAGTCGATCAGTCGTATAGATGCATTATATTTAGCATGTAATTATGCCGAGGTTGCGAGGTTTCTAGGTTGAACTAGATATCAATCGAAACTAAGTAGATCGTCGATTAATACCCTCTAGTATTTATTTATATTTAGGAAGACCTACGGCTAATATAATCGATCAGTAATACAATAGAAATATAAATATTTATTACATAGTGCGCCATACAAACCTGTTCGTCGTAAAAATTCTCGGGATCGTGGCACTAGTTAATTAATACTTTATAAAGGTATTTCTCTGATGTTTCTTACTGTTACACTCTAAGTTCATTAATGAGTCATTATCCTGTTCCTTATTTATTATAGACCAACGTAGATCCTAGTTCTAAAATCTGCACTCAGTGACAAGCTAATGATCATTGACGTACTTTCAAGTGCGACAGTTAGTTTTCGGGAGATGTACTTTTTTTGCATTAGGTAATAAATAGAGGTGGAGTGGGCCTATCCCGCCGCGCGGCATGATTGTTGTAATGTAAATATGTATGCGCATGAGCAGCCGAGTCGTCGGACACGACATGGGCGGGCGAGGACGACTTCGTGCTGGTGGAGGCGACAGAGAGCGGGTCGGCGGAGTGCTCGGGCGCGTCCTCGGGATCTGAGGCAGCGTCACGGCCGCGCTCGCTTCCGCTAGGCGCCGCACGCGCTCCCGCCCCCGCCTCCGCCCCCGCGCCCACTGCCGCGCCCGCCTCCGCGCCGCCCGCACATCACACACGAGTAAGCTCCTTACCACCTTGCGATAACTTCGCTCACTCTCCTCCTCAGTCGCTCCCCCATTGTTGAGGATCGTGACTCTTCTTATCAAGTCTTCTTAGAATAGAATACTCGATAATGTACGTAAATTTATATAATTACATTGAAAAAAAAAAGACTTCAGACAGTTACAATTGGTGGTCTTATCGCTAAAAGCAAGTTCTTCCAGACCAACCTCTTTCTTTTTCTGATTCTTATAACCTAAAGGAAATAAATAAGGGTAATGCGTCTTTCCACTTGCTTCGGTCTTTAGCTTAGTGATGCGCTACGTTGCCCGGAATTTCAAACTGCTGTTTAACCTGGTCTGACCATCGGTTTGGACTTCGGCCCCTGGGTCTTTTGCCATTAACTATTCCTTAGCCTTTCCAGGTTGTCAGGGTTTCTTAGCGCTACATCCCCACGTTCTCGATCCTCGCTCACTCTATAAGTACATAATTGTATATAATTACAAAGTACATTGTGACACTAAATACAACTCGTTTATTGTCCCGAACGTTACATCACTGTTCATATCCGGTGTCCTAATGGCAGTGGTGGTACTTTCTCTATTAAACGGCAAAGACATAGCAAGTTTTTGCTCATTTTGTTCCTTTCCCGCATCGCTGCCATTAATGATACCTGTGACAGTTGGAAAACTTATAATGCTACCACAGCTACAAGTATATTACGTAGTTTAATTAATCGGTACCAACATAGATCTATTATTTTTACTAGATTAAATGTGATAAATCACTCACAAAATGCGTTCTGCAAATGTTTTGAACCTTATGTTACAGTGTTTAAGTTTTATATTTAAATGTTTATATGTACAACATGCAACCATATTTTGGAACTTAGTTTATGATATTAATCTAGTACAAATAATGGATAGATGTGTGCCAAAATGTGACTACTATATGTGTATACATTGCAGAACCCACACGCCGTAACATCTAACAATAACATACCACGATCACAACCCATCGATGTGCTCCGATCGAACTACAGTCGAACAGCGACCAACATAGGATCACTGTCGCCCCCGACTGTGAGTATCAGCTGCGACATTTAGGCCACTGCACTCTCAATATCTTACCTCATTACTAAAGCTGTTTATCGTACTTAAGCTGTATAAGTAATATTTCTTACTTAAATATTTAAGTAATCATTATAAATCGACATTATTTAACGCATTCTCGTATGAAGTAAAAATATGTATTTTAGTAGAACACTTTATTTTAACTACAACCATTATATAAAACTACACATTTGACTGAATTAATCACAATTACCAATGGATGTGTTAAATTAATATTTTGCAAAATTTTAGTAGGTACCTAAGAAATATTTATACTCACTACAGCTGTTTAAATACGCTCCCCCGACATTGCACAATACTATATAATATTTTAATATAATATTTTCTAGTAAGAGGTATGCAAGAACAACGTGTGTATCTATATTATCTATAATTGTTGGTTATAAATTGTCCTGATGGTTTCGGACATTTACATAAATAAGAAAGTATACCCTGTTTTTGTTGTTCGTCTTTGGCTGACCACCGGTTAGCCATCACTCCTGTATCCATACATTCATTGTTCTGATTTCGATCTTGTAAAGAATTAAAACAGGGTATACTTGTGCATTTGTTGATCTCAAAATTAAACCTAAGTTTACAAAATATTTATATTCTCTCTACTATAAGACGCCAGTTTTTAAGAGACCTGTATTAAAACTACCATAAAGATACTAACCTGTCTTAGCCCCACATAGTCTGATGGTCACTGCCACTGGCCACCCGAGATTGAGAACCAAAATTCGTTATTGAGTATTTTGAGTTTAGGAGTTTTAGCAGCTACCATGCCCTCCACACTATAACACAGCAATGTTGACACATTTTTATTGCTGGACGCTTTTTTTTGCAAGGGGCCTACCGCCTAGTGAACACATTTTTAAACCACATATGTCAATATTGTATGTATTGGGCAAATCATGTATCGCGAAAAATATCCACGTTGTATGGAACTATAATACGAAATATATGACGGGCCCGTTGGTCTAGTGGTTAGACACCCTGTCCGCTAACCGATGGGTCGTTGGTTCGATTCCCACCAAGTGTCTGGGTGTTATATTTAAGTATGTATTTACAAAAAAAAAAGTATATAAGTATAGTATCAGTTGTCTGGTTTCCATAGTACAGGCTCTGCCTAGTTTGGGATCAGATGACCGTGTGTCAATTGTCCCAAGATATTATTATTATAATACACAATTGCCTTACGCACCCAAAAAAAATTCTTGAAGGTTGGACACCTTCAAGAGTTTTTTTTCTGACTAATCTTTAAACCACCTGTGTTTATTTATGTAACATATTTGACGGACCCATATGTCTAGTGACTCCAGTGGCTCCATTGGTTACAGACCCTGGCCGCCACCTAATAGGTCGTGGGTTCGTTTCCCACAAGTTGGGTGTTATCTACGTCTAATAAGTATGTAATTACAAAAAAAAAGTATAATTATTAATTATATTAGGTGGTAGGTTCTTTGTGCAAGGAACCGCAGTGTCAGATATTCTACTGCCATGCAGCATTGCTGTGTTTCAGTGTGAAAGGCACTGTAGCTGGTGAAATTACCGGACACATGCTTAATATCTAATGTTTTAAGGGGCGGCAACGCGCTAGTGATTCTCCTGGCTAGCGTCTATAGGCTGCGGTGACAGTTTACCTTAAAAAAAATATTGTATCACTTGTCCAGTAGTTACCATACAGGTTCTGACCAGTTTGGGATTAGATATTATACAGTGACTGTGTGCGCAGGTGCCGTTCACGATGACTCCGCCATCGAGCCGACGTCGCAGCAGCAACTCTGGCAGTTCGCCGCCACCCTCGCTGTGGCAGGTCTCGCCCACCTCCAACGTGAGCCCGCTGCGACGATCAGGTCAGTCGCAACACACTGCACATCTCCTACTAAATTATATCTAGGGGAGATAGGACGTGGTATATAGCAGGAATGCCGGTACAAACAACACGACTGGGAAAGTACTCTACAGAAGCACAACGACATATAAAAAAGTATATAAGTGTTAGTATCAGGAGTGATGGCTGCTGCTCGAGTCAACTCGTGCGCGGGTGCTGCTTGGGGGGACTGGTCCGACTTCTATCCCTTTGGCATTTTAGTTTGTTGTATTTTCGTCGTATTTTTTTTTTAATATTTTGAACGGCAGGACTCACTGTGCTGGTGCTGATCTAATTGTAAAAGACAAACTTTGTTTAAAAAAAAAATGTGAAAAAATGACAAGCCCGCTGAGTTTCTTGCCGGATCTTCTCAGTTGAGGCTGCGTTGTGATCCGGTGGTCGCTTTTAAAAAATTGACCATTCAAAAGTAAAAGCGTTAAGCCTATTTGAAATAAAAAAAATTGAAATTTGAATTTGAATTTTGTCCTTGGTGTCCATAGTGCAGGCTCTGCCTAGTTAGGGATCGGACGACCGTGTGTAGATTGTCCTAGAATATTATTATATGGAAATGTAATTTATTTACATCACCTATGTAAATCAGCTTTCAACGACTGAGAAGTCAATGTCGACAAGTCGTCCTAGTTAGGAAATGTGGCAATAGATCTCAACATCTCTGGTTCCAAAAGAAGACCAAAGCTGTAATAATTATTTTGCAAAAGATCTACAGTAGGTACTGCAATGTGTCTGACGTCGGATAGAGCAAAGTGGAAAGCAAAAAGATGATTATTAGTACTTTCCCAAGTCATCAGTCCGCCATACACAGTTTCCACCAATATCCAATTTTATGTAGGTATCTTATACAGATATCATTATGACGTCAATGTCATTATTTAAGTAAGCTGTTCAAGTATAAGCGTCAACACATTTTCAATAGCTCAGTATTGTATTATTTTAATTATTTATTAAATAAATTAACAAGTATTTTGTACTACTTTACATAATCTACACATGTGTTAGCACGTGGGCTAAATCAATTAAGTCAGGCATAAGCGAAAGGGTAAAAACGTCTTGCTTGTCTCGTCACGTATATTGAATTAAAAAGTTATTATTAGTGGGCATCGTCAATGAAATAATAGCTCCAGTCATCGATATACTATACCAACAAGATTAGCTGTCACGAACAAAATGACATCGAAATTGTAGTCGCGGTTACATATACCTACACAACTATACACGTACACGCAAAACAATAATATGTTCATATAAAAAGATGACTTACATACTATAAAATAAGGTTCAATAATAATTGCAGACAATTGAGCGACAGCCGTCTCCGTAGCTCTTATTTTCTTATTTTCGTGACCACTTTTCGGGTCGTGACAGCAAATCTAGTTGGTATAGTATATCGATGGCTCCAGTCCTAACACATATAGCAAATTTATGCATCATTGAAGGAATATTTCCAGACAGTTCAAAACCAGTGGTAATAAAGCCACTGCACAAAAAGACGAGGAAACAAAATTAAATAATTATAGACCTATAGCGAAAATACCAATCTTTTCTAATGTTACTGAGAAAATAATCTACAAATCAATATCTTAACAAGCATAATTTAATTTGCAATAATGAGCAAAAAGGATAAACTATCACAGTTATTAATTGACAAATGTTATTATAATATATACTACTTTTTAAATGATAAATTAATATAGTTATAAGACAATTAAGTATTTAGGTATGTGAATAATTATTATAAGAATAAAATTGTAATTGCTTTTTAAATGAAATACCAATTGTAATAGAATATTTTCGTATGCTGTGTAACGGCAGTACATAGATTACTTAAAATTATATTTAACAACTTAATGTATGTACACGAAATAAATTATTTGATTTGGGTTTTCTGGTGTGGTATGCGTAGGTTCGTCCCCGCCAGTATCGCTAGCCCTGAAGGCGAGTGGCGAGGCGACGCTGCCCGACGCGTTACTACGGGGCATCAAGCTGCACCAGCCGCTCGACCCGCCCGTCTACATACCCAACCTGCAAGAGGAGACAATACTCGCGGTCAGTACTCAATACAACCACAACATTGCTAACTTACCTATTTCATCATTATCAGCCTACAGTCCTCCACTGCTGGACATAGGCCTCCAATATCACGCCACTGACTACGAGTCTCGGCTTTTCTCATCCAATTTCTGCCCGTCACTTTACGTATCGTCAGTCCATCTCGCTTGCAGACGTCCCATGCTACGTTTGCCGACTTACCTATTTGTTTCTAGCTAATGGTGATCCATTGAAACACGGATCCACCATATTTTTTTTGCTGTCGTATGTTTAGTGACTATCTGTGTCAGTCATCGATATACTATACCAACTAGATTAGCTGTCACGACCCGAAAAGTGGTCACGAAAATAGAGCTACGGAGACGGCTGTCGCTCTATTTCAAAATAGTACGAGCCGACAACAGGATGTATCGAAATTCCTTATTGCGCGTTTATAAACTGTCCAAATAATATAATACTTATCGTAATACTAAAATTGCAGATGGAGAATTTTTTTTTCGTTTCGTGTTCTTATTACTACTAGTTTAAATAATAAATATAAGTAAGATATCATTATAATACGAAATAAAAATTATTTATTTGATATTTTCTCCGCTAGAGACTGACAAAATTAATGTTGCCGATAGGCGTGTCGCCACTGTCTATACGAAACTGTTAAACTACACGTCATTACCATAATAAAAAAGTTGGTTCGCATTTTTGCCACCAGCACGGATAAGTTTGTAAGTCAGTACACACACAATGGAAACACACCTGTTTTGAACCTTATTTTATAGTGATTAAGATTTTCTTTTAAATGAGTACATTTTTGTTTAAGTCAAAACAACTACTTTTTTTCGTATAGCTTTGGCGTTTTTTTCGTATAGCTTTGGCGGTTTTATTGATTTTTCTTTGTCTCCGATGTAAAGGTTTTATGTGCCAACATTACTGCATACAGAATTAGACTTTATTACTACATGTGAAGGCTTCTATTAGTCCGACGTTCCGAATTATTTAAAACTATTTTCTACAATTTCTAGCTACGTGTATAGTTGTGTAAGTATATGTAACCGCGACCACATTTTCGATGTCATTTTGTTCGTGACAGCTAATCTAGTTGGTATAGTATATCGATGGTGTCAGTTGTTCAAGCTGTTAGGCCGGCATAATGACTAATGTTTAGAAGATAACAATTGGTTCTCAAAAAAAAACAAAAATCAAATCAAAAATGTTTATTAATTACAAGAGTTGTGTTTTTACACGGTTTGGGAGCTCTTCTGTTAAGTTATAAACCTGTAGTAGAAGAGTCCCCTCTTTCTGAGTTCAGTAGGAATACACTTGTAATACTTAGAATCTTCGAAAGTTAAATTAATTATTCTTAAGCTTATACTTAAATTAATTATATTTAATTATTGTACTGACTTTACGCCTTACGAAGCAAGGAGACACTCAGTTTAAATGCCAGTAAACGGTCTATCGACTGACCTTACCTGACGTTGCTTAACCAACTAATTTGAACTGTAATGGGGATGATGACTGGGTAAAAAAAAATAATCTAATTAATTCTAGTCCGTCAGTTAGATTATCAAAAAATATAGGACACACACGCCCGGTTTCCGAAAGGATGATCAACGCAAAAATCAACTAACAAGATGTCAAATCTCCTGTCAAGCGTATTTTGGGTTGCAGAAAGCATGGTCAACTATTTTAATTTGAACATCCTGTCAGTTGACACGGCTGTTAAATTTTGCTTCAGAAAGTTCATGTCAAAGCCAATTTGGGTTTCTGAAAGGCCAATTAAGCCATGATCATAGATTATTCTCTTGTCAAATACAATGTCAACTAATCGGTGTTGGTCGACCAATTAAGTATTAATTTATACTATTTGTTTTGGATAATCTACTAGTTTATGACAGATTACGTAATTATTAGGTATAAAAAGTCCTTTGCAACAAAAATACCAAGATTGTATTAACAATTGGTACTTTTGAAATTTACGATAGTGAAATGCGTACTCCAGATCCGCGCGGGATAAGGCCCACGAAATAAGAGTGTGGAGCCGCTTGACAATCAAAAATATTTTCTCTATGGGGTACCACTGGTGCTTTTCCTTCGAATCTAGACACATGGTGAAGGACAAAAAATACTCTGTTTCTTTCTATCACATGTAACCTATATAAATTCATTCTTTTCTTGTGCGAATGAGAAAGAAAGTGACCATCCCTCCTGTAGATCCTCCATCTATGGTTACAGATTATAATATCTTTGAATTGAATGAGCTATTGAATGAAATATTGAACTAAATAGGAAATGTAGCCATACTTAAATAATATTCTTCATGTCAAATTAAAATGATCATAGATTAGTAAATTTTTCTCTAATTAACGTTTCAGAAACCCGAATTGATTTGAATAAGCTGTCAAGTTAACAGTCATGTTAGTTCAATATCCATTTGAATAGCCTTTCAGAAACCGGGCGTTATTTCTATTTTGTCAATTATGACGATTACGACAAAGAACAAAAAATGACGAAGATATTCCATTGCATTGAAATTCCGCGTGACGTCACGTCTACGTACACTAAAGGTGCGCGTCCATTGGCACGCGCCGGAAGCACCGCGCGCACGGCACGCAACGGATTTTAGTTTCCTTTCTATGATTTTACATAGCGCTGCGTCCATTATCCGCGCCCGGCATTTTCCGATGCGGGCCGTCAAAATCATAGAAAGCAAACTAAAATCCGTTGCGTGCCGTGCGTGCGGTGCGTCCGGCGCGTGCCAATGGACACGCACCTTTAGTTTACGTAGACGTGACGTCACGCGGAATTTCAATGCAATGGAATATCTTCGTCATTTTTTGTTCTTTGTCGTAATCGTCATAATTGACAATAAAAATACGTGTCCTATATTTTTTGATAATCTAAATGACTGACTAAATATAATTTTTCAGTCATCTAGCCTATTACATCTGACAATAAGCGTCCCACCAAAATAAAAGGCGCCTGGTGGTGGCCATAATCTCAGGCTTCCCCTTGAAAGGGTGGTGTTGCCATAATCCCCACGCTTGGCAGGCGTCTTGCTTGGGGATCGCAGTATAGGTGGTGGTAGGTAATCCAATAGAAAGACGCTGCTACCGTCTTGTTTTTCCTTAGTCGCCTCTTACTGTCACCCAACGGGAGGAGATGGGACTGCGGTTGTATTACTAAAATTATAATAATAAAATAGTATGCATCGCGTACAGGAGGAGCACAGCAAAGTGTTCTCGCAGCTAAACTTCGTGCTGATGCTAGCGGAGCTGCTGTCCGACCTGGCCGTCTCCTGGGGCGCGCCCATCGCCGCACTCATGGACGCCTCTGACGGTAAACACTGACTATATTTTGACGATCGTATTAATATTTACTGAATGCTCAAAATAGAATGAATTGATTCTCAAACTTCCCTATTTCCACTGAAAACTGTTTCGTCTTCTTAATCAGTCGACTACATCAACGCAACCACCCCTCTCCCTTCCCTCATTTTCTAATCACTTTCTAATGAAACGCGCAATGAGGTTTTTGACAGACTAATTTATTAGAGACAGGACAGTTGACATGACATAGTGAGGTGACAGATGACAGGTTATTTTGATACATACAATAACATACTCCCTTATCAAAATAAAGTGATACCTATATACTACATACATGTACCTATATAATTATTTGTATTTCAAAATTTTATACAATACCAGCAAAGTACCATATTAAACACAAAACCGTCCTCTAAATATCTTTTGTAATGCCTAACTGGTTAATAAATTTATAATGTTTACAGGAACTTAAACTTTTTGTCAAAATGTCAGCAGGCATATCATTTGTTTGTAAATACATTATTTTCAGTACATTATCACTAACAGCAGATCTAATAAAATGATATTTAACATCAATATGCTTGCTTCTTTTATGATATAAACTATTTTCACTTAATTTTTGAGCACTTTGGTTATCATTAAACAACAGTATAGGCAAGTCATTTCTACATTGCAATTCACATAATAAATTTCTTAGGTATATAGCTTCCTTACTTGCCTCACAAATGGCTATATACTCAGCTTCTGTGCTGGAAAGAGCAATTGTTTGCTGTTTTCTACATTCATGCGATATTGCACTGCCTGACATTACAAATACATAGCCTGTATATGATTTCCTATCTATACAATCTGATGCCCAGTCAGCATCCACATATCCCGTTACATCCAAATCATTTTTTATAAATTTTAGCACCTGTTTGATTCTCAACTAACTTATGAAATTCTTTAAAATACTGTAGTACCTGGTTTTTCTCCTTAAGAAAGTATACAAAAGTCATTCGACTTGCATCATCCACAAATAGTAAAAAATATCTTGCCTGACCAATAGAACGGGTTTCCATGGGCCCGCATAAATCTGAATGTATCATTTCTAGCAAATTTTCACTTTTGTGACCTGTCAGTTGGAATGGTAACCGAGACTGTTTCCCTTCACAACAAACTTGACAGTTGAACTTTGATATATCAGCCTTGTTATCATAGCATACTCCCTCTACAGCACCTTCTTTCATTTTCTGTAAGTCATTACTGTTAATGTGTCCCAACCTTCTATGCCACTGTTTGGCATCAGTGATCTGAACAGTTGCTGCCAATACTTTCTCTGACTTCACAATATTCAACTTGTACACTCCATTCTGTAAATCTGCTACACCTATCAGTTCATTCTGTCGATTATGGATGAGACAAACATTCTTTTTAAATGATACTTTGTTTCCATTTGCTATCAATTGACTAACTGATAATAAGTTTGTGGTTAGGTTAGGAATGTATAGAATATTTTTCACTGTGATGTCAAACTGAGAGTTTCTCACTTTGGTTGTAATCTGTGTATCCCCTGCACACACAACCGGCACTGCCATTTTGTTCGCAACAACGATTTCCGTCATGTCACACACATCACGAACTCGTAATAAATTTTCTTTATTGGCGGTCATATGGGCACTGGCTCCTGAGTCGACATACCAGTCATGTATACTGAATGTCCCATTTAAAAATGCTGCACTAAATGCGTTCATTTGTTTTTGTTTCATCTCTGGACATTTACTTTTAAAATGACCAATTTGCTTGCATTTATAACATTTTATTTCTTTTACATTTGATGACGACTCCTTCGGTTTTCCGCCGCGATATTTTTGGTATGTAGTGTTGCCACTTTTTGCTCTATGTTTCGACCAAAATGCAGACTCCGTGTCAGGACTACCAACTTCAGAACTCATGTCCAACAATTTAGTTTTTATCACATCCGCACTTATGTCGAGGCCTGAGTGTTCGATTGCCATTATCATTGGCGCGAATTTTTCGGGTAGACCGGCTAAAAGTAATGAGCCAACCCACTCATCCCCAATTTCGAATCCGGTACCTCGTAATCTTTGAGCAGTTTCCACCATTTGATTTACATAATTAGTCATCGAATCACAGTTTTCTAAGCGAATTGATATAAGCGTCCGAAGTAAACTGATCTTTCTTGTAAATCCCGTATCATCAAATAACTTTTGGAGCTTGTTCCATAAGTCGCTAACTGTCTTTTCATTCTTGATATGCACATATAATGTAGGATCAATGGTCATTATGAGTTTCGCTTTGGCTTTTTTCATTTCATCTTCCTTTAACTTATCATCCGTTAATGTGTCGATGTCGATGCCTTCTAACACTAGAAAATTTCGAGCCGCGAACGCCCAATCGTCGTAGTTCTCACGTCCTTTCAGTTTGGGGACGTTTACAAGGTAGCTAGCTGTCGACATTTTTACGAAAATCTACGAACAAAAGACTAATTTAACTTAAAATATGGGACTGGGCCCATAACCTAATGAAACGCGCAATGAGGTTTTTGACAGACTAATTTATTAGAGACAGGACAGTTGACATGACATAGTGAGGTGACAGATGACAGGTTATTTTGATACATACAATAACACTTTCTACCGCCACTTTGGTGGCTTACAGCGTTTACGAAGGGTTTATCGTCCACTTTGAGAAAGACTGATGTAAGCGTTTTTCATGTAAAAATAGCTTTTCATTGTATGAAAAATAAAGAAAAAAAATTGGTTTATTCAACGATATAAATAAAACAAAAAACTTACAATAAGCGAAAGTATAAAATAAATATATATTATAACGTTGAAATGTTGCTCACTCAGTTTAACGTTGTCGCTATTAAAACAACAGCACTAGTCTGTATGTGATTAAAGAGGTAACTATTACATCAAGATATAGGCTATAGTTAGGCTTTGAATAACTAGAGTGGGGTATTTCCAGAGCGCTGCAATAACAGCGTGCGTCTGGGACTTCTCGTGCAAGCCATGCAGGCGCTAGCGGCAGGACTTCGCCTCGCCGCGGCCCACTACCGCAGCCGCACGCTGCAGCCGACGCCGCAAGTCCGCAACGGTAACTATACATACATACAACACGCTACATGTAACTATACATACATACAACACGCCACATGTAACTATACATACATACAACACGCTACATGTAACTATACATACATACAACACGCTACATGTAACTATACATACATACAGCACGATACATGTAACTATACATACATATAGCACGATACATGTAACTATACATACATACAACACGCTACATGTAACTATACATACATACAACACGCTACATGTAACTATACATACATACAGCACGATACATGTAACTATACATACATATAGCACGATACATGTAACTATACATACATACAGCACGATACATGTAACTATACATACATACAGCACGATACATGTAACTATACATACATACAACACGCTACATGTAACTATACATACATACAACACGATACATGTAACTATACATACATATAGCACGATACATGTAACTATACATACATACAGCACGATACATGTACCCCGACTAAAATTCTGATATTGAAAGTGGTATTTCTGGAACGAATTTCAATATAAGGCGGCTGCTCTTTGAATAATAATTTATTTCTCAATAATGCAACAACACTAATCGTGCCTATTTCTTTTGTGTTGACAGTCGTGTCACTAATGAATGGAAAGTACAAATGGATCGTGAACGAGTCAAGGAGGCTTCACGAAGCCGGCATCACACCCTCCGTCGTCGATAAGATCCTTTACGACCATGCTATTGAACTGGTACGTGGCATGTTAATATAGCAATGGCTGTACTTACACCTAAAGATCTTCACGCATATTGACGGGCCTGTTGGTCTAGTGGTTAGACACCCCCACTGCTACCCAATAAGTCGTGGGTTCGATTCCCGCCAAGTGTCTGGATGTTACTTATCTATTTAAGTATGTATTTACAAAAAAAAGTATATTAGTATCAGTTATTTGGTTTCTATAGTACAGGTCCTATCTAGTTTGGGATCAGATGAGCGCGTGTTGATGGTCCCAGATTAATATTTTTATTATTCAATTATGGTTACATGTTAAGTAACAAAGTTTTTGATATTGTCCGCATTAACCCACTCCGGGTGATGTGTACAACATCAAAAACTATCTCAGAAAAGTGAACTCGCTATCCGCACCTGTCTGTTTGTTCGCTTACTTCTTTTACACTATACAACGCATTTTGATGCGATTTTCACCACCCTTTAGAGCATTCCTGGCTCCCTCTAGCTTCATGTAGAAAACTAGGGACAAATGAAGCGCGGAGATAGAAATGAGTGGTTATATCTGTGTGTTCGTGTGGCAGTGTCAGATGGCGGCCATCGAGGAGCTGTTCGGCGACATGAAGGAGTGCGAGCGACGATACATGTCGGCGCAGGTGTTGCTGCACTCGCTCGTGCAGCGACACCCACTGCACCCGCAGCACCGCACCACGCTCTCCAAATGTGAGCCACACACACACACACAGTAGTAAACACTTACTATGCCCACACACTACTATTTTGTTTATACTACCGAGGTGGCAAGCTAGCGTGCGGCCCGCCTGATGGTAAGCAGTCACCGCAGCCTATAGACGCTAGCAATACCAGAAGAATCACTAGCGCATTGCCGACCCTTAAGACATTAGATATTAAGTCAGTGCCCTTCACGCGGGAACACAGCAATGTTTACACACTGCTGCTTTGGGGCAGAATATCTGACACTGCGGTGGTACGGTGACTTGCACAAGGAACCTACCACCTATTAAACTACTGCTACTTTCCTTTTTGTAGTCGCGGGGGGAACCTTTAAAAGGTCCCCGGGACCCTGTGGGGGTCAACCGGCATGTGTGGTTCACGCCTACTAAAACCCCCGCGGCTGTCGCATCGACGCCTGAGACGGAGGACCTGGACTCTGCACCAGAAAACCTTCAGTGCCTTGCTTTTGAGCCCGCCGCCCTGGCATGGTGCTCGCGGGGACGGGGGTTGCCACCCCGCCGCCGTCCTATCCGATTATTTGTTTTACTAACCTAACTACTGTTCATTTTTCCTTATTGTTTTGCAAAAACTGACATTTACGTCAAACCACCTTATCTTGTCGCAGATATATTTACTTTACTGGGAAATATAAGAAACTTTTGGCGTACAAAACAACAAATAGTAAAAAAAATATGAAACAGCACATTTATGTGACTAATTATTGCAATCAAGCACTCACACACTTGCTTCGTTGCAACAGGCAGCTAATAACACTATTTTTATCGATGTTTCAGACCGGGACGCAGTGCAAAGGCGGCTCAACTGCCTCAAAGGGCCACGTAAAATAATGGATGTAAAATTAGAGGCCGGGATCTCATAATGCAATACACGAATGATACCGCCTAGAACTGAGTGGACGCAATGCGACATGAAAAGTGATTTTATTTTGTTCTCAAAAAATGACTCAGTGAGTAACAAAATATTTTGTATAATCTAAATAAAATGTATAAAAATAATAAGTGAAAGATATCGAAAAAAAAATCGTAGTATACAATCGTTTAGCGATGAATGAAAATGAAGATTATCTGAGATTGCAATAGTGAGTTATATTTTTTTATATTCAGTACATTACAAAGCAGATTTCATACTAGTTTATTGTAGAAACTTCTAGAATATTTTAATGCTAAAAGAATTTAAATAATCGCTTCAAATTATATAGTCTTTAGGAGTGTTTTGAATTGCTATAAAAAAAATAAAAAAATGGTTGTATCATTTAGTGAGTTTGAAATTTTAGTACTAAGCACAGTTCTTCTAATGTAGTAATCTGGCAATTGAACATAATTAAATATAACTGGACAGTGAAAATAATATGAATATTTTTTCCAGTCATCAAACATTATAGTGTCTTTAATATTAGATATAATTAAAAAAAAAAACTAAAAAAACAGAGTAGAAAACGTAGTATTGTTTCCAAATATGTCTGTAACATTTTTATTACTACCAGCTCTTAATTGATTGTGTAATTTAAAATTATGAAGAGTAATGTCTCCGTATGAGTATGCTATAGAGATCTCATTGTCGACCAATAACAATATTATCGCATTTTTAGGTTAAGCTTACGAAATATTATGATTTTATTATTTACCCTAAAATGAAGATTATATGATCGAATGAATTTAGCTTATTTTTTTCTAATCAATACTTGTTTTGCCCATGTTACCCTGATTTATGTATCCTCAGACTATGTCTACTGCTTACTGAAATAAGAATAAAGACTGTTGTATTATAAAATTTATTTTGTTTTGTTTTAATAAATACTTATGTATCATTATTTCATTGTTATTTACTAAAAACGTCGTTTATGCTACGGGATCTAATCTTGAAACGGGCAATAATATTTTAAATTATATGTTCCGCATAGGTCACTGAGTTCTATTATACTAGCTAGACGTAAAGAGGAAAAAAAAGAACATTGATCATTTATAAATTTAATCATATTCAATACTGAACAAAAATTCCAGTCCCTTGTTTTAAAAACTTATAAGGCTTCACCCTATTACGACCCCTCACAGGACTAAACATCACCTTATCCGGTGGGAATTCTGAAGATCCCATAGTTTCCAACAGAATATCAAGGCAGGTCAACAACTTCATTATCTGATATGAAAGTGTTTGCTGCTTTTTATCTTCTGAACCCCAATCAGTGTTGATGACTCTTTCTATGTCCCTAATGTCGTCGTTTATTCCTGCGTGGTGTGTCCCATTCCAATGCAAAGTTAACGAAAACATTGGTGACGTTTTAGGATAGTCACTTCTAAGAGCGACAAATGCAATCAACTTCGCAGATTGTCTTGTTATGATTGCTCTATAAAGCATATCATTGGGGTTGACTAAACCTTCAGATATGAAAAATGATGTTGAAGGTGACTGACTATATTCAAGCCATCCAACTGATTGCCACTGGGTTAAAGATCCTGATAATCTGACTGGAGTTGGTAAGTTACCTTTTGCAGGTAATATTTTCCCAGACTCCAAGTCTTGCAGCTCTTTCATCAACTCCACCCTTGATTTTAATCTCTTTTTGAGCGTGAGTATAAAATTTTCAACTGTAGTTACACTGAGAGAGGGACACGGCTGAATAACTTTGTTTATTTTCTTTTTGTCATCTATTAACATGGCCATGAAATCTAATCCACACATTCGTTGCGCCCATATATATGGCCTTCCAACTTCTGGAATGAAATGTTGAAACTGTTCAGTAATACCTGCCGAGTTTAGTAAGTATGTTGTGGCAGGGTGTGGAGAATCATTTCCTGTGTCACCTGGATATAATTCATTTAGAATGCAATGCCCATTCAACACGTCAGCTGCAGAAACTCCAGTAATAGGTTTTGGTAGAGACACTGTAAACTTGACTACAACAATCTTAAGATGTAGGAGATATGAGAAGATCAAGTTCAGTGCAGTGCCATCGCTGACTTTAACTGACACCTGTACATTCAATGGATGTTTCCTAAGTATCTCTTTCTTTTTGGCTTCTGCCTTTTCTTCTTTAGAAACCTTAGCAGTCCTATGATGGCGTTTCTTTTTGGTATCTCGTTGATCATCGTCATTATTTTCTTGATCTGAATCAGAGTCATTGGACACCACCAAATCACTATCCACATTATTAACTTGGTCTAGTCTTTTCGCTTCGTCCTCATCGCCAGATATCCCTGTAAAAATCAGAGAATTTACTTTATATTATTTAATATATTTATACCTATTACATCCTCTAAAAATAGAACAAAACATCATCAAAATCATTTTGTAATTTAGAAGTAAGTGAACAGGCAGACAAGGAAAGAAACTCTGTGTTATATTATTGACAGATTTGTAGAATCACAAAAGGATCAATAATGAAGAAATGGGGGAAATAGTATAAACATACATACCAACTGTAACTGTTTTAGCACCTAGAGCATCAGAATATGCACTAGCATTAGCAAACAGTAAAAACAATGGAGGTGGGAGTAGAGAAGCAGCTCTGGCCTCATCTCTCTTGTCGTCAAGTCTCAATGCCAAGCATTCTTGCAGTGGTTTAGTTGCTTTGAGGACATCTCGAAGATGGGGCACCAATGCATCAAGTCTGGACCGCGCCGCAGCTATAGCAGCGGCAACACGCTCCTTAGAAGACACAAGTTCATGGCAAGCCGCAGCTAATTCACGACGTTGACGAAGTTCCCATTCTAGCCGCGCCAGTTGAAGTTGATGTTCATCAGTTTCGGTGACATCCTTAAATAATTAAAAGATGAATAATATTTGACAATCATTTTTATTTTTTGCAACTTAAATGACTTAAGTGGCAGAAACAAGCAAGATGTTCACCTGATGGTAAGTGAGATGCCTGCCCATTAATAGTTTCATGAACAGAAATAACTTTTGACCCTAATAATAGGCTAGATGATTAAAAAAATTTTTTTTGTCCTTCATTTAGATTATCAAAAAATATTGGACACGTAAGTATTTTTTCTTTTGTCGATTAAACAAAAAATGACGAAGATATAGTGCTTTGAAATGTTGCGTGACGTCACTCCGGTATAGGTACAATTTTTACTGAGGCGTGAAGTAAATAGCCCCACTCCCTAACTTAGACACTATATCTTTGGGAATTTTTATTGATTTGTTAAATAAAAAAATATGTGGCCAATATTTTTTTATAATCTAGCTGACGGACTAATTAGTTTTTTTTTATATCCCGTCATCATCCCTATTCTACCAGTGCCCTTAACACTGGAACACATCAATGTTTATCCATTTCTAGCCACTACAGTGGTACCTATCCAGAAATTCTTAGATAATAGATGATCATAGTCATTTGAATAAACTTACAGGCCGACAAATTTCAGCTGGTGCATCCTTATAAAAGTCTTCAAGAGGCACAAGCTCAATCTCCTCATCTTTAGATTTAAACTGCAAGCACTTGGTGACTTCTTTGTTAAGATGATCTGCTTCATATAATAAATTCTGAAGAAGCAAATGTGTGGAATCAACCCTTTGCTTTTCCTTGTGCAGCGCATCCCTTCCAGCTCTAGTGCGAACTTTCTCTAATCTATTCAGTTTTTTCAATGCAACTAGATGTAAGGAGGCTTCCACTCTCTTAGCGTTGATTTTCTCTCTTGCCTAAAATAACAGAAAATATTAATCTGCATTAAAATATTGATCTGCATTATGTTAAGTAGTATTTTATCATACAAGTTTTTTAGTTAAAACTTAAGGGTATGTAATCATCTTTGTGACATAAGTGTAAAGAATACTGTTGTCCAATGGTAAAGTGCAATATGAACCTACCTAAATTGACATTTCAAGATATCAAGGCCTGACCAATGTTCCTAAATAGTTATTATTATGTAAACATGTACAAAAGTCTATTTATAGGGTATCCCCCTTAACTTTAATATGCCCAAAGAAAATACAAAACCCTTCAGTGTGCAAGTCCAATTCTCACTTAATTTGCGTGCCAGTTTTATACTAAAATTCATCTGTTAAGAGCTGGAAAGGTTTGATTAAATTAAGCATATAAAAAGTAACAGGTAAAATAAATATAGATAATTCTGTTGCCAATGTTTCTAGTGAAACACAAATTGTTTTACCTCATCAGTGTCTTTAGCTTTTAACTCAGCAATGTCAGCAAATAACTGTCTTATATCTTGACATAATTTCTTAAAGAATGCTGCATCTTTTTCCGCGGGTCTTAGCTGGGCCTCAGTTTCTTCAAAGTCTACCACACGCTGAAAAATATTGACTGAATAAGAATAATAACAAGAGGAGCAAGCAAACTAATCTCATAAGTCATATATTATTGTAACTGCTGACTATGATGTACTATACAAAAATAGCATTGTAGCAATTTGTGAATATGATTCCAGTGCAACGGTCGCTTACTCCAGTGATCATGTTGTGAGATTGATCTGCTGAAAGTGCTTTCAGGCTCTGGTGATTCAGGTCGCCTCTCCATTTTATTTATGATGGTGTTAATATATGATGTAGCTTTAGTCACTTTTAGTCAGTCATGAGTTTGTAGTTATTATTAAACAGCCCATGCAAATGGATCTAAATATAGGGAACCTGAAAACTAACCTTATAAACATCTAATGGAACTTGTCTGACTGGCTCACTCGACGTGCTCGAATTAATTTTTCGACGCTTTTTACTTGTTACGTCTTCTTTTCCCATATTTATCTTCCCTTTACAGCACTACAGAGCCAAAAAGTTCAGAAAATTTAAAGAATAGAGTTTGTTTTCGAGTTTATTTTTTTAAGGTTGATTTATGGTACCTACCTACCGATTCTATTTCTGTCGTTTAGAGACAGAGACCTTTAAGCCAATAGCTTGAATAGAAATAACGTTAAAACTTCTGTAACGTTATTGAAAATTAATGTTTATCATATCGTTACTGTATTATTGGGTATCATGAAATGAAATGTAATTACACAGGATCGGGCGGAATATTGAATCACATCAAACCACATTCTATGAGCTTTGATGTGATTTGATTTGATGTGAACACATCGAATCGAGCAGCAGCCACCATTCCCTTCAATCTAGAGGTGGGTCGTTCCGGACCGTAATAGTTCTCGGAACGATGTCCGCAACTGGAACGATATCGTTCCAATCCACGGTATAGTTTGAAGTCGTTCCGCATGTCCTCATCGGTGCGGGATCGAGCTAAGCTAGAACTTCGGTCGGACCGATCTCACCGCACCGTAGACAGATATTGCACCGACTGACGCCTCCCGAAGTGGCACGAACCTTCCCGAACCTACCCGACCGCGCTTTTTGTCCGAACTCTGTCTGTAGTGTGTCACTTATTTTATGTATACATATAATGAATAATGTTACTTGTGTAATAGTACATAAGGTTGACTCTTGAATGTGACAAAATATCGCATATTCACTAGGTAATGAATTATTTTTTTAAATAAAAAATTACAATAGCTTAATTAATACGTGATTATATAACACATACAAACAGTCTGGTTGAATCGTCTCCTCTGGTGCGTAGTAGGTACATAATAACTTAATGCATTGCTACTTTTACTATTATACTATACATTAATGGTTCCAAATAGTTCCAATCACACTAACATGACTCGTAAATGCAACGCCTGGACCGACGGAACTAGATAGTTCCGCGGACATGGTTCCTGGGGGGCAATTCAACTAACATAAATGTTGACTGAAACGAAACTAAACCATAGCGTTTGACTGTTTTCCTATTCTACTAAGTGCTAACGATCGACGTTAAGTTTAGATTCAGTTTCAGTCAACGATCGGTTTAAAATTTAACAAGTTCTATTCTGTTAGAACACGAACTAAACGTAAACGTAATCGAAGCTAAGCGCTCCATCTGTCAGAATTAACGGTTGAACTTACGTTAATGTGCCTAGACTTTTTCTCAAACGAAACTAAACTGTTAGTGTTTCAAAGTCTGCTATCACGTTTGTTTAACTTTTAATCCAACTTAAAAATGATGTTTTACATGAACGTTATTGAAATTGCCCATGAGGCTGATTTAAGAAAAGTTAGACATAGAAATGTTCTTTCGAGACTTCGCAACTGTGCTTTCAACTTAACTGATCGAGAATTTATAAAGTCATACAGACTAAATAAAAGCCTGGCAAGATCCCTTATTGCGGAGATCAGCCCGTATATGCCAGCCCGACTTCGTATATACCGATAGCATTGATACGGAGACAAAGGTAAGAATTTAACGTATTATTAAATAAAATTTTATTTGATATTGCTAACAAATACCAGTAAAACCCAGGCAAAAGCAAAAAAAATAAAAAATGTATGTGTTTTTAGATCTTGGTGGCACTAGCATTCTATGCGACAGGCTCATACCAGACACTAGTTGGTCAAACAGAGTCTCATTCAATATCACAACCTTCTGTTTCTCGGGCTATACATCAAGTAACAGAGGTGCTTAATTTACCACACATTTTTAAAAAATATGTGAATTTTCCTTCTTGTAAAGAAGACCGTGATGATATAAAAAGGAGGTATGTAGATCACATTGTTAATTTAAAGTACTGAACTATCAGTTTTTGTCAAAGAAAAATTTAATGCAATATTATTTGCAGGTTCTATAATAAATTTAATGCTATAATGTTTGCAGGTTCTATAATAAATTTAATGCTATAATGTTTGCAGGTTCTATAATAAATTTGGCATGCCTGGTGTTCTAGGATGTATTGATGGCACACATGTAGCTATAGTTCCACCATCAGAACATGAAGAAAGATTTTATAGCAGGAAAGGTTATCATTCCTTAAATACCTTAATTGTAAGTTCTTTATTAATATTTTACTGTATATGTACTGAAGATATAACAAATATATAGGTATAGCAGTGGCGTGCACTGAAAGCAGGCAAAAATATCTGCGAGTTATTTATGCTTTATGCTATTTGTTCGTGTTCCAGCACAAATATTCTTAAATTTACCAATATATCCGTTTACATTAGTTTACCGTTTACATTAAAGAAGTTTGTTTCAGATTTGTGATTGTGATGCTAGGATAATGTGCGTTGATTCTAGCAACCCTGGATCAACACATGATAGTACTGCATGGAACAACAACCCACTACAAAACGCATTAGACAGAGTACTCAATACTTCTGCAGAAGATTTTTATTTACTAGGTACTTTGTAGATTAGTTGCACACATTGTTTTGAACCTTTGATTGAATGTTGTAAATTCTAAATAATAAAATATTTTCTTCCAGGTGATTCTGGATATCCATTGAGAAGGCTTATGATGACCCCAATATTAAATTCTACTCCCAACACTCCTGAAGCATTCTATACTGACATGCATATGACAGTGAGGAATGTTGTGGAGAGGTGTATTGGTATTTTAAAAGGACGATTTAGGTATGCAAACTATTATACATTACAGTAAAATAAAAATATAAACAATTTATTATTAATTATTTATTGTAAGAATACATACATGATATATATTACAGGTGTTTATTAGTGGATAGAAAGCTTCACTACAAGCCTAGAGTTGCAGCAAAAATGATTAATGCATGTTGTGTCCTGCATAACATAGCGCTTCAAACTAATCAGGAGCCAGATTATACTGAAGAGGATTTAGAAGCATTAGAACAAGAAGAAATTCAAAGAGCAAGGGATGCCAGCATTGATGCTGCTTGCCTAGCAGTAATGGAACGAAGAAGGACAAGACATAATGATCAATTACAACGAGGGCGTATCTATCAACAGGATTTGGTGTCCTGCTTGTGGAGACAAAGAAATCAAAACTAGAGTAATTTTTGTATTCATATACATATTTTGTATTTTGTATGGTACTGGGTATATCAGGATCGGGGGTGTAAATAGTAGTCTTTACATTATTAGTTCTTAAAGTGTCATTTTTTACCCGACTACGGAACGGAGGGAGGGTTATGATTTTATCAAGAATGTATGTATGTTCATCTGTTCCCGCATATATTCTAATCTACTTAACATAATTTGACAAGTAGGGTGTCGTTAGAAGCGTCTTGATTGTCCGCTGGTTATAGGCTATATAATATCACATTATTAGACTGCGATTTTATCCATAGTCGGGTTTTAGTTTTTAAAATTTATTACTTGTTATATATAGGTATAGTAGGTTACATATATATATATATTTATATATTTAGGTATAGTAGGTTATATATATTTGAAATATATAGGTATAGTAGGTTATATAAAATATATAGTTAATGAAAGAAGTTTGTTTCAGATTTGTGATTGTGATGATAGGAATTATCCTACTAACGCACATTAGTGCGTTGATTCTAGCAACCCTGGATCAACACATGATATTACTGCATGGAACAACAACCCACTACAAAACGCATTAGACGGAGTACTCAATACCTCAACAGAAGATTTTTATTTACTAGTACTTTGTAGATTAGTTGCACACATTGTTGTAAATTCTAAATGCTAAAATATTTCCTTCCAGGTGATTCTGGATTTCCATTGAGAAGGCTTATGATGACCCCAATATTAAATTCTACTCCCAACACTCCTGAAGCATTCTATACTGACATGCATATGACAGTGAGGAATGTTGTGGAGAGGTGTATTGGTATTTTAAAAGGACGAGTTAGGTATGCAAACTATTATACATTACAGTAAAATAAAAATATAAACAATTTATTATTAATTATTTATTGTAAGAATACATACATGATATATATTACAGGTGTTTATTAGTGGATAGAAAGCTGCACTACAAGCCTAGAGTTGCAGCAAAAATGATTAATGCATGTTGTGTCCTGCATAACATAGCGCTTCAAACTAATCAGGAGCCAGATTATACTGAAGAGGATTTAGAAGCATTAGAACAAGAAGAAATTCAAAGAGCAAGGGATGCCAGCATCAGTGTCGTAATGATCAGTTGTGAGATTGTGGTCTTTGTAACTGATAATGTGTGTTTAAGTTATTTTCACAGATTTTCCTGAGTGCTGCATTTATTCTCCTGGATTGGATGTCTCCGATTCGGCTTCTAAAGGTTTGGCGTATTACATCGGTGAGTCTTACCAGTAACGTCCGTTTGAATTACTAATATAAATGAATCAAGTATTTTTATGACGATAATTGATAATTACAAGGGGTGGGATCCCACTGATGGTTAAAGGCTGGCGTTGGTGTGGTTGTAGGGGCTGGTGGAGACCACTTTGGGGAGTCCCCATATTTTTATAATAATTAAACTGTCAAAATGTTATATATACTTTTAGACTTTCGCGTACCATCGAACATTATTTTAATCGGGAATTAATTCGAAAAATCGGTAAATCGCGTTAATTCCCGATTAAAATAATGTTTGACAACGGATGGAACAACAACCCACTACAAAACGCATTAGACAGAGTACTCAATACCTCTGCAGAAGATTTTTATTTACTAGGTACTTTGTAGATTAGTTGCACACATTGTTTTGAACCTTTGATTGAATGTTGTAAATTCTAAATGCTAAAATATTTCCTTCCAGGTGATTCTGGATTTCCATTGAGAAGGCTTATGATGACCCCAATATTAAATTCTACTCCCAACACTCCTGAAGCATTCTATACTGACATGCATATGACAGTGAGGAATGTTGTGGAGAGGTGTATTGGTATTTTAAAAGGACGATTTAGGTATGCAAACTATTATACATTACAGTAAAATAAAAATATAAACAATTTATTATTAATTATTTATTGTAAGAATACATACATGATATATATTACAGGTGTTTATTAGTGCGCAAGGGATGCCAGCATTGATCCTGCTCGCCTAGCAATAATGGAACGAAGAAGGACAAGACATAATGATCAATTACAACGAGGGCGTATCTATCAACAGGATTTGGTGTCCCGCTTGTGGAGACAAAGAAATCAAAACTAGAAATCAAAATTTTTGTATTCATATACATATTTTGTATATTGTACTAGCGGCCCGGTACGTGCTTCGCTACGTATATATAAAATGCAGTCACGAAAAATGTAAAAAAAAAATTAACTTTAAACACGAAGATAAATCATAATTATACTAAATTACAATAAAAGTTATGCATACATAATTATATCTTTTATTTAAGTAACACTACCTCGTACCTTCATCCACTCTTTTGGTGTCCTACTTGCACCAGCGGAGTTAAGACTGTCCGCGCATTGCTCCCATAGCCGAACTGCTAGGGCCCATGCTTCCTTGGAGCGTACACGACCCATAGCAAGATCTCTGTGATCCTCCATAAATTGGATGAGCAATTCTAGCTGCCTGACAGACGTAGACCTTCTTTGGCTGGTTAATTCCATAATGTCTGGAATACGACTATGCAAAATTAATAACCGTTCTTATAAAATTAAAAGTAAACAAGTACTTTATCGATATTTGGAACCTTAATAAACACTTACAATTCTCTGTGAGGCAGGTACTTGGGACTTCACTTTTAGTAGGTACCTAATTTGAACTTTCCGCCGTTTTTTTTTTTTATATTGCTTCTGGCTTCACATGTCTCTATTTTGCCAATGTCAAACTTATTTGTTAAATCAAAGTATTGTTGCATATGTGGGGATTAGGGGAACCAAAATAATGGGAATAGGACAATCGGAATTTTGCACAAAGGATAGATGCAGAAGACATAATATTTATTTGTGACGACACTGGAAGTGAATGAATACTCCGAGGGTCGAAATAATCCGATTTGACAAAATAGTTAATTGTAAATTATCGCCAATTGTTGTTTGTGAGTGCGGCAGTAAATTCGTCAAGTCAATCAAATTATTTTAGCGACATCTGGCGACTTTAGAACCCTCGGTCTAGCGACTTTTCCTTAAGTCTAGTTGGCAACACTGAGCGGAATGTTACTCCCACTAAATAAAGCTGTAATATGAACAAATATATTCATACTTGGATATTCATACGGGAAAAAGACAAAAAGTATTTATGTCGGGTTAAAAAAAGAAACAAAGGAGATTACTATTTTTTATTCAGTTATTTAATTTCACCTACATTTCACTATATATTTCACAAAAAAAAGTAGGTAAGTAAGTAGATCTACAAACATTCCATAGGCAAACTTTACTAAATCTACGTAATTTTCTAATCTGGCCTACGCCTTTTTAAAAATTCAAGTTTGCAACACTGGTTTCAATCAATCGCAGATCGGTTTGGATTTAGTTGGAGTTTGGTTTGGGTTTAGTCTAAGTTTAGTTGTGGTTTGGTTTAAGTTTGTTAAATTAGATAATGGAATAACTTTTTACGTCATTATCGAATGACAACTGCAATCGAGCGATTACTAAACCGAAACTAAACTTTAACCGTTGTAAATTAGTTGAATTGAATTAGTTGAACATAGTTCCCAGAGAGAAAGGAATCGTTCCATGTGCAATCCGCTTCCGGACATGATAAGCGCACGTCTACTTCAATCATACTAGAGGGGAAGGGAGTGACATACACAAAGCCCGATACAAGCAAATACTAGAAGGTTAAATATTCTAGTAACGTTTCTAATCCATGGGTACCCGAACGGACGGAACCGGTATACGCTATTTAAGGCGCTAATAACGGTGAAATGCCTGAATTCTTGTTATTTTAAGTTAAATGTTCACAAAAACTGTTGATTTAATCTGTATAGAAAAAATATAAAACGTTAGTTAAAGTTTCGATAAATACGTTTACTTGAATAAAAAATTATTTTTGATAACCACTTTTTAGGAAAAAAAGATCTAAAAAGGACCTATTTATGTCATAATTTGCAAATGTTCTCTAAAACCGCTCAAGCTATGGTGTTGGCGTTTACACAGGAAAAAAGGTCTTGAAAATACGAATGTCTTTACTTGAAAGATTTATTTTTATTCCGTATTTTACTAGAGAAATATCTATTTTTCCCAAAATTTAATACATCTGCGCAAGTATGCCTGCTCCGAGCTTTGATTCAGTCCGCTTCGCGGCGTTGTCGAGGGAGGACTGCACGTCGGTGTTGGAGCAATATTGTTTAACTCGTTTAATTTTTTAAAGAGTTTATGCGCATTTATAAAATATTGAAATTAATAGAAGTACTTAGTTTAGTTAATATCTATACATTAGTAACGGTAAATATTTTTTTGGAAATAAATTAACTTTTTAAGCACGCAAAGACTAAGAAAACTATGCCAATGCATTGGGGCCGCCGCACATAGGGTATTTTGACAATCTACGCGGCCAAAATTATTTTATGTTCTTATTATTTTCTAAAGGATATAACTTAATAGAAAAAATACTTTTTGTGGTTTATAAAGAGATTTTATTCACTATATTCCGGAAGTAAAGATAAAAAAATATTTATCTGTCGAGTTTACTTTTTATTATTATTCGTTTTCTTCCTCGCTCTCTGAAGAACCAACATTAGGCTCCCCAGGCATGAGAAGCGCGATAGTTTCTTGCAAATAACACTGCATTTTTCTTCTTTTTAAGCTTCTCATACAACTTATAAGAGGGTCTGATGTCAAAAGCAACCGATTCAAAATATCTCTGTTGCAGTTTTCTCTTGAAAATTTTCGGGCAAAATCCTGGCGATATAATCTAAAATGTTTATTACGCGCTTCTGCGGCCTCTTCTGATAACTGCCCAATAGGTAACAAGGCGTTTTTTATGATCACTGCACCATGAATCAGAATTTTGTGCATTGTTGGAGTCATTGGGTGCCAAGGGTATAAATCAACGTATAAGCGGGCAGTATCCAAAGCGTATTTGTCGTATTTTTCCGAATCAATTATATAGCCACTCGAAATAGTTTCTAGTATGACCTTAAGTCTGTATATTAGGTCATGATTTATGCCTGTAATGTCAGATGCCAATTTTGGGTCTTCGAAAAATCTCCTACTTGTGTTACCATCATTGGTATTACCAAAATTTGCCTTTGGCATGTCCACCAATAATCCAGTTTCTTCGCGAAATCTTTTCTGAATTTCGAGTTTCTTTTCATGTTCCAATTTTTTTTCGTTTTCTGTCTTCCTCTCTCTATACTTCTTTACTGGCAATTTATAAGCCAAATGGAGAATGCTTTCGAATAGACGAATCCGAGCGTGTAAAATTGAGAGCCCAAACTCGATAGCCTCGGGACTTATTTCTCTTTGATTATCAATCTTGTTGAAGTCCTTAGAAGTTGCACCACATATGTAGCATCGACTTGTAGATTTTGTGCCAGTGGCCGCGTTGCAGACCTTGCCATCTACCATTGTCATGACAAAGACATGAGAGACCGAGAACTTATTCCCATTAATGTTAACCTCTGTGGCGCTTAGCGAATTGGAAGAATTTTTCACAAAGTTTATTTCTTCTTCCGTTACATCTGTATTTTCTTTAACAAAACGGAATCTTATAGGGCGGCAAAATCGCGGAGAAGAAGGTGTTGGGTTTTCCCATACAAGTTTTTCACCTTCACAGCCAGAAATTAATCGTAGAGGCACGAAACTACTTTGAAATATGTTGGCATCAGAGTCTGCATCATTTTCAAACTTTTGTTTGAACTGTGATTGTTGTGAGCCGTCACATCCCCATTTAGAAATTAATTTTAGGCTCTCTCGTTCTTGTTCTTTTAATGTTGTTAGAACCTCTTCTAGGAAAATAGATAAACGCTTAACTGTATGGTTAACCAAAGATTGTAAATCGGTTTCAGCATAGGTACTCGTCACCCTGCTCGATTCTGGGGGCGGATAACATTCTTGTTTCGCTTTCTGTAACAGAGTATAACAAGGAAAGAATTTCTTGTTAGTATTTCTTACTATTTCGTATTGTCGACGAGTTAGATCGGCTTCGACAAACATCGACAATGCTTGTATTGGAGTAAGGGAGCATGTTTTTTCTCTTGTTGACTTGGAAAAAGCCTTTTTATATTTTGTTGCTCGAGATGGAGTACTGGTGATTTCTTTAAGTATTTCGGAAGCATCTCTTTTTCCGGATTTCCGCAACTCAACCTTAGCTGCATGAATGATTACATCTTGTGCCACAGCAGACCGAATCTCTTCAGTTTTCCTCCTCTTGGTCCTTTCACTCGATTCGTTAAATAACTTTGATGGCCGTCCTGGTCGATTTTGTGAAATGGCGGGTATCTCAAACGTTCCTTCAAGCCATGAGTGGTTATTTTTTAAAAATACATCCTCCTTCTTATGTGCTTTTAGCCATCTTTGCTTAATTTGTGATTTGAAGTGTGCAAAGTTACGTTTAAGGGTCTGAATTTGCTCTTCTGTGTAATCTTCACTAGACAATAGATGACTTCTGAAGGAATCGAGTTTTTCTTCCAAGTTAGGCAAATCGAAGCTCTGCATACGGTCAAACATGTATTTACGAGTCACTACTCTTACACCCGAGATGCCTCGTGAACCTAAAACAAGAGCATTTTTTTTTTATTTATAAGAATTACAGATTTTTTTTTTCATTACTCAAAATAAGTTCAAATTATCAAAACAAACGTATCCGCGCTTATCCGCGGCAGATTTTTTCATCTTTTACTACTCAAAGCTTCAAACTTTCATTAGTATAAGGAATTATGGCAGGATCTAACTTGATAGTATAACAAATACACGACGAAATAAAATATTTAGAATGAAAAATCGCCGTAACATATGGGTACTTTCAAAGTATGATATCTTAACTTTATAATGATGAAAATAACAAAAAAACTTAATAAAATAAAGCCTAATTACCTGCTCCCTCAGGATCCATCGCAAACACTTCTTCAGTTTTCGCAATATATTTAATATTTAACTTCAAAGTTAATGCTTTTATACGTGCGCCGAGAACAGACACAAACAACAAGTTGAACGATCAAATTCCGACTAAATGTATGGCGCGACTAGTGCAGGTAGCGGA
This sequence comes from Furcula furcula, assembly GCA_911728495.1. Classification (NCBI taxonomy): domain Eukaryota; kingdom Metazoa; phylum Arthropoda; class Insecta; order Lepidoptera; family Notodontidae; genus Furcula; species Furcula furcula. The sequence goes on along the minus strand of OU452256.1, from coordinate 9,367,840 downwards.
GCGGGGAGGGCGGGTTATTGTGCCCGGGGCTGTCCCCTAGCTCAGGTAGTCGTCCTATTCAACTTTATCTTCAGTTTGTAAATTCCACTTTTGGCCGCGTAGATTAGCAAAATACCCCTATGTGCGCCGGTGGGTGACGTCGGTTTGTGAATTCGGAACGGTCTTAAATACCGTAATTCATCACGGTTCCCTTGGGAGAGGGTCCCAGTTTTTAACCGACTTTAAAATTAAAAAAGGAGGTTATGTATTCGACGCGAATGTATTTAATAGGTACTATTAATAATAAAGAGAAACTCATAGACAGTTATTATCCAATATGTGGCAATCGATCAGGTTAAGCAACGTTAGGCAAGGTCATTCCATAGATGGGTGACCGTTTAATGCCATTTGAATTAAGCGTCTCCGTGATTTGGAGGGCAAGTAAAAAGTGAGTCTCAGTTATTAACCGACTTTAAAAAAGGAGGTTATGTATTTAACACAAATGTATTTAATACTGACTTTTATTTTTGATTTTGACGGACCCGTTGGTCTAGTGGTTAGTGACCCTGTCTGCTACCCAACAGGTCGTGGGTTCGATTCCCACCAAGTGTCTGGGTGTTATATCTATATAAGTATGTATTTACAAAAAAAAGTATATATGTATTAGTATCAGTTGTCTGGTTTCCATAGTACAGGCTCTGCCTAGTTTGGGATCAGATGACCGTGTGTGAATTATCCCAGGATATTATTATTACTATAAAAAAATGAGAAGCCCGTCATAGACAGTTGTTATCAATGTTTGGCAATCGTTCAGGTTAAGCAACGTTAGGCAAGGTCATAACATAGATGGGTGACCGTTTAATGCCTTTTGAAGTAAGCGTCTCAGTGTTTCGGAGGGCAAGTAAAAAGTGGGTACCAGTTTTTAACCGACTATAAAAAAGAAGGTTATGTATTCGACGCGAATGTATCTAATACTATTAAAAATAAGGAGCCACTCATTGACAGTCGTTATCAATGTTTGGTAATCGATAAGGTTAAGCAACGTTAGGCAAGGTCATAACATAGATGGGTGACCGTTTAATGCCATTTGAAGTAAGCGTCTCAGTGCTTCGGAAGGCAATAAAAAGTGGGTCCCAGTTTTTAACCGACTTTAAAAAAGTAGGTTATGTATTCAACACAAATATATCTAATACTATAAAAAAATGAGAAGCCCGTCATTGACAGTCGTTATCAATGTTTGGTAATCGATCAGGTTAAGTAACGTTAGGCAAGGTCAATACATAGATGGGTGACCGTTTAATTCCACTTGAAGTAAGCATCTCCGTGCTTCGGAGGGCAAGTAAAAAAGGAGGTTATGTATTCAACGCAAATGTAGCATACATTAAAAATTAGCTAACGTAAAAGAGCTCGGGAGGCGCTGCACGAGTCAGCTAGTATATAATATATCTTTTGTTCATAATATTTTTGTGTTCTATATTTAATGTTCTATTCATATTATCTAGAATTCTGTATATACAGGGTTACTGGTAAATATCACAGCAATCCGTTAAGGGTTTGTAGAGATCATTTGCAAATATCAACCATTTTTGAATAATTTGACATTTTATAATTTGAAGATATCTGCGATATACAACTTCCAAAGTCTATAAAAAAAGTCAATTTGTGATTATTAACCGACTTCTTTTATTCTCTGCTTGATGATACATACTTGCATGTATAATAATCAGACATGATTATTTATTATTATTGGTTAATAGTAAGTATTAGAAACTGCTGCACAATAGGAGTTATTAAAACACGAGTGTTTTAATGCTTAATTATGTGCAGTTTCAAACACTACTTTATCTAAACTCATGAAATACAATTTTATACCGCCAAACTACATTACAAAACATATAATACAGACAGAGAGAGCTCTGTTTCACACAGACGACGTGCTTTCTATACTATAGTTAAATTTGTTGTACCAAATAGTATGTAATCTGTGTGGAATAAAATTCTATTCCAGTCTATAATATTATGGCACTTAATTCATTCAAATAACTCCATAGGGCATGCGTACAACTGGGTCCCACCCTCCCGATGAATGTATCGTGGCCTGCTGGATTAGATCGCGGACTACTAGATGACATAGCGGCCTACTAGATTGGCTTAAATATTTTGATATAGAAAAGTTACTCTATTACAATATATTTTTAAGCAGATTTTACGTCATCGTTTTGATCAAACGTTTTTTTTACGATACACGTGTATCGTAAAAAACTTTATGATGTTTGTAAAGAGGCATTATGTATAAAATGTGTCATTAGAGTACTAGTTTTGAGTTCATAATATGAATATTACGATATGAGTGTAGATAAAGGGTATTTAAACATTAAAATTATAAAATAAAGATGCTTAAAATGTTCCTTTTGTAACAATTTATGAAATAAATAATGAGAATAGTAAAATATAAAAAAGACCCCCGTGGGGTGTCCGGTTAAGAATAGCACCTACCCATCTCCTCTCGTTGGGTGTCCGTAAAAGGCGACTGAGGAAAAACTAGAAGAAAACTAGAACTAGTGGCAGCAGTCTTTTTATTGGATTACCTGCCACCTATACTGTGATCCCCAAGCCGCCTGCCAAGCGTGATGATAATGGCAACCCCTCCCTTCTAAGGTAGAGGCCTATGTTCAGCAGTGGACGTTTCGGTTGCTGGATGATAAAAAAGACATTAAAGCAAATGAATTGCTAGGATTTGTACCCACGTCTAACATCACGTTATTACCTTAGTTAAGCTCATATACCACTGAGCCAATTATACATAATATAGTACCGTCGCCAGAAACAAATATACTATTAGGAGAGCAAGTCGAGAGCTGTAATGCAATAATCAAACCAGTCATGTCTATATTTATAAGAAAATTGAGACTTTAATACGTTGACATACAGTTCAAGTCCGTTTGAATCTGTATAAACATTAGGCAGCTTTTTAAATAACTAACAGTTTTGGTGTCGTTTTTCATTGTTACAGTGTTACACTTTTTTCGGTCTTGCCCCTCAGCAGCCCATTTTTTTGTGTATAAAAAAATAAAATGTTTTTAGAACGGAGTTGCATGTGTATAAAGTGGGTCATTAGAGTACTTACTAGTTTTGCATTCATAATTTAAATATTACGATATGAGTATAGATAAAATTCATTACTTTAATGTTTTATATTTTTATATTTATTGTTATTGTTAAGTACTAGACTTTGTAGTATGTATGTGTATACTTAATTCAGGCTAAAGTATAAATTAAACTTTTTTAATAAACCCCGACATGGGTGAACGAACTCTTAAAATGAGTTTCCGGCGCCATTACTCTGATTGATGTCTGTCTAGTAATTACTCGGCAAGATTTAACTATCGATTTACAATTCGATGGATCCTACATTTTATGGAGCAGAGTTTCTGTTACGACCGTCCTGCTTGCTCCCATCCCCAGACTCTTATCATTATTTTTCTACCTACTACTCATAGCAACCTATCCAATGCGTCTGCGTTTATTGGTGCAGAGATCCCGTGACTACCTTCCTGCTTCATCATCAGACCCTCGTCACCATTTTTCTAACAACTACTCGTCGAGACATAACTAACGAGCCCAAACTCGGTAGGTATACGTTTTTTGGTGCAGAGATCCTTTATAATAATATCAATAATATCTTGGGACAATCCACACACAGTTATCCGATACCAAACTAGGCAGAGCGTGTACTATGGAAACCAGACAACAGATATTAATACATTTTTTTTGTAAATACATACTTAAATAGATAAATAACACCCAGACACTTCGTGGGGGAATCGAACCCACAACTCATCGAGTAGCTGCCAGGGAGTCTAACCACTAGACCAACGGGCCCTTCACCTCATCCTTTGACCACCTTCCTGCTCTATCATCAGACGCCATCTAAAGATCACCATTTTCTAGCAACTACTCGTGATACCTACCCATGGAACCCCAATTCGGTGGGTCTACGTTTATTCGTGTAGAGTTGAACATAGTTCCCAGAGAGAAAGGAATCGTTCCATGTGCAATCCGCTTCCGGACATGATAAGCGCACGTCTACTTCAATCATACTAGAGGGGAAGGGAGTGACATACACAAAGCCCGATACAAGCAAATACTAGAAGGTTAAATATTCTAGTAACGTTTCTAATCCATGGGTACCCGAACGGACGGAACCGGTATACGCTATTTAAGGCGCTAATAACGGTGAAATGCCTGAATTCTTGTTATTTTAAGTTAAATGTTCACAAAAACTGTTGATTTAATCTGTATAGAAAAAATATAAAACGTTAGTTAAAGTTTCGATAAATACGTTTACTTGAATAAAAAATTATTTTTGATAACCACTTTTTAGGAAAAAAAGATCTAAAAAGGACCTATTTATGTCATAATTTGCAAATGTTCTCTAAAACCGCTCAAGCTATGGTGTTGGCGTTTACACAGGAAAAAAGGTCTTGAAAATACGAATGTCTTTACTTGAAAGATTTATTTTTATTCCGTATTTTACTAGAGAAATATCTATTTTTCCCAAAATTTAATACATCTGCGCAAGTATGCCTGCTCCGAGCTTTGATTCAGTCCGCTTCGCGGCGTTGTCGAGGGAGGACTGCACGTCGGTGTTGGAGCAATATTGTTTAACTCGTTTAATTTTTTAAAGAGTTTATGCGCATTTATAAAATATTGAAATTAATAGAAGTACTTAGTTTAGTTAATATCTATACATTAGTAACGGTAAATATTTTTTTGGAAATAAATTAACTTTTTAAGCACGCAAAGACTAAGAAAACTATGCCAATGCATTGGGGCCGCCGCACATAGGGTATTTTGACAATCTACGCGGCCAAAATTATTTTATGTTCTTATTATTTTCTAAAGGATATAACTTAATAGAAAAAATACTTTTTGTGGTTTATAAAGAGATTTTATTCACTATATTCCGGAAGTAAAGATAAAAAAATATTTATCTGTCGAGTTTACTTTTTATTATTATTCGTTTTCTTCCTCGCTCTCTGAAGAACCAACATTAGGCTCCCCAGGCATGAGAAGCGCGATAGTTTCTTGCAAATAACACTGCATTTTTCTTCTTTTTAAGCTTCTCATACAACTTATAAGAGGGTCTGATGTCAAAAGCAACCGATTCAAAATATCTCTGTTGCAGTTTTCTCTTGAAAATTTTCGGGCAAAATCCTGGCGATATAATCTAAAATGTTTATTACGCGCTTCTGCGGCCTCTTCTGATAACTGCCCAATAGGTAACAAGGCGTTTTTTATGATCACTGCACCATGAATCAGAATTTTGTGCATTGTTGGAGTCATTGGGTGCCAAGGGTATAAATCAACGTATAAGCGGGCAGTATCCAAAGCGTATTTGTCGTATTTTTCCGAATCAATTATATAGCCACTCGAAATAGTTTCTAGTATGACCTTAAGTCTGTATATTAGGTCATGATTTATGCCTGTAATGTCAGATGCCAATTTTGGGTCTTCGAAAAATCTCCTACTTGTGTTACCATCATTGGTATTACCAAAATTTGCCTTTGGCATGTCCACCAATAATCCAGTTTCTTCGCGAAATCTTTTCTGAATTTCGAGTTTCTTTTCATGTTCCAATTTTTTTTCGTTTTCTGTCTTCCTCTCTCTATACTTCTTTACTGGCAATTTATAAGCCAAATGGAGAATGCTTTCGAATAGACGAATCCGAGCGTGTAAAATTGAGAGCCCAAACTCGATAGCCTCGGGACTTATTTCTCTTTGATTATCAATCTTGTTGAAGTCCTTAGAAGTTGCACCACATATGTAGCATCGACTTGTAGATTTTGTGCCAGTGGCCGCGTTGCAGACCTTGCCATCTACCATTGTCATGACAAAGACATGAGAGACCGAGAACTTATTCCCATTAATGTTAACCTCTGTGGCGCTTAGCGAATTGGAAGAATTTTTCACAAAGTTTATTTCTTCTTCCGTTACATCTGTATTTTCTTTAACAAAACGGAATCTTATAGGGCGGCAAAATCGCGGAGAAGAAGGTGTTGGGTTTTCCCATACAAGTTTTTCACCTTCACAGCCAGAAATTAATCGTAGAGGCACGAAACTACTTTGAAATATGTTGGCATCAGAGTCTGCATCATTTTCAAACTTTTGTTTGAACTGTGATTGTTGTGAGCCGTCACATCCCCATTTAGAAATTAATTTTAGGCTCTCTCGTTCTTGTTCTTTTAATGTTGTTAGAACCTCTTCTAGGAAAATAGATAAACGCTTAACTGTATGGTTAACCAAAGATTGTAAATCGGTTTCAGCATAGGTACTCGTCACCCTGCTCGATTCTGGGGGCGGATAACATTCTTGTTTCGCTTTCTGTAACAGAGTATAACAAGGAAAGAATTTCTTGTTAGTATTTCTTACTATTTCGTATTGTCGACGAGTTAGATCGGCTTCGACAAACATCGACAATGCTTGTATTGGAGTAAGGGAGCATGTTTTTTCTCTTGTTGACTTGGAAAAAGCCTTTTTATATTTTGTTGCTCGAGATGGAGTACTGGTGATTTCTTTAAGTATTTCGGAAGCATCTCTTTTTCCGGATTTCCGCAACTCAACCTTAGCTGCATGAATGATTACATCTTGTGCCACAGCAGACCGAATCTCTTCAGTTTTCCTCCTCTTGGTCCTTTCACTCGATTCGTTAAATAACTTTGATGGCCGTCCTGGTCGATTTTGTGAAATGGCGGGTATCTCAAACGTTCCTTCAAGCCATGAGTGGTTATTTTTTAAAAATACATCCTCCTTCTTATGTGCTTTTAGCCATCTTTGCTTAATTTGTGATTTGAAGTGTGCAAAGTTACGTTTAAGGGTCTGAATTTGCTCTTCTGTGTAATCTTCACTAGACAATAGATGACTTCTGAAGGAATCGAGTTTTTCTTCCAAGTTAGGCAAATCGAAGCTCTGCATACGGTCAAACATGTATTTACGAGTCACTACTCTTACACCCGAGATGCCTCGTGAACCTAAAACAAGAGCATTTTTTTTTTATTTATAAGAATTACAGATTTTTTTTTTCATTACTCAAAATAAGTTCAAATTATCAAAACAAACGTATCCGCGCTTATCCGCGGCAGATTTTTTCATCTTTTACTACTCAAAGCTTCAAACTTTCATTAGTATAAGGAATTATGGCAGGATCTAACTTGATAGTATAACAAATACACGACGAAATAAAATATTTAGAATGAAAAATCGCCGTAACATATGGGTACTTTCAAAGTATGATATCTTAACTTTATAATGATGAAAATAACAAAAAAACTTAATAAAATAAAGCCTAATTACCTGCTCCCTCAGGATCCATCGCAAACACTTCTTCAGTTTTCGCAATATATTTAATATTTAACTTCAAAGTTAATGCTTTTATACGTGCGCCGAGAACAGACACAAACAACAAGTTGAACGATCAAATTCCGACTAAATGTATGGCGCGACTAGTGCAGGTAGCGGAGCGGGGAGGGCGGGTTATTGTGCCCGGGGCTGTCCCCTAGCTCAGGTAGTCGTCCTATTCAACTTTATCTTCAGTTTGTAAATTCCACTTTTGGCCGCGTAGATTAGCAAAATACCCCTATGTGCGCCGGTGGGTGACGTCGGTTTGTGAATTCGGAACGGTCTTAAATACCGTAATTCATCACGGTTCCCTTGGGAGAGGGTCCCAGTTTTTAACCGACTTTAAAATTAAAAAAGGAGGTTATGTATTCGACGCGAATGTATTTAATAGGTACTATTAATAATAAAGAGAAACTCATAGACAGTTATTATCCAATATGTGGCAATCGATCAGGTTAAGCAACGTTAGGCAAGGTCATTCCATAGATGGGTGACCGTTTAATGCCATTTGAATTAAGCGTCTCCGTGATTTGGAGGGCAAGTAAAAAGTGAGTCTCAGTTATTAACCGACTTTAAAAAAGGAGGTTATGTATTTAACACAAATGTATTTAATACTGACTTTTATTTTTGATTTTGACGGACCCGTTGGTCTAGTGGTTAGTGACCCTGTCTGCTACCCAACAGGTCGTGGGTTCGATTCCCACCAAGTGTCTGGGTGTTATATCTATATAAGTATGTATTTACAAAAAAAAGTATATATGTATTAGTATCAGTTGTCTGGTTTCCATAGTACAGGCTCTGCCTAGTTTGGGATCAGATGACCGTGTGTGAATTATCCCAGGATATTATTATTACTATAAAAAAATGAGAAGCCCGTCATAGACAGTTGTTATCAATGTTTGGCAATCGTTCAGGTTAAGCAACGTTAGGCAAGGTCATAACATAGATGGGTGACCGTTTAATGCCTTTTGAAGTAAGCGTCTCAGTGTTTCGGAGGGCAAGTAAAAAGTGGGTACCAGTTTTTAACCGACTATAAAAAAGAAGGTTATGTATTCGACGCGAATGTATCTAATACTATTAAAAATAAGGAGCCACTCATTGACAGTCGTTATCAATGTTTGGTAATCGATAAGGTTAAGCAACGTTAGGCAAGGTCATAACATAGATGGGTGACCGTTTAATGCCATTTGAAGTAAGCGTCTCAGTGCTTCGGAAGGCAATAAAAAGTGGGTCCCAGTTTTTAACCGACTTTAAAAAAGTAGGTTATGTATTCAACACAAATATATCTAATACTATAAAAAAATGAGAAGCCCGTCATTGACAGTCGTTATCAATGTTTGGTAATCGATCAGGTTAAGTAACGTTAGGCAAGGTCAATACATAGATGGGTGACCGTTTAATTCCACTTGAAGTAAGCATCTCCGTGCTTCGGAGGGCAAGTAAAAAAGGAGGTTATGTATTCAACGCAAATGTAGCATACATTAAAAATTAGCTAACGTAAAAGAGCTCGGGAGGCGCTGCACGAGTCAGCTAGTATATAATATATCTTTTGTTCATAATATTTTTGTGTTCTATATTTAATGTTCTATTCATATTATCTAGAATTCTGTATATACAGGGTTACTGGTAAATATCACAGCAATCCGTTAAGGGTTTGTAGAGATCATTTGCAAATATCAACCATTTTTGAATAATTTGACATTTTATAATTTGAAGATATCTGCGATATACAACTTCCAAAGTCTATAAAAAAAGTCAATTTGTGATTATTAACCGACTTCTTTTATTCTCTGCTTGATGATACATACTTGCATGTATAATAATCAGACATGATTATTTATTATTATTGGTTAATAGTAAGTATTAGAAACTGCTGCACAATAGGAGTTATTAAAACACGAGTGTTTTAATGCTTAATTATGTGCAGTTTCAAACACTACTTTATCTAAACTCATGAAATACAATTTTATACCGCCAAACTACATTACAAAACATATAATACAGACAGAGAGAGCTCTGTTTCACACAGACGACGTGCTTTCTATACTATAGTTAAATTTGTTGTACCAAATAGTATGTAATCTGTGTGGAATAAAATTCTATTCCAGTCTATAATATTATGGCACTTAATTCATTCAAATAACTCCATAGGGCATGCGTACAACTGGGTCCCACCCTCCCGATGAATGTATCGTGGCCTGCTGGATTAGATCGCGGACTACTAGATGACATAGCGGCCTACTAGATTGGCTTAAATATTTTGATATAGAAAAGTTACTCTATTACAATATATTTTTAAGCAGATTTTACGTCATCGTTTTGATCAAACGTTTTTTTTACGATACACGTGTATCGTAAAAAACTTTATGATGTTTGTAAAGAGGCATTATGTATAAAATGTGTCATTAGAGTACTAGTTTTGAGTTCATAATATGAATATTACGATATGAGTGTAGATAAAGGGTATTTAAACATTAAAATTATAAAATAAAGATGCTTAAAATGTTCCTTTTGTAACAATTTATGAAATAAATAATGAGAATAGTAAAATATAAAAAAGACCCCCGTGGGGTGTCCGGTTAAGAATAGCACCTACCCATCTCCTCTCGTTGGGTGTCCGTAAAAGGCGACTGAGGAAAAACTAGAAGAAAACTAGAACTAGTGGCAGCAGTCTTTTTATTGGATTACCTGCCACCTATACTGTGATCCCCAAGCCGCCTGCCAAGCGTGATGATAATGGCAACCCCTCCCTTCTAAGGTAGAGGCCTATGTTCAGCAGTGGACGTTTCGGTTGCTGGATGATAAAAAAGACATTAAAGCAAATGAATTGCTAGGATTTGTACCCACGTCTAACATCACGTTATTACCTTAGTTAAGCTCATATACCACTGAGCCAATTATACATAATATAGTACCGTCGCCAGAAACAAATATACTATTAGGAGAGCAAGTCGAGAGCTGTAATGCAATAATCAAACCAGTCATGTCTATATTTATAAGAAAATTGAGACTTTAATACGTTGACATACAGTTCAAGTCCGTTTGAATCTGTATAAACATTAGGCAGCTTTTTAAATAACTAACAGTTTTGGTGTCGTTTTTCATTGTTACAGTGTTACACTTTTTTCGGTCTTGCCCCTCAGCAGCCCATTTTTTTGTGTATAAAAAAATAAAATGTTTTTAGAACGGAGTTGCATGTGTATAAAGTGGGTCATTAGAGTACTTACTAGTTTTGCATTCATAATTTAAATATTACGATATGAGTATAGATAAAATTCATTACTTTAATGTTTTATATTTTTATATTTATTGTTATTGTTAAGTACTAGACTTTGTAGTATGTATGTGTATACTTAATTCAGGCTAAAGTATAAATTAAACTTTTTTAATAAACCCCGACATGGGTGAACGAACTCTTAAAATGAGTTTCCGGCGCCATTACTCTGATTGATGTCTGTCTAGTAATTACTCGGCAAGATTTAACTATCGATTTACAATTCGATGGATCCTACATTTTATGGAGCAGAGTTTCTGTTACGACCGTCCTGCTTGCTCCCATCCCCAGACTCTTATCATTATTTTTCTACCTACTACTCATAGCAACCTATCCAATGCGTCTGCGTTTATTGGTGCAGAGATCCCGTGACTACCTTCCTGCTTCATCATCAGACCCTCGTCACCATTTTTCTAACAACTACTCGTCGAGACATAACTAACGAGCCCAAACTCGGTAGGTATACGTTTTTTGGTGCAGAGATCCTTTATAATAATATCAATAATATCTTGGGACAATCCACACACAGTTATCCGATACCAAACTAGGCAGAGCGTGTACTATGGAAACCAGACAACAGATATTAATACATTTTTTTTGTAAATACATACTTAAATAGATAAATAACACCCAGACACTTCGTGGGGGAATCGAACCCACAACTCATCGAGTAGCTGCCAGGGAGTCTAACCACTAGACCAACGGGCCCTTCACCTCATCCTTTGACCACCTTCCTGCTCTATCATCAGACGCCATCTAAAGATCACCATTTTCTAGCAACTACTCGTGATACCTACCCATGGAACCCCAATTCGGTGGGTCTACGTTTATTCGTGTAGAGATACCGTGACCACTTTCTTGCTCCATCGTCAGACCCTGATCACCATTTTTCTAGCAGCTACTCGTAGAGACGTACGCAACGAGCCCAAATGCGGTTATTGATACAGAGATTCCGTGACCACCAACCTGCTCCATCATCAGACAATGATCACCGTTTTTCTAGCAACTACTCGTCGAGACATATCTGACGAGCCCAAATTCGGTGGGTCTACGTTTATTTGTGCAGAGATCCTTTGGCCATCTTCCCGGTCCATCATCAGACCCTGATCATCATTTTCTAGCAACTACTCATCGAGACCAGCCCAACGAGCCTAAACACAGTAGGTCTACGTTTATTGGTGCAGAGATCCTGTGACCACCTTCCTGCTCCATCATCAGACCCTGAATTCCATTCATCTAGCAACTACTCGTTGAGAACTATCCCACGAGCCCAAACTGAATGAGTCTTCGTTTATTGGGGCCTAGATCCTATTTCCACCTTCTTGCTGATCATCATCAGACCCTGGTGAAGGTTACCATTTTATTTACTATTATCGGATTTATATATGTACTAAATTTCAGATCTTTTGGACTTATAGAAATAATGAAAGATGTCTATATACGAAATATCCCTACCTCGACTCGGAAAAGAGCTGATGGTCTTCTAACAGCTGGACCGATTTTCATGTAACATAGTTAAGAACCATCTCGCTTAAACTAGCTTTAAAAAAACCGCATTCAAATCCATCCACTGGTTGGAGCTCTACGATGCCACAGCCAGCCATACAGAGAGACAGACACTTCCAGTCAGACATAGGTGTCAAAGTTATAACTCCCCTCGTTTTGGTCGGGGGTTTCAATTAGCCTTTGAATAGAACATTAAAAAAACAATTAAAAAAAAATCAAAAACAGTACTTCAATAGACAGCACACTAAAAAGTATAAAGTATTTTAAATATGATTAAAGTTGGTGTTAGTTGTACGTACAATCGCGGACGGAGTATTCAATCAAAATCGTTTGACAAAAATTATGTGTGATTATCTCGTCCGCACGTATTTCGGGCCGGCTCGTGCAAGCGATTCTCGTCCTAAAGGTGGTACACCGTTCGTGACCGCGAGCGTACATACCTACTGTATAAATTTAGCACCAAATAATTTTATATTTTTTTGTGACCTGTATACTGGTCGGGTTCATCATCATCATCAGCCGGAAGACGTCCACTGCTGAACATAGGCCTCCCCCTTAGAACGCCACAATGAACGACAATTGGCTATTTGCATCCATCGGTTACAATCGGTCGGGTTATTTTTTTTAAATAATTTATTAGTATTTTTTTCATTCATAAATCGTCGTGATGAACTTGGTATGATACCATTGTAGTAGATTAGTGTCACAAATAAAGAAACTCATTGAAATCGGTTCATATTCGTTAGAGTAGGTATAACGGAAGATGTCGATTTTATTGTTTTCACCAGTTAAATTTTTCCATATCGTTTATGTTCCTCCAAATTATTTTATCCGATCTGTATGAATCATAAATATCTATAACAAACAATCGGAATTGCATTGCATTGCATATCATGTATTCTCATACGTTCTTTAGACATAGGTTCATGCTCAGCTCACTCATACTAAACGCTCCCAAATACACACACTACAAAATGACAAATTGAACATATTTTTTACCTACTATACTTTATTTTACTAATACTACTAATTACTCTGTAAAACTATGTTGTTAGTAGGATAGTAGGTCCCTTGTGCAAGAGACCATCCGGTAGAAATGTACAATCGCAGTGTCAAAAGTCATATAGTGTAAAGATTGCCTTGTTCCGGTGTGAATGGCACTGTAGCTGGTGAAATTAATGGGCTCAAGAGAATAACAGTTGTTTATAGGCAGACGTTTCGCTTACCATCAGGCGAACATCTTGCTATTCTCATCACTAGGTTGAATAAAGACATACTACCACTAGGTTGAATATTACACAATTTAAATTACTTAAACTGTGCATATAAAAAAAACACATCAAGCACAGACACTTGCATGATAGCCTACTGTAAGCTCCAGCAGCAAACCGTCCATTGGAATTAAAAACGCTTTAAATCGTGTGTACATGATAAGACTCAGTGATGCGTTACAATAATAGGCAATATCCTACTTAAAATGATTGTTCTCTCTGCATTTTCATATTCTTCGGACAAATTTAGACTTTGTGTAAGCAGTACCGAGTGAAATTTCTAGATGGCGTTGACGTCGGCGGCGGGGTTCCGCGGGCTCGAATGCTCAAGGTCGTTCAGAGTTATTAAGGCCTTAACCCTTAAATCGTAGACAGAATATAACAAGACATCTAGCTAGAGTGCCGCCGATAAGGACAGAAAATAACGGAAAATAATCATTCGTACACTTAACACACGTTATGGATATTAATTCAAATGCGCCTATTATGTAGTATAAACGATATTTCATAATGCAATTCAATTTAAAACTCCAAAGCTAGGTCGTGAACTAGAAAATTTTATGAGTACTCGAAGAAAACGCACCGTAGGTGCGCCAGATTTTGAACACACGCTGAGGGACAAAAAATCATATGCTCTGTTTCTTTCTATCACATATAATATATATAAATGCATCCTTTTCTTGCGCGAATGAGAAAGAAAGTGCCAGCTCTCTATTGTTTTCTTTCTCTAAGCCTTAAATGCATGATTTTTCTTTTTTTAATACCATTAATTGACACAGGTAGATAATTAAGCATAGATAAAGGGAAAAATAAAGAAAAAAATATTTATTTTCCAAAAAGTATATTTTTATAAAAAAAACTTACTGATGTAGATCTACATCAGTATGCATTACAGTTAATATTAATAATGTAGCCTAAGTACTGTGCTATTGGACGATTGTCGTTGAATTAGGCTTACTGCAGTGAATGAAAATCTTTGAAACAGTTGTTTCTCTGATTTAGACACAGCGGTATATTACATTTGGTACACGACCATTGTGTGGTGCCCTTACAATTGGGCATCTTGCACCGTAATCGATTGGCAAATACGGGCCAATGTTCGAATCCATCTACGCGCACATCTTTTGACGGGAGTGGATGTTGCGGACCTTTTTGCTTTTTTATTTGAAGCTCGCGTTCTAGAGAGGAAGTACTAGGGCGCCCTCTTTTACTACCTCCAGACATACCTATATTACACAGTGTGTCAGCTAAACAATTACGAAACTCCCCAAGATTAGGCAGCTGCTTTTTTGTGATACCTTTAGCAATTAAATTTTTTTTCATAAGCACCCATGAGTTGATTGTAGTGAGGTCCAGTAGATGATAAAACAAGCGTAAATACCATTTTCGGCTCTTTATTCGAATGGTCTCGCGGAAGATGTTTATTATTATCGTTGAAATGTAAGTAGCTCCGAATCATCTCAAACCGATTTACAGGCATCGCGCTCTTTACAGGATCGTACCCAAACTTGGAATGCCAGTATGAGCGTACACTAGGGAATTGCTCCACTGACATAAATAAAAGAATACCTATGAATTTTTTAAACTCCCAACAGTAGTAGTGAAAGATACTGAAGGGTTTTTCTGTACCGCATATAAGTTAGTTTCATCAACAATTTTTTGAAGAAACTCTGGTGTGAAGTAGTGCAAAAAACATTTATATGGTGTATCAAGTTCAGTTATAGCAGAGTCTGTTGTGTTTGGTTGGTGAATTATTTTCGATTCGTCAAACAACAAACTGTCTTTTTTCCAAATGAGTTTCCTTTTATCAAACTCTACATATTGTTGAATACCTTCATGCATGGGTAATGAAATAATAGTTTGACTTGATGGGCCAGGCAAATCTTGAACTAGTGGTGGACCACTATAGGTAGGATCTTCATGGTCCTCTGCATCCTCGTCTTCTAACTCTTGAATTATTTCTCTTGCATTAGCGAAAAAGGTTTCTTCATCTTCACTTTCATCTTCCAAGCCATCCTCAGAAATATTTCCATCTTCTAAAGCTGCCAGAAGTTGTTCTATGCCTTTGTCTGCCAATTTACGGGACATTCTGGATAAATAATCATAAAATTCATATGAATATAGTATGTATCTGTATACAAATAAGTCAAAAATAAAAAAATATATTATACCTACAGTAAAACTTTTTTTTAACCGATTTTGCATACTGATGTATTTCTACATCACAATTATACAGCTAATATTTACAAAAACTGTTACTGTATTTAAAAAAAAATAATGCAACGTGTTCTGCTTACCTCTATCCTCTCGTCAATCACTTTTATCGCGTAATAATACTATTTAGTATATAATAATAAAATTTTAATTTGACGAAAGTGCGTGCATATTCGAAAATGCTGCGCCAAGCTGTCAAATTAGGACAATTGAAAAAGTTAACTGCCATATTGTGACAGCTTGCGTTCAGAAACTAAGATAAATATTTTTAGCACCTAATAAAAGCAAAAAATACTGTGTTTGAGTTACCGTTTAGAAATTATGTAAGGACAAATACACTGATGTATAAATACATCATCATGCATTTAAGGGTTAAAAAGGAGAGGCCTAAAAGTCTTTAGACTAAGTCTCTCTAAGAAAAACGTACCTAATTATCTGTTACTGTCAGTGTCAGTCAGTAATGTCAGTACCAAGTTTCATTCCTTCCCTGTTTTCATTTTTTTTTCATGAGAATAATTTAAATTGTCAAGTTATAGAATAATTTTATAAAGCATATTTTCAATAGGTAGATACTGCATACACACTAGTACTTGATTCAAATCGTATCATAATGCGACTTACATCAGTTCTCGCTCGGGTGCCTGTGATAAAATTCCGCAAAGGTGGCGCTGGGGCATCGCAGACCCCGGGTGCTGCTGCCGCTGCACCTGCTGCTAAAGCCTCGCAAGGATCATGCCCAGTAGTATGTCCAGTCTTATTACACTAGCTAGACCAAAAGACTAAATTAATTGTCTCTTAATAATTGTTTACATAACTAGGTAGCTACCTATTTATTTATTAGATGCACGTCACATATCGTGATACGTGATAGACCTACGTTCTAATGAATAGCGCATAATATCAATCATATTCAGGATACAATTATTGTTAGTATAATAGTGCTAGATATTTCCTGAAATGTATACTGCATTTTTTGTAGTTTAATAGCATAACTTATAGTATACATGCATTTAGTCATGGTCATGACGAATCGGACAGTTATAGAGTAAGAACATTGCATTATTATGTTGTGATTTGCAGGGAGGAGCTCAGCCTGCAGCAGCAATGAGCACCGGCCCATCAATACCTGACATTGACCTGCCCGCCCGCTATAGAAGACAACCTCTCTCTGAAGAAGAGATTGCACACATCAATGGAGGGGGAATTGTTTAGTGGTTCAACTTACAATACTGTAGTTGTGTTTACCTAAAGTAGATCTTGATTGTGATGCACATATTTAGAGTTGATAATGTTGTTGAATTTGTTGATATGGTTAGTGTTGAAAGCTTAATCAACATGGTAATATTTTTAGGTAGTGATGTGCTTTGTTAGTATGCACTTTATTTAATATATTATTATTTAATGATCATGTTTTGTTTGTCTCTGAGTAGATAATAAAAGTCATACATAATAAACTTCTTGAAGGTGGGCAAGATTAATGCATAAAATGAATTATTCTAGTATTTTAATTTTGTAACACACAATGAGTGACTGCCACAATATTAGGTCATTGTGGCACTCAAGTCATAGTAACAGTTTACATAATTGTGTGATAATGGTTTTTTGCCTATATTATTCCCAGATATTATTTTAAAGACTTTCGAGCCAAGCGTCAAACTAACAGTATTGCTAAAATAGAATCTATTATTAAGTTACAAAAAACAATACAGCTATTTCTGAGCAGTGGCATAGCTTGCCTTTGATGGGTCCCGTATCAAAATGTTTTTGGGGGCCCAAATGATGGTACGGCCTAAGAGATTATGTGAGAACATGGATTTTACGAATTGTTGCTTACACAAGTTCAGGGCCCCTGTAGCCCGGGGGCCCCATATCATTGATACGGCGGTAGCTACGCCCCTGTTTCTGAGGCATCCATATTGATTGGTAGTGTTTATTGATCATCATCATCCAAAAGATATCCACTTTGGTGTTTATTGACACTTATTACTTAGAGGGCAAAATCTCATTTTCTCATTTGTGATGCAGTTATGAAGGATTGGTATTGGTATAACGGGCTGGTTTCCGTTATGAGTTATGAAGGATACACTTACAAAATCTCCAGATTACTAATTTAAGGCTCCAACCGTATAATACGCTTTTAATAAGCTAGTGTGCTTTACCATCCCCACGTTTCATCAGGTGGGATTGTCGTAATAGAGCACAGGCAACATTACTTCGGCTAGGGTCTTTTTGAGGTACTTATCACATCACTCGGAGTTTGACTGCATACATTTTTTGAGTGGGCTATCCACTGCTCTACAGCACACCGATTGCTGTCACGTCGTAGTGACGCCGTGTACACGCGCATGCTTTGCGTAGGAACGCAGCCTGGCTTAATTTATACCAAGATGGCAGCGGTCGGCAGCGCACTTTCAGTGTGAAAGAATTTTAAACGTTATCTACAATACGTCAGACCAGTGTCGCTTGAAAAATGAGGCGCGCGAGCGGCCTCTCGCGACCCCGCGCTTTTTAAGCGATGTAGATAAAGTTTAAAATTCTTTCACACTGAAAGTGTCGGCCGCTGTCATCTTGGTAATTGAGCCTCTTTGTGTGCGTATACGTCACGCAAGCGGTGTGCCATGTCTCATAAAGTTCCGGACATTACAACGTCATAGTAGGTACGTGCACAAGCACGTCGCTGTTACGTCTACGCATTTGGTGTGCCGTGCCAACTATTGCAACACAAAATATGCGTGGCGCCCATCGTGGAACCAAAATTATTTTACGACTTGATTACCACAGTACGAATTTGCGTGCGTGATACCAATGGTACGGTCGCTATATAATAGTGATATATTGCCTATACTACTGTAGTGTTAAATAGGTTCGAAATTTAGTTTTATTATGCGATATTTCTTGTTACTTAAATACTTATTTGTCAATTTCTTTAATAAGTGCATACTCTATTCTCAAATAACAGATCTCTTAATAATTGCAGAAATTGAAACCTACGCTCAATAACGAAAAACAACAACAAACCAAAGCATTGGGTGTCATTAGAATTCCTCGCGGCATTCTTGTAGAAACTGGTAAAAATCGCAAAGAAGTAGTGTCTTTGAATATTACACTACAGAAATCTGCACCAATAAAGTGATCAATTGTTAATTTATAATATAATATAAGTTGGTTAACAAAATGTAAACAATATTAAACAAATAAACCACTTTATCAAAATTATATTTTTATTTTTTTAACCCATTTATTATTTAGGCGTGTAATCTACATATAAAATATAAATGATGTACATTAATGATATTATAAGAAACACTCTAATAATACCTAACATTGAGTTTCTCGCTCTGGATGGACCACATCTGTGCAGCCGGCCCATCGTAAGCGACATCGCTATTGCTTGCGAACTTTATTACGCCAAACTTGGCGAATTGCTTTTTCCACTCTGGCTTCTGAGATATAGTAAGCAATGCATGGGTTATTGCATTTTTTGTTTCCGCTAAAAGCATAACATTCTTATTAGCATCAGAGAAACTCATTAGGTACGCTTGTAACATCCGAGTAAATATTATATTGTAATCGACGAGATAATTCTGTTTGTCGACGTAACCGGAGAGAGGTGAGGCGCAGGACCAACTTTTTATGTGGCCATCCGACGCACGGATCATCTTACTTTATAGATAATCAGTTGATAATCCTGCATTGTCCTCACCCGTAAGGAACAAATGCACACCGTTTTTACTTCCCGAGGGATTTGAACACGCGACCTCCGGTTTGCAAAGCGCTACAGAGGCTACAGACTTAAAAATGTGCAATATCTCTCACAATAGCAATAATTGAACCGTTATTGCTGCTCACCTTCTAATTTAGCATTTACCACAATAGGGTAAGGTGGCAAGCGACCCAACGTCTCCAAGGTTGTTATATCTTTACCACCATCATACATAAACTTTTTTGAGTAAAGAAGAGTCGTTGAGTCAACGGCCGCCCAGTCAGCTTGTTTCGACAACACCATCTGCGCTGATGCCAAATGTGATCCTGATTCTGAAATATTGAAATAACGGTCATATAATAGTTGACTACTTGCGTTGTATTCAATAATAATGTTAAGAAAAGATCATTACTTAGAAGAGATCCAAAGAATGAAGCATTTTCGCCTTTTTCCTTTAAAGTTTTTAAAACTATTTTACTTCCGCTTAGGGATTCTTCGTCACTATATGCAAATGTACATCCGCGGAGATCCACTAAAGTATTTACATTATGAGCTCTGTAATTTAAAACACCAGATTATACTCGGTCCTACTCGATAATATAATATTCTAAGCACTGTTATTAGCCACTAATAACTGCAGAATAATAGAAGTCTCTCTCACTCTTATCACATGCACAAGTCACTGACATACTGATAATATTTTTTATCTTTTGTATACCTATTTACTGGAGTGAATTCAAAGTTCAATAATAGGCGCACATAAATAAAGTTCTCTATACTTGTTGTTTTTCAAATCAAAGAAATCTTTTCTTACATTTTGTCGCTGTGAACAATAATATCGGAGAAATATCCCGGTTTATTTTCAACGTTCATTTGATGGGCGAACACTGGTGTCACCGGTAGTAGTTCAATAGATGCATTTTTCTTCTCTCGAAGTTTCATATACGCTGTTGCGGTCATGAAGGCTGAAAGTTACGTAATCAATTAGCCGTAATTATATAGTGTAGGTGCCTACATACCTATTCTATTCTACTTATGAAATAAAACTACCTTGTACTTATGTAACTTTATTCTAATCGGGAATTAACGCGATTTACCTTATATTTTGGCTTGACCTAAAACCTCGCTATTTGCCGGCGGTTAAATATACAGATACTGTGAGTGTAGTGTGTAGTGGCCTTAACGTTCGTTACAAGTGAAAGAACGGGGGTAGACGAAGATATTTCTGCCTCGCGCACTTTCGCTCGCTGAACCAGTCTGGTATTACATACTCTTTGCAGTCTGCTTGTGACCACGGCTGGTGCAACCCGGCCGAAACGTCAAGCCAAAATATAAGGTAAATCGCGTTAATTCCCGATTAGAATAAAGTTTGATAATGGAACGCGAAAGTCTAAAAGTATATACCTTGTATGTAGGTATGTATCTGGAGTAAAATATCTATGTATAAAAATTACCTAGGTTTCTACTTCTATTAAGTAGGTAGGTACTCAAAATAAAGAGATGTAATATGACGCCTACGTCTGTCTGCCTGTCGCATCGTAAATCCTAAACGAATGGATGGATTTGAAATGAATGTCTTTATTGCAAGCTGGTTTATCGGGATGATTCTCAGCTGGTTTTATGTGATGGACACTCTTTCAGCCGTTTGTTTTAAAGTATATTAGGTAGGTCGTTTTTTTTTAATTTACGAAAGATGTTAGTTCTACTACCGCCTAACTTCACAAACAGTCAATTATTTAATAATATTTTATTTCGTATACCTACTTACTTCCCGCAGATAAATAATAATATCCAAGGTAGTACAGGGTGCCTTGCCCTAGTCTACTAGACACTCTGGGCTCGTAGACCTAGGCCGCCCGTCTTAAAAGTGTATTTACTTACTAGACAGAGACGTAGCAGAAACGGACAGCAACAGTCTATTTGTGGTGCCTACTGTTAAGAGATTAAAAAACATATTTTCAGTTACTGAATAAAATTCAGTGAACTTCTAACAAAATTAGCAAACTACCTACGCTGGCAGGAGAGATGTTCGTGCTTTCCTCTTGAACCCCCTTGGGGTTCCAACGCCACTCGCAATTCCTCTTGAACCAGGGGGTTCAAGAGGAATCGCGAGTGGCGTTGATACCCCTAGGGGTTTCAAGAGGAATTGCGAGTGGCGTTGGTTAGCTAGGGGGTTCAGATAGGGGGTTCAAGAGGAAAGCACGGATATGTTATGGTGCACAAGGTAGGTACCTACTTCAGTAGTATCATAGGTGATTTCATTTAAAAATAACTAAGTTATAAAAAAAACATTACTATAGAGCGTCCAACCGTTTATTTTCTTTTTGACAGCACCAAACCAATAGAACGTAACTGCGTCATGTTACGCAAAAGTTCACTTAAGGTGAACTTTTAAAAGTGAACTTTTGCGTAACATGACGCAGTTACGTTCTATTGGTGCTGTCAAAAAGAAAATAATCGGTTGGACTCTCTATAGGTTTACGAGAAAATAGACACGTACTATATTTTTCCTTTATAATTAAATGCTGCTTAAGTACGTTCCTCGTAAACCACTATATTTAACAGTAGGTATACCTACTTATTACATTAAAATATACTATAAATTGTTTTCTTACCCAGATCAGCCTTATTGTTAGAAAACGGATCAGGGCGATCCGCAAAAGGTCCTGGAGTTCGGCTTTCATATTGCAGTGTAGTGTAACAGTCTAACGCCTCTTCCAGTAACTCCAAAATTAACTCGTATAATTGGACAGGATGAGACGGACACATGTACGTCACTATGCGCAGTTCTTGTTTGTTTTGTGGCATTTTAGTAAATATAATTTGAAAAAGTAAAACCACTATTGTCGTTCATGCACTGTGCGTTGATTATAACGAATACAATTATTTGTTGATTACAAACATAACACTAACGAGTTAGTTCTGTATTATCGCATACCTACACTACACGCGATAATTGTAGTTCGGTCATGAACTATCCGTTCTAGAGAACCTGTCTCGTTACGTCATCTGCACGAGGTGCATGCGTGCGTGTAGACTGTAGATGTAGGTACTGTTATTAAGGTACAGTAGTAAGGTAACAATGTAATACGAAATAGGTAAGTACATACATTACAAAGTAGTAAGTATTAAGTAGTACATTGTTGCATTTTTTATTAATTTGTGTCTTATTCTTTTTGTATCTGTTTGTTTGTGCGCAATAAAGAATTGTCTATCTATCTATCTATCTACATAATAACGCAATGTGTAAGGCTCAATTCACACAGAGATGGCAGCGTCGCGGCGAGCGCTTTCAGTATGAGAAAGAATTTTATACCTTATCTACTTACTTGAAAGACCAGTATCGCTTGAGAAGCTCAAAAAGGACGCTTGAACGCGCGCGACTGCCTGCGGCGCTTCAAGCAGCTGCGCGGCCACTCGCGTTTTCTCCGCGCGGCGCGCGCCGGCGTGCTCGCCGCGCCGCTGCCATCTCGGTGTGAATAGAGCCTTAGGCCGATAGGAGAGGAGAAAATTATGTCTCATTGTCCACGTTTAGTACCTATTATTTTTTTGTTTAACCAATTAAGTATGTACGCATTATGCTCAATTCGCACCAAGATGGCAGCGGCCAGAAGAAATGCAACGCGGCCGGCGGGCGGCAGCGGCCGCCCGCGGCGTCGTGATACGTATATTCTACAAGGAAATTAACTCCGCTCCAAAAGGCGCGCGGCGTCGCGGCCGGGTGGCTTCTTTGAGCTTTTCAAGCGATACTGGTCTTTTACGTATTGTAGATAATGTTTAAAATTCTTTCACAGTGAAAGTGCGCGCCGTGCCGCTGCCATCTTGGTATGAATTGAGCCTTTAGCAATAACAGCTCAGTGGGCATCGATATACTATCTAAAGAATCTAAACAGTATATCGATGTCAGTAGGCGAGCGCTTGCCTTGGAAACATGATGCGCAGGTTCGGACCTCGGCTCGCACCTCTGACCTTAATCATGTGCGTATCGTCTGTGCGATTGTTACTAGCGGTTTCGGTGAAGGAAAACACCGTGAGGAAACCTGCATTTCTGAGAAAGCCTAAGGGCTGGAAATATTATTATGTACGTAAATAAGTCAGTTTCTATGTATTATCAGAGGCGTATTTAAGAATTTGGCGCCCCGGGCCATTAGGATTTGCCGCCCCGTACATTAGTATGGGAAAATAAACTAGAATTTAATATAATATATCGTTTATTTCTTCTCACAAAAAATATGAACATATTTATGAATTACACAGTAAGCACATTATAGTCTAATATTTGTGAGAAGCTGGTGTCTGAGGTAGGCGTAAACCTGTACACCTGTACCTGTACCTGTACTGTGTGTGTATTTAATACAGGTTTACGCCTACCTCAGACACCAGCTTCTCACAAATATTAGACTATAATGTGCTTACTGTGTAATTCATAAATATGTTCATATTTTTTGTGAGAAGAAATAAACGATATATTATATTAAATTCTAGTTTATTTTCCCATACTAATGTATGGGGCGGCAAATTTAAAATATTAAAGAGTTAAAAAAATTTTCGGTAGACCAAATACGCCAGATCAATCGGGTATACTTTGAGCTTTATGTTTCATTCACTCTCTGCTTCGGGCAGTACCAGATTAGCCACATATAGCAAAGAAAAAATAACAAGTACATGTTAATGCCATCCACCAATCTATTTGAAATACGTAGTAGTCTATATCAGTCAAATAAAATTATAATTCTTTATTTTCTAGTTATTCTAAAAGTGACCATTGCCGCATCATTTTGCAAGTTGATAACATCATCATCATCACCAGCTGGAAGACGTCCACTGCTGAACATATGCCTCCACCTTGGAACGCCACAATGAACGACAACTGGCTATTCTGGCAACCACCGGTTGCCTGCGACGCGCACAATGTCGTCTGTCCACCTAGTGGGAGGCCTACCAACGCTGCGTCTTCCGGTTCGTGGTCGCCACTCGAGAACCTTTCTTCCCCAACGGTTATCGGTTCTTCGAGCGATGTGGCATGCCCATTGCCACTTCAACTTGCAGATTCTGAGAGCTATGTCGGTGACCTTGGTTTTTCGATTCTGTCGCACAAAGAAACTCCGAGCATAGGTCCCTCCATAGCTCGTTGTGTGACTCTAAGCTTCTCTAATAGGCCAGCTGTTAACATGACAATACAATACTTCAGAGGAATATCTAGATGCCTATATTATCTATAAGTCTGTCCTTTCCATGGAAATTAGATAGCCTGTAAGCTTCAAATAGTTTTCTGTTAATATATTATTGACTACTTTCTTATTAGAAACTAACGCCCGAGTCTCCGATGCTCAATACGGATTCCGAGAGAGTCAGCCAAACGTGATCCTTCACGTCAAGGATCTCTCGGATGAGGCCGTGTCTCAGGGGCGGTGTGTTGGTGTCTTTTGACATCGCCAATGATTTCAACACATGATTCAGATGAGTAACGGAGGCTCTAAGAGCCGTCGCGGCTCCTGCCGAATCCGTGTGGCCTGAGTGATAGTTGCCGTCATCTATGTACCGGGGCAGTATGGCCGATGTCCCTCTATGGCGCGCCAGTGTGGGAGGATACCCTGACAATCCAAACCAAGACCCCGTTGCAACGAATGAGTGGTAGATTCAAGCCATGGCAGCCATACTTGACCATATCGGCGAAAATACGGCACGCTCACCTGCCGGCTCGTGCTGGTTCTGTCGGAGCACGTTTGCTTCGGCAGGTACCTTCATAAGACAATCGTAAGGTAAGAGAACCCGAGCTGCCATGAGTGTGGTTGCTCTGAAGATACGGTGCATCATACACTCGAGGTGTGCAGGGCGTCAACGGCAAAGCGTAGTCACCGCGCCATAATTGGTGCCGACCTGTCAGCCGTGAAAGCCATGGTAGGGAGTGAGAGGGCGTGGTTGGCGGTGGTTTCCTTCTGTGAGAGCGTTATGTCGCTGAAGGAAGCTATGGAGCGGATCAGAGAGAGTGATCCCCTCGTTGGTCCTCGATGCCGCAGAGGCCCGGGCAAAAGGCGGGCCAATGCTGACCTTATATCCCCGTAGCCAGGCAGCGCAGGCAGCAAGAACGGGTGAACTGTTACAAATGCCCTCGCGGAGGATGGAATGCTAGTGTATCG
This sequence comes from Furcula furcula, assembly GCA_911728495.1. NCBI lineage: Eukaryota > Metazoa > Arthropoda > Insecta > Lepidoptera > Notodontidae > Furcula > Furcula furcula. Next base: position 9,342,355 of record OU452256.1, on the reverse strand, counting down.
ACAAGCCACCGGATGTGAGTCTGCGGACCTTATACATCCACACACGTCCGTGGGCTTAACACCCACAGACGTACGAATAACCGCTGGCAGGACTTGAACGAGTACACACGGGGCCCGTCAACATAACGGGATGAGGACACCACGGAGTTTTAGTCAGTAAGAGTGATGTGATCTCATGACATGACATGACATCATCATGCTACACCGGTATGAGTATTCATGAGGATTACCACAAGCAAAAAAAGAAAAAATATATCTTGGTATTCTTCAGGATACATTTCGGGGAGTATGCGCAGGATTTTTACATTACACCTTCTCCTTTGTATTACCGAACAATGGTCTGACCAACAATATGATCCACCCGTACATCCTAGGCATGCAAAAAGTCGTTTCTGCGCCTGACTTCTCCCCGGTTGTGTTGGTCCCACCTATCGGAGTGAGAGAGTAAATAAGAGAGTGCACTTGTGTCTACGGAAGCACTTATGCACTATCAAACTTTATTCTAATCGGGAATTAACGCGAAACAAGTGAAAGAACGGGGGTAGACGAAGATATTTCTGCCTCGCGCACGGAGCTGTCTCGCTGAACCAGTCTGCTTGTGACCACGGCTGGTACAACCCGGCCGAAACGTCAAGCCAAAATATAAGGTAAATCGCGTTAATTCCCGATTAGAATAAAGTTTGATAATGGAACGCGAAAGTCTAAAAGTATACTTATCAGAGGCGTATTTAAGAATTTGGCGCTCCAGGCCATTAGGATTTGCCGCCCCATACTTTAGTATGGGAAAAGAAACTAGAATTTAAAATATTACAGATTTACATATTTTTTTTCGTTAGACCAAACACGCCACATCAATCGGGTATACTTTGAGTTTTATGGCATTCACTCTCTGCTTCGGGCAGTGCCAGATTAGCCATATAGCAGGAGTCAGCAAATGCTACGGGCCCCGCACCTTGGGCGCCCGCACATATAGCAAAGAAATAAAATCTTTAAAAAATATTTAACCGACTTCAATATCACTGAAAAGTACACACATCAAAAGTGTCTAGGGATCAACATATATTTTTGCAATAACTTTTCTCCTGATTGATATTAATTAAAATTTTCTTTAAGGATTCATCAAATAAAGTGTTTTCGTTTGTCACAGTAACGATAAACCAAGTCACCTTTGCATTAATAAAGAAATTTGCCATTTTCCTAATAAAGGGATTTTTGACATTTGAACCACTAACACAAAAGTTCGAAAAAAATACTGAAATAACAGTTTTCTTTAAAATTTTATTGGGTAACTTAAACAATTAATAATCCGTGTTTCTACCGCGAACACTAACAACACAAGAACATCGGTTTGGCATACTCAAAATGAGTTCATCCAAATCACGCTGTGGAATGGCCGCCCATGTTCGTTGCAACAACAAAAAAAGGTCTTCTTGCGACTGGATACCCTCCATATTCGGCAGAGCTCTTCTCTGTAGCATATCCCATGCATGCTCAATCGGGTTCAAGTCTGGCGACTGAGCAGGCCAGGGCAGGACATTGATGTTAGCTGCGGCGAGAGTCTGTCTTACAACTCTTGCGGTGTGCGGTCGTGCATTATCATGCATTAACTGAAATAAGGGACCGATTTGCACTTGTAGAGGAACGATGACGTCTGATACAATCGTCTCAGCATAAATTTGAGCGTTGAGGTTGCCTCTGATCCAAATCAACTCAGTTCTTCCGCCGATCCAAATACCCGCCCATACCATGATGGTTCCACCACTATAAGGATGGACTTCCTGGCAGGATTTTAATCGCTGTTGGCGTCCAGGGGTTCTCCAGTGTCGTATACGTCTTGTATCCGGTCTCATACCAAAACGAGACTCATCAGAAAAGCACACGAAACGCCATTGTTCTTCTGCCCAATTTCTGTGTTCAAGAGCCCATTGATATCGAATCCTACGATTGTGCATTGCTATAGGTGGTACCCGTAGCGGTCTTCGGGAATGAAGGTTCACTTCATGCAAGCGGTTTCTGACTGTTTGGTCGCTAATTAAGTTCCCTGAAGAGTGATGAAGCCTCACGGCTAACATCATGGCAGTTATTGTTGGAGCTCTTCGAGTTAAGATTTGAATATATCGGTCTTGTCTCCGTGTGGTGCAGCGATACCGTCCTCCATGGCGCTCAGCCACGGTACCAGTGCTTCGGTAACGTGTCCAAAGTCGACTGATAACACTCTGACTTGTATTCAGAGCTAAAGCCACAGTACGTTGCCGGGAACCAGCTTCTATCATTCCCACGGCTCTGAGCATTTCTTCCCTGCTTAAATGACGTCGCCGCTCCATAATAACGTTGGTTTTAATCAGTAGTAGGGAAACAGTAGCACTAATAATGTCTTCAATGCGTTGTATGTTTTTATAGGGAAAATATTGACAGCTGATTTTCATCTTTTACTCGAATTTGATTCACAGTTCCTGATTCAAATTATGAAATGCACCAAAAAGGATCCATATAAATTTATAAAATCATAAATTTATTACAAAGCCACATCTCAATCTCAAGAAATCCGCTTAAAAATGCTTGATCCCTAGACACTTTTGATGTGTGTATAAAATAATTTAAATATTATTGAAGTTGGTGTTAGCTTACCGGCTGTGTATATTTGGCACTAACTTCAATAATATATTAATTATTTTATACTTTTCAGTGTTATTTTCATACATAAAGATTGAACCATCGAAGACGGTAAAATGATCTAGGTAGGTTATGATCACATTATCGTCTTATGTAGACATTATCGTCTACATAGGTTTACATAATTCATGTTTCTTCAGAAAAAAAATATGCGTTCATAATGAAATTTGCATGCAATCATCATAGTTAGTTTACTCCCTTGAATAAAAAAATAATCATCGAAATCGGTTCATATTTGTCAGAGTAATGTATTGGAGAACATCAGTTTTATGGTTTTTACCAGATAAATTCCTCCACATCGTTCATGGTCCTCCAGGAAGTTCTTATCCGGTTGTGATAAAATTCATACAGATTATTTACAGCACAGTGGTCTCTTCTTTCGAATAAAAAAATAATCATTGAAATTGGTAAATATATTCCAGAGTTATGACCATTTTTGTCCTTAAAAAGCGAAATAAAGTCATTTTATAGGCATTCCTGCAGGTTTCCTGCGCAGTCGCCATTCTTGTTTTTTCAGAAACTAAACTATTTATTCGTAAGCAATTTTTTTTTTATGGGACCCAATCAACGGATTAAAGAATGGATAGAAGAAAGATTTTTGCAAGTCGGTTCATAATTGCCAGAGTTATGCGAGAACATAGGTACATAGAAAAAAAATATACAGACGAATTGAGAACCTCCTCCTTTTTGAAGTCGGTTAAAAAAACAAGTACATGTTAATACTATCCACCAATCTTTTGAATGGGGAAACCGGGAGAGGAAATAGTGGTGGAAAAGATAAAGAAGCAAACAAAGGCTCTAACTTCGTTAGAGGTACATAAGAAATAAAAAAAAAAACGATTCTGAGAGAGTCAGCCAAACGTGACCCTTCGCGTCAAGGCTCTCTCGGATGAGGCAGTGTCTCAGGGGCGGTGTGTTGGTGTCTCTTGACATCGCCAATGCTCTCAACACACGATTCAGATGAGTAACGGAGGCCCTAAGATACCACCAGATCCGTCGCGGTTCCTGATATTATTATTATTATATATGCGCAGTACGGCCGATGTCCCTCAATGGTGCGCCAGTGTGGGAGGACACCCTGACTATCCAAACCAAGACCCCGTTGCAATGACCACAGAAGGTCATGGTGGTCCGGGTAATACCTACGCAGATACCACATAATTTTATGCGAGGCGTGGAGTCCTCCTACCTTGGGACTTGGAGGCGATGGTGCTGACCACAGATTACCAGCAGAACAAAGAAGCGCAGAGCCAGGGCGGTGCACCTCCTCGTTAAGTTCAGCGGTGGCGAAGGGAGACACAGCACGACGCCCTTGTGCGGTCGCTTGAATGAGTGGTGGAGTCAAGCCATGCCAGCCAATCCAGCCTTAATTGACCATATCGGCGAAAATACGGCACGCTCACCTTCCGGCTCGAGCTGGTTCTGTCGGAGCACGTTTGCTTCGGCAGGACCTTCATAAGACCCCTAAAGTAAGGTAAGAGAACCCTAGCTGCCATGAGTGTGGTTGCGCTGGAGATACGGTGCAACATACACTCGAGGTGTGCAAGGCGTCAACGGCGAAGCGTAGTCACCTCGCCGCAATTGGGGCTGACCCGTCGTTGTCAGACGTGAAAGCCATGGTAGGGAGTGATAGGGCGTGGTTGGCAGTAGTTTCCTTCTGTGAGATCGTTATGTCGCACAAGGAAGCTGCGGAGCGGATCAGAGAGAGGGTGATCCTCTCGTTGGTCCTCGATGCCGCAGAGGGCCGTGCAAAAGGCGGGCTAATGCTGATCTTACATCCCTGTAGCCAGGCAGCGCAGGCAGTAAGAGCGAGTGATCTGTGATTACCTGTGCACTGCACAGTTACAAATGATCGCGGAGGATGGAATGCTAAAGTGTCTCGGCAAGCCACCGGATGAGAGTCTGCGGAACTTATACATCCGCACACGTCCGTGGGCTTAACACCCACAGACGTACGAATAGCCGCTGGCAGGACTTGGTCGAGTCACACGGGGCCCGTCAACAAAACGGGATGAGTACACCATGGAGTTTTAGTCAGTAAGAGTGATGTCATCTCATGACATGCCATAACATCACCCTCACTGCTACACCGGTATGAGTATTCACGAGGATTACCACAACAAAAAAAGAAAAAAAATATCTTGGTATTCTACAGGATACATTTCTTTCGGAGAGTATGCTCAGGATTTTTACATTTACACGTTCTCCTTTCTATTACCGAACAATGAGATGTAGGTTTTTTAATCCTTCAATCATATAAAACCAAAACGAAAGACACACATAGCTAAGCGAGGTGCGGCTAGCGCCGCCCCTCGAAGCCTGCCGCCCCGGGCCATGGCCCCCTTGGCCCTAGGGTAAATACGCCCCTGATACTTATGCACTATATCTGTGAGTGAATGATTGGCCGCTATGGCCGTATCGGCCTAGAAGATTTTTAGTATTATGGAAAATAAGACGGTCTGGTTGTTAAAACTTTTCTTAGTTATTTTTATATTGAAAGGAAAACGTATTATGAACGCAATATCAATAATTGTGCGTTGGTATAATTTGGTCAAAATAAGAAACAAAATTACGATAACAGTTTTTATTGAAGTACCTACTTAATATTGATTTGAATCAATATGAAAAAAAAATTGGTACACATATCTTACAATTTAAATAAATATTTTACACACATTCGACACTTGTACATACACTACAGCCATAAGATGTAATCTCTTAAACAATTAAAACATGTGATTTTGCGAAACAACTGCTACATCATTGTACACTGTTAATCTTACATAAAAAAATGCCATAAGCAGAGCAGTAGACATCTCAATGTTCCAAGAACATATTCAATTCAGTAATTAACTTCTAAGAATACGCAGGATTTAAATTATAATAATATGCTCTCTTAGAATACTGTTGTGATTTTTAGACGGGCCTGCGGAAGTTCTTTCCGGCATACTTGGCGGAAGCGCCCAGTTCCTCTTCGATGCGGAGGATTTGATTGTACTTGGCGAGACGCTCGGAGCGGCACGGAGCACCAGTCTTGATCTGGCCAGTCGACAGGCCAACTACGAGGTCGGCGATGAACGTATCTTCAGTTTCACCAGACCTAGATAAACAGAAAGCGATGTTATTGGCTGTCAAGTATAAAAATAAAAAAATGTGCGTGTGTGGAGTCCCTCCGCGCGGAAGAAGTGAAACTTCATTCTCGCTCTGTCTCTTTCTATTCCACCTCACCGCGCAACGAAGTCAGCGGAGTCAGCGGGGTCAGCGGAGTCAGCGGAGTCAACGGAGTCAACGGAGTCAACGAAGTCACTCACTCACTCACCCACTCTTACACTCACCCACTCACCCACTCACCCACTCACCCACTCACCCACTCACCCACTCACTCAGTGACGGCGTGACATGAGCGCTTTCATAACCTTAACAAATTTAACGCCTATCGCCTATCGTTTAACACCTATCATTTAACGCCTATCGCCTATCGTTTAACACCCATCATTTAATGCTTAACATCTAATGCATAACGTCTAACGCGTTAAATAATAACATTTTTGGAAGTCGCGAAGTTTCACTTCAAAATATAGTTAGTGCAGTATAGCTCAATTTTGCTCCAATAAACTTTATTTTATAAAAGGCCTTAGTTATTTAGACAGGGTTAATTTAAAAATACTAATAATCTCGGAGGTACCTCCCTTACATCATGAATGGTGTTTGTTCTACCACTCTTAATAATAGGTAAACACGGCGACACCTCAACCTAGACTGTTTGGACTTTGAACTATTCGAAGTTGAACGATGCGAATCGTGCGAGAGGGTGCGATATGTTGTTATTATTTCGTCCCACTAGGCGCGTGCGTCCGGCGGCCTTCGCTCGCCGGTCCTTTTCCGTATTGTAGGGTTATATAGGGTGTAAAGAACCAAAAGGTCTCACACTAACCTGTGGGAGACCATGGTGCCCCAGCCATTGCTCTTGGCCAGCAAGTGGGCGGCGATGGACTCGGTGACGCTGCCGATCTGGTTCACTTTCAGAAGCAAGCAGTTGCAAGCCTTCTTCTCAACAGCAGTGGCGATACGCTTGGGGTTCGTTACCTAAGATTAACCAAAGCACACTTGTATTCATAGCACTGATATCACTGTCTAATAATAATAATATTTTGGAACAATCCACATGGTCAACTGATCCCAAACTAAGTAGGTAGGTAGAGCCTGTACTATGGTAACCAGACAACTGATATTAATACATAAATACTTCTTTTTTGTAAATTCATAGGTACTTAAATAGATCAAACCCAGACACTTGGTGGGAATCGAACCCCCAAACTATTGAGTAGCAGCCAGGGTATCTAACCACTAGGCTAGACCAACAGGACTTTCTTTTATCTATTTTACTGGCTATAGTTTGGCAACCTTTTTAAGGCACTTTCTGCCGAATTTAAAAAGTCAGATCGTTAATTCTAATTAGGCGACATGTTTTAATCTAATTATTCCGAACTTCGGAGCCGATAAAGCTTATTTTCAAATATTGAGTACAAATTAATCGATATCTAACCTCAATAACAAGTATTAATTGGCTTCAAGTGCCAAAATAATCAGATTTCAAGAAGTGTATTAATGATAATTGATACTTATTTATTAGCTAATGTTGTGAATGCGTTAGTAAGGTTTTTCAGATCAATCATCCATTCAGGTAGGATTATAGCGACGCGGTTGATTGTGTGGGTTTTATTTACTATTAATATCATAATCACACGCCGTTCTATGAAGTTGTGACAACAGCCCGTTAAATTAATATCCCCACAGATTTCAGTTTAATTTTCAAGACTTAGATCATTCTAGCAATTCCCTGCGGCTACGCCCGTTACAGCTTTTTCTCAATACAAATGAAAACACCCCATTTCACCCCTTAAGGAGTGGAATTTTCAAAAACCCTTTCTTTGTGAATGCTTACATCATAAGAAGAACCTACTGTCCAAATTTCAGCTTTTTAGGTTCAGCGGTTTGGCCTGTGGGATAATGAGTCAGTCAGTCAGGACAAGTAATTTTATATGTATAGATAGAAGATGTATGTACTAACCGTAAGGTCATCTCCGACGATCTGGATGGGTGTGCGTGAGGTAAGGTTGGCCCACGCGGCCCAGTCGTCCTGGTCGAAGGGATCCTCAATGGACACCATGGGGAAGTCCTTGATGAAGTCGAGGTACACATCAGCCAGCTTCTCTGATGACAGGTAGTCGGCTGGGTTGGATTTGGGGTTCTTGAAGTCCAGGTCGTAGGTGCTGTCCTTGAAGAACTCTGATGCAGCGACATCCATACCGATTTCAATCTGTAAACAATTTTTTTTATAATTAAAGCCAGTATTTGACTGCAGTCCCAACTGATGGAAAGCGACGTCGCAATCTGTGATGGTAAGGCACAATAGCATATTAAAAGTCTATTCACTCTAGCTTTGAAGACACCCACATTATAAACGGGCGGAAAAACTGACGTAGGCATACTGTTCCAGTTCTTAGCTGTCCTTATTATGAATGACGAAGCAAATCGCTTAGTTCGGACTGAAGGCACGTTTACCACATACGGGTGTGTGTCAAATCATAGCTAATTCCTTCTATCAGTCCTAGAAGTTAGACTAATATTAATTACGTATTATTAAAATTGTTACATACGTTTTATGTTGTTTTGTATAGTCGCGATCTATTTAAATTTTATCTGCATACTTGTTTATTTTTAGAATCTAGCCCTTAGCTTTAAAGTATTGTTTAGATTAAATTGATATTTGAAGTCTAATCCATTCATTATTTTTAACTTCCAACAGAAGGGAGCAGTGTAGTTGCCATCTAGATGAATTTAATGCTTTTTCTTTCATTTGAAGAAGGTTTCATAAAGATTGTGCAATTATTTTTGATAAAACAGCTGTTCAATAAGAATTGGCTTATTTGTGTAGAGGTTTTAAAAAAAACATAATCTGGGTATCATTTGTCTGAACCAATTGCAAGCAATACAGCCACGTTAGTATGTTACCTTGCCAGTGTAGCCAGCCTGCTGGATCGCATCCTGGATTAGGTAAAGTGCATCCTTGTTGTTCTGGATGTTGGGAGCGAAGCCTCCCTCGTCACCGACGGCGGTGGAGTCCAGTCCGAACTTCTCCTTGATGATCTTCTTCAGATGGTGGTACACCTCAGAGCCCATACGCATGGCCTCACTAAACGAGGTAGCACCTGCATAACGATATAATTCATATTGTGATTACGTCATTTCCGTCGCAGCTTGAAGTCGGTGCTGGTCAGTTGATTTTGGTGTTAGCGTAAGTACCGTGTTTATTTTAACACCAACTTCAATAATATTTAAGTTTTTAAGTCGGTTTATTTTTTAGTAAAATATTTAGTTTAGTCTTTTTAGTCATTCTCTTGAATATTCTTTATTCAACTATACCGATTTAGATATAAAGATTTACTACTAAAAAGAAACCATCGGAATTCGCTAGGATGATCTATGACTATGTTATAGATGGAGATATCATCTATTTTATGGTTTCTACGAGTTAAATTCCTCCCCATCACTCATCATCCTCGAAAAAGTTCTTATTCAGTCATAATAAAATTCATACAGGACCATTGCAATGGTTCATGGTCTCAATTAAATACAGAATCATTGAAATAGGTAAGTATTTGTAAGAGTTATAATCATTTTTGTTCATGCCATTCACATTCCTTCAGGAACTACTGGTTCGTACATAATATTTTTTTTATGGGACCAACTTGATGGAACAAATATTAGGTACAAAGAAGAATCATCGAAATCCGTACATATTTGACAGAATTATGAGTGAACAAGAAAAAAAATGAAAAAAGAAGTGAAAAAAAATTACATACACGACAAATTAAGAACCTCCTCCTTTTTTTTTGAAGTTGGTTAAAGACTTCAATACGTATGATATAATTACCAGTAGGCAGGATCATGAACTCTTGCATGGCAAGCTTGTTGCCGGCATGGGAGCCTCCATTGATGACGTTGAAGGCAGGAACTGGCAGTACAATCTCTTTGTTACCGGCCAAGTCGGCCAAATGCTTGTACAGGGGCACACCCTTCTTGGCAGCACCAGCCTTGGCAACAGCCAGGGACACACCAAGGATGGCATTGGCACCAAGTTTGGACTTGTTCTCTGTGCCGTCCAAGTCCAGCATCAGTTGGTCAATCTGTTAGTAGTAACATTTAAGTTGATAGATTATTTTACAATGATATAAGCATTTAACAATATAGATCTGTGTATTTGTAACCATTAATCCATGGTCTCAAAGGTTTGCCCAGCCCACTTTAATAATTAATAATTTTCTAGTTCCCCAATAAATTGTAAAATATGGATGGGAAGCCATAATAATAATAATAACTCTAAAAACAACAATATAATAATATCCTATTTCTGACTTCAAATGATATTGTTTTTATTTATATATGTATAAGAATGAACTAATAGGAATATTAAATTTTGCGAGTTTTTCAAGCCAGAGTTGGCCCCTTCCTAAGGGAAGTTGCTGCTGCTAAGAGAGTATCAACACTTCCTAATTTAATCCATCGCTCTTGCTATGATGGCCTCCAGCGCCCGCAAGAGGGCGCGAAATATGTGAGAACGATAGATCCAAACTGCCCATTGATTCTTCAAAAATATACTTTACAATTTTAGTCACCTAGCTAACCATGATAAAGCATTATGTTTTCAATGAAATGATTATTACAGAAATCTATAATTTTACCTACAAGTGTTTTAAAATGATTTCTTCATCTATCACAATATAACTTGTTTATTACCTCCTTCTGTTGGGTTACTTCCAGGTTTTTCTTCAACAGTTCAGGAGCAATGAGCTCATTGATGTTCTTGATGGCAGTCAGCACACCCTTGCCATGGTACTGTCCCTTAATATTGTCCCTGAGCTCCAAGGCTTCATGGACACCAGTGGATGCACCAGAGGGTACAGCCGCACGGTAAAGACCCAGTTCAGTAACCTGTACATACAACATTATTAGAGAATGCAACAATCTATCTATATAGAGCATGTTAAGAAATAATTGCTACTAATGAGTTAAATTAAAATCAGTCATGGTTTCCTATCGATTAGCTAGGATTTTATGAATTATTCTATTTTATATACCTATTTAATGGGCCCGTCTTCTAGTGGTTAGACACTGTTACCCAATTGAAATTAAATGTAATATATATAGCTCCTGGGTGTGATTCCCACCATGTGTCTTCAGGTGTTATTATTTACAACAAAAAAAATTAAACAATTCTAAATCAGGAATTGTCTTATGATATTATTATTAGTATCCTAAACTAGGCGTTTTTTTTTTTTTTTTTTGGGAATGATAGACGCTGTTAACCGCAGATGGCTATTGCAGCTTCACCGGACAATAGGAGGCGAGCGCTTGAAGCGCTCTAGCCTTTACGGCAGAAGTAGCGACGAGCACAAGGGCACCTCAGGGAGGCACGGCCTCGGCTTGGGCTGTCGCTTAAGAGAGGGCTGAGTTTACCACCGGTTCACAACGCGCCCCCACTGAGAAGAACCGGCAAGAAACTCAGTGGGGTGATGCACGTCGTTGCGGTCGCATACGTACGACCCTTCGGCCTCGCCGGCGAGACCGGTGTCTGATAGAAACTAGGCGTGTGCTATGGTAACCCTGATACTAATGCTAATATTTTATACTTAGGTGAGAATTGTACCCACAATCCATATAATAACTAGACCGATAGGCCCATTTGACTGAGTATTGCATAGCCAACATAATAAGACGAAAAATAGGTAGGCAGTCCTAAGATGTAACAATGTAGGAAATTGTATTTAATTCAGAATAAAAAAGAACCCTTACCAAGTCAACCTCCACAGTGGGATTACCACGGGAGTCGAAGATCTGGCGTGCCTTGATGGACTTGATTGGCATCTTGGATATCAAGTTTAAAAAGTACCTGTTTCAAAACAAAACATAATTATTGATATTCTTGATATTGTTTTTTTTTTAGTGGTAGGCTCCCTGTGCATGAGCCCATCAAGTTTTCACAGTGTTCACCAATGATATTATAACTCTTTTTACTTATTAGTATTCCCACAAAAATTCGGAAAATATACTGCAAAGCAGCTGTAAGAAGAGTTGTTTCGGAGTCCAGTAATTGATTATATTATATTGTACTGCAATTTCTTAAAACTTTGCTGCATCAATCAAGCATCAGTGGATTATTTAAACTGATAGAGAAATGTCCCAAAAATGTTAAGGCTTTATCTGGCTACCCTGTAAGCAGTAAGCATTGTGGTGAGGTGAGAACGGCAGCTTGGCTGGAGAAATTACCAGGCTTTTTTTATACTACAAAGTTGGCAAGCAAGCGTGCGCCCGCCTGATGGTAAGCAATCACCGCAGCCTATAGACACTAGCAACATAAGAAGAATCCCTAGAGCGTTGCCGACCCTTAAGACATTGAACTTAAGGCTAACAGGGATAGTAACTAATATCTCAGGTGGTAAGATGGAGTGTAAATCTATTGACAAGCATGTTGCCTACCATCAGGCAAACATATAAAGAGACGAACGTCTCTTCATTATGTGGCACAAATTAACTGCAGTTGCACATAGGAATAAAAAAAATGTAGGACTTAATTTTTGGCATTAGAGGTGAGCAAGGTCAAGTATAGGTTGTTTGTTGACAAAAAGAGTAGTGATCACGTAGTGATAATATAATTATGGTGGACAGGTAAAATAATGTGCGATGGACATATTAAGACAATTTATTATCATATCATTGAATTATTATTCTATTTGAAATACTGACGTAAGCATTTGACCATTTTATCCTCACAATGTCTCAATACTTTGAAAGTAGTTAGTAAGTTTATACTTTATCAACTTATAAACGGTATTTGGTTGTAATACAATCTACATTTAATAACTTACCTGTATAAAATTCTGTAATTACAGGAATGATGGGTTTACGCTAAACTAAAATCGCCGGATATGCCGGATCGAGAGCAATTCAATACGAAATGTCTTTGCCCTTCACAAGGTGAAACTAAAGTCTAGAAACCGGTAATAAGCGAAATTGTGTTAAGTGTAGATCAGAAGCAGAAGATATTACTCTGAGGCAAGGAGGTTAGATACACATGGAGGATGCAACGCAAAGAATGTCTTGAAGACAAGAAATTTGGCCTTGAATAATTTCAGTTATGTTTTTTGTCTCTTTCATTAGGGTGACCACGACGGATCTAAGTTTAGGATAAATACTTACGGATTACGTATTTAACGAAAATAAAATAAAACGTAAGATAGGAATATATCATATAAAACGAATTTTAAAGTAGGTAAGGGCAGCGTTCGGGAAATCGTGTGCTGTCAGCTCAGAGTAATTAGAATAGAGCTAGTATAGCGTCGATTCGCCGAACAAATTTTTCGTGGCACTTTTGCGGGGTGCGGGAGGCGAAGTAAACACACACAGATACAATTTCACGCATACCCACACTATAATAAACTCGCAACACATTCAAAAAGATACGCACACAAATAAAGAATGACCTGACCATATGAAAAAAACCTTGGCAGAGGGGTTAGCGCTTCATGCTATCTCCTCTAAGGCTGTCAGTGATAACTTAAAGCACAGAGACTTGGTTGTTTACTGTCGGCTTATTAGAAAACCCGAGCAAGTAATGGAGTTAGCTATGCCTAAGCATATTCATCCATCCTCCATTGTCTGTTCATTTCTGATTTTATCACGTAGCGAAACCTTATAGTTTCGTAGAAGAGCCGTATCTGTAGTAGAGTAGCCCTATAGCTTTGAAAATATTCAAGTTGAAGGGACAGTGGGCGGGGCACATAGCTGGAAGAACCGATGGCCGTTGGGCAGAAAGTTTCTAGATAACGACCACGAGCCGGAAAATGGTGTGTAGGATGGCCCCTCACAAGATGGACCGATGTTATCACACGCGTGGCAGGAAACCGGTGGATGCGTGGCCGAGTGTCGAAAGACCGTTAAGTTTCGACGTCATTGGGGCAGGCCTTTGTCTAGCAGTTGACGTCATTCGCCTGATGAATGCATGGATAGATTTTATAGAAATGAAAAACAACAATATGGTAAATCATTTACTAACATTCATAATATTTATTATACAAGCCAGTCGGTAATGGAGAATATTTTACATGGAAATTTCGCTAGTGTTTGTAAGCATTTAATCACAATCCTAAATTAAAATAATCAAATACACGGATGCGGTAAAAGCGTTTGCCAGGACTGTACATTTCTACGAAATTCTCCTTGAATTCATGTATAATTGTTGTCATATTTCTATAAATGTTGAGTCAGTCTTTACTGATGCCATTTCCTACGAGGAAGCAGAAAATTCAATATTTTATTAAATTAAATTGCACTCATAATTCATGTCTCACATTCATATACTCACACACACACAAACACACACACACACACTACACGTTCACGCAGAAGCACTCACATATTACTGCAACCATTTTTACATTTTTTTATTATTTTTTCTCAACTGTATATTATTAATGTTTTTCATATAACTGTTAAATAAAGCATACATGGTTATAGAAGAGCGGATCCTTTAAACACAACTATTATTATGCTTAACTAAAGGATCCGACCTTGTATGTAACTATTTCAAAGTAAGCTAATGAAATAAACATTTTTGTTATTTTTTTTAATTACCATAATCAAAGTTGACCTTAGTCAAAGTTGAAACACAATCACATGAATGTGATATATAGAATCGTGAAGCACTATTTAGAAGGTGTCCTGGTCTGTCTGGGTCATAGTCCCTCTGTTTTAAAGTATAAGCTGCTGCTAATGTAAGCTGACAAATATCCTTGATTAATTTATCCTTTATTCGGTAAGTACATTATTTCCTTTTGCAACATCTTTCGGGAAGCTGAAATATAAATATTATTAATATTTCTATCAGGGCTTACTTTCCAGGCAGAATTTTAAAACATGTTGACTTTTTATCACGTAGCTTATAATTATACCTAACCATAACTATTAGGAAGATTTTCATAAATAAATCTGAATACAAAATCTGAGTCTAGTTTGCTTTGTACTAAATATATAAAAATAATGTCCGTAATGTATTTCCGTTGGTACAAGTTGCAAATTATATTTTACGTCTGTGGTGGCTATGGGTCCTCTTATGAGTGCAAAATATTCTATTTTTGATTTGACTTTAAAACATTAAATACTCATACTTATGTAAAATTACGTACCCTTCCAGACTCAGAAAATCTTAAGTTAAGTGTTAGTTGTCACCCTACTGATGCAAAATGTTTATTTAAAATTAGATGATTATTAGAGCATAATTGACAGAATAAAATAGGATATCATTTATATATCGCCACACAACACTAAAATTAATCAATATTGACTTTTTATTATGATTCAAAGGTAAAAATGTATGATTAAAAATACGGTTATTATCACAAAAATACACTAACCTGTGAAACTTATTGTCCGAATTTGGTTTCCAAACACTTCTGCAATTGTGT
Source organism: Furcula furcula (assembly GCA_911728495.1). Classification (NCBI taxonomy): domain Eukaryota; kingdom Metazoa; phylum Arthropoda; class Insecta; order Lepidoptera; family Notodontidae; genus Furcula; species Furcula furcula. Next base: position 9,327,158 of record OU452256.1, on the reverse strand, counting down.
ACAACATGTTACATTGTTTAAATAGCGAATCTAATGAGAATACAGTTTTATTTGATCTTTTAAAAACCCGAAGTGGTAAAAAACATACGACGGAGCGGCCATATTGTGTTCAATGAGAGTTGCCATAATGTTAAAACGGCAGCTACCAACAATCAGGGTCGTGAAGGGCTGGTTTAGGAATATGATTTCTATAAAATTTATTACTGACGTCCATAGACAGTACTCAAGTTGACGTGGATGTAATTTTTCTTAAAATTCATGTAAAGTCTGTCAGGAGAACCCCGACGGACGTTGCGAAATCTTGGCTTATCACAATTCTCACAATCGGGATTGGGATTTTTTGTGTTAATCATGGCAATTTTAGTTAAAGTGTGAGAGGGATAAAAAACATAACTGAGGGTGAATGAACCTGTCTTCAGAAATCCATGTATATATAAGATTCTTGCTCCGAGGTGTAGATAGATCCGAAGGATACCTTACTCTATGTGTAGAATGTAGATCAATGAAGAGATTGTTCCAAATTACATTTCAAAAGTACATAAGTGGTTCTGAGTATTACCGAGATGATACCTGTCTATCAACAATACTTAGTAATAGTAGATAATGTGAGATAGAATGTAATTAGCTTGTTTGTAGTCGAGTGAGTGAGTGAGCAGCTTCCTTCACAGCTTCTGAGCAATATCACAGTATGTTTTGTCTTTACGATAAAAAATACCGATTTTTGAACCACTGGTTTTTATTAGTGCCAATTTATGATAAAAAGTTATCGGTTGTTGTTATGTTGTCACCCTGCAATTCTGTCAAGTGTCAATCAAGTACTTCATGTCATTGTCATTTAGACGTCGTCGTCCGTCACTTTTCGGTCAAAAGTTGATAAATATTTATTTTATTGTTTTTTCTTTTCAATCATCCCATTATTAATTACAAGGATCATACTAAATAGTCAGCGTTGCATCACCTCTTCACTCCAGTGTTGTCAAACAACCATAAAATAAGTACGATACTCATTCATGAATCATTTTTATAACTAGTACTACTAAATTGAGTAGTGTAGTTTTTAATAATATATAAAAAATAGTAATTTTATGTGATTTTTAGTCACCTTGGATTAAAAGAAAATGAGCGATACCGAATTGAAATCATCAGAGAAAAAGCCCATTGTAATAAAAAATGCAACTGACTTGCAAAGACTGAAATTAGAAAAACTGATGAAGAATCCTGTAAGTAGATCCACTTAAAACAAAAGTTTAAAAATGTATATTATTTCAACATTTTTGTCATAAACAGGACAAACCAGTAATGATTCCTGATCCACCAAAATCAAAGTCATTGGCGGCACCTCCTGACTTCGTCCGTAATGTGATGGGATCTAGTGCTGGCGCTGGTTCTGGTGAATTTCATGTTTACCGCCATTTGCGCCGAAAAGAGTATGCTAGGCAGAAGTTCATACAAGAAAAAAGTGAAAAGGTAAATTTACTCATTATCTTAATACTACAGTAATACCCCGCTTTACGCGACCCCACACAGCGCGGATTCGTTATAACGCAATTTATAAAATTCGCGCTAATTTACCCCGCTTTACGCAGATGCATGGATTGGTCCACAATGCGTTTTGTCCTGGTCGGTGTGACTGCTTGCGCTAACCAATAGCAATGCGAAACTTAGTTTGTAAAAGTTAAGTTGCAATTGTCAGTTAACTTAAGTTTTATTTTTGCAGCAAAAACACTTTATTTACTTCATCATACGCCGGAAGACGTCCACTGCTGAACATAGGCCTCCCCCTTAGAACGCCACAATGAACGACAATTGGCTATTTGCATCCACCGGTTACCTGCGACGCGCACAATGTCGTCTGTCCACCTAGTGGGAGGCCTGCCAACGCTGCGTCTTCCGGTTCGTGGTCGCCACTCGAGAACCTTTCTTCCCCAACGGTTATCGGTTCTTCGAGCGATGTGGCCTGCCCATTGCCATTTCAACTTGCAGATTCTGAGAGCTATGTCGGTGACCTTAGTTCTTCGGCGAATCTCCACATTTCGGATTCTGTCGCGCAAAGAAACTCCGAGCATAGCTCTCTCCATGGCTCGTTGTGTGACTCTGAACTTTTCTAAAAGGCCAGCCGTTAGAGACCACGTCTCAGTACCATATGTCATCACTGGCAACACACACTGGTTAAAAACCTTCGTCTTCAGGCACTGCGGTATTTTGGACGAGAAGATATCGCGTAGTTTCCCGAACGCTGCCCATCCGAGTTGGATTCTTCGGGCGACCTCTTTGTCAAAGTTGGACCGACCTAACTGGACAGTTTGTCCTAGGTATACATAGTGGTCAACACCTTCGAGTGTATCGTTCCCAACAACTACCGGTACGGGTGCAACATGGACATTAGACATGATCTTCGTCTTGTCCATGTTCATTTTAAGACCCACCTGTTGGGAAACGCTACTGAGGTCGCTGAGCATCGTATTGAGGTCCTCCAGCGACTCTGCCATAATGACTATATCGTCGGCAAAACGAAGGTGAGTGATGTATTCGCCATTGATGTTGATGCCGAATCCGTACCAGTCCAAGAGCTTGAAAACGTCCTCCAATGCGTTTGAGAACAGTTTCGGAGAAATAACGTCTCCCTGTCTCACACCTCGCTGCAATGGGATTGGTTTCGTGCTCTCTTCCTGTAGTCGGATCGACATGGTGGCGTTGCTGTACAAACACTTCAACACTTCGATATACCTATAGTCAATGTGGCACCGCTGGAGGGACTGCAATACCGCCCAGGTCTCGATTGAATCGAAGGCTTTTTCGTAGTCCACAAACGCTAGACATAATGGCCGATTATACTCCTCGGTCTTCTGTATAATCTGGCGGAGCGTGTGTATGTGGTCTACGGTGCTAAAGCCTTTTCGGAACCCGGCTTGTTCGGGAGGCTGGAAGTCATCAAACCTGCGTTCGAGACGGTTCGTAATGACTCTCGAAAACAGCTTGTATACATGGCTCAGGAGTGAGATGGGTCTATAATTCTTCAATAAAGTGTTATCACCTTTTTTGAAGAAGAGAACCACCACACTCCTGTGCCATGCTTCTGGCGTAGTACCCTCGAGTAAGACGGAATTAAATAACTTCTGGAGGACTAAAAGTACCGGTTTTCCACCCGCTCTCAGAAGTTCTGTTGTGATTCCGTCTTCACCCGGCGCCTTGTTGTTCTTAAGCTGTTTGAGAGCCATTCTAATCTCGTACAAGCTGATGTCTGGGATGTCCTCAGTGTAGTGTCGGGTTAGTTGGGCTCTGGTGTCCTGAGCTGTTCGGGCAATGGGTTTTCGTGTCGAGGTGTACAACTGTCCGTAAAACCTCTCGAGCTCTCTCAATATCTCCGACTTTGATGAGATGACACTGCCGTCGTCGATCTTCAGCTTGGTCACTTGGCTTTGCCCAATAGACGAATTCTTTGCAAACACTTTAGAGCCTTGGTTCCGCTCAATTGCGTCCTTAATACATGCTGTATTATAGGAACGCAAGTCGTGTCGCATGGATTTCGAGATTCGTCTATTGAGTTCAGCATATTCCGACATATCAGCTGAAGATTGCAGTCTCATCTCAGTTCGGGTTTCCATTAACTTAATGGTTTGATTGGAGAGCTTCTGAGGCTTATTACGGCGTGGGGTCTTAAAGAACTTGGACCCCACTGCATGGACAGTTTGCACCAACCCATTGTTTAACTCGTCCGCAGTTTCGCATTCGGCTAGGCACTGGAAGCGATTGTGTAGTTCGAGTTGAAAGTCTTCGGGGTTTTGGATTTGGGCGGTTCCCGGACGGAGCGTGGACTTCATCAGACGGGACCTCTCAAGCTTGATATTGATATTCAATGTGCCTCTAACAATGCGGTGATCGCTACCGGTTTTCACCCTGCCGATCACGGAGACATCATCGAATATATGCTTGTTGGTCGTCATGATGAAGTCGATCTCATTTTTGGTTGAACCATCGGGGCTTATCCACGTCCACTTCCTGGATGGTCGCTTCTTGAAGAAGGAGTTCATCGCAAAGAGTCCCTCCTTCTCCATGAAGTCGACCAGCCGCTGGCCCCTTTGGTTCCGCTGCCCGTACCCATATGACCCCACTTTCAACTCATCGCCATTCCGTGTGCCCACCTTCGCGTTGAAGTCCCCCATAACAACGGTGAAGTGTGTTTTGGAGGTATGTATGGCTTCTGCTATCTCCTCATACATAGCCTCTACTTCATCGTCAGGGTGTGCCGAGGTCGGCGCGTAAACCTGTATAACCTTCAACGAATACCGACTGGTTATTCTGAGTATAAGGTACGCTACCCTGCTCGACACACTATCGACCTTTATAACGTTGTTAATGAGGGACTTACGGACGAGAAACCCAACACCACCCTGAGATTTTCGGTCTCCTTCCCGGAAGAAGAGCAAGTTTCCGGAATCAAGGGTTATCGTATCCTGTCCCTCTCGTCGGATTTCAGATAATCCCAAGATATCCCAACGTAACTTGCTCAATTCTTCCTCCAGCTCGATAATCTTCTCGTCAGTCCTAAGCGTGCGGACATTATGTGTTGCCAGGGCCAAAGTTCGGTGGGGGTGGTAGCGGGGCATCTGCCGGAGATTCTTCGCACCCCCTGCTCGACCGTTACCCCGCCCGCTACCAAGGCGGGGAATAGAGGAGCTGCCGGGGACTGGGGGACGTAAATGAGCATTGTCAATCATTTGGTTTGCCATAATCCCCACGCTTGGCAGGCGTCTTGGGGATCGCAGTTTCGAAAAGATGGATATATTACACAGAAGACGCTGCTGCCCGTCTTCTGGCTTTCCCTCAATCGCCTCCTACGAAACCCACGGGAAGAGAGGGGGGGATGCAAATTCTTAGCCGGCATCCCACGGCAATTTTATTAATTATTTACTTACTAGGCGTTATTTCAACGTGCCCTGTTATACGCGAATTTTACTTTACGCGATTTTGTCCGGAATGCATCCCTCGCGTAAAGTGGGGTATTACTGTATATTACAAAGCAATGTTATTTTATACACTCCAGTGTTTACTAGGTCAGGTTTTATACTTACCTAATAATCCATAGTACCATTTGACAATAGATACTTAATGCCTTTTTTAATATTCACAGGAGAAACTTGATGATGAATATCACAGAAAAATTGAAGAGAATAGAAAAGCAGCTGAAGAAAGGACAGCAAAAAAGAGAGCCAAAAGATTGAAGAAAAAGAAAAATGCCAAATTAAAAGGCAAAAAGCCAAAGACTGATGGCCAACAATCATCACAGTCAGACAGCAGTGGGGTGGAGGATGAAGATGCAAGTGAGGAAAATAAGCAGAACACTGAAGAGAAAGAAAGTAACACTGTAGATAATAGTGAAACAGCAACTATTAATACCACAGATGAGGACAGTAGTTTATTATAATATCCCAGGACTGTGTGGATTACAAACAGACATTTGATACCAAACTAGGTAGAGCCTGTACCGTGGTCACTTACTATGTTATTAGCTGAAATTACTGTCCAGAGAAGGCAAATAGATGTGATCACATTACATAAGTTTTTGTCCTAGGTGGGAATCAAACCCCCCCCCCCAATATTTGGGTTGCAAGCAGGATTTGTAATCTCAGATCAGATATGTAATAAAAAAACTTAAAGTTAATAAAACATTTTTATGCTTAGACATACTGGTTTTATTGGTAAACATTTATGAAGAAAACATGTAATTTATTTGTATCTAAAATAGTATGATGACTGTAGTTATTGCTGAATAAAATTTATGCAGAGCAGAGTAATATTATAAGGTATGCAAACAAAACTAATTACCATGAAATACTGGTATATGTCTGTCTATAGCTTGAAATCACTCACCTTTAATTTATTTTTGCTTCTAAAAGTGGCTTACAATGAGTCCTTATTTATCATTAGATGGTTTAAAAATAATAAATAGATGAAAAAATAAATATAAGTAATATTTATTTTTTCACTAAACATTACTGACCACCACTTGTAAGCATTGTAAGATCAGTTTCAACCGAGTAAAATATATATTTTTCAATAAAAAATATGTTCAAAAACCGAATGAAACACCAAAGTAAAGCTACTTTGTAAAAAACAGATATCTGCTGTAACTTGCAGCACCAACAGTTCTTAGATAGATGTAGAAGATAGGTTGTCATAGCCAGTTGAATTTAAATAAAAATAAGGGGGAATCGATGGTATGGACACGGAGAAGCTATCATACGCTGTGTTGATTCTGTTCCATGGCTCAGTATAGTAGGTGTGTTCATTTGGTACGTTACGCCAACAACAGGGGATTACGCTTAATCTGAAATTAATTACAGTTTTAATCTCGATTGTTTCACTATATACAGTCTTAGTACCTACGAATCACTTTGCAGTTCGTGGCGTCGTCAACAGTATATCCGATAAATGTATAACAGTGCACCAGTAGACAATATAAAACATACACCTTAACTTACCCAATCATTAGCAATGCAAAGGAAATCAAAACAATTGCCATAACAAGAAACCATTGTGATGTTTCTAACATATTGCAAACAGTTGCACTTTGAATGATGAGACTAAAACTTAGCTCAGTAATATTATGTTATTTAAAGTGTACCTACCTACCTTCGAAAAGGTAAAAAAAAAAAATACCCAACGATTTTTTTACACTCTCTAATCTATTCTATTGTTGGTGGTAAGAATCGGGCCCGGTAAACACAGAGTACATCATTATAACCGGTAAACCACCGGAACGCACTTCGACCCAGTTGGATCCATTGTGCGCTTACTCTGTTGTTGGCTTGTAGAAGAGTTCACTCAGGTACAACAATTGCGCTAGCCTGGAGCTGTACATAATCATCTGGTGTAAGATAGGCTACTCCCAGATGACCCAACTTACGTCTCGCAAGAGCGTCGCAGCCACACAATATGTGTCGCATTGACTGTCTTTCACCTTTACAAAATCTGCAAGTATCAATAGTACTTAGCCTCATTCTGTGTAGGTGCTCATTGGTACCAAAATGTCCCGTGAGTGCATCTATTAGGTGCCTTATTTGTGATCTGACAATGATTGACACCCTCAGTTAGGTGATTAAACATACTCGACGAATGAGAGCCTCTGCCTTTTTGAAGTCGGTTATCGATAAATCAGTCGTGTTATTAATGTCAACTTGGTTAACATTCATTAATTCAAGTGATAAGTTTCGTTTGCCAGATTCACGGGGGCCTATAATGCGTCCTCCGGCGCGGCGGGATCAAAGACAAGCTACTGAGGGAAACTTGGTGCTCTGATCCCACCGGAAAGCCCAGTCCCCCATCTGATGTACCGATGCGACAGCCGCGAGCCGAGGGCTTTGTGGGTAAGAACTTTACATAGGTACCTACCCCGGTTGACACCCACACCACAAGTCCTGGGGATTGAAGGTTTCCCCACGTCAGTAAAAAAACATTTAATATTATATCAATGTTAACATGCCAGAATGTGCACCTATCCGTTATTGTTTCTCAAAGAATACTCGACTGATTTCGATATTATTGTCTTGCTAGTTTATTTTACTGCTAATATTTCCATCGTTAGCTATGTATAGTAAAATTGAGTACTTTTTAAGTAGCACACATCGATATAGTAGCACAGCATAGCATAATAAATAAAACAACAACGGTTTTCATTATATTTTAATTAGTAATCAAAATTAATACATAAAGATTATCACTAAAATGTGTATCGTATCAGGTCTACTGCACGGAGGCCATGACACTGTCCTCGTTCTTCTTGAGTATGACGAAGCCCTCCATGACCGGCGACAGCGGGATGTATTCGTCGGTGGCGAGCTCGGCGCGTTCGCCGAATGAGAGTAGCACCGGGGTGGTGTGGGTATGTGAGCCAGCGATCGTCTTGGGCGTTCCCGCCTTGCCGATGACGTCGACGGCCTACAAATATAAAATTTATTATTAACAGATTATTTGTCTCCCACAATGTAGTACCACGGACAATTTCTTTGTCCGTGGTACCACTGGTGGTACTACTGGTGGTACCACGAACAACAAACGAATCTAATGGCGATATTTTAGATAGTTAGTGTAAAATTAAACGAAAAAGAAGGAACCTAAGACTTTCTCAATAGTGCACAGCATAGGTTTGGAATTGCAAGAATTCCTACTCTCTAGCAATCGGTTTGGGGGCATTACGAAGGTCGAAAATAACGCGAGTAATATGAACTCAAAACAATAATTTCATGCTGATTGCATGTGTCGGCTTCTGCTAGTAATAATAATATATATCTTGGGACAATCCACACACGGTTATCCGATCCCAAACTGGGCAGAACCTGTACTATGGAAACCAGACAACTGATACTAATACTTATATACATCTATTTTTTGTAAATACAAACTTAAATAGGTAACACCCAGACAGGGTGGCAGCCAGGGTGTCTAACCACTAGACCAACGGGCCCGTCAATGTAGTAATGATTATAATCGTAAGTTTGTTATGATATAATTGTTTACCTGGCCAACACGAACAGTCACGTTCAAGGGCTGGAGGTTGTCGTCGAGCGTAACCAGCCAACGGGGTTGCATCGCCGTCGCCAAGACATACAGCAAATAATGAGATTTGCCTAAGATAACTGGAAAAGAAAAAAATAATATTGTGATATCGGTAAATATTTTAAATGTTAACAGGTCAATGATTAAGACATCATAGTATAGACCTTTTTCAGGGAGAGGTCGGTGGTAACAGGTGCGAATCCACCCATGTGCCCACAATCCTAATACCTGTTTATGGGCTATGTTTTAGCAAAATTAATAAAAAACGAGAGAACGAGTCTGCCAAAATCGGTAGCTGATCTTATTTTGTAAATGTCTCCCCTTTGTACGGATGTAGTTTATCAATTGTGAACCAATCCATAGTTTGGCTTGCAAAAATTGTGGCCTGGCGGCCACTATTTTTGGGTGACCGTGACTTCCTTTAGTGAGGGCTGGATCCGCATGTCCAGTGTGGGTGTGTGTATGTACGCCCTGTTCTTGCAGTCGAGGAAGGCGGTGAGCACGACGAGCAGGCCGGCGAGCGCGGGCTGGTTGGTGAGGCGGCGGTCGGCGTGCGCGGGGCACGTGTGTGTGTGTGTGTGTGTGTGTGTACGCACTGTTCTTGCAGTCAAGGAAGGCGGTGAGCACGACGAGCAGGCCGGCGAGCGCGGGCTGGTTGGTGAGGCGGCGGTCGGCGTGCGCGGGGCACGTGTGTGTGCGTGTGTGTGTGTGCGTGTACGCACTGTTCTTGCAGTCGAGGAAGGCGGTGAGCACGACGAGCAGGCCGGCGAGCGCGGGCTGGTTGGTGAGGCGGCGGTCGGCGTGCGCGGGGCAAGTGTGTGTGTGTGTGTGTGTGTACGCACTGTTCTTGCAGTCGAGGAAGGCGGTGAGCACGACGAGCAGGCCGGCGAGCGCGGGCTGGTTGGTGAGGCGGCGGTCGGCGTGCGCGGGTCACGTGTGTGTGTGTGTGTGTGTACGCACTGTTCTTGCAGTCGAGGAAGGCGGTGAGCACGACGAGCAGGCCGGCGAGCGCGGGCTGGTTGGTGAGGCGGCGGTCGGCGTGCGCGGGGCACGTGTGTGTGTGTGTGTGTGTACGCACTGTTCTTGCAGTCGAGGAAGGCGGTGAGCACGACGAGCAGGCCGGCGAGCGCGGGCTGGTTGGTGAGGCGGCGGTCGGCGTGCGCGGGGCACGTGTGTGTGTGTGTGTGTGTACGCACTGTTTTTGCAGTCGAGGAAGGCGGTGAGCACGACGAGCAGGCCGGCGAGCGCGGGCTGGTTGGTGAGGCGGCGGTCGGCGTGCGCGGGGCACGTGTGTGTGTGTGTGTGTGTGTGTACGCACTGTTCTTGCAGTCGAGGAAGGCGGTGAGCACGACGAGCAGGCCGGCGAGCGCGGGCTGGTTGGTGAGGCGGCGGTCGGCGTGCGCGGGGCACGTGTGTGTGCGTGTGTGTGTGTGTGTGTACGCACTGTTCTTGCAGTCGAGGAAGGCGGTGAGCACGACGAGCAGGCCGGCGAGCGCGGGCTGGTTGGTGAGGCGGCGGTCGGCGTGCGCGGGGCACGTGTGTGTGTGTGTGTGTGTGTGTGTACGCACTGTTCTTGCAGTCGAGGAAGGCGGTGAGCACGACGAGCAGGCCGGCGAGCGCGGGCTGGTTGGTGAGGCGGCGGTCGGCGTGCGCGGGGCACGTGTGTGTGCGTGTATGTGTGTGTGTGTGTGTGTACGCACTGTTCTTGCAGTCGAGGAAGGCGGTGAGCACGACGAGCAGGCCGGCGAGCGCGGGCTGGTTGGTGAGGCGGCGGTCGGCGTGCGCGGGGCACGTGTGTGTGCGTGTATGTGTGTGTGTGTGTGTGTACGCACTGTTCTTGCAGTCGAGGAAGGCGGTGAGCACGACGAGCAGGCCGGCGAGCGCGGGCTGGTTGGTGAGGCGGCGGTCGGCGTGCGCGGGGCAAGTGTGTGTGTGTGTGTGTGTGTACGCACTGTTCTTGCAGTCGAGGAAGGCGGTGAGCACGACGAGCAGGCCGGCGAGCGCGGGCTGGTTGGTGAGGCGGCGGTCGGCGTGCGCGGGGCACGTGTGTGTGTGTGTGTGTGTACGCACTGTTCTTGCAGTCGAGGAAGGCGGTGAGCACGACGAGCAGGCCGGCGAGCGCGGGCTGGTTGGTGAGGCGGCGGTCGGCGTGCGCGGGGCACGTGTGTGTGTGTGTGTGTGTGTGTGTACGCACTGTTCTTGCAGTCGAGGAAGGCGGTGAGCACGACGAGCAGGCCGGCGAGCGCGGGCTGGTTGGTGAGGCGGCGGTCGGCGTGCGCGGGGCACGTGTGTGTGCGTGTGTGTGTACGCACTGTTCTTGCAGTCGAGGAAGGCGGTGAGCACGACGAGCAGGCCGGCGAGCGCGGGCTGGTTGGTGAGGCGGCGGTCGGCGTGCGCGGGGCAAGTGTGTGTGTGTGTGTGTGTACGCACTGTTCTTGCAGTCGAGGAAGGCGGTGAGCACGACGAGCAGGCCGGCGAGCGCGGGCTGGTTGGTGAGGCGGCGGTCGGCGTGCGCGGGGCACGTGTGTGTGCGTGTGTGTGTGTGTGTACGCACTGTTCTTGCAGTCGAGGAAGGCGGTGAGCACGACGAGCAGGCCGGCGAGCGCGGGCTGGTTGGTGAGGCGGCGGTCGGCGTGCGCGGGGCACGTGTGTGTGCGTGTGTGTGTGTGTGTACGCACTGTTCTTGCAGTCGAGGAAGGCGGTGAGCACGACGAGCAGGCCGGCGAGCGCGGGCTGGTTGGTGAGGCGGCGGTCGGCGTGCGCGGGGCACGTGTGTGTGCGTGTGTGTGTGTGTGTACGCACTGTTCTTGCAGTCGAGGAAGGCGGTGAGCACGACGAGCAGGCCGGCGAGCGCGGGCTGGTTGGTGAGGCGGCGGTCGGCGTGCGCGGGGCACAGTGTGACGGTGCCCTTGGCCGCGTGGCACAGTCCCTGCGCGAGCCGCACCATGAACAGGTGCACCGGGGACTTGCCGTGGTACAGCGCTAGCGCACGCAGCATCGTCGCCAACCTGCGACCACACATCACACCTCATAGCACCTCTCCTCATGCCAATTTACTAAACAAAGATCCTAGCAGAAGATCTGCGCTGGTTATTCACAACTAGCATATTGTTGAGCTAGGACCTTTTTGTGACACGTGTTAAAGTACTTGTACTTTGTTGTTGCGTTATTCTTAGTGTTTTGTTTTCTCGTGTCCTATCACAAATAAATGTGTTTCTTTTATTTCAATTATTGTAGTTGACAGAACACATTTAAGCATCTGACGATAATACCAGACCGTACCATGAGTGTGATATGAACGTAGCCTGCTCGTATAGACGCGTTAAGATTGCATAGTTGCCACACCACCGAGCCATCGCATCGCAATACAATGCATTAGATGTACACACGGCAACACATCGACCTAGGCTCTTTGGACTTTGAACTATTAGAAGTTGAATGCTAAGAATTGTGCGAGAGGGTGCGATATGTTGTTATTTCGTCCCACTCGCCACGTGCCCCTTCCCTTTCTAACAATTATCTGTGTTGTATGTAGCGTAGTGATCGTTATATAGGGTGTCAAGCTTCATGTGTAGCCGTCTTTACTCGTGAATTTTTATCGGACCTGGCATAGCATAGTACGAGATTGGCCGGTGACGGAACAGTCCAGAATACTCTAGCGGCACTATTTAATATTATTTCAAACCAATATTTTTTTTTGCCTACGCGTACGGTGTATTGGACAGACATAAAAACCCTTACCGCACAGTCAAAATAACTTCTGTTTTAGAAATGAGAGGATAAAGACAATCAAGACTCAGATCCAATATTTAGACAAGTTATACGTAAAGAAAAAAGATGTAAGGTTCTATTCCACCCCAATCATAATGTCAGCTGTGATGTCTGATAGTGAATCAAAGTATTTTATACATTTCACAGATCATCGGCGGCCGATAACAATATTAGATCGCTGTGGATATATGTTGTGGTGTAGCTCAAGTCCTTATTTCTATTAAAAACTTCGTCTCTAAAAATTCAGTTCTAAGTATAACCAATCGAACAAAACAAACAACACACTTAAATAAGGCAGCAACGATGATAATAATGGTTGCGTACCTAGCGTTGTTGGTGCCAGCTCCGACGAGGCCCATGGCGAAGATGGCGTTGTACGCGACGTCGTTGTCAGAGTCGTGCGAGTACTTGTTGAGTACGTCGATGACCGCCAGCTGCGGGTTCGAGATGGAGCAGAGCGCGATGGCAAGCGGCACTGCGCGCCGAACTGCGGGCTCCCCGTACCGACCCTGACCACCGAAAACTCAACATACAGTGTTTCCATCATACCTTATTACTAGGGACCGGATTTATATGTATACTAGCGACCCGCCCCGGCTTCGCACGGGTGTAATTGAGAAAAAAAAAGAAGTGAATAATTTAAAGCTACTGCCTTTGATTATAGAATTTCTTGGAATTATTTATCAGTTTGTAGCTGACTTTTCGTAACGCAGTATGAACAAATTTTGTATAGAAGTGACGCGTGAAAGGGCTACGTATAGCTGCCTGTCCATGGGCAAAGTACTCAACGCTTAGGTTTAAGCCTGCAACGTTGAATCTCTGAGCTTGTGATTTGTTAATTGTATTTATAATTTTAGAAACTGCAGACGTGTACGGGTGCACAATTTGGGTGGATTAAGGACACCATTTCTTTGAAACCAATTTATGGAAGCAATACGGGCTTCCTTGTTCGGTTTCATCGTTAAGACGTAAACGGGGGTCAACCGGGGAATTCTTACCCACTAAAAGCCCCGCGGCTATCACGTCGGCACATTAGAGGGCGGACCTAGGCTATCTGTCGGGATCTGCACCAGCTGATACCACTTAGTGTCTTGACTTTGAACCCGCCGCCGGAGAGGCACATTATAGTTCCTCGGTACGGAGAACCTGTCATGGTGCTCACGGTTACAGGGATCACGGGGAAGCCTTTAATGGGATTTACAGGACCCTGTTGGTGGTCAACCGGGTATGTAGGTTTCTTATAAACTAAAGCCCCAACGGCCGTGCAAGCAGCACATTAGAACCCCTTCTTGGGCTATCCGGTGGGATCTGCAACATTATACCCTCAGTGGCTTGCCTTTGACCCCGCCACCGGGGAGCACAATAAAGCCACCTGGGAACTTTTCACCGTGCTCACGGTTACAGGGGTCACGGGGGAAGCCTTCAATTGGTCCCCGGGCCCCTGTTGGCGGTCAACCGGGTTATGTAGGATTCCTATACACTAAACCCCCAACGGCTGTTAAATTAGTACATAAGTAGGAGACCTGGGCCATCCAGTGGGATCTGCACCAAGATCCCTCAGTGGCTTGCCTTTGAGCCCGCCACCGGGGGGCACAATAAAGCCACCCGGGAAACTATCATCGTGCTCAAAGATACGGGGATCGCGGGGGAAACCTCCAATAGGCCCCAGGATCCTGCGGGCGATCGACTGCAGTATGTGTCCCCCACGGCTGTCCACACAAAAGAGTGTACCCCTCAGTGCAAGGCAAGGGCCTTTGAAGCCGCTGCCGGGGGCGCATTATAGCCCTCCGGGAATCTGTCACCGTTGTCACAGGGTAAGGGAGTAGCGGGGGAAACATCCAATATGTCCCCGGGATCCCGTGGGGAAGTCAAACTGGGTATTTGGGATTCTTACCCACTAAAACTCCCGTGGCTATCACATCGGAACATGAGAGGGAAACCTGGGTTCTCGGGTGGGATCTGCACCAGGTGTCCCTGACTGACTGACTCGGACTGGCGGAATCCGAGTCAGTCCCGGTCAGTCCCGTCAGTCCCTGTCAGTCCCGGTCAGTCCCGGCCAGTCCCGCTCAGTCCCGCTCAGTCCCGGTCAGTCCCGGTCAGTCCCGCTCAGTCCCGGTCAGTCCCGCTCAATCCCGCTCAGTCCCGGTCAGTCCCGGTCTGTCCCGCTCAGTCCCGCTCAGTCCTGGTCAGTCCCGCTCAGTCCCGCTCAGTCCCGGTCAGTCCCGGTCTGTCCCGCTCAGTCCCGGTCATTCCCGCTCAGTCCCGCTCAGTCTCGGTCAGTCCCGCTCAGTCTCGCTCAGTCCCGCTCAGTCCCGCTCAGTCCCACTCAGTCCCGCTCAATCCCGCTCAGTCCTGGTCAGTCCCGCTCAGTCCCGGTCAGTCCCGGTCAGTCCGAGTACCACACCGTACCACACCGTACCACACCGAACCACACCGTACCACACCGTACCACACCGTACCACACCGTACCACACCGAACCACACCGAACCACACAGAACCACTCACACACACTCACTCACCCACTCGCCCACTCACCCACTCACTCACTCACGGACGGCATAGGAAGTCGCATAAGAAGTTTCACTTCAAAAACCTGTCACCGTGCTCAAAGTTTCGGGGACCACGGGTAGACCTCCAATAGGCTTCCAGGATCCTGCAGGCAGTCGACCGCGGTGTGTGGGCTTCTTACCCTCTAAACCCCCCACGGCTGTCCGCAAAAAAAAAGGGGCTGCACCGGGTACCCCTCAGTGCAAGGCAAGGGCCTTTGAAGCCGCTGCCGGGGGCGCATTATAGCCCCCCGGGAATCTGTCACCGTTGTCACAGTTAAAGGGGTGGTGGCACGTTTAATATGTCTCTGGGATCCTGTGGGGGATTCTTACCCACTAAAACTCTCGTGGCTGTCACATCGGCACATGAGAGGGGGTTCTCCGGTGGGATCTGCATCAGCTGTCCCTCAGTGCATTGCCTTTGAGTCCGCCGGGGGGCGGGTATATTATATCCCGGATATTTACCTACTTTATAATATATGGAATTAATGAAATTCTCTAGTACTTGACTGTTAACTATGTATCTCTTTAGGTTTAGTCAATGTAAGCTATGTAAATTTATTTACTTAGATAAAACTTAAAACCTTCAATGAAAAATTATCTAACCGATGGTGAAAATCGCTGCGTGGTTTAGGAGGTGCTATCCGATATTGACAGACTCGGATAGCGACTTTGTTTCACACTATTTAAAGATACTTTGATGTCGTTGGTCCCCAACACCAGCCAACCTATAGAAAAAAACCCTGACTGACAGACAGACAATAATTCCAATAAAGTTTTGGCTTTTTTTATATCATACGTACAATAGGTGCATGCATATTGTATTCTTACCCAAACAGACATTTTGAAAATATATTTTCATTATTTTATTTATTACTAAATATAAGATCCAATAGTACAAAAATCAATTCAGTTTCCACTAATAACTAAATCATAACATTAGAGAGAAGTTAACTACGTATGCATGATTTTAAATTTAAAAAAAAAATTAAATATAAAAATATATTAGAGATAAAAAGTGCCGGAGTCAATATGAGTTAAATATTTAAAACATCGAATCTTAATATAAATAAAAAAATCAAAACAAAGTTTAAAAATACAAAATAAAACCGCACACGAGTAGCGAACCCGGACAGTCCG
Source organism: Furcula furcula (assembly GCA_911728495.1). NCBI lineage: Eukaryota > Metazoa > Arthropoda > Insecta > Lepidoptera > Notodontidae > Furcula > Furcula furcula. The sequence continues at coordinate 9,311,144 of OU452256.1, read as the reverse complement.
CACTTAGAAGACGCTTCCGTAACCACTTGGCCAAGGAACTTTTATTTAATCTTTCGAATTATCGTATCTTATTGTCGTAATATATTTGTATCGCCATCGGTTAAGTAATAATACTTCTTTTTTACCCTGTAAAGGGATAAATTATAAAAAATATGAAATACTAATTCAATTAATTTTCTTAACGAATGTCTGTGCAAAATTTCAAGTCAATAGGACCAAGGAATCGCGTTCTCCCATACAAACTTTGCCCCCCTATTTGACCCCCTTAGAGGTTGAATTTCGTAAAATCGCGTCTTAGTGAGCACCTACGTCTTAAAAGGAACCCCCATGCAAAGTTTGAGACTCCTAGCACTTGTAGTTTCTGAGATTTCGTGATGAGTGGGTTTTTGCCTACTCTTTTATATAATAAGATAAAAAGCCAAAATATGTACATTCTACATATATTATGGACTAAAAAATCGAAAATATGGCAAAATATAGAAAGTAAAAATTGCATTTTCTCGTTCCAAATGTTCGATGATTCGTGTAGAAAACAACATAGTGAACAAAAACTGTTGAAATTAAAAATATGTATTTACATATAAATCCAGTCCCTACTTATTACTGTCTAGCACAGTAAGGCTAACATGGCTTGCAAGTCAGATCCGATTGGTATGGAGTGTGACGTAGTTTTTAAAACTGAAACGTTATTTATTAACAAGAATGACGTTTTTTATGTGGAATATAACGTCATCATCATCAAGATCAGTCGTAACACGTCCATTGCTGAACATAGGCCTCTCAGTTAAGGGAGATTGCTATAATCCTCATGCTTGACAGGCGTCGCAGTAAATGCGGATATGGATATATTGAACAGAAGACTGCTGCCGATCTTCCGGATTTCCCTTAGGCGCTTCCTACAACACCTAACGGGGTGAGATGGGAGGATAAAACTCTGCCCGGGCACCTTACGGATACTATACTACACAACACTCATACTAATCTGTAGGACATGCACACCGTATTAGGCCTGCAGCATGCAAAAAGACTCCTTATGTTCAATAGCAGAAATGCGTTATGGTCGAGAGCTACTTCATAGGTTTAACTGTTAACGGTAGCTTTTTTAATACTACTATCGAACAGGATTCTTTTGCATTATAAGTAAATTCGATGCGGGTTCCAAGACAGTTTAGCGTGATCGTAGAGGTCAAATCTCGTCGTGTTTAATAGTAAACACCGTAGTGCTTATCTTAAAGGGTATGGTAGTAGCAATATGTAGCAAGTTAATACAAAAGAACATTTAGTTTATATTTCATAATCCAATTCAATTTAAAACTCCAAAGCTAGATCGTGAACTAGAAAATTTCATGAGTACTCGAAGAAAACCGCACCGACGGTGCGCCCGGTGCTATATAATGGACTTCTCAGTTACACGATTTGTAAGTATTGTTTAAAAAACTAATACACTCGGGCCTCTGCTCCCTGTACGGTACCCGCGAGGGAAGACCCGCTGGGAACCAAAATTGTTGACGTAAATAGAATGGTGTAGCTGCAATGTTTGGTGTAGATGTTATTTAGTAAAGTGTATTTGCAAACTGACCAGCTGACCAAATATCCTGGTGCACATCTCAGCACCGGTCTCCTCCGCCAGGGCGATGACGGCGACTCCGAGCGTGGCCACCGCTTGCACCGACGAGAGCTCCTTGTTAGCCTCCTTTTCCTTCTCCTTCTCCTTATTCTTGCTGTCCTTTGATGACTTGCCTAGAAAGAAAAAGATCATCATCATCAGTCCAAATACATACACTGCTGAACAAAAGGCCTTAGAAATAGCGTGGGGATTATGGCAACCCCTTCCGGTTGCCATAATCCCCACGCTTGGCAGTATATGTGGTAGGTAATCGGTAATCCAATAGAGAGACGCTGCTTGCCGTCTTCTTGTTTTCCCTTAGGTGCCTCTGACGGACAACCAACAGGAAGAAATGGGAGGATGATATTCTTGCCAGCACAGGTCAAAAATAAATGGAACTTTAACGTAAGAAACCGCCGATGACATTACCTTGTTGCAAGGTATACGAAAGGAAGTGATCCTGGGTACAGATGTAAGGCTGGTTTAAAACCAATTAAACCAATCCGTTTAAAACGAAAAAAACCGTTTAAAACCGAAATATACAATTTTTTCAGTTTAAAACGATTTGTGTAGATGACTTTGTTTTATTTAATTACAACTACATTTTCTTGATTTTATCACGGTAGAGATATTACGGAGTACCTAAAAAACTGTTTAAGCATTTTTTTTATATGTGATATAGGCTACTGATATTGATAAAGGTAATTGGCGGGTTTAGTTCTAGTTGGTCCATCCAACCAAGTAGATATTATTACCTACTCTAAACTCTTGAATATACTCTGTGCTGGTAAATAAACATTTTTTTTTCAAACGATGATATAAATAGTAATCAATTTGTATCGGTTTAAAACCAAACTCCTACTCTTGCACTCTCGTTGACGTCGACGCAACGCGCAGCGCGCGGCGCGCTTTTATCTCACATGCTCGGATACAATACAAGAGGAGGAGAAATTAAGAAATTGGCTTTTCCTATCACAGGTATTTAGGTAATGTGTCCGTGGTTAGGTATAATACGAGCAACTAAGTAACGGTTAGGTATTTATTCAATACCTAATCAACATACAAAATTAAGAAATTGGCACACCACAGGTATTTATTTAGGTACTATGTCCTTAATTAGGTATTCTATTGGGCTATTAGGCTTTCTATTGATTTTCTAACTACGCAATTTAAACGAAATACGATGTCAAATGACCAGAATTTACCCCTAATGAAGTATAAAACATTTTTTATTTTTGTAGGCGAATTTTTAACCGTTTAAAACGGTTTATATGGGGTTTAAAGCGGCAAAGTTTTATCTAAAACGTTTTAAATCGGTTGTTTTACATCTGTAATCCTGGGTCTTTTGGAAAGTCGTGTTCTGACTTCGATGTTCGTGGAAAGAGCCTTCTCACATAGTAAAATAGTACATGTTCTTCGGAAGCGCCTTGGGGCAATAAACTTTAGAAGATCCTGCCCATTGACCAATTTCTCCACCATAACATGAATAACCCCATACTATTTTAGTGTTCATGTTGACACGTCGATCGTCGATCGTTTCGCAATTTATTAAACTTGTTACTAAACACAAAATAACAGTCATGTTTTATTCCTTCCAAAGTGATTGTGGTAATTCACTTACCTTTATTCTTATCGTCCTTTGAGCTCCCGGCAGAACTGGATCCCTCTTTAGCGTCTTTTTTGTCTTGCTTTTTGAATGCCGTGTCTTCGGTAGACTGTTGCTCATTCTAAAGCATCCACATTATTTTAGTTCAGTAAAACAATAATCTTTACTGTTTCTACTTCTAAAGCACTGGTATCCGGAATATTATAAATAAGGTTTGTATATTTTTTCTTTGCTTGTAGCTTATGATTGATGACTCACGGTTAAGACAGAGATATTAAAATTAAGGCTGCAGTGCTGCATCTGGTCGGTCGTGATATGTCCTAGTAAATTAGCAAGTATAAATTATAAAAAACACAAAAAGCCTGACTGAATAAACAAAATGGTCTAAAATTACATTAGTCATACATAAAACATAATGTTTGTATGGTATGTACAAAATACTTTATTATCCATCGCATCCAAATCTCCATCCATCAATATCCATTCAAAATCCATCGAGCCATTCAGGCTGTAGCCCGTGTTAAAGAAATAGACATACATACTCGAAAAACATAGCCGTTTTGGGATAGTCTGTCAAAAATATAACGATATTGTATACTTACATCGGTGTCGTAGTGCTTGGAGCATATGTGCAGCATCTGTTGAACGACGAGCACGTCCCCGGTGCCTGCGTAGGCGCACATTGAGAGCGTGGTCTGGCACAGGGATTGTTGAGGTTCCGGCAGTACTTCTAGCGCTGCCATCGTCGCCTCCGTGCGCTCCTTACACCCTGTACGAGCATACACACTTATACAGAGTGTTAATAAACACATGTTCAATCGCTGAGGGTATTAATCTGTGTCGCAATATAATTATAAGTATATTACTCTTTTGTTTAATATCACATAAATAGTTTTTCTGAAATGTACGACCAATGTAAATATTCCCCTTACAAATCTGACAGGGGTTTTTTTTAAACTCCACAGTGTTTTAAAAACCCCCTCAAATCCGAAATACACTTTAATATATCAGAAGAAAAATGTAAAAAAAGTATGACCTTGACATCGGAATATTGTAGAACTACGAAAGCCAATTATCTCACTTTCATTAATGGAACATAAGCAAAAACAGCTCCGGTTACCGAAATAGTCAGATATAAAAAAATCCTAAATGAGAATTCACGCACACAATATAGTTACTAAAAAAAACTCTCTTGGTAAATTGGTATATCGAGTTTATAATTCAAAAAATGACGCTATCGAGCTTGCTCCCTGCGCTTTATGATAATGTTTTCATATCCAGGTACCACGAACATGTTTTTATGATCTGAGTCGCAAATGTATGCACATTAATTGACTATGATAATATGGTAGACATACATACAGGATCGTTTTCAGAAACCCACGTGATTTCCGAAAACAATCCATATTTATGATTGATAAAATCTTAGATCTGACTGATACGAATTATAATTTGGTAATTCTAAAACTAGAGTTTACTTACCTAAAAAGCACAGGCCAAGTCCCAAGTGCAAGAATCTGACGTAAGTAGACGAATGCAAGTCCTTATTGTCGTCTATGAGACGCTGGATAATAGCGCACGTGACCTGTACAATGAAATAATTTGCAAAAATGAATAATATAGTCATAATAGATGATAATGAAGATTTCTGAAGATAAATCTAGCCATATGACTTTTACGTGGACAGATTTAGTAATTTTGTAGGTCTCCCTCGTCGCGTCATAAAAAAAAGTTACTATTGCAGCTACTAGCCAGATTTGTAGTAGTGCCACAGGCTGATCTGGGTTTAAATTCATATTCGAACATTATTTAACCAAAATCAGAATGTTGACTGAGCTGATGTTGATGAGGAGTTGACACATAACCCCAGGCTTATGTCCCTCTCATACTAATGCCTTTCTGAGTGTCATTATTCCGAACACGGTTCTTCATAGTGAGCCGTAGTTACGTACTTATTGCCCAATTCATATGTACGTTTTAGAATGTGTGTGTGTGTGTTGTTCATGTATGGATATTTTATAGGAGATGGAATGGATGGATATTTTATAGGAGATGGAATGGATGGATGGATGGATTTTATGGTGGTTTCCAACACGTCATATAGAAATTTATACCCTGTTTATAAAGATAAACAGGGTATAAATTTTTATGTATGTTCTTCACACACAAGTTCAAAATTATAGCAATATATGTATAAACACGGGAGTGATGGCTGCCGATACGATTTTGATCTTGTACAGAAAGTGTATAGAGTGTTGTACTGATACACTCGGAGTCGTGAAGTTGAGATCAGCCACCTCAAATACTGGCTTACGGTTTAGAAACGGAGCAACACTACCACCGCTTTGAGTGCGTACGCGCGCATTTGTATGCGTGAGTGTGTCTGTCTCTCTGTGTGTGGGTGGTTGTGTATCTCTGTGTGTGTGTGTCCCTGTCTGTGTGTGTCTCTCTGCCTGTGTGTACGAGTTTGTATTGTACTCACGTCACCGTTGCAGGAGCCGACGGCGATGAGTCCGCAGGAGATGGCCGCGAGCGCGCATATCTCCGGCGGCGCGGCGGTGTCCGCGAGCACGGGCAGCAGGTGCGACAGCACGTCCTCGCGCTGCGTGCCCGCGTACGCGATGCCCAGCCCTAGCGACACACGAACACGAACGCGATGCAATACTGCAATACTCGCTCCCCTTATCCACTTTGCTCCCGGCCCAGCAGATGAAGGCAGGCAGCTATATTTGCCATTGAATCTGACTTTTTTTTGTTTAACGCGGCGGTAACTTTCAATAGGCCCCGGGACTACCACAACCACCTATTGAACCGGGATATGTGAAATTCTTAGCTGGGCTCTCTGCTGTCGGATCTGCACCAGGTACCCCTTACTGCATTACCTTTGAGCCCATCGTCGGGGGACGTATGTAACCCTCCAGAAACCTGTCACGGTGCTCACGGGGGCGTGGTCGCAACCCCACAGTCGTCCTCCATCGAGTATGGCTCCCAGGTTATAAATTCTAGCGATTTCAAAGATTTGCACCTGCCTAACACAATCTATGCTCCACAAACCAAGCCTATCGCCATAGCGTCCGGGTGTTTAGGGTTTTATCAGGTATTTCTAGGAAATATGAAGAAGCAAGAACGATTAGGTATACAAAATGTATGGGCGCAAAACACGACTTTTGTTTAAAAAAATATTGATCTGATGTCTTCTGTCGTCACAAACAAGAGGGTGAATATATGAATTGAAATGAGTTTACGTAGCCAAACGCGGGACGACTTTAATACATTATGCATTTTAAAAAAACGACTGTTTCAATTTAAGCTAATGCTTACAGCCATCGATATACTATACCAACTAGATTAGCTGTCACGACCCGAAAAGTGGTCAAGAAAATAGAGCTACGGAGACGGCTGTCGCTCTATTTCAAATTAGTACGAGCCGACAACAGGATGTATCGAAATTCCTTATTGCGCGTTTATAAACTGACCAAATAATATAATACTTAACGTAATACTAAACTTGCAGATGGAGATTTTTTTTTCGTTTCGTGTTCTTATTACTACTAGTTTAAATAATAAATATATAAAGTAAGATACCATTATAATACGAAATAAAAATTATTTATTTGATATTTTCTCCGCTAGTAGTTCGCAACTGCCATGCCATTGACAAAATTAATGTTGCCGATAGGCGTGTCGCCACTGTCTATACGAAACTGTTATACTACACGTCATTAACTACCATAATAAAAAAGTTAGTTCTCATTTTTGCCACCAGCACGGATAAGTTTGTAAGTCAGTACACACACAATGGAAACACACCTGTTTTGAACCTTATATTATAGTGGTTAAGATTTTCTTTTAAATGAGTACATTTTTGTTTAAGTCAAAACAACTACTTTTTTTCGTATAGATTTGGCGATTTTATTGATATTTCTTTGTCTCCGATGTAAAGGTTTTATGTGCCAACATTACTGCATACAGAATTAGACTTTATTACTACATGACGTGAAGGCTTCTATTAGTCCGACGTTCCGAAATATTTTAAAACTATTTTCTACAATTTCTAGCTATGTGTATAGTTGTGTAAGTACCTATATGTAACCGCGACCACATTTTCGATGTCATTTTGTTCGTGACAGCTAATATAGTTGGTATAGTATATCGATGCTTACAGCTGAACAATAAAAACTACTACAAAATTAAAAAAAAAATGAATCAGTAATAAAAAATTTGACGTAAGTATAATATTATTTTGTCTGTAAAAATTAAAAAAAAACTGTTGATTTTGCATTATTTTAATTAAAAAGGTTCGAAGTATTAAAGATGTTCCATTTTGGGCCAACACTATGTACACTACATGGAAAAATAGGAAAAACATAGGAGAGTTTCATAAAAATACTTATAAATTAATTTGAAGCAGAGTACAATTGTACAAAAATGATTACTTTTGCAGTTATTTAATATGTCCACCCTGTTTTTAGGGCAGCCATGACAGTTGCGTTTGACGTTGGTTTACTACTTGACAGTTAATGTTATAGTTGACATTTCGTAATAGATTGTTTACGCGTGGAGAACATAATGTATTTCGGAGTTTTTAGTGATTATTTATGTTTGCGGACATTCATTGACTGTTTCTTTCTTGACCCGGGGCTTTATTGTATTGATTATCGTCTGTGATTTGGATTGGAATCCGCAACAAGTTCAATCGCAGGTATAGTCAGTTGTCAAAATGACATTTTAGTTACGTATTTCCGATCCATCATATTATTGTGGGGTGTTGCAACAGTAGTATTATATTATCTTTGGTGTTGCTCTCCTTGACCAATGTATCTTAAATGTACAATAAAACGAAGCAATATTAAAAAAAGATAACATTACAAAACAGTTACTATATTGAATAGTTATATATACATATAGTGTACATGGTGTTGGCCCAGGCTCCATACATTTCTGGAACAACTCCTTTGGATTCTTTGCATAATGTATGTGGAGTATTATCAATACAAGAGATTTTTGCAAACGCGTCTCCCACTGTGCCTGATGTGCCTGGGGCAGGCATCCACCCTTAGCATAGTATAGGAATGTTTACGCAGTACTGTCTAATTTCGGTGGTACCTACCTACTTTGACGGTTCTTCGCACATTCCCTGAAATATACATTTATAAAAAAAAAAACTTCTCCTCGCCTGCAGGCTTAGCACGATCTGCAAATCTTGACAGATAAGTGTGAGTATGACGTCACGATGACGTAGTATTTCACACTTTTGTATAGAGAACTGAGGTTTCGGTGTTGAAAACTACGTCATACTCCACACCAATCTGTCAAGATTGCAAGTCATGCTAAGCCTGCTGGTGTATAAATGTATGTTCGCTGAGCGCACCCAGGAGAATCAGCCTTAAAAGATCTTGCTGTCTTGAGCACAGTTGACGAGCCCCAGAGCGAGCATTGATGTGCTCGTCTGCCGTGTACAGGTACTTGTCGATGACTCACCGAGCACGCTGCCGATCCTGAGATTGGAGCTGGAGTGCAGCACGTAGTCTGAGAGCAGCGCGAGCGCGGGGTCGCACTCGTTGCGCAGGCCGCAGTTGACGAGCCCCAGAGCGAGCATTGATGTGCTCGTCCGCCGTGTACAGGTACTTGTCGATGACTCACCGAGCACGCTGCCGATCCTGAGATTGGAGCTGGAGTGCAGCACGTAGTCTGAGAGCAGCGCGAGCGCGGGGTCGCACTCATTGCGCACGCCGCAGTTGACGAGCTCCAGAGCGAGCATTGATGTGCTCGTCCGCCGTGTACAGGTACTTGTCGATGACTCACCGAGCACGCTGCCGATCCTGAGATTGGAGCTGGAGTGCAGGACGTAGTCTGAGAGCAGCGCGAGCGCGGGGTCGCACTTGTTGCGCACGCCGCAGTTGACGAGCTCCAGAGCGAGCATTGATGTGCTCGTCCGCCGTGTACAGGTACTTGTCGATGACTCACCGAGCACGCTGCCGATCCTGAGATTGGAGCTGGAGTGCAGGACGTAGTCTGAGAGCAGCGCGAGCGCGGGGTCGCACTCGTTGCGCACGCCGCAGTTGACGAGCCCCAGAGCTAGCAGCGCGCCCGCCTTGATGTGCTCGTCTGCCGTGTACAGGTACTTGTCGATGACTCACCGAGCACGCTGCCGATCCTGAGATTGGAGCTGGAGTGCAGCACGTAGTCTGAGAGCAGCGCGAGCGCGGGGTCGCACTCGTTGCGCACGCCGCAGTTGACGAGCCCCAGAGCTAGCAGCGCGCCCGCCTTGATGTGCTCGTCTGCCGTGTACAGGTACTTGTCGATGACTCACCGAGCACGCTGCCGATCCTGAGATTGGAGCTGGAGTGCAGCACGTAGTCTGAGAGCAGCGCGAGCGCGGGGTCGCACTCGTTGCGCACGCCGCAGTTGACGAGCCCCAGAGCTAGCAGCGCGCCCGCCTTGATGTGCTCGTCTGCCGTGTACAGGTACTTGTCGATGACTCACCGAGCACGCTGCCGATCCTGAGATTGGAGCTGGAGTGCAGCACGTAGTCTGAGAGCAGCGCGAGCGCGGGGTCGTACTCGTTGCGCACGCCGCAGTTGACGAGCTCCAGAGCGAGCATTGATGTGCTCGTCCGCCGTGTACAGGTACTTGTCGATGACTCACCGAGCACGCTGCCGATCCTGAGATTGGAGCTGGAGTGCAGCACGTAGTCTGAGAGCAGCGCGAGCGCGGGGTCGCACTCGTTGCGCACGCCGCAGTTGACGAGCCCCAGAGCTAGCAGCGCGCCCGCCTTGATGTGCTCGTCTGCCGTGTACAGGTACTTGTCGATGACTCACCGAGCACGCTGCCGATCCTGAGATTGGAGCTGGAGTGCAGCACGTAGTCTGAGAGCAGCGCGAGCGCGGGGTCGCACTCGTTGCGCACGCCGCAGTTGACGAGCCCCAGAGCTAGCAGCGCGCCCGCCTTGATGTGCTCGTCCGCCGTGTACAGGTACTTATCGATGACTCACCGAGCACGCTGCCGATCCTGAGATTGGAGCTGGAGTGCAGCACGTAGTCTGAGAGCAGCGCGAGCGCGGGGTCGCACTCGTTGCGCACGCCGCAGTTGACGAGCCCCAGAGCTAGCAGCGCGCCCGCCTTGATGTGCTCGTCTGCCGTGTACAGGTACTTGTCGATGACTCACCGAGCACGCTGCCGATCCTGAGATTGGAGCTGGAGTGCAGCACGTAGTCTGAGAGCAGCGCGAGCGCGGGGTCGCACTCGTTGCGCACGCCGCAGTTGACGAGCCCCAGAGCTAGCAGCGCGCCCGCCTTGATGTGCTCGTCCGCCGTGTACAGGTACTTGTCGATGGGCGTCAGTCCGCCGTCCACGTCCCAAAGGTGGATCATGCCGAGCGACGCCGCCGCAGAGAGCATGCCTGCCACGGAACACGGCGGCATGTTAGGAAAACAGAGGTAGGACTATTCGGAACCGTCGGAAATATCCGATTTATAATCTATAACCTTTCCGGTGATATCCTGTAAATGTTATTAACAAATAGTTTCTATGAAATTATATCATCATTCCAAATCTTAGAGGAGATACCACTGGAGATAGCATGATGCGCTAACCCCTCTTTTTGTTCATATGGTCAGGTCATTCTTTATTTGTGTGCGTATCTTTTTGAATGTGTTGCGAGTTTATTATAGTGTGGGTATGCGTGAAATTGTATCTGTGTGTGTTTACTTCGCCTCCCGCACCCCGCAAAAGTGCCACGAAAAATTTGTACGGCGAATCGACGCGATACTAGCTCCATTCTAATTATTCTGAGTTCCAAATAGATTTGTCAAAACATTTTGATAATGGATTCCTGAATATTGTTTACAGGTTATCAACAGAAACGTTTTCATAGGATTTGAAAAAGCAAATTTCTGACGGTTTTGAATGGCACTACTAATGATGCCATTTAATATTTATTATGTAGGTAATTGAAAACTTTCGCCTGGTGTAACCTGGACAATCAGCGCTACGTGATTTTGCTGATTGACCAATATACGTATAACGACGTGGATAACCAATTCATGTCCGAGAATTCGGAAAAAAGAGAACACTCACTATTATAAGCCAGTGCTTGACTGCAGTCCCACCTGATGGAAAGCGGCGACGCAAACACGGCGGTTATAGAAACCTCAATAAATACCCTTAACCTTAATATTAGGATCAGTAGAAATAATCACTTATAATTAGATAATTACGTTATCAATTGGCAGAAGACTGAGTGAAGAATTAATTTATACTCTGAGAATCTAACCATGATCCTTGTTCTTGTACATCCATTTGTTTCCGTCTTCAGTAGTGACGAGCTTGTCGCGTCCAAAACCTGCATTTACAAATGCATTCACGAAGGTCGCTGATAGATTCTGTCTAGCAGAGTCGACCGGGTGTTCCGTTAGCAAAGAAGGTCGCAGAGCAGAGCCAGCCGACTCCAACCATGTCTTGTAAACTTCTTCAGGTGTCTTAGGCTCCATAATATCAAGCTATAAAAGCAATAGATAAAGATATTTTTTACAATGTGCTATAACAACACTAGGATATACTTAGGCTGAATCTAGATGACACTGAAGAGTACACATGTACAACCTATTGATACTGCTAGAAATGCCAAATATCGAGAAAATAAGCCCTCAGTGCAGGTACATATTCCATTAAAATTTAATTTAAACTTATGTTTCATAATAAAGCAGTGCATTTCATTGGTCTTCTCATGGTAGATGTCGTGATTGATATGATACAAACTGTAACATTAGTTTAATTTAAATGTGGAATATAGATGCAATTATCAAAAAAAACATATGCTGGAGTGCACACAAGTTTTTGCACAGATACAGACAGATGCAGTCTCTCAATGTACGCTCAAAGACTAGCACAATTAGATTAAGAACTGATGTTTGAAATGCTCTGACTTATGTAACTAATAACACATAATAATATTTTCAAAAATTATGAACACATAGATATAGATTTGAAATTCACACTGACCTCTCTACCTAAGCTAAGGAAATGATCATTGATGTGTGCATTGAGAAGAATAGTGCGCAGATCTTCATCATCAACATCCAGTGGTATATACTGGCGTGCAAGCATGTAACACAGCTGTTTCTTTAACAACCTGTATGAATGAACAAGTACTTATTAATTTAATCAACTAATAAAGAAGTTGTAGTCATATTAAGTGGTTGAATACATTTTCTTCATAGCTATTAATAGTCTCAATGAAACCAGCATTCTAAATGGAATCCAAAATGAACATTAGTTACAGATTCAACAAACTTACGGATCCGTGCAGGCATTGAAGACTTCCTCACACTTGACTTTGTCGTGTAGTTGCATCGCGACGAGCAATGCGCGCGGGTATTCGCCGAAACGTAGATATGTGTCGAGCACCCCTTGGAGGATCTGAGTGGATTCAGGTTCCACAACATAACTTGCACAACTGTAAGTAATTTTGATAAGTGATAGAGCTGCGGTGCAAGCCGGTCTCGAGAATGAATTTATGTTTATTTCAGAACCTATATGATCCTCTGAATAAACAAAATTATCTTACCCAATTAAATACAAGCACACTCGAGGGTAGTTGCTCTGGTCCATGTGCTGTGTGAGGAGATCCAGTCGGTCAATCTCCATCAATAGATCGCAAGCCTGTATTTCTGCAGAGTGCTTCATGTCGAACGATATGACATCACGCACAAGTGGCAGTAATGTGTTCATGTTTTTAATATTCCATTCCTCTGCAATCTCGCCTTCTAGCTGTCTGTACACCAATTATAGATATTTTAATGGTTGTCTGAAATTCTCAATACAGTTATTAGTGTCCATATAATCACAGTATTATTGTCTGTAGTGACAAGTTGACTTGCAAACAATGTACCTATACCCAAAACCAGATATAAAGTCATTTTTTGTAATCAAACCGGGTACTTCAAAACAAACCTAAATTTCTTCACCAATACAAGATGAAAACTTTCCATTTATCACCACACACACGTAAAACATCCAACTGATTCAGAAAAATAGTTAAACTACTGAAAATATAATTAAAATCTTAAGATATACGAATAAATAAAATATTTTTGACATGAGAATGCCACAGATAAAATATATCAATATATAGAACACACACTTTGTCTATGGAAATTAGTGATGTTCAATATTTAAAGATCTAAATCTCGATATTGAATGATTTGAAATTGATCCACAACCAATCATTTTATAAAATAAAAAGTATTATATTAAACTCAGACTAAACTGAGGTAGATTCAACATAAACAGTAGGTCCGCCGTCCCTATTTCAAAGTAAATCGCTACTCTGCCCACGTCTACACGGATTATATTATGTTGATTGTAAGATAATATTTTATATTACGTATTTAATTATTTATTTAAATAAATATCAATTTAAATTGAGTGCCGAATATGAAACTGTATGCGGTTTGACAGGTTCCGGGACTTACGCCTTAGTGCTGCCACCTGGTGCACGTCATTTTTGAACACCCTCATTGTGTAATTCATAGTCATTCATTCGTCGCTTCGTATCGATGTCGTACGTACTGAATGCTCTCTGGTGTCTTTTCTTTAACGACTTTGCTTTCGATTTTTGGTTTTGTGTTTGCTTTGTGATTTGGACCGTGTTTTCGATTGGACTGACGACTTATTGCTACGATCTAAGGATTTTGATACTCTCGATTAGATTTCAATTGAAGTGTTTGTGTGTATATAAGGTAAGATTTTATAAGATTATTTTAGTTTAAAGTAATTTAAGTAAATTGAAAAAAAAAATTATGATAAAGTAAAAAAAATACATTTATCAATAGAAATATACAACATCATTTAAAAAAATTCAATTCACATACATGCACTACAGGTTCTTTTTTCCATCCGTTTTTTTTACATGTAGTTTTACTAAGTGTTGTCGATTAAGTCTCCAAAGCTATTATACATTTGCACTGTCGTGCACTCATTTGTTTCAATGAGCATTATTTTATAAGCTTGAATATTTAATTTATAAATTATGTCAATACTTTTTATTAGTAATTACAACAAGTCAATAAATCCATTTATTTCGTTTGAGTCCAAAATATAAATGGGTAATTACCCGAGTGGAACTCACGAGTGGGTTAAAACCCAATATAAATCAGTTCGCTCCACACACTGGATGGCTTGACAAAATGTATATAGATTTCACTCTGTTGAACCATCCAGTGGGTTGAGCTCAATTGGTGATAATCTTCGGAGTCTCTGCACGTTCAGGGTGTGGGCCCTAAGACGCCCATAGAGTATGGTAATGACTCCGGCGGGGTTGCGACCCCTATCACCCCACGTCCCCACAGGTACCAGGTAACTTTAAACTTTTTTCCCGTGAGAACAAAATAAAATGGGTGACTTTATTACAAGAATTATAAGTAATCACTAAATGTGTTTTTAGTGCTTGAAGATGAGCGAACCTCGTCCTGGGCCATCTGAACCTACATCGTCAAAAAGGAAGAGACGTAACTCCCCGACAATTTTGAGTAGTCCCATGAAAAAAAGGGCAAGACCTACACAGTTAACTTCCAACGAAAAAAATATTGCAATCGATATTAATAAATTTGTAGCGAAAGCTATGCCCACATATCCGTATAAGTCGGAGGTTTCGCAGGCTACTGCGGAAGTAATGGGCATTTCTAAAAGAACTGTGGAGAGAATTGTACATGAATACAAAATAACAGGAAATGTAGTTTCAGCTCAACACAAAAAGAAAGGAAATCACTGTTCTTCACTAAAAACCTTGGACGATTTTACAATTAGCGCCATTAGAAGAAAAGTTCGCCAATTTTACTTTAGCAACGAAATTCCGACTGTAAAAAAAGTATTGGTGGAAGTTAACAGTGATGAAGATCTTCCTTCATTCTCTCAAACCACCTTATAGACTTTTAAAGAGTATGAATTTCACGTACTCGAAAAGATTATTAAATTAACATTTTAATACTGACGCATTTCTTAATTATTTTGAATTAAAGGGTTTCGAGTTGTTATTTGTTTAAATAAAGGTGAAATTATCAATAAAAATAATTCACAGTAATAATGTATTCTTTTTAATCCTACCGTTGCTGACATAAATATCGATACTGTAATGGATTTATCCTCAGAGTAATTAGAATAGAGCCAGTATCGCGTCGATTCCCCGAACAAATTTTTCGTGGCACTTTTGCGGGGTGCGGGAGGCGAAGTAAACACACACAGATACAATTTCACGCATATCCACACTATAATAAACTCGCAACACATATGAACAAAATTTGGCAGAGGGGTTAGCGCATCATGCTCTCTCCAGTGGTATCTCCTCTAAGGGATTTATCATACATCTATGATGTGGTCAGATTCACTCGTTCATGAGGCGTCACCTCCCTAATATTGTCGATGGTTGCAATACCGCCATGTTTATTTACTTTTTACGACGGAATACTTGAATTCGAGTATAAGTAATATTTTTTATTTATTTATAAAACTTTATTTTGATGTTTTAAATACAACATGGAGTGCACACCATAAATACAAAAAAAAAGCATTGAAGCATATTTTTTTTTATTATTTTGTGGCTATCTGCAATCAGTGATCTCACTATAAGCAGAATTGTTCTAAGAATTGTTTGTAGAGATGGTTCTTTCATCAAAGAACATCTCAAATGAACACCTTTTTAGTTCTGGTTTGTAGGTCACTTACATGGTATTGTTTGAGCCATTTAACATTTTCAGTATTGTCACTGAGGGCCACAGCCAGCCTGTTGACAGGATGTGTTAGTCTATGCTTGTAACGAGTAGCTACAGTGTTTACTTCTTCCTTGAACTTCAAGGTGATGCATAATTTAATATTCATGAAAACTCAAGATTATAATGATATATAATATATACAATGAGTAGAATAAAACCTATAACTACTATCCTCCACACTTAAAGGTTTCATGTATCCTACTAACATACTTATTAAGTAATACATTTATGTTATGTTTCCATTTTCCACTTAGGCAATATTAAATTATAATTTATATGGATAATTTAAACCAAAATATTGATACCAATGATGTTTACATACCTCACATACTCATGGCCCCAATCGCCTACATTAGACATAGTCCCTAAAAGGCAGTATTTCAGACATTCCCTTTTTTCTGCAGCATCCTAAAACAAAATTGATATGAGTCATACAGCATGTTTAACTCATAGATAAACAAGAGATAAACTTCTATGTGACTTAAAAAAGGCAAACAATAAGTACTTACTGGTGCACCACTAACACCCATAGCAAGAACAGATACCACATCTGCACAGAATTTCTTTGTCTGAGCATCATTGATCTTCTCATACACCTGCTTGAGTTCTGGATAATGTTCTCTCAAAAACTTTAAAGGCTTTGGCACTGATGTCATAGAAGTTGTTGAAGTCCTTATCAATTTACTAAGCATTTGCAAAGCTGGAAGGTACAAATCTACATCATTGCCCTGAAAAATAAAAGAGGTTACCTACTATTGAATACGATCACATTAACACATAAATACTGCTTTTGTTACATACCATTAGTTTCTCGACTAGCATATTTAGTTCTTCTTGCAGACGTTTATCTTCTTCTGACTGTAAAAATAGTACACAAACAATAATTTCAAGTCATTGTAAGAGAAAAGAGTAATGTAAAACATTTCACGTTTTCACATACTAAATCATCATTAGGCGCTGCTGCCGGTTCAGCTTTTTCTTTTTTCGGTTCCTCGATCTTATTTTTCACCGTCATTTTGATATTTATAGAGCCCTAATAAAAATTAATTAATCGCCGATAGTTCGATGGTGGCTTCTTTCCGTGAGTTTTGCAAATTTGACTTGTCATCCCTAGTACAGCCCAGTCAACTTATCTGTGAGTTGTCAGTGTCGCCACTGTCTAAGCAAATACGTCAAACTGATCGTAATTTGCATGAGAATATTTTAGTTCCTATTTCCACCAACTACTCAGAAAAGTTGGTCGATCTGTGCTTGTCATAGTTGTCATATGTATGTCACGTTTTTTTTAAATTTGCTTTATATGGCTCTGGGTACAAGGCATTTTAAGCCGCATACTTGTTTTTATAAATCCCTAGCCTTCCTGGCTGCGGCAGTCGAACATATGTATATTATGTCGGTATGGGAGCCCGAGCAGTAAGCAGCTATTACGAGCTCCCGGCTGTGGCGGCCATTAAAAGGCGCGCGCCGCGCAGTCAGAACGAGTGTAGGAGAATATTGTGGCTGTCGGCTGCCGTGCCGCATGGCCTTAAGTATATAGTGTATTATCTATGCGCATGGCCTTCGCACCCTTAACGTAGTAGTAGCATAGCAGCTAGCAGCCAGACTTCTAGACTTATGTGTTCCGAAACTTTTACGAACATCCTTAAACTGTGTTGACTGCCGTTCTAGAAAGGGAGGAGGAATCCAATATCTTTCCTTTTGTTCATTTTATTGCCCAAACAGTTTAGTGACTAAATTAACAGTAATATATAGCTGGCGGTATGGCCCCTAAGCTGTTTTGGCAATGAGTCCGTTGTGTGTATAACTGTGCGAAAAATCTCTTCAGCTCTCGGAATATCTCTGGTTTCGATTAGATAACACTACCGTCGTCAATCTTCAGCTTGGTCATTTGGTTTCGCCCAATAAACGAATTCTTCGCAAGCACTTTAACCTCCGTTTCGCGTAATTGCAACCTCTAAACATGCCGTATTTATCAGAAGGCAAGTCGTGTCACAGTAATTTAAGATTCATCTATTGACTTCGGTGAAGGAAACATCGTGAGGAAACCTGCATGTCTCTGAAAGCATAAGCCGCTTTCGAATGACGTGTGAAGTTCGCCAACCCGCACTTGGCCAGCGTGGTGGGGAGGTGCCGTGCATGACAGCTGAAACTTAATGGTTTTATCGGAGAGCTTCTGACTCAATTTACGACGTGGAGGTTTTAAATAACTTGGGCCGCACTGCGTGGCCATTTTGTACCAACCCATCGCCACCACCAACACGTCCGCCAATTTCGTTTTTGGTTAGGCAATGGAAGCGCCTGCGACGTCGCAAGCACCGAGAGGGCGCCGGCGGGAGTGTGCATTTCTGCTCTCCCTGGGACGTGCTCTAGTCAGCACTGAAGAGACTCTGACTAGGTCCAAACGGAGTACCCGGAGATTCTCCATAGTGTCGATGAAAACCACCGGGGAGGTTCTCCGGGAAATCCCTCACCCTGGCTAACCAATAGGTCGTGGGTTCGATACCCACCAAGCGTCTGGGGTTTGTCGCGCGTTTTATATATTTAGGTACTTATGTACTTACTTATTTACAAAAAAAAGGATATTATTATTTAAGTATTTATTAATATTGGTCTCTCTCGAGTTAGGCAATACCTACCGAATGAATCATCATCACCAGCAGCCGGAAGACGTCCACTGCTGAACAAAGGCCTCCCACTCAGAAGGAACGCTTGCCATAATCCCCACGCTTGGCTGTCGAATGAATCATTTAACAGTTATTTCACTTGCTATAGTGATCATCTGATGACCGTGTGTGGATGGTCCCTGAGTCCAATATTATTATTATGACCCGGCGTTTGCCCCCAAGGAGACCAAGTTTAAAGATTTCCTCTTCCATAGCAAAATCGAGGCACAGGAAGAGATTGTGTAGTTCGAGTTGAAAGTCTTCAATTTGAGCCGATCATTTTCGAAGCATGGACTTCATCACACACGACCAGTTAAACTACACATTGATATTTAATGTAAATCAGTGTAGCCTCTGTGGTGCAGTGGGAAACCGCTACTTGCTTCGTAAACCGGAGGTCATGGGTTCAAATCCCGCGAGGACCAACAACTTTGTGTTAGTTGTTTTTACTGGCTAGGACAATGCAGGCCGATACCTGATTGTCTGAAAATTAAGATGATGCATGCGTCTACGCCTGACCTCTCGGATTGTGAGTTTATAGGAAGAGAAAGTACACCTGTGCCTACCGCAAGCACGTGTGCAGTATAATATCGGCTGCGTAGTTGGCTAATCGTATCAAAAAAAAGATTGGTTGTCGTGGCCGGATACGGCCTGGAGAACATTAAAAATACCGTGATCGCTACCGGTTTTCACCGGTTTATTTTATATCAATTTCTGATATTTACGCGAATATTACAATGCAAATGAAACTAACTTTACGGATTATATCGGTTATTTCTTATTTTATATTACCTAGGTACCTACACCTACCTATTTAAGTAAGTATTATAAATATCTGAGTTAGTGAGTTGCAGTTTGAAATTGCTGCCATAGCTCTAATAATTAGAGCTGGCATAGCATAGGCACAAAATATATATTAAAAAAGTGAAATATCAACAAAATACATATTTCTTATCATCATAATAGTAAATGCCTACGTATCGTGTTTCAATCGTCAGCAACATACATAATTCACAAACTAAATTATTACCAATTCAATGGAAAGAGCTTCGAACACTTCATACAAAACGGCATAAACAACTGCATTTTGAAATCCGTTGGGATACAACCAGAGTTTATTAGACGTGCTTTGGTCGTGCGCCGGCTAAGTGGATTTGTAAAAGTAAAAACACATTTGAGTAAAAAACATAATTATATGACACACGTTTCACGCAGGCATGTTGTGGTGCAATCTAAAGATTAATTATTTATTATTATAACATAAGCCATTCAAACAATAACTTGTAGTGATTTTGAGGAAAAAATCCGGTGAGTACAGCACTGATTAATGTTTAACCGATTTCAAGAAAAAAAGAGTAGGTTAAACTTATGTAGTTATACGTAAGTGTATGTATTTTTTGTACCAAAGGAACGCTCCACCGAGAAGGTCCCATCGAAATTATCTTACAGTAAAATGCCGAAACAAAGATGATGGTCCATGCTACAAAAATGGTGATAACTCTTGCAAATATTTACCGATTTCAAAGATTCTTTTTTTTGAGAAAGTGGACTATTACAACTTGATACATCTATAATTGTGGGATCCGCGGTTGCCAACGAAAGCATGGTGACAAAGGGCACAAAATATAGAGAGTACTTTCTATATTTTGTGCAAAGGGCGATGAAAGGTCAAACGATGCGCAAAACACGCACCACTGTCCCCCAGTCCCCACGGATGTTTAAAACCGCAAGGTCAGATTAGTCGGACGGAATACTTAGCGGTTTTCCGTGTAGCCCTACCAGCACAAATATACCACCAACCTACCATGTAGGTACCTACTAAGTTGTTAGCTTAGCGAATAATCCGGCGTCTAATAAATATTTAGATAGGATAGATAGATAGATAATACTTTATTGTTCCACCATTATTAAAAAACACAAAAATACAAGAAAAAAAAACCAGTAAAATAGAATGAAACAATGGGCGGCCTTATCACTAAAAGTGACTTCTACCAGGCAACCTTTGGATGGAGAGGAACTATGAACTGCAAGGCGGGGTTGTATATACAAACCAATTATAAAAGAAAAAATACATAACTTTAAACAATAAAATATGTAACAGCAAAATAATATAGGAATTCATTTAATCATAGGATAATTCTTACTTTGGTCATTTATGTTTTCAGAAAAAAATGCATCGTGTCACAAATCCTGGAATAAATTTAACCCACAAGATAATGAACAGAAATATTTCACCATCAAACAATGCCTCGCGATCTCTGGCTAGCATAGACGATATGCCTAAACCAAAATCTTTACCTTTATTTGGAACAAGATTAAATTTTCTTGCTTCAGGTGGTGGAACAAAGTAACGTATTTTTTCATGAATACCTAACTTAATCATGATGGATTGGAGTGTGTTGTTTCGTACCTACCTTGATTCTCTTATTTGCCATTGTTTTTTTTAAATAGTCTCAAGCTCTTTTAATTACATTATTCTGTCGTAGCGCGTCAGAAACAGATACGTTATGACAGAGTAAAACATACCTACATATAAATAGTGCACGTTATTAAGTCATGCGTGAAGCGTGTCGTGTCGCACCTTGGAGGAAGTGTCGCACAGTTCAGCGTCCTAATAAAATGTAGTTTGTGGTCATAATAATTAGTGATCCTTCAATCTAATGGATGTAACTAATAAGAGATCACCAGGATCTGTGGTTTCCGTGGGCGTACCTCAAGGTTCAATATTAGGCCCATTTCTGTTTTATTAATGACTTACCCTATTTCGCGAGGACAAACTTGTTCGTGGATGATACGTCTCTTTTATTTAATGTTAAGCTTAAACTCTTTGATTATGACGAAGTGAAAAATGACCTTTCTAAGGTTGTCCATTGGTTCAATGTTAACTATTTAAAACTAAATGAGACCTAAACTTAAACTCCTAATGTGAGACAGTTGGCAACCAATGTAGAAATTAATGGAGCAGCGTTGGACCTTGAGACTTTCGACTGTGTTTTTAGGTATAACAATTGACGCTAAACTACATATAATGGGGCCCAGAAATTGAGAAATTACCGGGTAGACTAAGTTCCGCGCCGAATGCAGTAAAAAAATTGACGTTTATCTGATGTTGAAACCGCTAGAATTGTTTATTTCAGCTATGTCCACAATGTTATGTCTTATTTGGTATATGTTATGTCTTATGGTGTAGTGTGTGTGGGGATCTTCTGCTGAACTTAATACTATTTTGATTCTGCAGAAGAGAGCTAGGTATGAGAACAATCTAGTTCCTACTGATTCACTTAGAGAAAATTCAAAGAATTAAATATCCTAACGGTTGTTTCACAATTCGTATTTGAAAATTTAGTTTATGTTATGAAAAAAAATCAAATCATTTTATTTGCGTATTATGGGTAAAAATATTAAATTTTGATGTTACACATTGGCATAGTACATGGCATAGGCGGTTCGCCTGTGGATTTCTTTGCCCGTTTCTATAAGGAGTGCTTCGTCACTGCCAATTTTCAAAGAATTTGGCGGAAGATTTTAATCGGTATTTGTATAATTTTGTTAGTTATATTAATACGTACTTACTGTTTTATGTATGATATTATTTGAATTATGTTTATATTGATATGATGTCTGTTTGTATATATGAATATATATTAT
The DNA here is from genome assembly GCA_911728495.1 of Furcula furcula. Lineage (NCBI taxonomy): Eukaryota > Metazoa > Arthropoda > Insecta > Lepidoptera > Notodontidae > Furcula > Furcula furcula. Next base: position 9,288,852 of record OU452256.1, on the reverse strand, counting down.
TATAGTTTACATTAATATATTCTTATTTTTATGTGTTAATATTACATAGGCATATCTAGTGCGCGCACCCTCTGCTCTTTGTAACTTCTTTATTTTCCTCTCCATCCTAAGGTTGCCTGGACGAGATCGCTCTATACGTTAAGGCCGCCCATTGTTGCATGTCTTATTAATTTGTATCTTTTTCTTTTACCCATCTTTTTTTTCTTTCTTTTTTTGTGTGTGTCGTTATCCGCCGAATAAAAGTAGTTCTTCTTCTTCTTTTTCCATATGTTTTTAGTGCGCAACATCTTTATACTATCTAAAGTAGATAAGCATTCTCTAACAAAATGACGTCGAACATCGCGGACTAATTTGAAATAGCGAACAACCGTCTCCGTGGCGCTATTTTTGTGACCACTTTTCGGGCCGTAACAGCTAATCTTGTTTAGATAGTATATGGATGGTGCGCAATATGTGCGCTATAAAGAAATGTCTATCTATCTAGTGATATGCATAAAATTGTACGTACTGATATAATGGATATTCTTACTGAATACAAATAATATAAGTACTTACTTATTACAATCTGTTGCAGATTACACGAATACATCGATTTACGACATAAGCAATTAGGATCTATGTTCTGTGAAAAGTTAGGAGGTAATACCAATCTGGTATTTGTCAGTGATCCTGATCTTATAAGGATCCTTTTTATAAATCTCGAAGGAAAGTATCCAGCCCATATTTTGCCTGATCCTTGGGTATTGTATGAACAGCTGTACGGATCCAAACGAGGTTTATTTTTTATGGATGGAAATGAATGGTTAGAAAATCGCAGAATAATGAATAAGCACTTACTTAAAGAAGATTCAGAAGCTTGGTTAGAACTACCTGTAAAAACTACTATAGCAAAATTTATAGATCGATGGCAGATAGCAGCAAAAAATAAAGTTTTTCTTCCAAATTTAGAATCAGAATTGTACAGGTTGTCTATAGACGGTACGGTCATTGTTTGTAAATAGATATTAGCTATCAATGCCTTTAAATTAAAAGCAATCACATTGAACTATTTACGAAGCATATACTAAGAGATCATGTCTTTTACAGTTATAATTGCAGTTATGTTGGGTGCAAACTCACTCCTCAAACCTAACAATCATTACGAGGATCTATTAAACTTATTTTCTGACTCAGTAAAAAAGATTTTCCAAACCACAACCAAGCTATATGGATTGCCTGTATACTGGTGTCAAAAATTCAACTTAAAACTATGGCAAGATTTTAAAGATTGTGTAGATACGTCATTATTATTAGGTAAGTAAAAATAAAATAGAGAAGAATCCCAAAACCTAAGCCAGAATAAAAGTCCTTAAATTATTTTACTAGCTACGTAATCTCGTCTTTGGTGGATACTAATATCACGACCTATTTTGATAATTTCTATGCTTTCAGCTCAGAAGTTAGTTGATGAGATGTTACAATATGGTACTCATAGTGATGGTCTTATTAGGAAACTCATTGATGAAAATATAACAAAGGAAATTATAAAAAAAATTGTAGCAGACTTTATCATCGCTGCAGGAGATACGGTAAGTGAGAAAATAGTAAGTAGGTATCGTCACGTTTTATAAAACGCAATACAGTTCATAATATCGTGCATGTTACGTGGTGTAAGTAATAAAATTCCACTTCGTTAAAGTAAATTAAAATAATAATAGTAATTCGTTAAAGTAACTATAAGCTATAAGTACATAATTTTAAACCGAAATAAAAACCCGCGCATGTTTATAATGGTTTCCGTATGTAAATGAATTCTATTGGAATGGAGAGAGCAGCATTGTCAAAAAGTTCTTCGCATTTTCTCATTGCCAAAATAGAAATGACTGAGACTAAAGTCGGTGCGTCCTAAGGTCCTGCCCATGATGACATACAGAAGTGAGATGTGCGTGATCACTCACGGTACGACCAGTGTACCTAACAATTTAAGGTTGCACGACGGGCGACGGAGAGAGCTATGGTCGGTGTTTCTCTAACTAAGCTAAGGAATTAATTATCTACGAAACTAAATTCGCGAGAGAGCCAAAATGAAAGATTAATTTATCAGCAGCCTGAACTGGCAGAGGGCTGATCATATTTGTCGCAGAACCGTTGATTGTAAACTGTTTCCACGAACCGAAAACCGTTGAGTTTGTACATAAAGTAGGCCACGTGGAGCGGCAATATACCTAGATCACTGCTGGTTGGGTCCTACCTACACGAATAGTCCCCCCGATTCGCGTCGCCGCGCAGCCGTCCACAATCGATATAGTATTGGATCCCCCCGACTTAATATTGATTACTTAACCCGTAGGTTGGTAAGTTTTTTAATTTGTAATTCATTTAAGTAGCTACTTTTATTTCAGACGTCATACACATCTTTATGGACTTTATATTTGCTTGCTAAAAACGAGGACGTCACAAATGAGTTAAGAAAAGATAATTTGTACGTTAAATACGTAGTAAAAGAATCAATGCGATTGTATCCTGTAGCTCCTTTTTTGACAAGAATCTTACCAAAAGAAAGTGTGTTTGGATCATACACAATTAACGTTGGGGTAAGTTTTAAGATTAATTGTAGGTATTTAAGTAGACCCTCGGGACGTGCTCTAGCGAGCGTCTGGCGCTGGACTTTGGCGAAGGTCCGAACGGAGAGCCCAGAGTCTCTCCATAGCGTCGATGAAGGCCACCGGGGAGGTTTTAGTGGGTAAAAATCCCATTTAACCCAGCCTCCGCCCACTAAGAGACCGGGTACCTATTAAAGGTTTGCTCCTCGACAAACAAACGTAACTTCGTACTAGGAGTAAATAAATTCGTACATACTAGCCACTCAGGGACCGATGGTGCATATTTCACCATGACGTCTATAAATGAAAAACACTCAGAGACCGATGGTGCATATTTCACCATGACCGTTATACCGTTTTTATTGCGTTTTACCGGTAAATTTTGTTCTACAGTTATTTTGTCTATGGTTAGTCGAGTGTATTTCCGCCTTTATTGGACCATCAGTCACTTGTCATTTTGACTTTTTAATTCAAACTTCAAGTGGCAAAGAAAAAGAAAAAAGTCGGCGGTACGGTAGTAGTCATAATGGCGGCACATAGCGGTCAATGAATGTTTATTTATTTAATGTAAATAGTGTCTTATTTTCAGGTGAATGATATTATTTAGTTGTGTTTAGTGTTATGACGTATTAATAATGCAGTGTACACGTTATTTAGACCGTATTTTATCAAAAAATTGGATATTTTCGAACTGAAATCTGACCCGGGTGATTCATTGTTTGTTTGTTGTTATATTTTGATAAATTTTCGATATTTTTTGTAATGTAATTGTTGTAAATACATCGTAATTACATGATAACGATAATAATTCGAAGATAAAGGCATAAAATCCAATATAACTATCGAAAATTTTGCATACCATGACGTCATAGCGCGCGATGACGTCAGTTGAAAAAAATTTTGATTTCATTTCGATTTTTTTTATAGTTTTATATTTAAACTTGTATGAAAAGGAGTTTGGATGCAAAGAATGGATCTTTATGAGTGCCTGGGTCAATATTCTACATGAAGCTAGTAGGTCAACAATGGAGCCCAAACTCCAAATACTTGATTGAGGCATACGCTATCCCTTTCATTGAGGTCCGATGTGTGGTCCATGTTATAATTGAAATTACCCGAGAAATGGATACCCTAATATAGAAATGCTTTACTTACACATCAAAAGAATGTTTTCCACCCGAAAACTTAGGTAAAATACGATGACAATCATGTCTAATAAAAAAAATATTGGTACTGTTCTGCGAGTTCGATTAGAATAATGCTCTATTGTGTTTTCGCCAATTATACTCAAATGCAATTTTAATTACCGATTTTAAGGGTTCGTATTTTGTGGCAACACTCGCTTATTGTCAGCATGAAACTGTCTGTCATATAAATCGATCAAACATTTAAATACCATAATTTCACGATAAAGTGAATTAAAATCATAAAAATGGTGATAAAATGTGCAGTACTTGGTTGCAAAAATATGTTGTATCCAGTATTTAATACCGAATATCACTCGTAAGTGCGATTTTGTTCAATAATTACCTACCGATGATCCCTGTGCATTTGTTAGATTTAGACCTACTTGATAATAATTTAATAGCTGGCCGGCTGAATAGAATGCTAATGTAACTTTGTTTAGAAATATGATTAATGTCACTCACTTTCTTTTACGCTATAAGATACTCAATAAAACAACTCTATTTTATCAATTTTTCCTTTTAATTTCATCTGGTTATGGGCCCAGATAGCCCATAACCGGTTTAGTTTAATGTAAAACGTTTTTTCCTACGTGTGGTATTTGAAAATCCAATAAATATGGATCATTCACAAATTATCACGCATACCACTAGTACGCCGAGTTTCCAAAAATTATTGGGACAGGAAAATTATAATAATTGGAGATTTGCCATGGAAATGTACCTCACGGACTGTGATTTGTGGGATTGTGTACTCGAAACACAAATAGATACGCAAGAAAACAAAAGACGAGATGCCAAAGCTCGATCAAAAATATGCCTTCAATGCGAAGAAAAAATATATCCTATTATATGCGAAGCAAAGACTGCGAAAGAAACGTGGGATAAACTGCAACAATGCTTCGCGGATGCAGGCTTATGCGTAGGCTTACGCTACTACGAAAATTGTTCGGTATGAAATCTACGAACTTTCCTTCCATTGAATGCTACTGCAATGAGATCAAAGGAACCCAACAGCAACTACAAAGCATTAAGGCAGGTATCGAAGACGAATTTATAGGCATCATCATGTTAGCTGGCTTGACTGAAGAGTACAACCCCCTCGTAATGGCTCTGGAGCATTCAGGTTCGAAAATAACGTCTGAATCCGTTATGACTGCTCTGTTAAAAGAAGGCCATCGACGCGAATTTTCTTCTGGGCAATCTGCACTTACAACACCTAGTAATTACAGTAAAAATAACAGAAGGAAATTATTTTGTCACAACTGTAAAAAGACAGGACATTTAAAATGGCAATGCAGACAAAAGGAGAAACGTACTTACGACGCAACTGCGACTATTGCTACGGGTGTAACTACATATACGGGTGCTGCTACAGTTGACGCAGCTAGTCCACTTACATTGTTAATGTCAGATGTAAGTAATTATAGGCAAAGTAATTGTTGGATTTTAGACTCTGGTGCTACATCTCACATGACGTCACACGCTGATAATTTGTGTAATATTAAAAATATTTTAACAAATGTGACAGTTGCTAATAGCGATAAGTTAATATGTAAAGAGAAAGGCGATCTTACAATGAATGTAAAATCAGATAAGCATAAAAATCTTTCTATTACTTTTGAGGACGTTTTACATGTACCCGATTTAGTAGCTAATTTATTGTCTGTAAGTCAAATAACTAAACACGGTTATGTAGTACTTTTTGATAATAGCAGTTGTAATGTATACAAGCATAATGATATGTCAGTTAATGGCAATCCTTTGTTTTCAGCACCATTAAAGGGTGGTTTATATACTTTAGAGAGCAAAGATCAAGCAATGGTTCTGAAGGATGATATTAAGTTAAGTGCACATCAATTATGGCATAGAAGACTTGGTCATCTGTCCAAGCAGCAAATGTGTAAGCTAAGAAGTTTAGTAGATGGACTGCAGTATTCGGAAACCGAAATAGAACCTTGCGTTGCCTGCTGTAAAGGTAAAAAATGCGTACAAAAATTCCCAAAAAATAAAGCTAAACGAGCTAAAGATATATTAGGGTTGGTTCACACTGACGTTGCCGGACCCATGGAAGAAATGTCATGGGGTGGAGCTAGATACTTTTTAATTTTTATAGACGACTTTAGTCGAAAGGTTTTTGGATTTATTTTAAAGTCGAAAGCAGAAGTTTTTACAAAATTTAAATGTTTTAAAGCTCTTGTTGAAAATCAAACCGGCAAGAAGATTAAAATTCTTCGCAGTGACAATGGTACAGAATATACCAATAATGAATTCCAAACCTATTTACGGGATCACGGGATTCTACATCAAACAAGTATTCCTCATACTCCGCAGCAAAATGGGGTGGCTGAGCGCACGATACGAACTATTGTAGAAAAAGCGCGATGTATGCTACAAGAAGCTCATTTGTCTAAGAAATTTTGGGCTGAAGCTGTCCAAACAGCAATATATTTAAAGAATAGGTCACCTACGATGGCAGTACCTGATTCAGTTCCTGAAACTAAATGGTCAGGAGAAAAAATAGACCTATCGCATCTCAGAATATTTGGATCTAAAGCTCAAGTTCTTCAAAAAGATTCAAGAAAAAAGTTTGATCGAAAAACGACTGAAATGATTATGGTCGGCTATGGAGATCAGCAAAAAGGTTACAGATTCATAAACATGGAAAATCCACGTCGTATTATATTTGCAAGAGACGTTACTTTCTTTGAAGGGCAAATAAATATACCAGACGAAGGAAGTTCTAAGGATTTACCTGCTCCAGTCAATGACTCTATAATAACGACTGAGGTTACAATTAAACCGACAACCGTTAATATTAATTCGGAAACTGAAAGTCAAATAGAGACCGAATCAACTACTGTCGAAGAGTCAATACCATGCTCCTCAAGGGATCTTGAACCCAGAGAAGAATGGTTTGAAGCAGATGACACACGGGTCATTCCAGTGGGAGACCCTCAAAGTCAAGAACAATCCACTGCACCATTAATTGAGAGGAGATATCCACTAAGGGATAGACACCCTAAAATTGATAAAGATATGGTTTATAATTTTTATATGTCAAGTTGTTTAGACCCACAATCTGTTAAAGATGCTTTGTCCAGGACAGACAAAGCGCTATGGAAGAAAGCAATGGAAGAGGAGTATAATTCTTTGTTGGAAAACAGTACGTGGGAGTTAGTAGACCGTCCAGTTGACAAGAATGTTGTCAAATGCAAGTGGGTATTTAAATTAAAAACCGGCGCAGATGGAAAACTTGAGAGATATAAAGCGCGATTGGTTGCTAAAGGTTTTTCTCAAAAATATGGAGAGGATTATTTTGAAACCTTTGCACCAGTAGTAAAAATGTCATCGATTCGTTTACTTTTAGGAATAGCGGCAGAAAAGAATCTTGAAATTCAACATCTAGATGTGACGACAGCCTTTTTGAATGGTGATTTGTATGAAGACATATATATGGAACAACCTCAAATGTTTGTCAAAGAAGGTGATGAACGAAAAGTTTGCAAATTGAAGAAAGCCATTTATGGTCTTAAACAGGCTGCAAGATGCTGGAATGTAAAAATTCATTCTTACATATTGAAAATTGGCTTTGTACAATCAAAATATGACTGTTGCGTTTACATCAAGAAGACAGAAACACTATTTATAGCTATTGCTTTATATGTTGATGATTTTTACATTTTTACTAATAATATTAAAGAAACTGAAAAAGTTAAGATGTTTATAGCAAATTATTTTAAGATTAAGGATTTAGGCGAAGTAAAAGAATGTCTTGGAATCCAAATAAGAAGAAATAGAGAAAAAGGTGAAATATACTTAAACCAGAAGACGTATACTGAAAAACTTTTGGAAAAATATGGAATGAAAGACTGTAAGCCAGTATCGACTCCCTTGGAATGCAATACCAGGCTAGTTAAGGGGGAGAAAACTGAAGACTTACAATATCAGGAAATCATTGGATCACTGATGTACCTTTCAACATGTACTAGACCTGATATTTCATTCGCAATCAGTTACCTAAGCCAGTTTAATGCATACAATAATGCTGAACACATTGCTGCTGTGAAGAGAGTACTACGGTATTTAAAAGGCAGTTTAAATTACGGTATTTGTTACAAAAGGACTGGAGAACGTTTAGTTGCTTACGCAGATGCTGACTGGGGAACCAATTCCGATGGTCACTCGTTCTCAGGTTATTGCTTGATCTTTGGCGGTGCTGCAATTTCGTGGCAGTCACAAAAACAACAATGTGTTGCACTCAGTACTGCAGAAGCTGAGTACATAGCTTTATGTGACGCTTCAAAAGAAGTTATGTTTGTTAAAGGCTTATTTTGCGAATTAATTGGACTAGACTATCCGATAGTTATTTATAGTGATAGCCAAAGTGCTAATAAACTTATATATTGTCCAGTAATTCACAAAAGGTCTAAACACATTAACATTCGATATCATTTCATAAAGGAGTTAGCTGAATCACACGAAGTGGTTATATCTTATTGTAATACAGCCTCTATGCCTGCCGATGCCTTAACTAAAGGTGTCACTAGAATTAAGCTTTTGTTTTGTTTAAAGCATATAGGGCTACAGCTAATTAATTAAGTGGGGGTGTTAGATTTAGACCTACTTGATAATAATTTAATAGCTGGCCGGCTGAATAGAATGCTAATGTAACTTTGTTTAGAAATATGATTAATGTCACTCACTTTCTTTTACGCTATAAGATACTCAATAAAACAACTCTATTTTATCAATTTTTCCTTTTAATTTCATCTGCATTATGCACCATATTTTCGATCAGTTCTTCTTTCGATAGGCACATAACACGTTTTCAGTTCGTTTGTTAGTATTGGGTTTATATTAATTTGTACTTGAATTATTTAATTTTAAAATATTTCACATTATTTTAATAGAGTAACCATGGTAAAGATTTTTTGAAGACTTTCCGTTTTGGGGATTTTTTACCGCCACTTTATGATCAAAAAATAAACGATGTATTTAGTTCAAAGGATTGATATTGAAAACATATTGTATGTTCATTAATTTTACAAGTGTGTAGGTATGTAGGTTAAGTTTAGGTACAGTTAGTTTTGTAACTTATTAGATACATATTATTAAAATCATATTTATTCTTGTCGCCTCCTAGTCCTGTCGCGTCTAGTAGCCTCCGTGGCGCAGTGGGAAACCGCTTGCTTGCATACCGGGGGTCGCAGGTTCGAATCCTGCGGGGAGTAACAACTATGTGTAGTTGTTCCTCACTGGCTAGGATAATGCAGGCCGGTCATTGTCTGTAAAGTAAGATGATCCATGCGTCGGATAGGCATGTAAAGTACACTTGTGCACTTGTGTCTACGCAAGCATTTGTGCACTGGATGATGGCTGATCTTGCGAAAGATTAGCCGCTGTGGTTGGATTGGCCGTATCGGCGAGAGTACCTATCTAACCGAGAGTATCATTCCATAAATATACATACTGTTTTATTTACCCCTGGTCAATATTAATACATTTTTTATTTTCTTGTAGATTTCCTAAAAATATTGAGTGAAGGAATGTACCTATGACTATCCATAAATTTGATGAAGCTGCAATGATCTGCTGTTGGTCCAATGGAAAACTAAATTTACCGCGAATGCTTTTTCTATCGTCTAATGTGTTGGTTAAAAGGTCTTTTAGTTGTTTGCTAATTGCTATTCAGTATCTTGTGATTAATCGGAGATCGTTAAACGTACTGAATAAATGATTTTATAGCACAATTTTTTTTTAAATCATAACTTCATATGCTTTTATTTTCACAACCATTAGCCAGTGGCGTGCACTGACTTTTTGATTAGGGTAGGCAAAAAAGCAAATTTCTTAGATCTCTAGAGTCGTAGGGTAACAGTCTTTTTGTTTGTACGTATTGACACTGTAACATAAGTAAGTCTATTTATTTGTACTTACTGATGTTTTTTTGAATAAATGAGCACTGCTATGCAATAATGAGTCAACAAAAATATAAATAATTATGTGTTAACGCCATCTATCTCTTGTTATAGGCCTAGGCGACAAACTGCATTAAGATTTTTTTTTGTTAGATGGAGCTTTACTAACTTACTGAGCTGAATTACTGACATGGGCATTTTTTAAACGTCGCCTGGGCCTATAACAAGAGATAGATGGCGTTAACACAGAATTATTTATATTTTTGTTGACTCATTATTGCATTATTGCTCAAATATTCCTAAATATATTCTATTTCACTCCCATAACTAAAACGAATTTTACGATTATGTAGGAAGTACCTAAGTATATTAAATTAAAATCCATGCAGCCATGGATTTTACTTTAATATGCCGCAGACCATGTTAAAAAAATAAACATACCTACTATCGAAAAATATAATAGCTAAATTATTATCTTTCGCAAAGTACGACCTCCGTGCTCACACGTCCTCTTTTCTTTTTCGTTACTTATTATATACCTGCACCTTAGCATTCATGTCGTAACATAAATATCTATTGGGACTAAACTATATTGAAATGTCACTTTTGGTAGGCAGTGTCTCTCTGTGTCTCTGTCCTTTGTCTGTGTGCGTGATATTTCTTCTATTATACATGTCAGATTATTTATGGGTGCGTGTATCGGTGTGAGTCTGTGTGCAAGAAATCTGTTTGAATGTGTGCATATTGAGGCAACGCCGCACAGTGTGGAATTTGGCCTTAGTTGCGGCCATCTCTTTTTATGCATTCTCTGGAAAGATAACCATCAAACGAAACTACTAATAAAACTCCGCCGGCTCTATGTGTCATAGTTTTAGAGATATTGACATAATCGAGAAAAGTCCATAGAAACCAATTATCTCTTTTTCTGATATTGATTTTTCATTAAATGATTGACTGTATGATACATATCTTCTAAAAGTATCAATATGTTAAAAAAAAGGTAATAAAATATGCTCTTTCAGGCAACAAAGTCGATTTTTCTAGTATTTCCTAATAATTTTTTTCTACTTTATCTGTGCAAAGTCGCATTTTTTTTTCAAAACGGATGTGTTAAGTATTACCACAAAAAAAAAACAGATGCTACAAGCCCAGGACTTCGGAGATATTTCGTTTCCAAATTTAAAGTTAGGGTTGTCAAACAATGTACCTAGTCGGTGGGTAAGTTATGTTTGCAACATGCAATATGTCAGATGTTTGATCAAGGCCTTTGTTTTCTATTGTTGGTATTCATATAAATAATTAAACAGCACTACTTTTTGTGACAACCCTATTTCCATAGAAATCTGAAAAAAACTTAGAAACACATTATCTCAGAGATCTCGCTAGATAGATGTTTGGTATTTTGTTAATTCGAAGGTTAATTAGGTAAGTGTATTTCAGTGGTAGAAAAAAATGCTACTATTATAAGGATAATTTCATATTAATTATTTATTGAAATTTACAAAATATTTTTTTTCTTCATTTTTAGTGCGGTTAGGGACTTGAAATGTTTCTATCTGATATATTACATATCAACAATCAATGTGTAATTTTTATAAGAGTGGGCTTCCTTTATTACGAGAAATACAGCCGAAAACAGATTTAATGTAGGTCAATGACCTTTTAATAAATGCTCTGTATCTTCTAAACTAAGTGAAATATCTAATCCGGTGTTTTTTAGTATGCTTCATAATAAATAAATCCATTGAATTCTAACATAAAATGAGGATGGCCGCTACTAAGGTAAAATTCTACACTGTGCGCCGTATCGTGTCTTTGCGTGGCCCGCGCGCAAAATCTATCTTTACATTTATGAGTAGATAGGTATAGTACAGTGCATTTATGTTAATTTCGTCGCGCATAGGTGATTGATTTCAAATATTTTGCGTGCTTTTCTTTATTTACAATGGTGAAATAATTGAAAACGAAATATTACTATGCACACTTTTTATTGATATGTCTGATTGGGAAAATCACAGGGTAGGCAAACACTTTTTGCCTATATGGACTGCACGCCACTGCCATTAGCTTATTATTTATCCCTTGATTTTCTGTAAAGTAAGATGCTCCATGCGTAAGATGGGCATGTAAAATGTTGATCCTGCACCTGGTCTCTCCCCGGTCGTGTCGGTTTTTCATCCCATCGTATTTTGAGGGGTAAACGGAAGAGAGAGAGAGAGAGAGTGCAGTTGTGTCTGCGCAAGCACTTGCGCACTATAATATATTTTGCGTAGACTGAGATCTTTCAAAATACCCACTGTGGTCATATCGGCCAGAAGGAGGTCCTTATTTATTTATCATCTGTTTCCCTATCAATCACAGTTTGTTCTTCTTGTACACAGTTCTTCAGTATTTGGGCTGCTCCAACCCATAATCAGACTGATTAAGCAACTAGACATATTTAATCGGTTTAAACTTAAAGCATAATAATAATATAATAATATCCTGGGACAATTCACACACGGTCATCTGATCCCAAACTAGGCAGAGCCTGTACTATGGAAACCAGACAACTGATACGAATACTTATATACTTTTTTTTTGTAAATACATACTTATATAGATAAAACACCCAGACACTTGGTAAACAAGCCAAGTAAGTCGTATTATGCGACGAAGTTAAAAAGATGTCCTGATTTTTCATGAAACATTAAGGTTGCCCTCTTAGAAAGAGAGATCCGACCTCAATGAAAGGGATAGCGTTGACCTCAGGCATGTATTTGGGAGTGTTTCCTCCACTTTGACCCTAATAGCTTCATGATATTCTATCCTCAAAATCGAGATCAAAAATAGGTAAAATCAACATTGCCAAAAATTCATCTATTTTGACCTTTTTCTTTAAAAAATCGATATTTCTAATTTTAAAAAAGGGTATATATCATAGCTAATACTTTTATAAATAGAACTCAGTTTACAGAACCCAAATCGGTTAAGTATTTATTTTTAGATAACGCTCGTAAGTGGCCCGTAACATGATATCCCGCCGCGCGATAAGCATTGAGCGCTTACATCGATGTGTGCGTAAAATGCCGGTCCTCCAGGGGCTAGACAGGGGTGATTAGATGAGGGAGGATTAGATACGATTGGGGAAAAATAAAACGTGATTCGGAGAAATTTCACATGCCTGGAGTAGAAACCCTGGCAGACGTATGTCATCTGATGTCAACTTTTAACTTAAAAGCTTAGAGGAGGAGATACCACTGGAGAGATCATGATGCGCTAACCCCTCTGCCAAATTTTGTTCATATCTTAGAGAAAGAAAACAATAGAGAGCTGGCACTTTCTTTCTCATTCGCTCAAGAAAAGGATGCATTTACATATATTATATGTGATAGAAAGAAACAGAGCATATGATTTTTTGTCCCTTAGCGTGTGTTCAAAATCTGGCGCACCTACGGTGCGTTTTCTTCGAGTACTCATGAAATTTTCTAGTTCACGACCTAGTTTTGGAGTTTTAAATTGAATTGCATTATGAAATATCGTTTATACTACATAATAGGCGCATTTGAATAAATATCCATAACGTGTATTAAGTGTACGAATGATTATTTTCCGTTATTTTCTGTCCTTATCGGCGGCACGCTAGCTAGATGTCTTGTTATATTCTGTCTACGGTTCATATGTTCAGGTCATTCTTTATTTGTGTTCGTATCTTTTTGAATGTGTTGCGAGTTTATTATAGTGTGGGTATGCGTGCAATTGTATCTGTGTGTGTTTACTTCGCCTCCCGCACCCCGCAAAAGTGCCACGAAATTTTTTTTCGGGGAATCGACGCGAACTAGCTCCATTATAATTACTCTGAGCTTATAAGGGCTTATACCCAGAGCCGTGAAAATAAATATAAAAAAAAGTTATGTCATTTAAAATGTCATCCATTATAGTATTTTTGTAGGTTACAATACAAATAAAATATTTATATCATCGATAAACTTAGATTTAAATGTAAACAAATTGAAATTTGAATCGGCACTTGATCGGCCCGTAAAGCAAAACGTAGTTAAAACCATATAATACTCTTTGTTAAATAAAAAAACCCTTAATTTATAATGAATTACAGCAAACATATTATAAAATTAAAAATTAGTACATTACATACTCGGACGTTTAGTGCCGTTTCTTGTAATTGTGTTGACTTACGAATCAATAATTACAATGAATCATTTAAACATAAGGGTGGAATTCTACAGAGTAATACTATTCCTCAGCGGTTATCTAAGAGAAATGTTTCTATGGAAGGATTCGCAAAGTGGCAAGAGCAGACGTATACAAGTATATCAAATAGTTATCCTGTAAACCTCATACAAGATGGACTGCTATATTTTCATGATTTATCCGGCTTGTCCTGGTGGTCTACTATAATTACATCGACGATACTCGTCCGGATGCTTATGACTATGCCACTAACAATATACCAGAATTACATATTAGCAAAAGTAGAGAATATTGGTTTAGAACTCAAAGAAATGGTAAATGAATTAAAGAAAGAGACTACAATTGCAAGGAAGGCATTCAATTTAACAGATAAACAAACTGTCATTCTATACAAAAGATCACTAAAGAAGCAATGGCAGAATTTAATAGTTAGAGATAATTGTCATCCACTTAAAGCAAGTTTAGTGGTTTGGTTACAAATACCAATATGGGTATGCATGTCATTTGCACTGAGAAACTTAGTTTATATGTCCCATGGAGATCCCACTGCATTAATAACTTTTATGGAATTATCTACTGGTGGCATAGGCTGGATTCCTAATCTTACTGAGCCTGACCGCTCTTGGATTCTGCCTGTTGCCTTTGGACTGACAAATTTATCAATAATTGAAATACAGAGACTATCAAAACTAAGGGAGCCATCTAAACTGTATAATGTTTTCACAAATGTGTTTAGAGTGTTTTCAGTAGTTATGATACCAGTAGCGGCCAGTGTGCCGTCTTGTATGTGCCTCTACTGGATGACCTCAAGTGGAGTTGGCTTGGTACAGAATTTAGTGCTACTCTCTCCATCATTGAGAAGAAAATTGAAAATACCTGAAGCACCTAGTGAACTTGAAGAACCCTATAAACATATAAAGGAAGGAATATTACTTCCATTTAATAAAATATTACCAAAAAAATCAAAATAAAATTATTTTAGAAAATCCTTAGTTTCTTTGACAGGCCTCTGAACCTTTTTTAAAATATCTACTTACAGAACTTGAAACATTAATAACTTTTACAGACTCCAATTATAGCATCTATCTACACATCAGGCCGTGATGAGCAAAATTTCAGCAAAGCCAATGAATTTTTACCCTATCGTTGGAATAGAAATGATCCACGTAGGAAACATTTACAGAACCATGTGGCTTCTGCATCCTTACCATTCGCTCTAGGGGCCAGATCATGTATCGGTAAAAAACTGGCAATGCTTCAATTAACAGAGCTCATAACTAAGGTACATTTTTTTTTTCCTCTAGTGATGAGAAGGAGGCGACACACCTGTAGACAGCTGCAATACCGCTCATTACTTAGTCATTGGCTATAGTCCCATGAGCATAATTTACTAACTATTGCAATAGCAGCAATGGTATAAGTCACAGCTGTGGTACCTTGTGCAAGAAACCATACAAGGGACTGTCCACTATTGCCTATTATCTTTGGCTTGTACTTTTGTCAGCTTTATGATGTTATTTCATGTTTTTTCTTTAGTAAGTCAGTCAGTGTTTGTTCTATTGCAGATTGTGGAAAACTTCAATTTCGAGTGTGTGGATAAGAATGATGTGAAACCCATTACTTCACAGGTGTTGGTGCCTAACAGAGATGTCAATATTGCGTTTACACTTCGAAATCTAAATAACAATGTATAACAGTAAGAAAACATATAGGTTTTTAGGAATACAAACACTTTACTTATATCATATTTTTTTATTATGTACTAAATATAATTTTTATTATGTAAAAAACTGATGTAATAAACTAATGAAAAAAAAACGCTACCGTATATACACATTAAAAAAAGATAATGATAATAATATGGCTATGCCTCAGTCCTACGAATTATGTGTACGCGCCGACACTACAGTACACTCATGCCCGCTCATGCCACATTCAGATATATATATCAGATATATAGTAAGATGGTAAAAAAATCCAAATGGTTGGTTTGAATTTGAATCTTCTTGTTGTATTTGACAATGTATATTACAGGCATAAATTTCATTCATATATAGTTGGTATTTACACTAAATTATTGTTTAGGAATATAAATATTCTAGTAACTAAAAAAATATTACTGGAACTTCAATATTAGGTATACAATATGACGGGATATATATAATTTTCTTTGCACAATCAGTACATTTAAAACATTTACAATTATTTAATATAAATAAAATGCATTTGTATTAAAATTCTTTAACCAAATTATAGTTGATCATCTATAAAAAATATGTATACCTATTTCTTTTACATCAAACTCAAATGAAACAGCGAAGCAACAAACAACCTAGAGTTTTTCATTTTACTAGTTGTCTTAAAATCATAGACTTAATATCTTCTAGCCACTGATCTTTGTACGCCAAATCCAGGATAGTTTTGAACGAGCGTGCTCTTTCCGAATCGGTCATTTGGCCTGTCAGTAAGTAGGCCACTGATTCCACACATAAGAAACCCATACCCTCATTCAGTGACCATACGTAAATCCTATCCGCCGTATCAGGTCCTAATTGGAATTGCAAAATAGCACTACTCAGTAAACCTTTAAGTTTCTCGAACAAAAATCTGTCCGCTAAGAGTAGAACTTCTAAATTCGTTTCAAGCTGTTCAGCCATTGGGAAGACTTGTATGTCGGATTTGGGATTGTCTAGCCCAAAGTGCAACAATGTAAAAAGATATTCTAACGCGGGCTTACTGACATTTTTTAATCGTACACATTTTTCGACGGATTCCTTGAAACATCCCATCAACATAGCACTGAACACCTCGGAGTTTTGACATAAAAACACTCTGTTAGCTTTAACCGTCGACAGGTCGTCCAATTCAAAAGTGACTATTTCTTCCAAAGCCAAGTTGTCTAAGATAGGGTCGTAACAAACATGTATTTGCTCCTTGAATCTGTTTTCTAGTGTTTTAGGATCTTTTATATGAACATTATTGGCTAATTTAACTAAAGCGGTGACGCAACTTTGTATATCTTCGCTGGAGTCTGCTATAATCGCGAATAATAAATTTAATGCACTACAGTCTATGAAAAACTTCTTCAATTGCTTCTCGGTTCTGTAAAAATACAGCACAAATTACTATTAGAGCATTTTATATTGGTGTGTTCATAACTGCAGAACACTCATAATATATTGGTTACCTGACAATATAAGGCAGTGTTAGTGACAGAGTTTGTTTCATCGAAGAATTGCCTTTCAGAAGTTGATAACTAATTTCACCAATTCCATAACTAGACTCCGCTAGTATTGTCAATTGGCTCAAAAGCTTTGAACTTAGCCTAATAATCTGAAAAACACAAATTAAATGTTATTTATTTAATTATGGCTATCTACTAAGAAATAAAGTTTGTATATAAAACTTACTTGTTTACACTGTGGACATTTAGTGGGTGGATGTTTTGAACTTACAGACATATTATACAATCTGAGAGCTAATCTATGTTTCAGTATACTCATTAAGCAAAGGGCATTACTGAAAAAGGATAATAAAAAAAGATATATTTTACAATTTTAACACAACAATATTAAAAGAAACGGTCAGTGCGAGTCAGACTTGCACACCGAGGGTTCCGGAGATTCTACAATATATAAAAGTGAGTTGGCTATTCATCTAACATTGGCGTCCCATTTTAGCCCCTATTAAAAAAAATCGATAGCATTAATAGTTGCTAAAACATATCACAGTCACAGACAGACAGAATGAGTCGCACCATAAGGGTTCCTTGTTTACTTTTTAGGTACGGAACCCGGAACGGACCATAAATAAAAATAGTCGTAAAAAATACGCTAAAATAGTGGTAAGAAAACGTATGCGCACGCATTCGTAGTATTAAATGTAACGCCCAGGTACTCCACCGAGACAAAAGAAATTGTACTTGATTAAATCGAATCCTCTCGTTTAGTCACAAAAATTATTATAAAAGCATAAAAAGCCCGACTGTGAACAAACAAAATGGACCTAAATTACATTATACATACATAATAAACATATATCGATGTTTTTGTAAGTAAAAAAAAAAAAAATGTGACTGTGGGTGCCAATATAATATAAAAAAAAATTGCTTATGTCACTCCCACAACTGAGACGAATCTAAAGACATATTATAAGTTAAAAATCCATCAAGCCGTTTAGGCTGTAGGCCGTGCCAAAGAATATACATACATACTTTCGAAAAACAGCCCCCCTCCTACTGGGGCATTCGGGATATAAAAATAAAATAGAAATAAGTACCTCAGTACTCTTGCGAGGATACGTGCGGCTCTGCCCCAGGGCCGCTTGCACCTCTCCACGTAGTCGAGCAGAGCGTTCAGGCACTCCGGCCCAGTGAGCAGTTCCAGCGTCTGGTTGGGCACGGGCTCGTCACGCAACGCTCCGAACGTGCTGCACGCGCCGTGCGACACACGAAACAGAAGGACTAGTACACACGCTATGCGTGACGACTTCGTGTTGGTCGCTATCATATTGGAGTCCACTGTGGAAGATGATACAATTAGTTAACCCAACTGTTAGTTACAATTAACCCAACAATTAGTAAACTCAGAGCCTGTTAGTAAATCATTATCTGGTATCTGGTCTTAAGTGTACATTTCAATAGCAAAGTTTGAGGGCTGAAGTAATAACTCATTAACGGACTGGGAACATGGAACGACACTGGTTTTATAATGATTGTTCAGCGCCTAAAAATATGTAAAAAAATATCTCTATGCAGGAAAGGTATCAAACCCGTCTTCGTTCCTGTTTTTTTTTTAGTCCTCAAATACTTAGATTTGAAATAGAGTATCATAAGAAAAACTACAAATTGTGACTGCATACAGTCAGGTGGTAAATGCAGGGTCTGCTCCTTGTTCCATGGTACCCAATACTACAATTGAATCGCTAAAAACCGAATTTGTTAGAAACATATGGGGGAGACCTTTCCTCAGCAGTGGGGCACTACAGGTTGATAAAACAAAGTAATGAATATGTGTGTTTTTGGTTTGTCCTTCTTTCACACAGCAACAGATCGAGGCAAAAGAGCGACATTTATGTAAAACATAGTGAGGAAACCAGCATGTCTAAGAAAGCCTAACTAGCTTTCGAATGACGTGTGAAGCCCGTCAACCCGCACTTGGCTAGCGTGGTGGACTATGGCCTAAGCCCTTCCATCTTGAAGGTAGGCCCGTGCCCAACAGTGGGGCAAAATAAGGGCTGGTATTAGTTAATGAATACGAGTGTGTTATTGGTTTGTCCTTCTTTCACATAGCAACAGATCGAGGCAAAAGAGCGACATTTATCTTAGAAAAACAAATGACCCATGTAAAATCTCATAAAACAATGCCAACATAGGTCTGTAAAATGAGGCAAAGTATAGTGAAATGTGTTTAAGGTTACCTTCTAGTGGTGATTCATCATCGAAGCTCTCGTCATCGTCCATTATAAGATCGTCCAATTCGTGTGCTACTTGCGCCGCGTCCAGTTCTGCGGCGACGGTGTTCGTGGACACCAGGTCTACGGGCTCCGTCTCGTTGTCACTGCACACCGGGGAGTAACGACCCGATATCTCGGAATCGGAACTATCTATAAGGACACAATAGGATATGAGTCGCGCGTTGACGTGGAGTTACGGAAACCAGCCCGTTTTACCTATACCTATACCTAGGATATGAGTCGGTGTTTATCACTAGGAAGTTGTATGTCCCTTGCAAGGGACCGTTCACGTATATCCCAGTGGCGTGCACAGAGGGTAGACAAAGAAACGTATTCGGCTTGATTATACTATTTTAAATATCCAGAAGTTAGCAGATTCTATAGACATATTAATTTGCATTTAAAAACTGTAATAAGATTATTCGGAGGTCCATACACACAAAAAGACTGCCTACCCTACGACTTCTCTAAATAAACTTAATTTAAAAATATTCTGTACTGACATGGTATTAACGTGATGTTTTAAATGTAAATGGATTCGTCAGTAATGTTAGTTTATTTAAGGATATTTGTGGTAGCACACTAACAAATACACACATCAAAAGTGTCTAGGGATCAAGCATTTTTAAGCGGATTTCTTGAGATTGAGATGTGGCTTTGTAATAAATTTATGATTTTATAAATTTATATGGATCCTTTTTGGTGCATTTCATAATTTGAATCAGGAACTGTGAATCAAATTCGAGTAAAAGATGAAAATCAGCTGTCAATATTTTCCCTATAAAAACATACAACGCATTGAAGACATTATTAGTGCTACTGTTTCCCTACTACTGATTAAAACCAACGTTATTATGGAGCGGCGACGTCATTTAAGCAGGGAAGAAATGCTCAGAGCCGTGGGAATGATAGAAGCTGGTTCCCGGCAACGTACTGTGGCTTTAGCTCTGAATACAAGTCAGAGTGTTATCAGTCGACTTTGGACACGTTACCGAAGCACTGGTACCGTGGCTGAGCGCCATGGAGGACGGTATCGCTGCACCACACGGAGACAAGACCGATATATTCAAATCTTAACTCGAAGAGCTCCAACAATAACTGCCATGATGTTAGCCGTGAGGCTTCATCACTCTTCAGGGAACTTAATTAGCGACCAAACAGTCAGAAACCGCTTGCATGAAGTGAACCTTCATTCCCGAAGACCGCTACGGGTACCACCTATAGCAATGCACAATCGTAGGATTCGATATCAATGGGCTCTTGAACACAGAAATTGGGCAGAAGAACAATGGCGTTTCGTGTGCTTTTCTGATGAGTCTCGTTTTGGTATGAGACCGGATACAAGACGTATACGACACTGGAGAACCCCTGGACGCCAACAGCGATTAAAATCCTGCCAGGAAGTCCATCCTTATAGTGGTGGAACCATCATGGTATGGGCGGGTATTTGGATCGGCGGAAGAACTGAGTTGATTTGGATCAGAGGCAACCTCAACGCTCAAATTTATGCTGAGACGATTGTATCAGACGTCATCGTTCCTCTACAAGTGCAAATCGGTCCCTTATTTCAGTTAATGCATGATAATGCACGACCGCACACCGCAAGAGTTGTAAGACAGACTCTCGCCGCAGCTAACATCAATGTCCTGCCCTGGCCTGCTCAGTCGCCAGACTTGAACCCGATTGAGCATGCATGGGATATGCTACAGAGAAGAGCTCTGCCGAATATGGAGGGTATCCAGTCGCAAGAAGACCTTTTTTTGTTGTTGCAACGAACATGGGCGGCCATTCCACAGCGTGATTTGGATGAACTCATTTTGAGTATGCCAAACCGATGTTCTTGTGTTGTTAGTGTTCGCGGTAGAAACACGGATTATTAATTGTTTAAGTTACCCAATAAAATTTTAAAGAAAACTGTTATTTCAGTCTTTTTTCGAACTTTTGTGTTAGTGGTTCAAATGTCAAAAATCCCTTTATTAGGAAAATGGCAAATTTCTTTATTAATGCAAAGGTGACTTGGTTTATCGTTACTGTGACAAACGAAAACACTTTATTTGATGAATCCTTAAAGAAAATTTTAATTAATATCAATCAGGAGAAAAGTTATTGCAAAAATATATGTTGATCCCTAGACACTTTTGATGTGTGTAGCTTAGATCAATTGCAGATATTTTTGCCTACTTTCTGTGCACGCCATTGGTATATACCATAAGCAGCAGTTTCGGTGTAAAGAGTATGATAGGTGGTAAAATTAGATTGCTCATAGATTTAAAAACTAATATGACTTCTAAGCAAATGATTTTAATGACTAACATTGTAAGAACTAATTTCCACAACTTACTTTCATTTATGCTGAATGGTGAAGTTGGTCCGGAACTACTGGGACTCCATTGGTTATCAGTCCAATATGGCGATGTAGAGCTACCCTCCCCAGTACTGACTCCAGATTCAGGGCTCCAGTCCCATCTGGCCCTTTTACTGGATGAAAATCCTCTATACTCTGGACTGAAGCCAGACTGATTGCCATCCGAGTATGGCGACAGCGGCCCGTGGTCTGCTCTGTCTGGGCTCATTGAAACGCGTGATCCAGATGATTGTGGCACCGACGGCCATTCTGGACTCTTCGGCTCCCAATAAACGCCGGCCGACCAATCTTTGCTCGCCATTTTGATAAGTTGCGACTTCTGAAAAATAAAAATATCATCAGTTGATGTTGTCCATTAGACATATCAAATATCACAGGGTACTTACTTTTTTCATGGCTTTTGGACTTCCAGAACGAGCTCTTTTGAGGCACTTACGTCGGAGTGGTCGGGTCTCGTCTTCGCTTTGGCTATCGTCCGTTGCGTCACTGTCCACCGTATCGACGAAACCGACTATCATATTGTCTCTCTCTATCACAACTTTCAGTTCATCCTCGTTGTTACTGGATTGGAAATGGCATTTGCGCCGGGCAAACAACCCACTCTTCCCTTCAGTAGTTATTGATAAATCGTTAGTTTTCGAGGATGTGTCAGACTTGCTATCTTTTGGAATCACTGTTAGTTTCTCTGCAGCCTCACTTAACATATCAGCATGTTCCATATTGCTGTGCTCAAAGTCCATTGTTGTCAGATGTTTGGTAAGTTCATCAGTGAGTAAACTCACAAGGCCTTCATTGACTAGAATTTGGAATGCTGTAATGTGATAAACATTTCTGTTTACTAAAACTATAATACCAATCTTCAACCTCATACAACATAACTCAAAATAATGGCGTATACAGGGTGTTACAAAATACCCCGTAAAAAATATACCCAAAAAAAGTAAAAAAATAACCAAGGTTGCCTGTAAGAAATTGCGGATAGCGATAAGGCCGCCCTTTGTACAAATTTCTTCAAGTCCTTTTTATTTTATTTTTATGTGTGTACAATAAAGAGTATAAATAAAATAAATAAAAATATTATTATTTTCACTGATGTGCAAACCCTATTTCAGTAAAAATAAAGAGTAAAACTACGCAGAATGTACTACATTTCTACCTAATTCGCGGAACGACAAAATTTTTAAAAGACCTAACCTAACGAAACAACCTAAAAACTGGTGGAAATGTCCAAATGTTGGAAAAAAAACTCGAAACAGTTGTAGGATATCGATTAGAAGATTTGAAATTGACAACATATTTTTTTTTTTCAACGTGACATTTTGAGCAAGTACTTGAGTATAACGACATCCTTGTATTGAGATATCACATCTATATAATATTATATGAATGAATAGAAAAACAATTAAAGTATACAATTATTAGGTAAAATAAAGGTACATAGGCCTTTCTGTTAAATAATCTGGTTCCCTGACATGACAGCTTACTAGGGTTGACAAAATTTTTGGCTTTGATGGTTGATTATATTTTTACGGGGTATTTTATAACACGTTGTATACAGCAATAGGCTAGATGACTAAACATTTTTTTTTTGTCCGTCATTTAGATTATCAAAAAATATTGGAAACGTATTTTTTCTTGTGTCGATTAAACAAAAAATGACGAAGATATAGTGCTTTGAAATGTAATGTGACGTCACGCCGGTATACAATTTTTACTGAGGCGTGACGTAAAGAACCCCCACTCCCGAACATAGAGGCTCTATTTCTTTGGCAATTTTGAATGATATGTTAAATAAAAAAAAACGTGTCAAATATTTTTTGATTAATTAATTGACGGACTAATTATAATTATTATTTTTTTACCCAGTCATCATCCTCATTAGTAGTACATTAGTATTAGTAGTGTACACACATGTACATTACTAAGTTACATTTTTATTTTTTGTAGCTTTTTATTATTATTTTATTATGAACAGAGCGATATTTTGGAGCCCAGATACAGCGGCGCGAAGACGCGGCAGACCACGGAAAAGATTGCGCGATGACCTGGATGCTTTGTAGATTGGCCGATGGCCGATATAGGCGCGTAATGGACTAAGATAGAGGGAAAGTAGGGAGGCCTTTTCCCAGCAGTGGGATAGAAGAGGCTGACATAATTTATTATGAAGATATTATTTACTATTCACAACAACACACAACATAAGTTGTGTAGGAAAACATCGTAAGGAAACACAGGGTACCCCAGTATTATTTGAAAGGTGTGTCTGATCCACCAATTGCACCAACACTTGCACTCTCATATAACGCAAAAAAGCAGTTATCAGACTCTTGCCTAGCAGTAGAATGTTATGGGTTAACATGTTATGTATACTTATATCATTAAACTCACATGTGTCATCGAAAACATACTGCAATAGCGCGTGCATAGAATGTGGATACACCCTCGCAGCCGCTACTAGTAGCGGTAGACCGCCACAGTGACGCAGCCGCGATCTATTCACAGCTTCACCGTTGAGTTGCGCCAGCGCAAGAGCTGCTCCATCAGGCCATGAGGAAACATCTGTAGCATAGGCATTTCAAAGATTACCGACATCACCAACCATATTAAGAAGGGACCGCAAAGAAAAACTAAGACATCTGGATAGACTAGGGCTATCTTGGTTTGGGCATGTAATGAGGAGAGAGGAGACGCATGTCACGAGAAGAATGATGAGCTTGAATGTGGATGGATATAGAGCGCGCGGAAGGCCGAAGAAGAGATGGACGGATTGTATTACGAATGATATGAAAGTAGCTGGAGTGAGTGTGGAAATGACTGCAAATAGAGATGAATGGAAGGATAAAGCATATTGCGCCGACCCCAGTTGATGGGATAAGGTAAGGAGAATGATGATAGACATGATGATACTCAGGATGGGTTTTTATCCCACTGTCCTAGGAGGAGGGTAATGTTTTTCATGAGTATGTTTATGTTTTTTTTTCATTGACACATCTAAATGCCCAAATGACTTGATGAGATTTGACATAATATTATATTGATACATTATATTAGTCAAAATTGTACAACGGTTTCTATAAGTTTCCATTTTGTGTTAATTTTAAAACCATGCATAAATGACCATAACATAAAGCAGGATTTGCTTACCGGGAGGGGGGTGCACGTCCCCCTAGGGGGTATAGAGAGATCGCAGGGGGGGGGCGTGCTACGACAGACGTTTTAAAAAATTCGTAAGTTGAGTACAAAGCTATATGGGTACAAGGTGAAAGGCGGGGCGTAAAAATTTCAGCTATGCTCCAGGTGGCTTGATGTAAAAGGTTGGGAATCCCTATTTACTACTTGTAATAATAAAATGTAATTTGCGAAACATGGTCCACTTTTTCTTTTTTTTTGTGAGGGTACCTCCAAAGGTCCCTGGTACCTGTGGGGTCAACCAGGCTACGTGAGATTCTTACCCACTAAGACCCCCGCGTGTGTCGCATAGGCACATGACAGGGAGTGCCAAATGCCACATTGCCTTTGAGTCCTCCGCCAAGGGGCGCATTGCAGCCCCCGGGAACCAGACACGGGGACGGGGGTCACAACCCCGCCGCTGTCCTCCACCTACCTAGGGCCCACACCCCGAACGTCCAGCGACCCTGAAGGTCGCCCATAATTTTGGGCCCTGGGCTCAGAGCTGAATGAAACCTGGTCCTAACCTAACCCAAAAAAAAACTAACTATAAACAAAATGTTCAGTTAGTTTTTTTGCAGTTGCATAGTAAAATTATCACTATGTTTTAGTTTATACCTGTAATAAATTAGTTTAACAAAAAATGTCTTATGTACTTACCTGGAATTTTCTGTAATACACCAACAAGGCATTCAACAAAACCAGCAATCCCCAGTAATGGTCGACAATTGGACAGGTAACACAGGTTCATAAGACATTTCAGGGCTAAAGACTCAAATTTCTTTGTTAATGCTACTAAACATTGATATCCTCTGCCATCCCCTTGTATCTGGAAAATTAAATAAAATAATTATATTGTATGTAGTCATAGCAGGCATAGATGGAAATCTTTTTATTTTAACAAGACATTATACATTGACGTTCAGATTACTTATCGCACTCTCTCTCTTCTATAAAATATATAATTGTTAAACAATATGTTCGTAATAATTATTGTTTCTACTGTGATTAAGTCTCAATAGTTATTACAAAAATAAATTGACTTCATCACATAAACTTGGAGAGAAACTAACTTCATTGCATAAGAACATTTTCATCATACTAGACAAATTTAACAGTCCATTACTTTCTATAATTATCTTTTCTTATGATCATTAAAATATTATTAAAGAGGGACAATAATTCTTTCTATAAAGTTGTATTGCTTACCTGTTCTGCACACTGTAGAGTAGAATGTGTAGTGAAATAGCCCAAACACTTCAATATGCCATTAATCAATTCCTCCTGACTCTTCCTCAGACCCTCCGTGTCTCGATGAGGATTGGTAGACTTAATAATACCGGCTGACTCACATTCTGTTGTAAGTAATATAGCTATGCAGCGCACTGAATTCAAACTAAGCATTTCATCTCTTTTCTCTGTTACCATCCAAAGTTGCCTATGATAGCATAGTAAGAAACTTTATTTTGTGTAAAATATATAAATGGAGTATTTAAGACACAGTAAAAAATACAGTTTGTTATTTAAGTGATAAGTGGTATTGCAGTATGATATTTGTGATATCATTTGCTATAAAGTAGCAATACGCAAAAATTGCTGGGTATTTACCAGTGTATCGGGCACTGGAGCTGAAGAAATAAATAGGCTAAAGATATTTTACAACTTGCAGCTTACTTGCTGGTGAAATTACTGGACACAAGAGACTTAATATCTAAAGTCTTTAGGGTCAGCAAGGTGCTAGTGATTCTTCTAGTGTTACTACAATCTATAGGCTGCACTAACTGCTTATCATCAGGGTTGCATGCTTCCTTGCCACCTTAGTATTATAAATAACAGGCTTCTTGATGTCACATAAAGACACCATGGCTACTAACCAAAAAATGTGTGTTCAAATCCCACCCAGGACAAGCATGTGTACAAATATTTCTTTTTGTCTAGGTGCTGATTCTGCCTTTCTGCCTAGTTATAGATCTGATAGTGTCCATTGTGGCAGGACTATTATTGTAAAATTACCTTACAGCCCTGACTGCCATAGTAAGCGTAGGGTAAGATATGTTCTTATCCCTGTTCTCGATGAGTGAAACCAATGCAGTAACTGCACCATTGCTGTGCAGGCCTTCAGCATTTGAAGTTCTTTGTGCGAGATTTCCAATCACACGACACGCTCTTCCTACTATACTGTCGCGGCATACGGTTTTAATTATGTTTATCAGTGGTCCATGAGTATACAACTTCCCCACCTAAAATGTTGGTCAAGTTGAATAAATGATGTAGTTGTAGCTAAATATAAATCCTAAATTACAGTTTCAAATATCAACACTCTGTTAAACGTTTAGGAGTAATTCAGTGCGTATAGGTACCTAATAAATGTTATAGAAATAACTTACCGCTAGACTACTTTCCTCTTCTAAACAACAATTTCCGAGTATACTTAGCGTAATATCAAGTATTCTTTCATTAGGTTTGCGCAAATGTGGCAGTAAATATTCTAATCCACCACTCTCACGAAAAATCTTTATTCCACTGTCGTTTATCGTTATTTTACTTCTTATTTTCAATAAAGTCTCCTGGACACGGCTTGAAGATGAAGATTTGAGACCTTCTATTGTTGATTTTACATAGTTTTTATCCATTTTTCTTTTAAGTGTAAACTTTGATTTATTTGATTTTTCTATTATTATTTTTTATCAGCAAAGAAGATGTAACGTTTGACACTTTGACAGATCCATGAAGTTTATCACAGACGTATTAGGGATGCTAAAGTTTATCATTATCACAGACTATAGGATACAAGTTTATGGCTGAGTCTATTTTGATAATTGGACCATAGAGTTTGATTGATCTAGTGAAGCTATCCTTGCCAACCGTATGAAATTTTTCCCCCTGAACTCGTCTGACAGAATACCCCAAAACATTTTCGTTGGAGTAGGGCTGACGTTAGGCGATTTCCTAACTAAACGCGATCATCGCAAGTTCAACTTGTGGAAACGAATTGACTTGCTATGATCGCGTGATCGCGTTCTATTAGGACACTCCCTAACTCATAAACCTTTTAGGAGGGGCCTTTTTATATATTAACTATGGCTGAAAAATAAACCTCGGAATGTGCTCTGTTCAAATCTGACAGACAGAGTACTCCAATTACTCCAACGAAAACCCGTTTTTTGGTGCTTAAGTTTAGGGGGAAATTTTTCAAATGATTTCAACGTCGAGCTTTACTCTATGATTCAATCATTATAATAATACGTCTGTGCGTAGTATCCTATAATCTGTGTACATCTGTGGTAAATAAAAAAAATTACAAACCGATGACAGGATTTGTAATACGTTTATTGCATTGATAAAAATCTAATGAATAATTTTAATTGATTGTATTGTAACATAAATTTGTCATGACATCGTTTTGTAAGAGATGAGTGTCTTCGGAGATTTTCAGCGCGTGTGGGTGCAACGTTTTCCAGAGAGTGCATTGCCAGCAGCTTGGGAAGAAGATGTCAGGGCCAATTTGGCTAAACACAAACAAAAAGTAGCTATATTACGAGAGGAACTGGAGAAAGAAGAATTTTACGTAGATTACTTAGAAACATTACTATCTGATGTCGAAAAACAAAAGGCAGCTGCACAAGGCAGCAGGACGGCTCCGCCCTCGGGAGGTGACGTGAATGATGTAGACGATAAGATTTCTGATAGCAAGCAGGTAAGTTACACATTACACATAAGTTAATTGATAGAATAGGTATCCTCTGCCTTGATTTGATAAGCTTATAGTTATTTTTTATGAGCTATCTATATTATGGTTTTATTAGGACTATTATTATTTTAATCTGTGAATATCAATAGTTATTTCTTGTATTAATCATACTTAGGTATGTCAAAATAATAGAGAGGTCTATCTAATACAGTACCAATACAGTGAAATATATTTAATAATAAGATACTTTGTCAGTACATCAATTAGTTGATTTTCCACATTTGATACCATAAAAAATAGATTTTGGCTCATCTCATTAAATTGTGTTTTAATATTATTAAATGTAAGCCTATCAATATTAAACTTGACATGCTATTTTTGCTATTGATTGTGCAGAGCTTGTTACATACTATGTTTTATAATCTTCTGAAGTCCTGAAGAAGTTCTGAACTGTTATAACATTTCTAATAGCCAAACATCTTGTATATATCAGTAGAGATGTGTTATATATACATTATTATGTAACTGGCCCACTGACCAGTGCTTAATTATCTAACATTCTAAGTATACACCATATTATACAACACATTGACATTTAATTATTGAATGTAATATTGACATATTTTTTGCAATAGGTTTGAGTAAGTTAAACTTATATATACTTATTTATCTTTATAATAATAACTTGGAGCAATGGACATCTGAGAAACTGATCTAAAACTGCATAGATCCCATTTTTTTTATTGTAATTACATACTTATAAAAATAACAACCACACACAAACATAAATGTTAATATTATTGTCCTTGGAGGGAATGGAGCCCATAACTTTCAGGGTATCAGCCAAGGTGTCATCACCATACCAACAGGCCTATCTAAAATATATTAGAAGCTGTTTGCAACAATTGTTACTCGATGTCTTGTGCTTATGTTATACCCTATTATCATTCACAGACTGAGCATTATAAATGTATTATTCATAACTGTGATATGAATACTAATGCTATACAGCTATTATTCACACATGAGTGTTGATTAATTAATATTTATTGTTAACTGTTAATTGATTTGTGAAGCGTGTGAAAGTAATGTTATATTTGACCTGCTTCATGGGAGCTCATTGTATCTTGCTACATAGCTCTGCTCTGTCTACAATTGGTTATATAACCAAAGTATGATGAATCATCGATGAGGATGTAAATAAGATGCTTGTTATAAAGCTTTGAATACAAATGAGATACATTATTGCATAGAGTTTTATGTGTCCGATGAAGGATATTGTTTGTTTAAGCATTCTTAATTTAAAACAATAATTTTCGTTGAAAACGTAAAATTAATCTATCAAATAACTTTTGATTGATAGTGTAATAATTTTTTTATGACATACTATGTGGGCTTACAATAATAACTCATTTAATTATTAAGCATGTTTTGGTGCTAATAACTAATTAGTGTGAGGTAAATTGGTGACACAACTCAATGTGTTTGCATTTATGTTAAACCCCAATTAAGTCTACATTTGACACACCCATTTAAACAAGGTGCTGCTAATTATAATTATGAAAGTGCTATTGTTCAAGGTGAATTGGAGTTGTTATTCATTATTCAGTAATATGAAATAGTTATATTACAGTAATGTTAATTTCATTGCATTTTTTGCCTGAATGCCCCAGGAGGGTTATGTTTTACGAGAGTATGTATGTATATCTATTTCTTTGGCTCGGCATACACCCTAAACGGCTTGAATGATTTTGACTAATTCGTCTCAGTTGTGGGAGTGACATAGGGTATTTATTTTTTCAATAAAGTTAATATGGCGGCCGTCAGTTGCCATTTTGTATTTCTTTTTTTACTTCCAAAAATATCAATATTGGTTTTAAATGAAAGTTCCTAACGGGATGATTTATTATTTACAAACACATGTATAGATTAAAATATACACATGTGTATATGTTTTGTGTATGTATAATGTCATTTAAGCCCATTTTGTTTGTTCACAGCCAGACTTTCTGTACTTTTATAATTTATACTTGTTAATTTACCTGCAAAATGTGGAAGAAAAGAGTGATTCATCAATTAAAGTAATTTCAGGGTTCCAACACTGATTCACTATCAAAGAAGAGTGATGTAAGTGTTGGCAGCAATAAGAGTGATGATTCAATAGCAGAAACTGCTGAGTGTGAGGAAGTGCAGCTCAGGACCAAGCCAGTGTGCGTCGGCGAGAGGAACTCAGTGAATCAGTGCATCAGTGAGATATCTAACCTAGCAGCTGAAGCACGAAGGAGATGCCATAGTGAAGTTGTTCAAAGAACTGATGCTAAACAAGATGCAAATGGTAATAATCCAATACACCATTGTGATTTCAAAGATAGCATCTCAAAATAATTAGGTGAAGGAAAACATTGTGAGGAAACCTGCATTTCTGAATGCCTAACTAGCTTTCGAATGATGTGTGAGGTCCGCCAACCCGCACTTGACCGCAAGATGAAGGGGCTTAGGCTATAGTCCACGGCCTAAGCCCCTTCATCTTGATTGGAGGCCTGTGCCCAACAGTGGGAGAAAACAAGGGCTGGTGTTATTATTTTATTACTTAGATAATAAGAAGATTATTCCTCCTTTTTTATTAGAAATGGATATATTAGCATTTCCTGATTGGTGTCTGATGTCCTCCTCATTACACTGAGTCCTATCTTTTGTAGTGCTCCCGGTTCGAATGTTTGTTGCAAATAAACTTTTACATAAATGTATTTATGACTACTTTTTCAGTACCAGCAGAACAATCAAGTCCAAATCAAGCCAAAAACCGTCCAACATCACAAACTGGTGATTTTGTTACAGTCATCGAAGTCAATGGTCTGAAATTAGCAGAAAATGCATCTAAAAAAGCTGATGAATCCCTGTCACAGTCTTCAGAAGGCAGCCCTGTTGACCCGTTGGCGATTGCTAAGAAAAAAGTGCCACCTAAGTAAGCATTTCGTTTTAGCTAATACACAGCAAAGTATTAGTACGGTCAGCCAAAAATATGGTTTACCACCCTACGGTTGAAGTTCATATGCATATCATAAAACAACAAGGTTGATTTTCCCTTGCAATTATTCATACTGCTCTCTTTATCATTTATTGTAGAAACGTCAACACGTTGCCTTGTGTTCCTAGTTTAAATTGTAGCATCTGACTGATAGGTAACCCTCACATTTGTCTAAAAATTGTTTATACGGTGCAAGGCGAATTTTGAGCCAAATTTCGTCATACATTTATATTTATCAGCTTAGCTTATATCAAGAGGTTAGATTGAAATAATCCTAATTTTCTTGCAAATAGTGCTCTTTATTTCTATTGTAAAAAGATAGTATAGGTATAGTAGGTAGTATTTTGGTTTTTTTTTCGCACTTAGGTAAGTATATAATAACTAGCTTTCGCCCGCAGCTCCACCGATATGAATGTCGGTTATAGCACCAAAAGGTAAGCTATGTCCTTCTCCGAAGTTCAAAAAATATTTAAACCAAATTTCATCAAAATCGGTCCAGTAGTTCAGTCGTGAAAGATGGACAAACAACCTAACACACTTTCACATTTATAATACTAAAGTATGTATTAATAGGGATAAGGGTAAAAGAATACGAGTAAGTCTTTCCAAAAACAACTTTATCCGTAATAAAATAAAAATACAATTAGGTATACATAACTATATTAAATGCAATAAAGCAATACGATACAATAAATAAATAACAGAACTTATAAAAATTATTTAACAGACATCTTCAATTAAAAAATGCTAATATCTAAAATAGTCATATTAATAGCTCGTGTAACCGTCATTTGCGACAGCTTGGAGACGGTCACCCATTGAACCCACAAGCCTTAAGCAGATATCAGATCCGCGGGTTTCCTCCCATATCTCATTACATTGCCGTTTCAGAGCTTCCTTCGTTCTTTCGTAGCGGTTGGACACAGAACTCAGTGTTATTCCAATCGAAATTCAAGTGTTCTCTAGCAAAATTCAGTCAAGCAATTTTATGAGCGACAGTCATATGTATTTTTTTGCATAATGCCTGTAATGCAAACCCAAGTAAACATCAAACATTTCGGCAAAATGTTCAGTAGGTGTGAAACCATTATTTTCTTATACGCGTCGCAGGCGCGGCCGCTTCGACGAAGATCATTTAAATTTCTTTCTTCGCCATCACGTGTAATCCAACGACGAACAACTTGTATCTAAAATTAAAGATTAACTAAATAAATGCTTATAGAAAAAATAGAAAATGTATAATATTTATACTAAGGCACGGTGAACTTAATAAAACTTACCGACACATTTAAAAATCTCACTTATATGAGGCCATTGTTATGTAGTGCAATTATACTCGCTCTTTCGGCTATTGATAAATTGCGAGGCATTTGCAAATTCGAGAAATAACAATTTAATCCATTTTTTTACATTATTACATATAAATAAAAATGACAGATCTTGATAGTTGTCAGTGATATTTTCTTTTTTCAGTTAAAAAGAGGTTTTCACCTAAAAACAAGAACATAATGGAATTTTCACTAAAAGATGAAAAAAAGACTAATGGTTATAATTGTTGAAAATCTTAGCTTATTGCATTGAAAATAAAGGTCAAAATAACATCTTTAACCCATGACTTCAGATGTTAGGCATCTCAGATAATAAAAAATACGTCATGATTGTGCATCTCTTTCATTATTAGAATGTTCAACCTTGGTGTTATTTTGATTGCATAGGAAGAATTGTCAAAACTGGTAAACCACTTTCTAGGCCGACCGTACCTACAAGTAGAATGTAAGGTAAGACATTTTCGGTTTGATCGCCTTTAGGAATATAATCGCTTGCATGAGCCAGTACAAAACACGTACCGGCGTTACCCCGCCGCGCACGTATCGTCGTTTGATCGATTTTGTTTCAAAACTGGTCAAGTATTTGTGCCCGCGACAGTACACAATGCATTACAAGTAAAAACAAAAGTTAATCTATAAGAGCCGCTGAGATATACATATGTACATAATAAAGATAACTTGAGTTGATTATTAGTTCTTTATTTGGTATCTATAGTTATCTTTATTGAATACACAATGTCATGTAGTTGCATTACAGATCGTCAAATGAGTGAGACATGAGTTATAACAACTATATTCACAAATAACACTTGATGGCCCCTTTGCTGTATGAAAGCTTAGGGCGACTTCAAATTTCCAGCATGGCTGCTGATGCGCGTTTTTAGGGTTCCATACCTAAAAGGTAAAAAAGGAACCTTTATGGTCTGACCTTTGATTATATATACGTCTAGATACCTATTAGTCTTGTAACGTTACGTTAATAAGTTTCGCAACCTCATAATTCGTGTGTGCGTGCAGGCCTCGTTGTACACTCGCGTCATCTGTGGTTGTGTGCGTGTTTGGGGATCTCCAGTTATAAATATTTTCCCCATAAATAGCGATAGCGTTGTGGGCTATGCATTGATATGTACTGTGTAAATGTGAAATTCCTTTTTTTTTTAAATATAATGTATAGCTGTTTGTTATCCAAATAGAATGGAATGGAGCGGAACGGAACGGAAAAATACAATAAAATACAATAATATAAAATGGCGTGTCCCTTACCATCAGGTGAACGTCTTATTTGCCTCATGACCTAATAAACCTAATAATACTTCTAAATAAGTACTTACAAATATAAAAGTAATTAATTTATCAAAAAATAAATTAAAATTTTAATAATTATTTTAATTGATTTATTTAATGTTTTGGTCACTATCTACGTATTACGTTTCATTGAATTCATTTTTGTTAAAAGAAAAATTACCCCAGACTTAAGATATATTCCCCCATTATTACCTAGCAACACCAGTCTAGTCGGACAATGTACAAATTGTCGTAAAAAACAATCGAGTTTTTATAATAATCCTTCACAGAATCTTAAGACTTATGAATGGAAAATTAAGTTAGGATCTTTATTAATTTTACTTAGTTAATATTTTCACGATTTGATTACACAATTCGGCATAATGTTTTTTTTTTGCGAGCACAAACCATCGGTACAGTTCAAGTGATACTAAACAACCAAGTATACCAATTTGATGTTTTGGTGTACTTGATATTGTCAAGTGTTTGAACATCGAACACGCTATCTAGACGTATATATAATCAAAAGGTCTGACTTCGTCTGTCTGTCTGTATGTCACACCTAGATATATTTCAGGAACCACTGATGTTATCAAATCGATAACATTTGAAACTTGGAATAGTTTTAGATCTTACTTATGATTTGCGATGAAGTTGGGCTTCATCGCAAATGAAAAATATATATATTTTTTTACTTTTTAGGGTCCATACCTAAAAGGTAAAAAAGGAACCCTTATGGTGAGACTTCGTCTGTCTGTCTGTCTGTCACAAATATATATATTTCAGGAACCGCTAACGCTATCGATTTGAAACTTGGAATAATTTTAGATCTTTTTTACCCGCATACATCATAAATAAAAAATATATATTTTTCCTTTTACTTTTTTTATAATGGGGGTCGAAATAGGTCATCAAAATTTCAAAGTGAGACTACTATATCGAGTGGGGTATCATATGAAAGGGCTTCATTTGCACATCTCAAAACAGATTTTTATTTTGGCCTATGTGACGTAGTTTTTGGTTGATAATTAAAACAGTAAAAAAATACAGTCCCCCCTTATCTCCGAAGTTTGTGGAGGGAAATATCTGAAATAATTATGAGAAATACGTGTCTATCTATATTTTACAGGAAAAATAATATGATCTTTCTAAATAGTACAGTTTTTTAGTAAACCTAAAAAAACCTCGACGAACAAACATAGTTTTGTTGTTTGGTTTTTTCACTACCTGAGGTGTTACATGAATAGTAAAATAACATTAATATGTCCAAAGATGGTATGGAACCCACGGCGCGCGAGTCCGACTCGCACTCGACCGGTATTTTTTATTTATATGGATTCACAATGCAGCGCTGCGAATTTGAACGTTTGTACACTGCTGTTTTGACTGAACATATGACATTCGTAACTACCTGGATGGTTTCTTATACAATGACGTACCACTTATTTTTTTAACTCCTTGACGAGACAAGCAAGACGTTCGCGTGATGATAAGAGACACGCCTTGTTTATTCATCGCTGCGTGGCGGCAGAATATCTAACATTATGGT
Source organism: Furcula furcula (assembly GCA_911728495.1). Lineage (NCBI taxonomy): Eukaryota > Metazoa > Arthropoda > Insecta > Lepidoptera > Notodontidae > Furcula > Furcula furcula. The sequence goes on along the minus strand of OU452256.1, from coordinate 9,253,107 downwards.
AGTACCGAACTGGACGGTCTCTTACACAAGAGGCCTTATTTTTTGCTGCCGGGGTCGAAACCTTTAAAAGGTACCCAGTCTCCTCAGGAGCGAAGGCTGGGTTAAGTGGGATTTTACTCATATAATCTCCCCAGTGGTTTCATTTAGGATGCTATGGAGAAACTGGGGACTTCGTTCGGGCTTCGCCAGTATCTCCAGGGGCAGACGCTCGCTACGGCACGTCCCGGGAAGGGGAGGAGCGGAAATGCACGTTCCCCAGCACACTCGCGGTGCTTCTAACGCAGGGCCTACACCGCCTCGTTGCCCGCCTTAGGTCGCATTTAGTAGGGACGCACAAAGCCCCCATCCTATGTGTCCGCGACCTACGATGACAAGGGATCTACCATTTACATACAATCTTATTTTAAACATTTTTTCGAATTCTAAACATTTTTTTTAATTTTGTCACAGACCACCACCAAAAGTGTTCAGTAAACGCGGTGTTTCTTTACCGGAGTCGGGCCTAGCTGACGACAGTCCGCCCTCTTCACTGGGCCGTAGAATTCGCAATGCGGAATCGCGCGAGAGCATAGCCAGTCGAGCGTCCACGCCGTCCATAAGTGAGAGAGTGAGTGGTTATTTTTTTATCTAAGTATAGTACACTCATGTATTATGTTAATTAATATTTTAGTTGTTATCTGATAAACGTTCTAGGAACAATTCTAATTAATCACCAAAAGACGAATAGCGTTACATTTATAATAATTTAATACTATTTTTACTTTTTGCATTAAGCATTGTAAATATACTTACTACGTGTATAACCGAAACAAGTCAATAGACTTTCATTTGATAAAGAAAACAAGAAAAGTTGACATGGTGAGTGGTGACACGCAACAAAAAATAAAAAGCGCTTGCCGTAGTGGGGGCGCAGGGGAGATATGTATGGAAGAAGTTAAGAAGCGTACAGCAAGCGCAGGGGAAGATGTGTAACTTACCGCCCTACGCGTTGACAGCTGCCCCCCTAGACAATGTAACATTCTACAATCGCTATCGCTAATAGAAAGTATAAAAATGTATGAGAATGACATAAGTCATCGAAAAATCACGTGACAAATTGTAGGGAATTGAGTGAGTTAGCGAATGAAGAAATAGATTCGCTATGAAGCGATTGCATCTTGTCTAGGCCCTCTGATTATCGTAATACATACTATATCTCCTACCGTACCTATACGTATATATCGTAATAATAGTAACCAACTTGAATATATTTTAAAATGGTTTTGGGATAAAATATAACTTAACCAATTATATTACTGACTCTTCAGATTCCGATACTGTTTCATGGTATACCTACTTTAACTAAAGTTGATTATTTACTCAATTCTAAATATGGTTTAATTAATTTCATACACAATACAAGCTGACGTGAACACCTTTCATTGTTTAGGTCAAAAGTTACGAATCAATTAACTCATTATCCTCGGAACGCAAAAGATCGGGGGGCGCGGCGACCCCTAGGTCTATAGACGAGGAAGTGACGTCCACAACTCCGGACTTGGCGGACGGCACGGACGCGGACAAATCAGCTCCAATATCCTTAGAGAGTATACCAGCGGTCGGTCCTGGCGCGGAGGATGAACCATACTACGATCAAGTGCCGGTGGACATCAACGACGGCGAATATGTGTATATACAAGCAGGTGAGCGATGCGATTCAGTGTGTTTTAAACATCGATATAATATATAAACTAGATAAACATTCACGAACAAAATGACATCTAAAATGTGGTCGCGGAGGTTGCAAACTTATCTGTGCTGGTGGCGGAAACGTGAACTAACGATTTTATAATGATAATGACTTGTAGTTTGACAGTTTCATATAGACAGTAGTGACACTCCTATCGGCAAAAATAAACTTGTCAGGATGTGGCTTGTAAAGAAATAGCGACACAAGGGCGCTATTTCTCGCTACCACTTTTTGAACCGTGACACCAAATCTAGTTTATCTATATATATCGATGGTTTTAAACAAGGTGGTAGGTCTGAGATATGTTTATGACAGACATGATATGTTAAAATTTAACATATTGATGCCTATAAACTGTGCTATATGATTTAAAGGTAAATCTACAGTTTATAGGCGGCTGCCCACTACCATGTACCATGATTGTGCTCTGATCGAATCAAACAGAAAAGTAATATTTTTGTGTGAATTTTATAAAACATTGCCCACCAGTCCATTCCGTTTATGGCCAACACCGTAACGGGCTATGTCCGGACCGAGAGTGAGAGTGCCGATGGCGGTGTGGTAGCTATGTACAATATCAGTAGTATGGATGTCATCAGTAGTAGGTATACAAGACGGTTTGAAATAATGCGCAAGCTGTGGAATACCCTCCCGGACAACGTTTTCCCTGATAAATATAACTTGGGTTTATTCAAGTTTAGAGTGAACAGGCATCTTATGGGTAAGCGCGGTCCATCCTAGACCACATCTTCGCTTATCATCATGTGAGATTGTGGTCAAGCGCAAACCTATTCATTATAAAAAAAAAAAAATTATCAGACACCACTTCGAACTCAACTGATTTAATATCTGGTCTAATCATAAAAGAATACCTCTGCCAGAAACCCACTATTCCCAGGAATTGTTTATGATCACAACCGGACTTGCAACCACTACCATTGCAGTGTTGAAAAAAATATATTATCACTGTTTTAAACTTTCATGGCCATATACAATATTTTGACTCGCGGGTTTACTGCCGGGATAATTTATTATCATTTTCCGATATTTCCGCGCTTTTTGCATGATCACGGGATAACTGTAAGGCGCTGTCCTATTGCCATCGCTCGCGCGATGATGCGTTGCGTCCGACGAAAATGATCGTGCGACTGTGCGTTCAATCATACTGGTAACAAATGAATGTCCTATTGAAGATCAAGCGATCATGCAATGCGACCGAATGCGGTTTCGCATCATCGCGCGAGCGATGGCAATAGGACAGCGCCCAGGATCTTACAGAGTTAAAATAGTAAAATACAAATTATCGAAACCGTTTTATAAGTCGAACTATGCTGTCTCAGGTGGCACGGTGTCGAGTGCGGAGGAGGTGTCGAGCGCCGCGAGCACTCTACCGCTGTCGGCGCCGGCGCCCACTCCGCCCACCGTGCCCACTCCGCCCACCGTGCCCAGCGCGCCCACGCCCCCTAGCGCGCCATCTGCGCCCCCTGCGCCCACCGCCCCGCGTGCGCCCGACTCGCCGCTATGCGCGACCGCGCCCAACTATGTCAACATACACTATTTTATACAGTATGTAAAAAGTCAGATTCCTAATTTTACACGCTTTTATTAGCTTCACCTGTATGTATGATGGTAATGGAATCTTGCGATCCAGATTTCCACCCACTTCTACACGTTAGACGTGTAGAAGTGGGTGAAATCTGGATTGATTTGAAATTTTGTATTAGTATCAAGGATCCGTGACTACAATAATATGGCATCTCACCCTAGTTACGGAAACCTTATATGAGTCAAACTGCGGTAGTTTGGTTTGACAACTACAAATTGTTCTAAAAAGCGCTAAAAAATATCTAGCTTAAGTGTCGATCTATCCTGACACACCTTGATTTCGCTATTAATTTAGCTGTCACAAAATAGACCCCGCTCTTAACAGAACTGTGCCTTGGTACCTCCAGGAACACATTATCTTTATTAGCACATGACTACTGTATTATCGGTCAATCCGCCCCTGTATCGCTATATCGACTCGATATAGCGATATCGTCCGGGCTCTGTGTAAAACCAGATTGAACTTCTTTGAATACAGTTTAAAATCCTTCTCCGTTTACAGACAAGGTGGTGACGGTACAGAGCCAAGCGAAGCCGGCTCAGATCTCGCCGATACTAGTGATACGCCTCTATTTTTAAGAACTATTTCGTCCGACACTGAGGCAAGTGCGACACCGCCGGTTTTAAGGAAACTCCAGACTCAGGTGAGATATCTCGGGTGAAATGGGTCACTTTCAAGCCAAATGAAATAGTAGATTGATAACCATCTACTATTTCATTTCACATATAACTGTCGGCACGTAACTTGGCAAGATTTTGGTGTAGTGGGGGAAAGTTCGCGCAAGTGCACTTAGTTGCAACAAAACATGGTCAATATGATATATAGCAGTTTTATTGCCATATTTTTAATCATGTCATAAAAAGAAGAAAAAGAGAAATGCTTGTAATATAATGAGGTGTAATAAATTAAATGAATACAGTTAAACTTAGTTAAGAAAAGTATTATAAAATAAAATATTGTGAGAAAGTATTTAATGATTTAATGCTTGGCAAAAACTTAACAAAAACAAACGGAACTATTTTAGTGCACGCAAGAGTACTCGGGAGTGCAGGACGTAGACGAGTTGCGGGGAGCAAGGCTCGACCGGCCAACCAATACCGCGCCCGGAACAATGTTACCTTGTTCCCCACGTCCCGCTTGATAACCAAAGAGGCCTAAAAATGACTTCTGCGAATCTAACGAATCTTGCCAAGTTACCTGCCGGTGGCTGTACTGGGAAAGAAAGTGGAAAGTACCTGGGGCCCTACCACTACCTCTAATGCTGGCTCCACATTAGAGCCGCGAAGCTCCGTGACCAAGCGTGAACGTGAATGTGTATGGATTTCCCGGCGTCCGCGTGCGTTCGCGCCTGTTCCCCGAACGGAGTTGGAATTAAACTTAATAATAAACACATCCGTATATTGTGTTCTTTAATTTTCTTTGATATCGAGGGACAAACATACCAAGGGAGTGGCAAGACCTAGTGGTATTCAAACGTCAACAAAAAAAAATGGCTGGTTGGCCATCATATTTTAGGTTTGTTATGTTCGGAAAAGTGATTTCCTAATTCAATTCAGGTGCTTTTATGGGAGTGGCGACTTTTATAAACGTAGTTTTAAATCCTCTGGTTTTTTATATCAAGTTGAAATTCATCGTCCGTAGCAAAAATGGAATTAACGTGAAAAGATTTTATGGCGATGATTTTAGAAGTTCACTAACGCCCACTTGTAGAATAAATGACAGTTAATGCTGAGTGGGTACCACCATTTGTTTGCCCAGTTTTCCAGTGAAAAAGTTAGGGGAAAACGACCAAGAATTCTATTGTACCATGAAAATGCTTCGGCGCACACCGCGAACATGACAGTCATTTTTGGCTTCTAAGAAGGTAGAGCTGTGTGTTTGACCCATCCTGCACATAGTCCAGACCTGGCACCGTGCGATTTCTTGTTTCCCAAAAATTAAAGGTTTCATGAAGACATTTACGGATCTGGAAGAGGCCGTGATAGCTTTCAACCAGCACGTGTAAAACATGCCCTTAGATCAATGGTCTTCATGTTTTTAAAAATGGTTTGAGCCAATGAAAAAGTGTTTAAAATGTAATGGAGAATACTTCGAAAAGCAGTAAATTCATTACTTTACATTTAAATTGTTTTATTCATGAGTTACGCAAAACGATCAGTGTACCCCTTGTATAAGAATATGTAGTTACAGTACGTGACAGGTCGACATGGCGATCGGGGAAGGTACACCCCGCACACGCACACATCGCCAACGTAAGGTGGTGCGGGTATGCGGGATGTCACGTACTGTACATACATATACCGGGTAGAATTTTGTAACCCCACCCGGGGAGGGAAAGCACTCGAAATACTGGAGAAAGAAAATTTTACTCAAAGGAAACATATTTTTATTTTTAAAAAGAAACAAATCTGCATACAAAGATTTTTTTAAACTCGCTTGCCACACTAATCGAACCGGCTAAAATCCGAAAAAATAGCATCTGTGCTTTTATGGCATCAATCCATATTTATAGAACTAAGGTCACCGACATAGCTCTCAGAATCTGCAAGTTGAAGTGGCCTATGGGCAGGCTACATCCCTCGAAAAACCGATAACCGTTGGGAAAGAAAGATTTTTGAGTGGCGACTACGAACCGGAAGACGCAGCGTACGCAGGCATCCCACGAGGTGGAGAGACGACATTGTGCGCGTTGCAGGTAACCGGTGGATGCAAATAGCCAATTGTCGTTCATTGTGGCGTTCTAAGGGGGATGCCTATGTTCAACATTGGACGTCTTCCGGCTGATGATGATGATGAATCGATTTTTACACTTTCTTACAGTTGTGGTTACAAAATTCCACCCTGTATACATTACAAAATATTACAAATACAGGTAAGGGAAATAATATAACAAAACATCTACCAAATACAGTGTCTATACATACTATTACATTGCAACACATGCTATTATTTCGGACAAAACCTATAGGGTTAAAGCCGGTTTTGAGCCTACTCACCCCCCAGTCGGGTCTGTCTTCCATCTCGTCGGAATGTTGAGAGGAAAGGAAGTCAGTGGATTTGGGTCAAAGCAAACACTTAATATTATCTGCGTAGTTGAAAGATCTTCTGAAACTGTCGTTCCTGTAGCTAACTTCAGCTATATGGCTGTTTTATAGGTAACTCTACATACATACACTGAACTGGGGATGTGAATATTGCGAATATTCTTTTCTGGTAGGGGTTTTAGATGCAACGTGTGGCCAAGACTTACTTTTTTTTTCGAATATCCAGCGATATAAATATAAATTATATGAGAGTGTGATCATTAAAGAGTGAAATCTTTAACGCCAAATATGCGATTTAATTATTTTTTATGAAATATAAGCTAGACTGCAGTCCTACCTGATGGAAAGCGGCGTCGCAGTCGAAGATGGTAAAGCACACTAGTTTATTAAAAGATTATTCACTCTAGCCTTGAAGCCATCCACATTATAGATAGATAGATGGACAATTCTTGAATGCGCACAAACAAACAGATACTAAAAGAATGAGACACAAATTAATAAAACATGCAACAATGGGCGGCCTTATCGCTAAAAGCGATCTCTTCCAGGCAACCTTTGGATGGAGAGGAAAATAAAGAAGTTACAAAGAGCAGAGGGTGCGCGCACTAGACATGAATAGGTAACATTAACACAAAGACACATAAAAACACATATGTTGTAAACTATATTAATATATATTCATATGAGTATAATATATAAACATACATCAAATAATACTATTATAAACGTACATAAATCAGTACGTACTAATATAACAATAAAATTACACAAATACCGATTAACTTATTCTACCAAATAAAACTTCTTTACCAGATCCTTGAAAATTGGCAGTGAAGCACCTTATAGAAACGGGCAAGGAATTCCACAGGCGAACCGCCTGCACCGTGAAGGATTTGTCATAGAAGGAACTGCTATGTAAGGGCATCGCAAGACAAAGGTTTTCGGAGGACCTAAGACTATAGGTGCTAGAATTCGACAAATAATCGAAACGTTCCCTAAGATAAGAAGGGGTGGACGGGTTAAACAATATATTATAGAGAAGAGATAAAATGTGAAGATTTCGCCGAAGACGAATGGGTAACCATTTGAGTTTTGCACGGAATTGGGAAATATGGTCAAATTTACGCAACCCAAATATAAACCTAATGGACAAATTTTGCAATTGATCCTCTGTCACGTCCAGATAACAAACGTCAGCATAATCTATTATAGGGAGAAGAAGTGATTGTGCAAGCGCAACTTTAGTGGCAGTGGGTAGAAAATTACGAAGCCTTTTTAAAGAGGCCTTTTTTAAGAGGAGATTATAATCGGGTGGGAAAACCGACGCTGGCAAACTATTACAGTCATATAAATGAAGAAGCAACGTGTTTGAATAATTACCATTGTATAAAAGTTACACAATAAATACCAAAACAATGAAGTACGTTAAACAATTCACTACAAAAAGTTATGAACAACTTTTAATAGGTAATCTTTAGTAAAAATGTAGATGACTCGTTACGGCGCAACGGTTCGTATGGTGTAATGCGGCGATTGCGTAAGCAAAGATATCTCTGTATACTGGTAATGAATAAGACATTTAAGACACTTATCTTTATTTCGCTCTAACATAAGACAAACTTAATCTTTACAAACTTGAGCTTCAAGTTCCTCCTTATCTTAGAATGTTGTGACAGATAAGAAAGCTTCGTGGAATTTACATAATACTTTTTCGTCTTAGCAACTAAATGGCACTTTAATATGAAATCATATTTGCATCTAGTATAGAAAAATTAGTATTTTAAAATTTTATTTATATTTTTCGAGTTATCTCCATACTTTTGCAAAGGAATTATATTATCATGCTTGTATTTCTCAAATTTATTAGAAGTACAGTTTTCGTCGTTTGTGAATATATTGTACTTGCAGTATCTTCGTTTGCAATTGTTAGTTTCACATGATGTATAGTAGCAAATACCATCTACACAGAATGATTTAATTGCTGAGTTTATAATCAGTTTATTCATAAGATTGGTCGCAAACTGCTCGAGTATGAAGAGTATGTAATGTTTGATATTTTTATCTAATTTTTTGATGAAAGTAGATATTACTTCTTGATCACTCAAGTTATTTATACCTGAAAAAAAGAAATAATTATTGTAGCATTTTTCTGCAAAGTAAATTTGTAATGGGAATGGTTATTGGGACTAATCCCACCACTCATTCCCACCACTGTTACTCCTGTAAGCCAAGATCTACAGTGGTCACCACTGAAGACACCAAGGTTTGACCCTCGGCGAGTCCCAGGGGAACGCTAAATTGTCTTGGAACCCGCAACAAATTTAATTAAAAAGGTAGATAGGAGGAGTTGGAAATACATATATTCCAATGGGAATGGTTAGACGATTGTAAATATCAATTAATTAAAAATCTCACATTTCAGCAATTATTCTATCGTTTGAATTTTGCTGAAAAAATAAAACCAACCTGTCACTTTTATTAAAGTTGCTATAAGATTTGTTGTAAATGACTTAATCTGTGGCCCAACCATCAAAACTTGCAGAATAATAAATTCTACGTGTTTAGTGATTAATTAAGGTGCATGCATGTTAGACCAACTAACTATTTTAAGACCTAGGTATTCTTGGATTTTAAAGAAATGACTGTTTTTAGTTTTATCAAGTCACAAAATTGTTTTGTAATTCTACTCTGCCTGCAACCCTGCACACATGATACTTTTCGATATAAATCTAAATTTCTATGAATGTTTATCTTGGCCCATGTTAGCATAAATTCAATTTGACATTTTTAATCCTTGATTTAGAGGTTTATTTACTAAGGCTGTAAAAAAACGTCGTCACTGACCTTAGTTTCGGGAATTAACACCTCCGGTTTTTTTTCTGGTTCTTTGTCAAAATCTTGTTTATTCACGGCTGAATGTAAAGCAACGTCTAATTTCGATGGGATTTCTTCTACTGGATCATTTGTTATCGAAGTTATGGGCGCGGTTGAAGTATCAGGGGCCAAAGTATCAGGTATTTTTGTGTTAACTTCTTGTGGTATGACCTCAGTTGGTTTTGATATCGGTTGGTCTTCGCTGTCTGTGATAATATTATACTCTCTACATTCCCCACGCAAGTCCGTATCGTATAAATTACAAGTTATATTTCTACATTCAAATTTGTCACACTTCATGGTCGTGCAAGTTTGATCGTTGCAAAAAATTGTGACATTATGGTTCCCAATTTCAATAACAGGAGCTGCAGTACTTGCTCCTACTAATTGTTCTGTCACCGGCACTTGTTCCACTTCCCCCGATCTCCACCAAGTAAATGGGTATTTTATCCAATCCCATAAAGTAGACATAAAACCGCGGCCTTGTGTTATATCACCTGCAAGCGACGTTTGTTAGCTTTATTATTAAATACTCCCACGGACGAAACACAAGTATAAAATAGGTTAGTATAAAAATTACATAAAGCAAAAAAAGTTTAATGCTTACTTTCTTGCGTCGGTTTGCTTACGCACTGGTGAGCGAAGCCCAGTGCTAGAATCACCACTAGCGTCTTGTAACCAACCATGACGACTGGTAGTCGGGATATCCGTAACGGTAATAAATGTTTGTATAGTCCCAACACAGCTTTTTATACTTACCTCGGTTAGATACTTTATTATCTATGGAGAGATAAAGTTCTGTAGGGAATGTTTACCTAATGAGCAACAAACAACCAGATTGTAAAACCTTTTAATTTTACCGTAGTTTCTTTATTAAACGTATACATGATATGTACTTTAAAGGTAAATTTGAATTTGTGACACTATACTTGATTTATGCATTCATATTGTACACTAAGAAACAGATACACTGTAGTAATAAACATAGTAAATGCATGTAGGGACATTGGCGAGCTTAACTCAAACATGAGTTTTCTAACAGCAAACCAATTAAAAAATAGTTTGTAATGGGGTACAATTAGTGTACAACATACCTAAATATTAATACAGAAACACAACACATACCTACTTAATAATATATATAAATATTTTGTATTGACTATACAAAAATACATAAATATCATACTATTAAGTACTCAGAGCGTTCTCGGAGATAAGTTATTATATAGGCATTACAGTTATTATGAACTAGCGGCCCGCCCCGGCTTCGCACGGGTGGCAAAATGTTATGTTTAAATTATAATATGTGTAAAGAATAATACCTTACCATACCATACCTACAGTAGATTTTTGTAGAATAAGATTTCCCCTAACAATTTTACCATAGTTAAAACATTTTTGGATTTCTTTTAACACCCTTATAAATTGAATTTTGAATAACCCGTTGTAAATAATTAGTTTAAGAGGATTAACCACGTTAAGTGTCACGTAAATTGGAACATTCCTTCTCTATTTTTTTGGTGGGCCTGTTGGTATAGTAGTAAGACACTCTGTCTGCTAACCAATAGGTTGTGGGTTCGATTCCCACCAAGTGTCTGGGTGTTTTATCTATATGTATAAGTATGTATTTATAAAAAAAAGTATATAAGTATTAGTATCAGTTGCCTGGTTTCCATAGTACAGGCTCTGCCTAGTTTGGGATCACATGACCGTGTGTGGATTGTCTCAGAATATTATTATTATATTAGTATTATTATATTTTGCCTCTTAGGAAAAACAATCCAAAAAATAATAATATACAACTTGGCTACAGGTGGCATACACAAACTATAGAACGTTCCAGAAACTTTAGGTTACTCCATGGAAACCTATTTTTTTTACCAGCCCTTGTTTTTGTCCCACTGTTTGACACGGACCTCCACTAAAAATGTAGGTTTACGCCATAGTCCACTACGCTGGCCAAGTGCGGGTTGGATGACGTCACACATCATTCGAAAGATAGTTAGGCTTTCTCAGACATGCAGCTTTCCTCACGATGTATTCCTTCACCGAAAGCTGGTAGCAATCGTACAATGACGATTCGCATATGATTAATTAAAAAAATCAGAGTAATAGTTAATAAAGAGTACAAATTATGTTAAGGGTTCTTAGTTTCATATTCAGGAAAAATGCCAACTATTATATTACGTACCTATTTTTGTGAACTTTTTTAAGTAATTTATCTGATTGGCTAAAGCGACATAATAATAATAATAATATCTTGGGACAATCCACACACGGTCATCCGATCCCAAACTAGGCAGAGCCTGTACTATGGAAACCAGACAACTGATACTATTACTTATATACTTTTTTTTTGTAAATACATACTTAAATAGATAAACAACACCCAGACACTTGGCGGGAATCGAACCCACGACCCATCGGTTAGCAGGCAGGGTGACTGACCACTAGACCAACGGGGCCGTCAACATTACACGACATTTTTTCTTCCAATTAGTGTTCATCAAGATGTATCAAGGTTCATTAAGGTTTTTAGCATGTACTTATAGAGTACTCTATAGAGACCAACCATATAACCACCACGGGAAAAACATTCTTCTCGTAGATCGACTCCAACAAAATATTTTAAGGTTTGACTTTGAAATTCGTTTATAGTAATAACATAAGAGTTTTCACCGGAAATTGTTGACGCTAAATTGAAAGCTCTGTCTTTAGGGATTAAAGGGATGCGAGAAATGTGCACAGTTAGACCATATGCTGGTCCAATGAGGATAATGGTTTCGATAATATTATTTTATATAACCTAAACTGTAATCTTATCCCATTGCACATGTTAAGGGGATTAAAATTACTCATCAAATTATAATATTTGGCTACCTTACCTATGTTTTGAGGCTATGAGGTTATTGACGTATTGATAGAAATCAAAAACTGTTATTGGTTTAAAACACTAATGTATTGTGTCTTCCGTGTCGCGTGGTGTAACGCGTGGTGTAACACGTATCCACCACAACCATATCAATTATTTTATATCCATTACTGTTAGCTGCTATCCTATCATACAATACAAATCTAATCCCTTAATTTAATTTAGATGAAGGTGCTTTTACATAAGAGTATGTGTGGTTCATATGTATTTAATACATTTATATCAAATCAATAAACAAAAAAAAACACCATACAAAGGTTCAAATCTTATGTTATTCCCTTATGTGATAAATTTTCATAAAAACAGAAATACATGTCTTATTATCTAAAAGTATTCTTATAAAATAGTATGCGTGTTAATTGCAGCCTCTGTACCATCACCTCTAATAACAATATTATTTTCACCTTACTTTCTCGATAGAAAGTGACAGAGCTATAGACTACGTATATTGACGTCTCTACCTCATGTCATGTAAGATGATAATAATACTGCTAATAGAGGTGGTGGTAGGACAGCAGGTCAATAGACAGAAACAAAATGTTTTTTAACACACAAACTTTCATTCCCTATTTTACACCCTAAACTGACGAAATCTGAAAAACGCTGATACACGTATCTTCTTATTTTTATTAAAGAGTCTAATTTCAAAATTCGAAGTCAAAATACAATGTTTTTACACCCATCCCATACAGACTTTCATCATCTATTTTACAACCTTAACTGATGAATTCTGAAAAACGCTGATATACGTCTCTTCTTATTTTTGATAAAAAATCTCAGTACAAAATTTCAAGTCAAAAGACATTGTTTTTACACCCATCCCATACAAACTCTCAACCCCTATTTCACACCTTTAGAGTTTGAATTTCCAAAAATACTTTCTTTTTGATAACAATACCATAACAAACCAAACCATAAAATGAACCTCCTGTCCAAATTGTGTAGTCCTAGCTTCGGCAGTTTCGTCTCTGCGTTGTTGAGTCACCCACGCGAAACAGGCCCACCTCTTTATAATATAACTTTATTTACACCTTTAACTAACGAATTATGATAAATGCTGATACACGTGTTTGATTATTTTTAGTAAAGAGTCTAAGTACACAAATTCAAGTCAAAATATAATGTTTTTACACCCACCCCATACAAACTTTTAACCCTTATTTTACACACTTAGAGTTCGATTTTCCAAAAATTCTTTCTTATTGGTTCTCTAGGCTATAAAATGAACCTCCTGTTAAAATTTTGTAGTCTTAGCTTCGGTAGTTTCGGCTCTGCGTTGATGTGTCAGTCACGCGAAAAAGGCGTACCTCTTTAAGTTCATATTACACCCTTAACTGACGAATTATGAAAAATGCTGATACACGTGTTTTATTATTTTCGTAAAAGAGTCTAAGTGCAAAATTTCAAGTAAAAAGACATGTTTTTACACCCTTCCCATACAAACTTTCAACCCCTATTTCACACCCTTAGAGTTCGAATTTCCAAAAATCCTTTCTTATTGATTGGTTAAGCCATAAAATGAACCTCCTGTCCAAATTTTGTAGTCCTAGCTTTGGTAGTTTCGGCTCTGTGGTGTTGAGTCAGTCACGCAAAAAAGGCCTACCTCTTTATAATATAGTATCAATCAATTCAATTCAATTTATTTATTTTCTTAAAACTGCCTACCAAATACATTGCTTTTGATGTCCACACTAGGCAAGCCTGTATCGTGGCCATCGGTACGACTACCAGTAATTGTTACGGCTACAGCTAACATAAAGTTTAGAAATTTAAAACTAGGGGTACATATCAAGGCTAATAATACAATAATAGACACAAAACAAGTAGTGATTATTGTGACACTGCATGTATGATATAGTGTGTAATATGTTCTTAATATAAAATACTATAAATATTGAGATATATAATATTAATACTTAGATCATAGAAAAATATAATATTAAACTATTATAAAATTAATAAATAACAAGCAATTGTTCCGTTGCGTCATATGATAAAGAAAATAGCCATGTAAAAATTGCTAACTTAGCCTCATGGAGCGAGCACATTTTGATGTTTGCTACATTGACCATTTTATTATAAACATAATTCCCAATGAAAGATAGTATAGATAGATAGTGTAAACAAAAGAAAGAATATGACAGTCTCGTCGAAGTCAAATAGGTAACCGCTTTCCTCCCAATGCTGAGACATGATCATACTTTCGAAAACCAAAAATAAAGCGAATGCATAATTTTTTTTATACTTTATTCATTTTGATAAAAACTTTGTTTCAAAATCTTCACACTTAGCTGCCTCTCGAGGTTCAGTTGTTCTAGCTTCGCATAATGTACAATGACTTTTGATATTCGGGCACGCCAAAAATCTGCACATATTTCTCAGTTTATTGCATTTTGTCAATATTTTTAATTCCTTTCCATTATGCAAGTGTTTATATTTTTCGTATAGGTAATGGCGAATTTCTTCTATAAATCCATCTATTTTTTTCGGCAGGTCATCTCTCACTTTAAATGCTTGTATACTTGATTTCAATGTAACAATTTTTCTTGTATCTAGCTTTTTTACTTCGTATGTGCCATCTGATCTAAGTTGTATAATTTTAGCATTTGGTGTTATTATTTTATTCCAAGGATTTAAATATATATCTTCACCAATCTGTTGCACAATATCATTATATAGTGTTTTTGGACATTTGGAAATATCCGCAACTATACAAGATCCAGGTAATACTACGAATTTCTTACAAAAAAATGTTTACAAAGTTCATTTTGTATTACATATCCATAAAATTTATTAAATCTGCTATATTTTTCATGTGGATCGAGTACATTACGGAGTATCATATCGTTATTCATTATATCAAATAAAAAAAACTGAACAACGGAAGTTACTTAAATTTGACTAAAAAAAATCGTTTAAATTGTTACAATTTATATATCTATCTATACTTATAATAAAACTGTAACAGGTCCAATTCTGTACATTGAAGATATTTTGAAAATTATATTTGGAGGGCATTCTATAACCGATACTGAGGCCGAAAATGTATTTTTTTTTAATTTTTGTCTGTCTGTCTGTCTGTCTGTATCACGGCTGAGCATCACGCCGAAACTACTGAATGGATTCAAATGAAACTTGGCATGATTTGAGATCTTACTACGAGGTAGGACATAGGATACTTTTTATCCCGTAATCTAGCACGGTTCTTTTGGGAGAGGGGATTAAAGTCAAAACGGGTACTTGGTTATACGCTTGGTCCTATTTTATCAATTTTTCTTTATAATATAATAAATATTAGTAAGGGAACACTCATAGAGAGTTGTTATCAAGGTTTTGTAATCGATCGGGTTAAGCAACGTTAGGTAAGGTCATTAAATAGATGGGTGACCGTTTAACGCCATTTGAACTAAACAGGTTCGTGCTTCGGAGAGCAAGTAAAAAGTGGGTCCCAGATTTTAACCGACTATAGAAAATGAGGTTATGTATTCGATGCGAATGTCTGTAATTCAAAGTTTAGTTAACGTAAAAATAGCGCAGGCGGAGCTGCGTGGGTCAGCTAGTGTTCAATGTGCACGTCGTTTTTTATGATCTCAGCTACATTAACTGCACCTCGTTTTTTAAATTCACTGTGCGTATATTAACATTGGTATACCTAGATTCGGGAATTTAATGATTCTTATGAATTATTCCCATCGAACCTGAGATTTCAGGTTAACGGACTGACCAGGCTACACCGAATATTTACCATCCAAACTATATAATAGAGCTTTCATTAATGTTTGACTACCTTCCTCCATTCAGTATTTTTTACAAAACGTTTATACTTTTATTTATGGATAACACATCAAAAACGATTCTATGTATTTTATTCATATTTTATTTTAAAGAATATTGTCTAGGATAGTCTTAGATTTCAAGAAATAAGCGTCGTATTCATTGCAGGTATATTTATTTACTACAACATAGGTAATAAAATACTGATATGTAAAAATATACTTACAGGATGTGATATTGTTGGTAAAGTCACAAAAGCAATTAATGTAAAAAATATTACAGTTGATAAATTCGTCTCTGTAAATATCTTCAGAGATAATTTCATTTTAACGGGTTCTCTATGACTAAATCCTTTAACGTCTCACAACTTATCAGAACTTGGAACACGTGGAATTCAAACAAACATTATTGCACTCGATATATTTATTAAACATGATTAGAACTTACATGATTTTAACATTTTTTGTATTAGAACAATGGCCTATTGTATTCAGCTCCTTGACAGAACACCTAGACTTGATGAAATTTTTCTTAGATGCAACAAATGTTATACATTTGCCATTAATACAAAGGGTCGCTTTACCGAATAACTTGCCTAGCATTTTATTTTGTAAGATGTCCACTATCTCAAAAGCGATGTTGGAAGGCAAATCCATGATTGATTCCATTGAAGCAATGCTATCTGAAATGGTAAAATAACAATAATAAACATGGTGAAATTGAATGTTCTTGCTGCAGAAATTCTCTTAGTTTTAACATTTACCTGTGTTATTCGATCCAATACAATGTCCTTTGTTATTAAGTCTTTCCGCCGGTGCACAGACTCTATGTATGCATTTTTTACTTGCACATTTCATTGAGTGGCATACATCTTGAGAACAAAATGATAAGACGCCGCAAATGTATTTACCCACAAACGACATAAAAGCAGGAGCCACTGCATCCATGTTATTCCAATCTACTTCACCAAATATTGCTTGCTCCAGTGCCCTTGTATGATCATGGCGGATAGTTTCTTTGCTCATATTTAGCTTAGTTTTTTTATGTTCATTTTCCAGTATTATTGTTGTAATATTTTTTTGATGTGTGTAAGTGTTATGTTTGGGGACGTTCGGCCAGTATAACAATTCGTTGTCTGATAGTATACCTTTTTCAAATTTTTTGAGATCTTTTGTAAAATTTGATACAATATTAATTGATTTATTGTCGTTACTATCGTCAATAGAAAGAGCACGTTTTTTCCGCAAATTTATAGGCAACTTAGTAGTTTCATTAGAAATCACTTTTGAATAATCAGTTTCAATACTATTTTCAAGCTTATGATTATCATCAGTTCTGTTATCATTAGAACTCGATATATTAACCATCAGATAAATATTTCCTTCAGTCTGAGTTTCATTTAATTCATCTGTTTTATTAACAGTTACTTCTGGTTGTGTTATATTTGCTACCAAATTATTATGAAGCATTACTTTGCTAATATTTTCCTTTTTATATAAATTGCTTTTGTTGTTTTCAATAATGTGTGTTGAAAATACTTGTCGTGGTTCAAGTTTGATATTGTGGAAAGTTATAACTTTCTTTCGATGCTTTCTATTTTTATTATTATTGTTCACCTTAGATTTCTTTTTCTTATGTATGGTTATTTTGTGTATTGGAGTTTCATGTTTACTGTATTTGATAGATTTTTTGTAACCAAAAAGGTCCATAGGAATTGGAAAATTAAAATATGGTAATGGCACATTTATCGCCGATGATAATTCTTTAGAGTTAAAATCATCTCGCTCTATTGTTTTATCGCCATTATGAAATTTAAACAATTTTCCGACGCTGTCCGGTGTCCTCGGAAACTCTAGATCAACTTTAATGCGAATATTAAGTGTATTGTCCGATAAATCTCTTCCAATATCGTCAGTAAAATGTTCCTTCGCAAAATTATCATAGACTAAGGAATTTGGCAGGACAGATTTCTCATCTAGTGAATGTAATTTAAATTGTTCTGTGTGAGAACGAGGCAAGGTATCAAAAGGCAATAAACATTGTTTGCAGTTACAATCGCAAGGTAGTTGCCCAGTTTTACAATAGCATGAAGATTTCATAGATTCGAAGGATGGTTTGTGTATTGTTGGTGGCAAATTTAGTAGCTTTTCATTGAATAGTATTTTCTCAAGAGGTAAAATTTCTTCGTGGTTACCTTTTGGAACTGCTGTTGTCAATTCCATTTTATTTATATTTTTTCCTTTTGTATTTACAGGAATGAATACATCTAAAGGGTTATTAAATGATGTTTGAGAATATTTAAACGTGTCTGGATTATAGTAATTGTTTGCATAAAATAAATCATTGTATTTTGTATCTGGGGCCGGTTTTGGCTTAGAATATTTATCTCGACGTAAAGGTGGTACTTTGTTTTTTGATTTTTTTTCTATATAGTTTAATCTTTGTTTGTGAGCCTTATCCAAATAATGTTGATATTCTGACAGTAAGTCTTCAATATTCTCTTCACTTTCACTCTCACTATTCATAACTGTGTCGTAAGGAGCATTCTGCAAATTTATAGGAGTGAACATAACATATATATTTAAGCCTGTATAAATGACATTAGATTGGAAACAATACTTACTGCATTATTTTCAAAATTGTTTATAATATCCGCGATGTCGCTGTAGATTATAGTATCGTAAAACGGAGTAACTTCAAGCCGATTAGCTTCAAAACCTAGAAATAATATTAGGTTATGAAATTCAGCATTGATGTGTTCCAAATATAATATTATGTTTTATAACTCACTCTCAGAATCATAGCAGTAAACGACATTTATCAAAAATATAACGATGGAAAGAAAAGGCTGCTTAATGGTCCACATTCTGTGGAGAAATACAAATGCAATTAAGGATTTTGGTTTCATGTTAAACTCATTGTTTACGTTTTCTAGTTGTTTGGTACACCAAACAAAAGACTTATTAGCTATTGTGTACTGTTGCGGGACCAATTATACAACCTTACTGATTATGGAAGTCAAGAAAGTTTTTTTTTATACAATTTAATTTTTTTTTTCAGGAATCAAGGTGCAATAATGCGGAGGCGGAACGGCTAACCATGCATCGTTGCATAATAACGAGTATCATTGAGAGTGAAACCGTTTATGTTGAATGCCTTTATGTTATGGAAAAGGTAATGTGTATGGTCATAATGAATAATATTGATAGGATCACGTAGAAATAGTAGTATTATCTAATTCAGTTACTTGACACAATATGATGACGAGAAATCCTATAATGTAATTACATTACAACATACATTCATATACAATTGTATAATAGATATTATAATATAGATTCAGAACATTGATGATGCTATTTTTTATACTTATACGGATTAGATATATAAAAATAAATGTTTATTTTAGTATATGAACGCGATTAAAGCCACATTATCGACATCACAGCCAGTTATAACAGAAGAGGAATTTAATACAATATTCTATAAAATATCGGAACTACACGAGTTGCATAAGAGTTTCCTCGAGGGGCTGAAGGCAGCCGTCGCTAGTTGGGAAGAGCCTCTATCTGTTGGAATATATTTCAAGAAAATGGTAACGTAATTTTTTATAAACAATTGAAATTGTTTTGGAAGCTATTACTTATTCAATATATTCGCAGCTAACCACCATATCCGATGGCCGTTCTCTATCCGCCACCTGTGACCCCGTTAGTAGCCCCCAGCTCAGCCCCTAACACTTTAGCCAACAAAATCTGATGAACTGTCGATGAGTTCAATTTTTGTATTATTTGAAAGCTGTTATCAAAATTAAATAATTTGAAATAATTTAAATCATTACAACCTTCTGGCTTAGTCTGGAAATCAATGTCAATTTCAGCTCGAACTAACTCCAACCGAGCGGTATTGCCTCGCAATCCCAATGCATGATATCATTGTCAGAATTGCAAAAAGCAGCAGAAATCAAATTCAAATAAAATAGCTTATCCAGGGTAACCCTACTGGTGCATTTTATGCATTTTGATGTAAATATGTTGTCCTTCATGTACGGGTATAAATTGTGGTGTGTCCACACACACAGGCGGAGAACATAAACGTGTACGGCGCGTTTTTGCACAACTACGGTCGCGCGACGGATGCGGTGCGTCGCCGCTGCGGTTCGTCGCAGAGCTTCGCACACCTGACGCGACAGATCGCGTGCCGCGGCCAACCGATGTCGCTCGACGACTTGCTGCACAAACCTGTCGCTCGAGTGCAGAAGAACGCGCTTGTGTTGCATGTGAGCATACCTTTACATTATAACAGCGATGTGCTTGCAGATACTAGCTTCGACGGCATTGATTTATGTTTTATACTAGTTACGAACAAACTGAAATTCAAAACATGTTAGCAATTGCTTGTACATAAGGATGTTGACTAAGAATTTAAATTCATTGAAAAATAAAACTTAAGTCTTAAAATAAAGATCAAAACATGTGCAGAAAATTGGAAATAATCACACGTACTTTGTGTTCTAATTTTTGTAACTTTGCGAGGTTTTAAGGGGTAGAAACCCTTCTGGCCGTTCTTGATCAAAATTGTATTGCATGCAGTGTAGCTCCTTTCTATCAAGCTAAATTCTTATAACATATTTATTCATCGTTCTAAAAAGTAGTATTTTGCAGGATCTCATAAAATACACGCCAGCGAGTCATCCCGACCATGCCATGCTAACCGATGCATTGAATATGACCCAACATTTCCTAGACGAATTCAATATTATTCAAACTAAATCCATGTTTCCGGTAAGTACAAGAAAACATTATTTTGTGCAAATTTTATCAGTTGATTAAACAATCCATAGTTCATTTTTCTCACAGAACGCAGATCGTGCTCAAAGGAGGCTCGTCAAGAATTCGTTTATCGTCGAGCTTTCAGACGGTCACAGAAAATTGCGGCATTTGTTCCTTTTCAATGACGTCATCGCTTGCGCCAAATATAAGGTAAGGGGTTGAAACAATGGCCACATTGTTGCATGTATCAACTGCCTTTGTTATCTCTGTCAGTGAGAAGGGCTCATATTCAGAAGTGAATATGTTTGGTTCACTAAAGGAAAAATATTTCAAACATATTCATCAACTAGCTGACCCGTACAGCTTCACCCGCGCTTTTATTACGTTTTGCTCGTCTCTCTTTCCCTCCCACTTCGGTCCTCGTCACACTCCCCCTCTTCCTCTCCCCGTTGTCCCTTCTCTGAACTTGCTCCACCTAACTCCCCCGAACCCTCACTCCATCACCCCCTCCTCAAATCCCCTCTCAGTCTCTCTCCTCTCTTGCTCTCCTCCTCCTCTCATGTCCTTTCGTTCTATATGTTATCAGCGGCATAAAATATACTTTATGACCTATTCTCAGACCTACCCGATATGCACACAAAATTTCATACATATCGATCGGTTCACCCATCTAGTTAATGAACTTGTCTTATGTTGCTTAACCTTAACCTATCGGCATGAAATATACTTTACGACCTATTCTCAGACCTACCCGATATGCACACAAAATTTCATACAAATCGGTTCACCCATCTATTTAATGACCTTGCCTAATGTTGCTTAAACATAATTTACCGAGATAAAAAGTATCCTATGTCCGTTTCCTGGTTCTAAGCTACCTCCAATATTCAGCCCCACCAATATTCAGTCAAATCGGTTCAGCCGTTCTTGAGTTATAAGTAGTGTAACTAACACGACCTTTTTTAAAATTATGAAAGTTCTTTAGTGATTGTATGTTCACTTTCACCGATAGATGGCGCTGTTCATAACGTAAATCACGCTAACATCGTAAATCACTGTCTAATGATATTCGATAATGAAAGTCCTAAAACTTTCCGCATCTTTTATTCTTGCGACTGTAATACAATACCCAAAGTCCAGGTAGTATTGGTAGGTAGGTAGGTATACCTACCTACCAATACTACCTGGACTTTGGGAGTTTCATTAAAATTTCATGAAAAGCCCTGATCTTGAAGCGTTATTTGGGAGCGCTGTTCATTGTGTATAGTGTGAATTGTAGTTGTACATTTTATTGCGTTAGATTAGATCATTTTGAGTCATTTTAGGTCTTTTACCTAAGTAAAAATTTAGCAATTTCTTATTCTCAATTTCTACCTACCTATACAAATGTAGCCTTGGTCGTGCAGCGGACCTAACCGCTGGCTTTTAAATGAAATGAAATGGTATTTTTCCCTTGCCTATTTCTTTCCTAATCTAGTTTGGACTCGCTCGGGATTTACAGATTTTAACTTTTCAAAGATATAGATAATGTCATATTGCTATCAGCAAAGTACTTAGAACAATACAGAAATCTAATGAAAATGTCCTGGGTGTAACGGACCGTCTTACCCCTTACAAAAATTGACCCTTCACCACTGCCATATCTTATGCAAACTAAATGTCTGCTCAGTCCCTATTGTATATAGCGTAATAATACATAGCTTACTGATCAGTCTATAGTTACCCTATTCACATACAAAGAAAATTACGTGGTAATATGTGCAAGTAATGTTTCACTGCTTAGCCCCTATGAAACATAGCGTGATGTTTTATATACCAACTTATACCCCTACTTCTACACAACACATCAGTGAAAGTCTTATCAGAATCCATCCACGCGTTTTCAAATGATACCTGGACGAACAGAACAACAGACAGACAGACAATAATTCCAAAAAAAATTGTTTTGGCTTCTATGTCGATAGTATAGTATCCCCACATAGAAATTTTGGAAAAATATTCAATGTACAGAAAAAGTGCTCTTTGAGTTTTATTATAGTACTAGCTGACCCGCGCAGCTCCACCCGCGCTTTTATTACATTTTGCTCCCCTTTTTCACCCTCCTCCCTTGATTTATTTCTCTCCATTTCTCTCTCTCTATTATCCCCTCAAGCCCATGTGGTTCCAAAAGGAACAATGCGCGTTTTCTTTTAGGAGCCAGCCGGGATTGAAGCCTTATAAGAAAAATGTAATTCTATGCTCTTTCTCTCCTCTCTCTTTCCCCCACCCGCATCGGTCCCCGTCACATTCCCCCTCTTCCTCTCCCCGTTGTCCCCTCTCTGAACCCTATCCCCCCATCTCTCTCTCCCAACTTGCTCCATCTCACCCCCCCCCCCTTGCTCCACCGATCCCTCACCCCCTCCTCGAATCCCTTCTCCCTCTCTGTCCTCTCTTGCACCCTCCTCTCATTCTATATATCCGTCAATCATGGTATCAGCAGCATGAAATATACTTTACGACTTATTCTCAGACCTACCCTATATGCACACAAAATTTCATACACATCCGTTCATCCATCTATTTAATTACCTTGCCTTATGTTGCTTAACCTTTACCTAGCGGCATGAAATATAATTAATGGCCTATTATTAGACCTACCCGATATACACATAAAATTTCATACAAATCGGTTCACCCATCTATTTAATGACCTTATCTAACGTTGCTTAACCTTAACCTACAGGTATAAAAAGTGAATGTCCTATCAAAATCCATCCACGGGTTTTCAAATGATACCTGGACAAACAGAACGACAGACAGACAGACAGACAATAATTCCAAAAAAAATTGTTTTGGCCTCTATGTCGATAGTATAGTATCCCCACATAGAAATTTTGGAAAAATATTCAATGTACAGAAAAAGTGCTCTTTGAGTTTTATTATAGTATAGAAGATAGATAGGTGTGGATACACACAACGACGATTTGATTGTCAAAGGCAGGATACAAATAATTTCTGAGTATCAATTAGTACTTGCAGATTGCAATTCATAAGTTACCTTAAATGGAATACAGTATCTTTACGAGATTTGATTTCTTGATTTTTTTTGTCTCAATAGTGTTGATATTATATTTTTAGAAATAAACTCATCACTATTCTGTAGTTAGAATATGGAGATAAGAGTAAAGACACAAATAAAATAAAAAAGTTACCAAGAATCCTAATAAAAATTTAATTATTTATTGTGGGCGTGGATGGTGAATCCGAGAGTAAAGAATAGCAAAAAATACTCAAAGAAGCCTCGGGGCCAATTTTGGATGAACACTGAACCGGTATCCTTAAATTTTTGATGTGCCATTAATTTTGGAAAAAGTAACGCATCCGAAATTCAATGATTCAGTTTTAGTTTTCCTCAAAATCGGGTCTGAGACACCGTTAAGTATTTTTCGCTATTCCTTATAGTTTCGGATTTGGCTATCCATGCTCACTTAAAAAATTCAACCAGTATAATCATTTGTAAGTTGCCCACATCGGATACACTCGTAAGTTTAATTTTGTTTGGTGTCAGGCGTCGGGGCGCGATAAGTTCACGTTCGAGCTAAAGTGGTTCATCCCGCTGCCGGACATCGCGGTGGTAGAAGAAGAGGCCGCAGGGGCAGAGGCGCGTGAGACATCGCCCGCCAACATCGTGGCGCTCAAGTCGCAGGCCTCCACCGTACGCGACCTCATGCTGGCCGAAGAGCGCGCCGCCGCCGACGACAAGGTCAGTGCCACAGAACAAAAATCAGTACAAGTACTATAGAATGCTTAAATGCAAGTGAGAACCGTAGGCACAGGTAAGAACATACAAATACATACATTATCAGGTACACGACAATAGGTACTATACCGTCAGCTGTATTTATCGACATTTGCGCTTGTGACAGATCAAACCTATTACTACTTATCACATAAATATCAATATAACACTTGTAATATAACTTTAAATAGTTCAATTTACCGGCCTCGTAGAGGAAAATCTGCCTACGCTTGGGCATAGACAAACGCGTACTCTATATAGATCCTTCCTCTAAGGTCAGTGCCCTAGCGAGCCTACCGCCAACATTGTGTGACTCAAGTCGCCTCCCGTCAACTCGCCCACTAGTTCTGCATGCAGCCGCTAGACGGAGATCGTGAACTCGATACTTTGGCTAACAGTAAGCTAGTAATTAAACTATTATAAGTCTTGTTATTTTTCTTTAAGCACTATTCGAGTTCGCTCATAGCCAGTTTTGATCACTGTTCAGTCAACGATCAAACTGTTAACAAAGTCAGCGAAGGTCAGTCCGTTTATAGATTGATCCTGGTTGTTGTTTGTTGAGCTATACGTTGAACAAAGAAGACGAAGATTAAACATCGTGTCGTTCTAAATAGTGCTTTATCTGTTAGAAAATAAGGTTGGGTGGTCGGGGTGCGGGTGAGAAGCAACGCAAGAAGTTGGCCGAGCTGGAGGCGCAGCTAGTGCTAGCGTCGCCCAACCTGGTGTTCCGTCTGGGGGCGCGGGCTCCGGGCGCCGCCGCTCTACAACGACATCACGTGTTCTTCCTCAGCTCCGAGTACGAGCACACGCAGTGGATCGACTCCATACACGCGCTCCAGGTACACATACCAAACAAATCTTCAACAGGTAGTCGGTCTCCGTAGAGGCGCAGGACGGATTAATTGGGATACTTACGTACTGAAACCCCCGCGGCTGTGGCATCGGCACATGAGAGGCGGACCTGTGGACGGATGGGGCGGACTATTCGGGTTAGTCCATTTTTTAACCCCCGATGAAGTGAGGGGTGTTATATATGTTTGACGCCTATGTCTGTTTGTGGCATCGTAGCTCTCGTGTAGTGGACGGATTTGAATGCAGTTTTTTTTATTTGACAGCTGGTTTAATGGAGATGGGTTTTTAGCTATGTTTCATGAAAATCAGAATCGGTTGCCAGACATTTTAAGATCACCAGCTTTTTTCCAAATCGACGTAGGGATATTAGGTATCTGATAGACATTTTCTATTACTTCCATTCGTTCTAAAGTAATAAATTTTATACATGTGTATATACAGTGATAATAAAGAATATTCGGTAACCTTCGCCAGGGTCTGATGATGGAGTAGGAAGGTGGTAACAGGATCTCTGAAGCAATAAACGTAGAGAATTTGGGCTCGTTGGGTAACGGCGCAGGCGCAGTGAAGTCATTTTAAGAGTTCGTTCACCCCTGTCACTCCCCTACATAACTCTTCATACAAAGCAAATGTAGGTGAGACCATTTTTGCGCTGACAGCCTCTTGTATTACTGTATGTATGTTCGTGTGTGCGCGCAGGCGTCGTCGGCTCCCCCGGCGGGCTCGACCGTCATCTCGATGCTCGAGCTGCAGGCGTGGGTGACCGCGTGCCGCAGCTACCTGCAGACGGACATGGGCTCGTACCTGCTGCGCAGCGGCCGCGACGACTCGCTGCTGCTCGGCGACCTGCAGCTGCACGTCGGCGGGATGACCGCGCCACTAGACACCGCCGCAGGTCACACACACACACTTATTATATTTTTAAACATTACAAACTAACTCATAAAACGCATGCTATGAAGTATGACGGGCCCGTTGGTCTAGTGGTTAGACCCGATGTGTCGTGGGTTCGATTCCCACGAAGTGTCTGGGTGTTATTTATCTATTTATGTATGTATTTAAATAATATATATATTGGTATTAGTATCAATTGCCTGGTTTCCATATTACGGGCTCTGCCTAGTTTGGGATTAGATGAACATGTGTGGATTGTCCCATGATATTAT
This sequence comes from Furcula furcula, assembly GCA_911728495.1. Lineage (NCBI taxonomy): Eukaryota > Metazoa > Arthropoda > Insecta > Lepidoptera > Notodontidae > Furcula > Furcula furcula. Next base: position 9,226,580 of record OU452256.1, on the reverse strand, counting down.
GTTATATTATTAAAAAAACAGTGTGGTGTCGTGGGGCACCGGATAGGAACGAAGTTCCTTATTATGAAAATATTAATTTTAAGTTCTATTCGAGGTATAAAGAAAATAATTATTCGGGTATACATTTTTTGAAGTGAAACTTCTTATGCGACTTCCAAAAATGGCCGAACCTACATTAAACGTTAAGCGTTAAATTTGTTACCTTATGAAAGCGCTCACGTGACGCAGTCATTCCGTCATTAAAAAAAATATAAACAAAAAAATAATAATAAAAAAAAAAAAAAAAAAATTCAAACACACACACACACACGCACCCACACACACCACCACACCACACCACACACACACACACACACAACTTCGTTCCAATAATAATAATTAAGCCTAATTATGTTCGATCATAGAAATTTTAAGTTTTATGGTAACTAAAATAAGATATATATTTGTGAATAATGATCGGATGGTTACGTTCCGGACGTTTTTTCCCGGCTAGGGTAGGTACCCCTCCGCATCGTCCCATAAGGAACTTCGTTCCAAAAGCCTGACTGCAAACAATCAAAATGGACTTTGTGTTTTGAATGTGCAAATGACACTTTTATATGATAAATGTGGGTTTTTTAACTGTAATTTACAGCTGAACATCCTCTGCCAAAAAACCTAATAGATGCTTGCCTGACATTAGTGTCAAATCCAGGACTATATTAGACCAACTTGATCGTCGGATAACCGAGGCTACAATGTCAAGTTTTTCCATCACAGTCACAGGTACAGAACAGCATCACGCCAAATTTCGAAATGAACCAAGGAGAATATATTATTAATCGCTTCGTCAGTTACATAATTATGAATGTCAAGAATTTTTTGACAGAAAACTTCTACTTTGTAATCAAACCTAGACATCAGCCGCATTCGAGCACCCCAGAGTAGGTAGATATAAAACACGAAGAGAAGAGTGCTCTTTGCGGTGTGGATGACAGTTGTTTTGATTTTATTTTATTTATAGACGGTAATATTTTGGCACCCAGACATTTATTTAATTTACTACAGATTTTACTGATTCCCCGTATCGCCGATGTTGTTTCAAAAAGTCGTGTGTCAGACAGTTTTCAGGAAACACATAAACAATTTTTTTATCATTACTACATAGTTTAAATTTTTATGTGAAAAGAATACGAATGTAATATACCTGTAAATAAAATGATGCTAGAACACACGGCTATTAATGAAATGAATTGACTTTTTGAAATGACAGCGATGGTATTTTACAACTGTGATATTTAGGGTGCATTTGAAATATAAAGGTGAAAAGGAACACAACTACACAGCACAGAGTATAATGATAATAATTGTTGCAGATTACTACATAGTGGTGGAGGTGGACTCGTACGGGCACTACTTCCGCAAGGCGAAGTCGAAGTTAGTCTGCCGCAGCGCCCAGCCGCGGTGGAACGAGAGCTTCACGCTGGACCTGGAGGGCTCGCAGAACCTGCGCCTGCTGCTCTACGAGGACGCCGCGAGACCGGTGCTGCGGGGCAAGTGCACCATCAAGGTACTATACAAATTAACCTGTTTATCATTTTATTTATGTGACCAAGGTGCAAACAAACTTGTGGCCCGCCTGATAGTAAGCAGTCGCCGCAGCTTATGGACACTAGCAAACCAGAATAATCACTAGCGCGTTGCCGACCCTAAAGACATCAAATATTATGTCTCTTGTGTTGGGTAGTTTCACCAGCTACAGTACCCTTCACACGTGTTTCCAGCACGGCTTCACACGGTTCAAATCGAACCACATTGTGTAAGTGGTTTCTTACTAGTTAGAATAATATAGATCATAGTAATATGTTGAAAAATCTAATATATTTTCATTTTTATAATACAAAATAATGTGCTGCTGTAGTGTCATGAACCTCGACGTAGTGTATATGCGAGACTGATTTCATGAAACCCAATTGATTCCTTTTCGAATGCTCACTTATTTGTTATTGTTTAGTATTACAACTAAACATTTTTGATCCGGCTCGAAGGACCAATTTTTTTTCCAATATCGGGTCTGTTTATTGTATTTTATGGGCACAAATTAATTCTTAATTATTTGATTTTATAATTAATCGCGATTAAAGGGCTACTTAGCTCGCCTTAAGCTATTATGTTTAATATCATTGCATTGTAGAGTGTTTTTGGTAGGGGTGGGCGTTGAACGAACAAACTGTCTTTTTTTACGAATAAACTAGTTTAAAAACGAATGATAGACTAGTTTATCGGTGGACTTTAGTCATAAACAACATTCGTCGTCCATAAATTTTTTAATCAACTGTATAAACTATTCTAAATTTAGACTGATTTACCGAGGACGATAAACGGTCTCGTTTCGTTGACGGTAAATGCGTCGACCACCCATCACTATTATGGTATTGTGCAGCTATCACGCGACTGGGTCGTGGGTCAAGGCACGGGCGCGGGCGGCGGAGTATCCCGCACTGTATGTTTGGGCGGAGGGTCACTTCCCCTGCGGTTACGGCTGCTGCCGCCGGAGAGGTCAACTCGACGCGTTCCCTCCGCGAAACCAGGCGCACTGTTCGGCGCTAAGATCGCACACGTCGCCAAGTTAGTACCGATACCGCTCACGCATTTGTCACAACTAGGAATGCTAGATACAGGCTATCGTTTCCGGGACATTTCTGTATCGATTTTAAAAAAAAAACAAGACTAATCAGGAGCAAAAACAGTATACTTGTTTCGCTCGTCGTAATTTGAAAGTGTTGCTATAGCCAATTGGGCAATAAATTCTGAAATGATCTCGAAAAGTACATAGAAGTCAAAATTCCAGCAATTGTTATTAAACCCCGCGGGGTGCCGGGTTAGAATTGCATCCCCCCATCGCTTCTCGTTGGCTGTCTTAAGAGGCGACTAAGCGAGAACAGGAAGACGGGCAGCAGCGTCTTTCTTTTTAAATTTATCTGTCACATATACTGCGATCCCCAAGCCACCAGCCAAGCGTGGGGATTATGGCAACCCCTCTCTTTTAAGTGAGAGAGGCCTTTGATGATGTTAGATAAATAGAGCTCAGGCACGGCAAGCTTAGCTTTTGTAAATAAAAACCTATTGAGAAATTCCGGGTGAATATAGTGTAATTATTGATCACTGGACGAAACCCAAAATTTCGGGATAATCCAGGATTTTACCCGACTGGTTCCTTTCTTTAAGACGATCTTGTCTCTCTTATATCATTATTAATACATTTTCGTTATTACAATATTTTATATATTCAGATCTAGGACACTGACACTTCACTTTATATTTAACAGACGCGAGAAACGCAGCATACCGTTCATAATAAGCGCGTGTGTTCGCGAAGTGGAGCGACGAGGCATACATGAAGTGGGCGTTTACAGAGTTTCCGGCAGCGCCTCCGACCTTAATAGACTCAGGAAGAGCTTTGAAACCAGTGAGTCTTATACTCTATTTAAAATAATATTACAGATTTTGAAAATATATGTATAAATGTGAATAGGACTTCACAGTTAATTCAACCGATTTTCACTTCTATTGTATTGGTAATATGATATATCCAAACTAGACATCTGTATACAGTTGATATTGTAAATACTTTTTGCACTTGTACGGAATAGAAGCGATAATCGATTAACTAAACTGTAAAAGGGTTTAATAAGTATTTTTTCAGATGCATACGAAGCTGAGCAACTACTGAAAGAAGTGGACATCCACTCTGTTACCGGTGTTTTGAAGTTGTATTTGCGCGAACTACCGGAGGCTTTGTTCACGGATGCATTGTATCCGGAACTGTTAAAAGCTTGGGGATCAACTCAGGTATAAATGACATTTTATAGAAACTATTAGATTGTCTCAGAAGCTTTTTTCTAATAGTGTTTGTTTGCTTAGGGGGTAGGAACATCAGTGGACTCTGGCCCGGCTCAAACGAGACGACACGCGCTTCTCAAGTGCTACGCTCAACTACCCGATCTCAATAAAAACTGCATCGACTTCCTTCTGAATCATTTTGTCAAGTAAGTGAGTTTTACACATTCGTATTATGTATGTAAAATTTAATACATTTTATTTAATTTTGAAGTAGCTTCATATTGGAAAACCTTATAGAACCTTAAATATCGGTTTTGAAACAATCATTGTCTAGGTCAAAGTTCGTTGTCGTTTTCCACTATTTACCATGTGAACCAGATCTTTAACAGATCAGTAAGAATGCGACGTCACTATGACGTAGTTGTTCACATAAATGTCATTTTGTACAGCAAATATGCCTTGATACACGCACACAGTACACTACCATATTCCGATGCCAATCTGTCGAGACTTATCAGAATAAAAGCCGTTTAGCAAACGTGTCATATATAAGCCGGCGTAATAACCTCAAAACTGATTTAGGGTAAACCAACACGAGGGCGAGAACAAGATGTCGCTCCACAACCTGGCGACAGTGTTCGGGCCAACATTGCTACGTCCAGGCGGGGCGGGGACGGGCGCCAAACAACGCACCGACCAGCTAGCCGCCGGTACTGTGGACGCCATGGCCCAGGCCGGGATACTCTACTGCCTACTGCAGCAGCGACAACTCGCCGCCCAACTATCCTCACACCACCGCGCGCCCACGATGCTCGACTAGTCGCCTACGTACTTTACACGGATTGCCAGCTACCGGATATACTCCGGTTACTCGCCATAAGTCAAAAATCACGCCTTGACTAATGCTGCAGGTACACGGGATCGATCTTACCGAAGATCATCCAGATCAAGTGAGTCACTGTGCTCCCGTGATTCCTAACTATTGCTGCCGGCAGGTACGGTCGCAGCCAACGATTTGGGGGGCGGGTCATATGTGACAGTCCCGTTGGTCTTGTACCTAGACCCTAGCCGCTACCCAATTTTGCCATGTACGAATATGGTTTGGGGGGGGGGGTTATGACCCCTACGACCCCCCCTCTCGGACCGCCACTGGCTGCCGGTATGGGATCGATGCTACCGGAGATTCTCCTAAGGTGAGCCTGTGCAACACTGCGAGCCCGGGATTCTCGACTAATACTGCCGGTACAGCACGGGGTTGATATTCTTAACTAGTGCTGACTGTCTAGTACGGGTTCTGATAGTTTACGAGCTCGATCAAACTGTCCTTTTCTCCCTACTAAATTTTACTAGTTTTTGATAGTTACCGCTAGGGACGCTAGAAACTATCCTGTTGATAGAATCCTAATCTCTATAGCAAATCTCTAACTGCCAACCTATCACTGTCAAGTATGTGTGCGACATACCGAAACTAATGCAACTATTCTGTTATGTACATCGATATACTATACCAACTAGATTAGCTGTCACGAACAAAATGACATCGAAAATGTGGTCGCGGTTACATTTATTTACACAACTATACACGTAGCTAGAAATTGTAGAAAATAGTTTTAAATAATTCGGAACGTCGGACTAATACCAGCCTTCACATGTAGTAATAAAGTCTAATTCTGTATGCAGTAATGTTGGCACATAAAACCTTTACATCGGAGACAAAGAAAAATCAATAAAACCGCCAAAAATTATACGAAAAAAAGTAGTTGTTTTGACTGTACTCATTTAAAAGAAAATCTTAACCACTATAAAATAAGGTTCAAAACAGGTGTGTTTCCATTGTGTGTGTACTGACTTACAAACTTATCCGTGCTGGTGGCAAAAATGAGAACTAACTTTTTTATTATGGTAATGACGTGTAGTTTAACAGTTTCGTATAGACAGTGGCGACACGCCTATCGGCAACATTAATTTTGTCAGTCTCTAGCGGAGAAAATATCAAATAAATAATTTTTATTTCGTATTATAATGATATCTTACTTATATTTATTATTTAAACTAGTAGTAATAAGAAAACGAAACTAAAAAAAATTTCCCCATCTGCAATTTTAGTATTACGATAAGTATTATATTATTTGGACAGTTTATAAACGCGCAATAAGGAATTTCGATACATCCTGTTGTCGGCTCGTACTAATTTGAAATAAGCGACAGCCTCTCTATTTTCGTGACCACTTTTCGGGCCGTGACAGCTAATCTTGTTTAGATAGTATATCGATGGTTATGTACAATGCTTTAATACTCCCGATTTCAAAAGGCTGACCTCGCATATCTCGCTGGCACCCTACATACCATAACGACTTAACTATTTTCCAGTATTATATTGATTAGACTGCGGTGCCAAGCAGATTTCGTCGGTAAAACCAATCGTTATGCATATATTACCACCTATTTTGTTTGTGGAATTGCTATTTCTAACATATTCCGGAAACCCAACCCTCAAAAATTTTCGACTGGACCTAATCTTAAATTCGACCCTGGTTAAATGTGTCTTAAAGTATGTGGACACGAGCGGCTTACTGCAGCTAATACCCATTTTTTTAACAGCCCTTGTTTTTGTCCAACTTTTGGCAAGCTCAAGATGAAGAGGCTTAGGCCATAGTCCACCCCATAGTAAAGTATTATTTTCATACATTCAGAAATACTATTGTGTTATTGTATTACTTTTAATTATAGTTATCTAACAATATTTTCTTTTATAGTTTACTGCTATATTGGCACATTATTATTAATGTTCAGGTCTTGATGTCACAATTTATAATGTGTAGACCAATAACTACATACATTCCATTATTTATGTCAACAGACTGATCGCTTAGAGATGTAATATCTAAACCATTTAGTATAGTTAGCATTTTAGCGTGGCTTCAAATTACTGCAGATTAGCTGAAAATGAAATTAATATTATTTGATTGTGGTTGTGAGGATGATGGCAGCTCGTATGCCATGACGGAAAACCATGTCTATCGTAACGTACTGTGGAATTAAATCGAGTATTATTAAATGGGACCGAAATAAAAATCTATGGTAATAAAATCATTAGTGTAAATTTGGGCAGACTGATAGTCATAAATTGTAAAGCAGTAGTGTTGTTTAATGCACACTAACACTTTTTGCCACTTCTGCAGTTTTTTTACATAAATAACAGTGCATTGCAATGGATTAATTTTACATGTAGTAAAATTATATGCATCCGTTTTTTAATTCAAAACAGTGTAAAATTCTATGTAAACCCCATTTGTTTGCGTGATTAAGGCTATTTATATAAAAATTATAATTATAACACAATATGGACTTAACCATGAATACGTCCAAAATATAGCATTTTATATGCTAGTCGTGTGTATGTTGTTTAGAAGCTTTATGTTATAGCACCACTTAGTAAGTATCACATAAATTCCCATTAGTAGTGGGTGTGTCACAGAAACATTGATATGTTAGTTTAAAACTAGAATAAGTGTTTTATTTCACAAATAGGCTTAGATGGATGGTGTTATATTAGTACTTAAAAATGATTTTTTTACCAAAAAATAAAAATTCTTAGAACAATGTTAATTTCATATAATAATTTAGTTTGTGTTTATTTTGTTGAAAAACTAACATTTATTATACAATGGTTTATGTTGTTGATTAATATATTCAGGTATAGGTAAGTAAACTCATGTTAATATTTTACCAACCAACTCTAAATTCTTATATGTATTTTATGTTCACCAAAGAGCATCATTTTTTACACATTTATTTAGTTCACTAAATTTACTATAAACTAAACGTTTATTTGGACCACCAGCTATTATTTAAAAATGCCTTAATTTTTGATTAGACTATGTGTGTTTTTTACTTAACAAAATTACGCTGTTATTCGGGAACTTCTGCCTTTCTAAGAATAAAATTAAGATTACTTTTAAGTATTTTTACTTATATAAAAAAATGCAATTAGTAATGGCTTAGTGACATCACAAAACACAAGAACGTAAGAACAAATTATCAGTTTGATTTGTATTCAGTCATTATTTGTATAATTAATTAATATTAGGAGTTATCTTTTTGTCAGACTGAGAATGTATACCTGTGCTTGCTGTTGCCAAATTAACCATTGCCAATTTTATTATTGATAATAATATAAGAATTCATTTGATAATAATCCACAAAAAACATCCACACATGCTTATTTGAAACTGCTGGATTTATTTTACATTAATTGTAAGAGTAATCTTATAGATAACATTTGGTGTTAATTTTGAACCATTGTGAAAAAAGTTCTTGTACATTTATTTAACTTACCTTATAGTTAGTGACAAATGCAAGTTTGCTTTATTATTATTTAAACCACAATTATTATACATGCCAGTAAAGGGACTTTACACTTTAGTAAAAAAAGACACAAATTAATCTTAGCTTTGTTGGTTCAGTTCACTACCATTTTGTAATGATTATACTTATATCTTTAACAATTTAGGTAACAAGTCCCTTACATAGCAGTTGTATTATAAACTATTTCCACAATTATTTGATTATACCTATACATTGTATTTACTTTTTGTATATAAATGACACTAAAATGTAGTTATGTAATGTTTGCAATAAAATGTATTTTTAATACACCTTTTGAAAGGCTTTAATTTATATAACTGTAATCAATATCATTTTATGATTAGTTAAATCAAAATTATTCCTCAAATTATATACTAAATCTACATGGAACTGTTTTTTAAAAGTATTAAGCTGTTTAGTGGAAGCTTAATACTTTTAAAAACAGTTTAACACTGAAGCTTTGTTTTCTTTACCTACATTATTAACTGAATTTATAAAATCACAGACTCACATATTACCTATACATAAAATCATAATAGATTTAGAATTAGATTTAATAAATTAATATTCACATTTTTCTCAGAAAAATAAATGAATACAGCAACAATTAATATCACAAGTGAAGCAACAGACCTTGAATTGCGAAATATAAAAAATATTATAGTAAGTAGTCCAATGTACAATGCTAGTCTTTTAGATGCATTAATTAATATGCTATGTTTCAGATCATCATCTACACATATACCAGACCAAAGTGTAGTTTTAAATTCACATGAGGTGCAGTTTGATGAACCTGCTCCGTAACAAGTTTTACAAGACTTATCACAATCTTGACAGCTGTAAGATCCGTCTTCATTAATACAAAATTGATTACTTTGACATACAGATGATACACATTCATCTATATCTATACAGATTCCAGATTTTAATTGCCAACCTGAGTTGCAGGATTGACAAGAGTCAGCACCACTGTCTGTACACCCATTGCAAGATTCATGGCATGACCGACAGTCTCCTGAATTGGTTCTGTAAAAAGTTCTAGAGCATTCATCACAAAGGTTTCCTGTGTAACCTTTTTTGCAAATACATGTTCCGTTTCCCCAGCGAGTCCCATCACCATCACATCGGCCATTCCCACTGCACACGTCATTGTATTTGTTGACAGGGCAAGGTGAGCAAGCCAGTCCAAAGTGATTAGTTGGGCAACAGTGCTGCAGTGTGTCAATACATAGCCATGTGTACAAATCAACAGAGTTAGGATCCTCATGGAACCACCAGTTTTCTACGTCCTGTTCAGAGTCTTCAGCTAGAGCGTAACATGCGTCTTTATGTACTTTCAGTTCTGAACATAACCCTTCTTGTATTTCAACTAAACGGATCTCACTCCGTGAATATGATTTCAATTTGGATTCTTCCCAATCAGCATCCCCGCCTTCATATTTACCCCTAGAAGTTTTCTCTAGCCAATGACCGAAAGAATCTGTTAGCACTTTACAACGCCGGCATTTATTAATTTTTTTTGAGTTCGCACTACTGGCGGTGGTGGGTAATGTTCTGTGACAGAGTATGAGTTCACAAAAGAAAATTAAAAATAATATAAACTTATTAGGTACAACCCAGACAACCATGACTGATACTAATAAAAATATTTAATGATTTTCTTTCAATAAATTAATTAGGTACTATTTACAAAAGATTTACAAATATCCACGGCTATAAATCTCGGTAGGTACTTCTATTCCTCCTCGCATTGTAGCCATATTGTAACCTAGTGTTCTGTGATTGTAACTATCCATTTTGACAGTTTCCCTCCTCCCTCCTTCATACTTCATTCCTTTGTCGTCTGTAATATAGACGCCATATTTGATTTTAATAAGACAGAAAACCTCTTGAGTAATAGTGTTCTGTGCAGAAAACTCTAAGGACGCCATTGTCTTGTCAGCCATTGTGATTTTACCAAGTTCGTTGCTTACGGTAGTATTACATACTCTTTGGTTCGTTGTTCTTCATTGTAATTTTACAATTTTGTACATAATGAATGTGTAAAATCTTTAAATAACAACTTGCATTACGTTTTAAAAGACTGTGTGTCGTGAATTGTGCTTGTAGGAGTAAGGACGGCAATCAATATAATGTTTTTCCCCAAGATTGTAATATGCAGGACTGTAACATATAAACATGAACTGTGAAGGGATATTCTTCACGGAAAAGTTCATTGCCTCATACCAGTGAGGCTTCGTCTTCGTGTTGAAGCCTATGCTACGTTATTTTTGGCTTACGAAATCAACAAATGCTCTCCTTATACAATGCACACTGACCACAATGGTAAGTACTTACCTTGTTACGAATATTTTCTCATACTTTTCATTAGAATGCTACCTAATTTTACTTATAATCTACTATATCATGCAATATATGAAATAACATTTATAACATTAGTTTTATATATTTTACACAGTTGTCTTGTATTTATACTATACATTATTGTACCTAATTTGTCCTCATTTACTCCGATGATAATGATGTAAATTTTGTGCTGTAGTAGGACAGTTCCATACTATTAGGCTAGGCTAATAAATCTGCAAGTGCTGAAAACTTATTACTGTAAAAATAAGATAGAATCATAATTAACCGGAATTATTCACTTTGCACTAGGTTCTCTTATCTTCTCTCTCTGGTCATACAAAATACTAAAGCATGCCACTCTTTTGTTTTAGTTGGAATTTGTACACTCTGCGATGGTCCCTTTGATGCTGTTAACGATGCCAATTTATCGGACAAACAAACATATCTCTAAAAAGCTGTGACAAGCCACATCTCGACCATGGCATTAACCCATTCTTTAATATTATTTAACTAGCCGCTATTATAAATGGAGACAGTTTATCAAACAAATGAATTAACTAAAAACTACCCGGAGAGTCACATCCTGACCAAAGTATTAACCTTATTTACCTTAAATGTATATTTTTTTTATAAACAATAAAAATAATTTAAATTATGTATATTGTATTTATTCTAAACCTGAATATGAAATATTAAAGAAAAATGGAATAGGAATATGAAAAGTAAAGCGGCTTAAAAGACTAGTCTCCGTTTTTTTTTAAACTGGGCGAAAAGTCCTGACCCACGGCACATGATATGAGCGTATAATTTAAAAAAAAAACAGACGTCATATTCTATTACTGCAAATCCGTAATGTGATTTTTCCTCTAGGGCCTTAGAGAAAGAAAACAATAGAGAGCTGGCACTTTCTTTCTCATTCGCGCAAGAAAAGGATGCATTTATATATATTATATGTGATAGAAAGAAACAGAGCATATGATTTTTTGTCCCTCAGCGTGTGTTCAAAATCTGCCGCACCTACGGTGCGTTTTCTTCGAGTACGCATGAAATTTTCTAGTTCACGACCTAGCTTTGGAGTTTTAAATTGAATTGCGTTATGAAATATCGTTTATACTACATAATAGGCGCATTTGAATAAATATCCTTAGCGTGTGTTAAGTGTACGAATGATTATTTTCCGTTATTTTCTGTCCTTATCGGCGGCACGCTAGCTAGATGTCTTGTTATATTCTGTCTACGTCTAGGGCAGTTCACCGTCTGATGCGTAATAATAATAATATAATATCTTGGGACAATCTACACACGGTCATCCGATCCCAAACTAGGCAGAGCCTGTACTATGGAAACCAGACAACTGATACTAATACTTATATACTTTTTTTTTTTGTAAATACATACTTAAATAGATAAACAACACCCAGACACTTGGCGGCATGCGTAGCATCCCTAATACGTCTGTGGCCACGACTCAAGGACCAAGGTCAATTTCACTTTGCCGTATAATATTTTGTCACGAGTTGCATGCCAAATAATACTTTAATACAACTGCTTAAGAACTATATTTAAATCAGTGTCCAGTAATATCTAACGTTTGCACGTTAGATGATTTCCAACGATATTTATCTTATTTGTTCGTATCATAATTATAATAACGTTCGTTAGTTTATTTTCGTTTCGTTGAATCCTTAGAGGAAGAAAACAATAGAGGGCTGGACACTTTCTTTCTCATTCACGCAAGAAAAGAATGCGTTTATGTAGGTTACGTGTGATAGAAAGAAACAGTGTATATGATTTTTTGTCCCTCAGCATGTGTTCGATTTTTCCGCGCCGTGGGTGCGAAACAAATTTGACGTTTGCTCCCACTTTGCTCCGTGACAATTTTATCGTGGTTTTAATATTAAATAAATAACTTAAAATTCAATAAAAACTAACTGTGACATTACTGTGTGTTGTGGAAATCCTATAAGAATCGTGCAGTGCAGTATTATAGGCTGTAAAAGTGACAGTGAACGTAAAATTAGTGGAGTATCGTTTCACAGGTAAACGTGAATTATTATGGCCAATTTAGAGATTACATTTAGAAACTAATACATGTAAACGACTTATTTAGATCTTATTGCTCTAAATGAGTTACTATTTTACTTGAAAGTTACGTGTAAGATCGATAAATTCTTGTTTTTCATCCATAACCTAAAATTTTCAGTTTATTGATCGCCATTATCAGTGTTGCCAGTGTATAAAAGAGAGACTACCATAAATGAGTGGTAAATTATTATTAAGTGCATCATACACGATCCCACATGCTGGGTGCATCGAAGAATTTCTCAGATTTCCCGAATTTATTTTTATGATTTCCTGAAAATATGGATATTTGTATACTGTGGATAGCAGCAACAAAAAGAATTAATTAGGTTGCTAAAAGTTATTCCCGAATGCTTAAATATTCAGAAATAACGTAAGCACTCAAGTAATTCGTCCAAGGCTGCGCAGGACGTATTCATTCGTTATTTATAGGCACAATGGTCATTGTAAATTTAATCGTGCTTTTACTATATGCATGTTGTTTAAATATATGTATGTATATATATACTTTTAGACTTTCGCGTTCCATTGTTAAACTTTATTTTTATCAGGAATTAACGCGATTTACCTTATATTTTATATTTTGGCTTGACGTTTCGGCCGGGTTGCACCAGCCGTGGTCACAAGCAGACTGGTTCAGCGAGACGGCTCCGTGCGGGAGGCAGAAATATCTTCATCTACCCCCGTTCTTTCACTTGTAACGTTAAGCCCACTACACACTACACTCACAGGCCGAGCCGATCAGAGAAGAAATGCAGACGTCCTGAAGTCAAGAGACAACCTGCTTACATGCCCTATGTCAGGGGAGTGACGGACAAAATGGGTGCAGTGTTAAGGAAATATTCTGTACCCATTGTGTACGTACCTGGGTCCAAGGTAAGCAACGTTGTAGGTACTGCAAAGGATGTTCTGCCATTACAAACACCAGGTGTCTACAAAATTAATTGCAGCTGTGGTAGCTCCTATATAGGCCAAACGAAGCGGACTATCGCAGAAAGGGTTAAGGAGCATATCACCGCTGTGAAGAACCGTCAGATTAGCAAGTCAGCGATTGCCGAGCATATACTTCAGTCGGATACAAATCACTGGATTGAGTTTCATCGCCCACAAGTCCTTTCCACCGATCGACACTTTTATTCTAGAGTTGTTCGTGAAGCGATTGAAATTAAAAAATATAAAAATTTCAACCGGGAAGATGGCTTTAAGTTATCAGCTACATGGGAACCAGTGATTAAAATGACAAAACCTCGCTATTTGCCGGCGGTTAAATATACAGATACTGTGATTGTAGTGTGTAGTGGGCTTAACGTTACAAGTGAAAGAACGGGGGTAGATGAAGATATTTCTGCCTCCCGCACGGAGCCGTCTCGCTGAACCAGTCTGCTTGTGACCACGGCTGGTGCAACCCGGCCGAAACGTCAAGCCAAAATATAAAATATAAGGTAAATCGCGTTAATTCCCGATATGTATGTATGTTGTTGGTTACAATTTATTGGTAAATTTGTCTGAATTATAAATAAATAGTACCGACGTTGAATAGTTTGTTTCATTTGCCCCCCTATTATGTACCTATCTCGTTTGACAACTAAAGTGATGATCAATAAAGCAAAGTGACTATTAAATAACTATCAAATGATTCATTTGGCATTGCCTAACTTGAATCACCAATAAATACCAAACACGCTTTCAGTAGACATCAAAGTTTGGTGGACAACTGAAGCTTGATAGTCACTTTGCTTTATTGATCATCACTTTTTTTTTTTTGTAGGAATAGTTCTGTTTCACCGGACAAGAGGACGAGCGCTTAAAGCGCTCCAGCCAGAAAGGTTTGGGTAGCGACTAGCACAAGGGCACCTCAGGGAGGCACGGCCTCGGCTTGGGCTGCCGCTTAGAGAAAATGAGTTTACCACCGGTTCACAACGCGCCCCCTCTGAGAAGAACCGGCAAGAAACTCAGCGAGGGGTTGCATGCGTACGGATCCCTTCGGCCTCGCCGGCGAGACCGGTGTCTGTGTGTTGATGTGTTTACGACTCTTGACATCGTTGTCGGTGTTGGTGTTGTGTCATGGTCCAGGAGGACGGACATCGGGTCGGGTGGGTCGAGTAGTACATGCCACGGACGGCGGCGATGTACGGCTGTTCGACGATCTGAGGGACCTGGCCGCTGCCCAATAGGACATGGGTTCGATTCCGAACAATTGTCTGGGTGTTATTTATCTATTTAAATATGTATATAAACAGTTTACAAGTATTTGTAATCATTTATCTGGTTACCTTACTAAAGGATCTGCGTAGATTGAGATCAGGTGGTCATTGCGTCAAGCGTAGATTGTCCCAAGATACTAATACTATAGATTTGTATATTGGAGAAATTTACTAAAACTTACCCGGTAAATGGCCATAGTATGTATTATATTAAGTTATAAGAAAGCCAATTTTTGCCTACCTCTCTGGGAAATAGCATATTATTGTTTTTATCTCTTAACTTTTTTGTATGAGGCTAATAATTATCTACAGCTCTTAGCTACTTTAATCACCACGTGATATTACCCAGGTGAACAATGTGGAATAGACCTTAGCTACAGCATATATGATATTAAGTGTACATTCACTTTGTAGCCTCCGTCGTGGGTTCGAATCCTGCGAAGGGCAACAAATTTGAGTAGTTGTTCCTTACTGGCTAGGACAATGCAGGCCGATGACCTGATTGTCTGTAAAGTAAGATGATCCATGTGTCGGGATTTGCGATAGGACGTATGCCCGACTCCTGTCCGTCAAATTAAAACGCCGAGCTTTGGTAATAAACACTTATAATCAAATTGAGAGAGAACAACTTATAATACAGTGGAGTAATCGTAATAATTAAAACATGTCTCTGCCATAGATACTAGCGCGCTGTCATCTTTTTGACAGCCCCTTTGGCGTTCCGAAACCGTGATCCGAGATACGCCACACATGCGTCGGATGGGCATGTAAAAAGTCGGTCCTGCGCTTAACTTCTCCCCAGTCGTGTCGGTCTTCCGTCCCATCGGATTATGAGAGGTACCTATTATATAAAGGAAGAGAGAGTGCACTTGTGTCTACGCAAGCACTTGTGCACTATAATATCTCCTGCGTACATGGCTGATCTTGTGAAAGATTGGCCGCTGTGGTCGTTTCGGCTAGGAGGACATTATTATAACAATCACTTTCGTACTTTTTGCAGACTGTCATAGATTAAGACGATATAATGTAAGAAAAGTAAATGTTGTGTAAAAAAGTGGTTTTTGGTTAGGAATGAAAATATAATTTACAACAACCTCCGTATTTGCTTTACACAAAGGGTAAAATTTCCCTTACGTGGCAACTCTAAATTTAGTATGTACTTATTTTTCTGTCCTTATCGGCGGCACGCTTGGTATATGTCTGTATTATATTCTGTCTACGGTTGAATCAATCAGTGCGGCTTACTGGCTTGACCTTGTATGACGTATTTATTTACGTACGCGATTATCGTCTGTCGTGTTTGTAAGCGATTCCGATTTGTTTTTTTTTTCAAATAAAGCATCGTGTTGGTTTGTTTACTGTATTAAAACTGTAAATTAAAGTTAGTTTTAGTTAAGTGTTTATAATATAAATAATAATAGGTTAGGCAATTTTTGTAAAAAGTTTTTTGTAGTTATAGTTAGAAGTGGGGCTAGAATATATATATATATATATATATTCTTTACTAAAAAAAATACTGCCCGCTAATCGCTCGAATAGCAGCCGCAGCTCGAACATATTGTTATTCTTAAGTCCACATAGCTATTAAAAAACGTTTAACGAACGGCGCGACGATAATCCAAACACGACGTTAGGAAGCTAACTGATATATTAAAGCGTAAAAAATAACATGCGTTTTATAAGTAGCATATCGTTATAACGCGTTTTTAATATATAGCCGTTGCGAACACTCCTAGCACAACAGCAAAGTCAGAGTACATTTGGAGCGCGTTCGACTTGGGGCCCACAACGATCAATCAAAACGCTCCTTTAGTCGTTCCACTTAGCAACCGTGGTCGCGGCGAAAACGTCACTCATGACGTCATGACACGCTCACGCGAAGCCCTACAACTTAGAGAAAGCCCTACAATAGAGAGCTGGCACTTTCTTTCTCATTCGCACAAGAAAAGAATGCATTTAAATGTGATAGAAAGAAACAGAGCATATGATTTTTTGTCCTTCAGTGTGTGTTCAGCACCGGGCGCACCGCCGGTGCGGTTTTCTTCGAGCACTCATGAAATTTTTCGTTCACGATGTAGTTTTGGAGTTTTAAAAATGTAATCGTAATTGAAAGAAGTAAGCAATGTGCAGTTCTAACTTCGAAAAAAATAATATGTTATGCCCGCCGTTACAAGGTTACGTTGTTAAATTTTGATGAAGTATCAAATGTGATCTATTCAAAAAAATTGAGCTAGTATCGCATCGATATACTATACCAACTAGATTAGCTGTCACGACCCGAAAAGTGGTCACGAAAATAGAGCTACGGAGACGGCTGTCGTTCTATTTCAAATTAGTACGAGCCGACAACAGGATGTATCGAAATTCCTTATTGCGCGTTTATAAACTGTTCAAATAATATAATACTTATCGTAATACTAAAATTGCAGATGGAGAATTTTTTTTTCGTTTCGTGTTCTTATTACTACTAGTTTAAATAATAAATATAAGTAAGATATCATTATAATACGAAATAAAAATTATTTATTTGATATTTTCTCCGCTAGTAGTTCGCAACTGCCATGCCGAGACTGACAAAATTAATGTTGCCGATAGGCGTGTCACCACTGTCTATACGAAACTGTTAAACTACACGTCATTACCATAATAAAAAAGTTAGTTCTCATTTTTGCCACCAGCACGGATAAGTTTGTAAGTCAGTACACACACAATGGAAACACACCTGTTTTGAACCTTATTTTATAGTGGTTAAGATTTTCTTTTATATGAGTACATTTTTGTTTAAGTCAAAACAACTACTTTTTTTCGTATAGATTTGGCGATTTCATTGATTTTTCTTTGTCTCCGATGTAAAGGTTTTATGTGCCAACATTACTGCATACAGAATTAGACTTTATTACTACATGTGAAGGCTTCTATTAGTCCGACGTTCCGAATTATTTAAAACTATTTTCTACAATTTCTAGCTACGTGTATAGTTGTGTAAGTATATGTAACCGCGACCACATTTTCGATGTTAGATTGTTCGTGACAGCTAATCTAGTTGGTATAGTATATCGATGTAGTATCGCGTCAATTCCCCGAACAAATTTTTCGTGTCACTTTTGCGGGGTTCGGGAGGCGAAGTAAACACACACAGATATAATTTCACGCAAACACTCTTGCAAATGTCTAATGCAAACTCACACTATAATAAACTCGCAAAACATTCAAAAAGATACGAACACAAATAAAGAATGACCTGACCATATGAACAAAATTAGGCAGAGGGGTTAGCGCATCATGCTCTCTCCAGTGTGGTATCTCCTCTAAATTGGCCCTACTATAAATTACCAATACAAACGAACGAACGAACGGAGAAAAACTCAGAGTAATTAGAATGGAGCTAGTATCGCGTCGATTCGCCGAACAAATTTTTCGTGGCACTTTTGCGGGGTGCGGGAGGCGAAGTAAAGACACACAGATACAATTTCACGCATACCCACACTATAATAAACTCGCAACACATTCAAAAAGATACGAACACAAATAAAGAATGACCTGACCATATGAACAAAATTAGGCAGAGGGGTTAGCGCATCATGCTATCTCCAGTGGTATCTCCTCTAAGGAGAAAAAATATGAACTATTTTTTGATGCAACCAAAGAGAATCTATCGCAAAAGGTCTGTCTGTGGTATGGGCTAGAGACAAGCAAGAAGCTTCAAATCATCAAAATAGACTCTGTCACTCTGCCCATTTTATATGCGTTGTAACTTGTGAATGAGGCACGTTTTTAATAAAAAATGTACTAACGAGATTTATGCGTATCATCGAATTTCTATTTTCGTGATACATAAAAATAACAGTTAAACGCTGATATTGTAATTAAATGAAGTTAAAGAAGTGTACCTTGGAATGGACCTAAAATAACCTCTAAGTTTTCCTAGACATTTTATGATTACAACAATCTGTTACAATGGCAGATAAAATAGAGTAAGTAATTTAATATTGTACCAATAAAAAAGTAGGAACTTGTTGACATGTCCGTGTATGTATGCCCCGGGGTATTATTATTAAAATTTGTAGCCTTCGTAACACAGCGGGAAACAATTCGTTTTACAATACGTTGGTCGCTAGTTCGAACAATGTACTTCCTTTTACTGGTTAGGTCACCCGCCAGTCGTGCGATTGTCTAAAAAGTAAGATGATATGTCCATTGGATGGGCTAATAAAGTCAGCCCTGTACATTGCCATGACTGAGCAGAGATCACTTGTCAATCGTGTCAGTCTTCCATTTCCATCAGATTTTGAGAGTAAATTAAGAGAATGTGTAGCGATGTCTACATAAACATTTGTGAAATATGAGTATATGCTACGTTCTCCTCTGGACTATTGTTTATTCTTGAAAGAATGCACTAACATTCCACTTACTAGTTTTTGTAGCAGTAGTACTAGCTAGACAATAGAACTTTGCACAAGATACTCTCCAGGTGTGTACCAAATAGCATCAAATCAGATGCTGCAAAGTTGAAGTGTGTAAACATTGCTAAGTTATTATAATATCTCTGGAATTTACTGGGTTCAAGAGACTAGGGCAGTGCAATTCAACTGTACAATGAATGCCAGCAGTGGCATGCACAGAGGATAGGCAAAGAAACATATGCAGCTTGTTTAACCTATTATTTATTAGATATTAGAGATATAAATGTAACTCGCGGACTGAGATGCGCGTGTTCAGCTAGTTTTGTATTTTAATTGTAGTAAGTAGTATTTTATTAAGTAGTATTTTAATTTTAGTTCTAATTGTATATTTTGGTTACGATCAAAGCGGCATTGGAATGTCACGGAGGTTGGCCCTGAAAACCAGCGCTGCACGGGGAACTTGTTGCCAGTGCAGCATGACGCTGAGTGGTCAACCTCATTTGGGCGAAAATGCGGCGTACGATGTCTATGTCGTTATTATTGTACCTGTTTTATCTTTTTGTTTCACTTATATCTGTAATGTTTAGATTTAGTTTTTCTTATTTTTGTGTGTGCGTCGTTTTTCGTTTAAATAAATGTATTTCTTCTTCTTCTTATTTTAGTATACCATTTTAAATATCCATAAGTTAGCAGATTCTATAGACATATTAATTTTCATTTAAAAATTGTAATAATAATATTCAGAGGGTCCATACACACAAAAAGACTTTGCCTACCCTATGATTTATCTAAATAAACTTAATTTTAAAAGATTTTGTACTGACATGGTATTAACGTGATGTTTTTAAATGTAAATGGATACGTCTGTAATGTAGGTCATATAAGGATATTTGTGGTTGAACACTAACAAATAGCTTAGAGTACAGGTAACTTGCAGATATTTTTGTCTACTTTCTGTGCATGACACTGAATGACAGAGGTTTCACTTTAGATCAGGTGAAGGTGTATAAATTTTATTCTTGATAAGTTAGTCCCTACTAATGTCCATCCCATGGTTCTCTGCAAAAATGTTGTGCTTAGCTATAAAGCTGCAATTAAAACTTTTGAAAGTGCTCCAGTTCCATGTGAATGTTAAATAACAATTTAACAACATTAGTGGTATCACAACTTGCCATATTGAAGCTACATTTTGAATTTAATTTACAGGGTCAAGTCTAACTTCGACATGAAGGGCAACTATGAACCTTCAGACTCCGAAGATGAATATACCCCTCATGAAAAGCAATTATTAGAGAAAGTGAGAAAGAGAAAACATGATGACACAGAGAGTGAGGAAGAAATGTATGCTTTCTCTGAATCTGATGATAACTCAGATGATCACAAAGAAGATTTTGGCATAGCTGATAGTGATGTTGAAGGGCAAGAAAAGTCTGATGATGACTTACCTGATTCTAAAGCTTGGGGGAATAAGAAGAGATCATACTATGCTACTGACTATGTTGATGAAGATTATGGCGGGTTTGGAGGCGATGAGGAGGCTGCACTTATGGAGGAAGAAGAGGCAAGGAACATACAGAAGAGGCTGCTAGAACAACTTGGAGATGAAGATTTTACTTTGGACTTTTTTACAAAACAGGCTGCAGATGTTGAAGACAAAGAATCTGTTATAAAAAGCGATCTAAGTCAGATGTCAAAAAGACAAAAATTGCAACTGCTTGATAAAGAAAGCCCAGAATTTTCAGGTCTAGTTGATGATTTCAAAACAAAATTAACAGTAGCAAAAGATGATTTACACCCTGTTTTAGAACTAGTTAAAGATGGAAAGCTACCAAAATGTCCTGCTTCTAAATTTGTTAAAACAAACTATGATCTTATTTTAAATTATTGCACTAACATAAGTTTTTATTTATTACTTAAAAGTCAAAGGATTAACATACAGAATCATCCTGTTATTAAAAGACTTTATCAGTATCGGCAGATGCTAAACAAAATGGAGCCAATTTATTTAGAAGTTGTTAAACCACAAATAGACAGAATACTACATGCAGTAAAAAACAACTTAGAATTACATATAACTAAAGTTAAAGAAGACAGAAAAGAGAGCATAAAACGTAAATCAGGAAACCTGTCAGCTGAATCAACACCCAAGAAGTTAAAACTTATCACATCAATTGAAAAAGATGATGGCGAGGACACCGGTATGTCAGATAATGAGGATGAATATGAAGGAAATGATTTCTTTAGATCAGATAAACAATCTGATGTGCAGAAAAATAATGAAGAATCTGAAGAAAGTGGATTCTCTGATAACGATGAAGCTTCAACAAATGAGACAAGGCATGACAGCAAACCCTCCACATCTCAAGATGTAGTGGAGGAGATTGGCGAAAAGCGCGAGATTACTTACCAAATTGCGAAAAATAAAGGTTTAACACCATACAGAAAGAAAGAACAGAGAAACCCTAGAGTTAAACACAAGCTGAAATACAGAAAGGCTAAAATACGAAGGAAGGGAGCAGTGCGTGAGCCAAGGACAGAAGTCAGTAGATATGGGGGAGAGGCTTCAGGTATAAAGGCAAATGTGAAAAAGAGCATTAAAATTAAGTAAAACACTTTTTTCATATGTAACAATAACATTTATGTAATAAAGTTGTATTCCACTTATTTTCTTATTTAATGTTGCCATCTGAAACAAATAATCACTAAATTATTACTCACACACGTTAAGAGTGCATTATCCCAGCAAGAATCAAGAATTCGCTCCTAGAGTGAATTGAGAAGCAATTTGCGAATGTCCAATTTTTTTTTTCTGTAATCGGCTCACATAGCTGTCGCGGGTCGCTACAGTAAGCTATCTCCTCTGAATTGTAAATGTCATTACATCGATCAAGAAATCAATGTCGTGGATTGCGGTCCGTCAGTGTGCAAGTGTGTTCCAGTCACATAATAAAATGTCCTCTTGGCCTATACGACCACAGCGGCCAGTCATCCACAAGATCAGCTATCTATGAACACCCTATGCAAAAATTTCAAAAAATGCTGGTCATTTAGTAAAACTAAAACAATTTGTAAAACCAATCTCGCAATTAGTAAAAAGATATATCCAATAATGTATGCTCACTCAGTTCTCATAGACAACCATTCAGATCTACAAATGTATTATGTTTACATAAAATATTAGAATACTCGGTTTTAGTAGAAGTTTTGGTAAGCAACAACCTTTAATTACAGATCGCATAGTACAGTGTTTAAAAAAATACAAATAATTAGAATTAAGTAACTCTAATTATTTAAGTATGCTCACTCAATCCTCAGCCTCGACCAGTGGGGTGCTGGGTTAGAATAGCATCCCCCCCCCATCTCCTCTCGTTGGGTGTCGCAAGAGGCGACTAAGCGGGAACAGGAAGACGGGCAGCAGCGTCTTCCTTTTGGATTTATCTTCCACCTACACTGCGATCCCCGAGCCGCCTGCCAAGTGTGGGGATTATGGCAACCCCTCCCTTCTAAGGGAGAGGCCTTTTTTCAGCAGTGAACGTCTATCGGCTGCTAATGATGATGATGACTCAATCCTCACACTTTTATAAGACCTGATTTCTTGAGAACTAAATATACACTAAAATTTCATTATACGTCTAGTTGTAGGTAATGTTAAATAGGATTTCGTAAAATACTAATCGAACCGTGCACAAATACACACAAATTAAGAGCTATTGATTACGTTTATTCTACCAGCGCGCAATTTTTGTTTTCTGAGAAACAAGATTCTGCAAAAGGTTACTCCAGCAGGAAATGAAATGTCACATTTACGAACTGCAGGAATAATACCAGCCCTTGTTTATGTCCCACTGCTGGGCACGGGCCTGCCCTCAAGTTGAGGGGGCTTAGGCCATAGTCCACCACGCTGGCCAAGTGCGGGTTGGCGGACTTCACACGTCATTCGAGAGCTAGTTAGGCTTTCTCAGACATGCAGGTTTCATCACGATGTTTTCCTTCACCGAAAGCTAGTAACAATCGCACAAAGACGATTCGCACATGATTCATTGAAGAAATCAGAGGTGTGAGCCGGGGTTCGAACCTGCGCACCTTGTTTCCAAGGCAAGCGCTCGCCCACTGAGCTGTTACCGCATTCGCACAAATATAATTGGTATAAATTCTTCCTGCTCGAAAAACGTTACTTACGTTACATTTATAGCAGATTTTGCTCTAATTATTCTCTTAACCTAAATCAATCTAGCAGCGATGTTCTTGCTGGGGTAAAGCACTCACACTATAGGTAAAATAAGGATGGTAATAGTTACATACAATTTCAAAACTTTATCTTTTCCTCCTGAGGCAACATAAGCTCCATCGGGGGACCAGTCCACGGCATACACTTCATCTGCATGTCCTGGCAAATCCAACTCTAGTTTCTTTGTTTTCATATTCCAAACTAAAAATTAAAGTTCAATTATAACAAGAGAATTTGCATAGTCTTACATACCTGGAATGTTGTTTAGATAAAATTCTCAGAGAAAGTACCAAAGGAGTTAGTATCGCGTCGATTCCCCGAACAAATTTTTCGTGGCACTTTTGCGGGGTACGGGAGGCGAAGTAAACACACACAGATACACTTTCACGCATACCCACACTATAATAAACTCGCAACACATTCAAAAATACACGCACACAAATAAAGAATGACCTGACCATATGACCAAAAATTTGGCAGAGGGGGTTAGCGCATCATGCTCTCTCCAGTGGTATCTCCTCTAAGGATAAAATTATTAAAAAAATATATTACTCTGTCGAAAGTTACGGTCTATATTTGAATATTTTGAGTCATAGAAAAAATGATCTTAACCACGACAAAGACGACAGCAGACACTGGTCGTGTGGTCACGTGGGTGGTCAGTGTACACTACACACACCACAGAACAAAATTATTTATTCTAACAAAGACAGATCGGAGGCAGTGGCGTGCACTGGGTTATATGACAGGGTAGGCAAAACTAAATTGACTTTAATTTAATGATGTGAACACAAAAGAAACATACCTACTTAATTGTTTGTTGAGTAACTAATACCTACTGTTTTTTTTAAATACATATTCTATTTCACTTCCACTACTAATGAGTACGTAGGAAGTACCAGACATACATACACACTCTAAAAACATAACCCTTCTATTCTTGTAGTAGAGTAAAAAATCTTACCAATATGAGAGAGACTGCGAGTTACACACATGTACACACACACTAAGATGATTGTAAATATGCCACCTCAAATATCCAAAAATTAACTGATTTTATAGACAAATTAATTTAAGGATACACGAAGTGGCCTTGATAAAGACCCGATTGCTTATTGGTACGCGTACAAACAAAAAAGTGACTGCAATCAGTTGCAAAATGAATAGATATTTACGAGTAGGTATTCTTATTTATATTCTTTATTATTAAATTTTCGCGTGACTTTACCTTTGACCTGAATTAATTCCAAATTCGGCATACAACGGCCATCTTCAATTATTTTTCTTTTAATTTCGTAAGAAAGGGACGAAAATGCGTGATTTTTTAATTTTTCTATACACACTTGGCCAGAACATCGAACACACGTTACCACTTCCATTTACTATAAGTTTTTTAATTTGGAAACACTAATAAAATAATAATACACGGAGTAGTCACTTTTTCGAACATACTGCACCGAACGAAAACAATCGTATAAATGAAAATAAAAACCAACAAAAAATGGATGTCATTATAAAATATTGAAGTTTGAACAAACTAGGTATTTTATAATTTGTAGTATAACGTATTGCGTTCGTTCGACGCATCGGGCTCCTTATTGGTTGACTCATCTAAAAGAGTATATTGGATCGACCAATCAGGGATCGACTGTCACCGAAAAGACAGTGCCTATCTTATGCCTATCTTAGAGTATCATGTTTGCATGTGTGCGTGACATTTATTCTGTTCGCATGGTCGGCGTGCCTACAGGTGTGAGTAAATTTTCGTTTGAATGTGTGCAAATAAAGATTTTGCCTTTTTGATCGGGCCTCGCGGCTCGAACGCGCGAACTTTAAATTTCCGCGTACTTAGGAATAGTTCATTGCACTTGCTGCGCGCTCGCCCGCTTTGACGCGGAGCGCTCAGCTGATTTATTTCATTCAAACATGTCGCGCGAATTTGTTTATTTATAATAATGAAATAATTCAAAACAAAATGTTATTGTGCACTTAAATTATTTTTGTTATCATGTAATAGAGATATTTGAAATCACAGGGTAGGCAAACACTTTTTGCCTATATGGACTGCACGCCACTGATCGGAGGGGGGGTAGGCTTTTTCCCTCTTGATCCTTTTTCGTTTTTTTCTTGTTGTATGGCTTGGGGCCAACCTGGTGTCAGAGTTGTTCAAGCTTCCCTTAGGCCTCTGACTTAGCTTAAAGACTGTGGCCTAGATGAAAATAGCCAGGACGGAGATGCTCAGTTCAAATGCCACGTCGTGGGTTCAAATACCGTGGGAACAAGTGTAGTTATTCTTTACTGGTCAGGATAATGCAGGCCGATACAATAAGATGTATTGTCTGGAAAATAAGATGATCTTTGCTTTGGGTGGACATGTAAAAAGTCAGTCCGGAATCTGACCTCTCACCGGTCGTGTCGGTCGGTCTTACATCCCATGGGATTGTGAGAGTAAAGGAAGAAACTGCACCTGTTAGCCGCTGAGGTCGTATCAACCAGGAGTACAATATTATACGGGATTATTGCGCATACTAAATATTCTTCATATTAGGTACCAATATTAAAGTTAGTATTAATAATAATTTATTGTCATAGAAACATTATTTTTGCTTAACCTTTTAAAGTAGAATCGGCACTAGAGC
This sequence comes from Furcula furcula, assembly GCA_911728495.1. Classification (NCBI taxonomy): domain Eukaryota; kingdom Metazoa; phylum Arthropoda; class Insecta; order Lepidoptera; family Notodontidae; genus Furcula; species Furcula furcula. The sequence continues at coordinate 9,200,488 of OU452256.1, read as the reverse complement.
TCAATAGGAGCCTGGAGTCTGCCGACCACGCCAACATGTATACGGCTTGAACATGCCCTCGGAGAGTTGTGATAAATTTTCCAGTTGATGCTTCCCACAATTTCACTGATTTATCAAATGAGGCGGATGCTATGATTCTGTAATCATATTACATAAATAAATACAATGTTCAAGTAAAATAAGAATTAATATTGTGTTAATAAAAATTATACTCGGAACAGTAAGTTTATTTGGGGATGAAAATTGTATTTGAATTAGAAATTAAGTTTGTTTAGTTAGACCATAGACATCTAAATAATAGCTGTCAATATATCAATCTAGGTGGTGCTCTGTGCAATGCACAGAGCACCACCTAGGCACAGTGTGCATCAATTTATTGTTGGTACTAGGTAGATTAAATGCAAAGACACGAAAAAGAAAAAAAAATCGTCAAGCTCATGCAAGCGATTATCAACCCAGAGGTGATCAAACGGAAATGTCCCTTATTGCACATGCAACTGTTATCATTTTGTTCGTGAATATTACTAATATAGTACACATAATAGATTGATGGCTTTGCGCAAGGAACCTCCGGGCAGTGTCTAATATTCAATCGGCAACAATGTGTACAGTCTGCTCCAATCTTTTTGACCTCTCCGAACATAGCCGTAAGTTTGAACTTGCGCACGTACAGTCGAGTGGGCAATACATATAATAACCGCGAATAATATTAGAGATTCAATATATTCGTATTATTTTCATTAGTATGTATTATCAAGGAAGTTAATTTATGAATATAATAATAATTGACCAATACGTCAATTACTTACTATTATTATTAAAAAAAAAACAATAACTAAATAACACAAGATGTATATTTTTTGGGGTCCTTCGTTTTGCGTTTTAGAAACCTGTATTAAGATTTTACATAATTTTTGAAATAGATATTACCTAAATCAATTATCATTATGTTAAAAAGTGAATACTTCTATGTTTTCTAAGTTACAAAATTAATTTGTGTACCTACTAATATCAATTGTGGTAAACACAGCTTTCATGGCGATTGACAATATTATATTTATTATAATTATACCGTGATCATGGCGCTTGTAACAGCAACGAAATATCGAAAACCCAAAAATAATGGGCCGTAAGTAACCCGTAAGTCAACATAATATCAATTGTGGTACTTAGTTGGTTTAAATTAAATTTTCTTAACAACAAAACTTATTGAGCGCAACTGTACTGCGAAAAAGCGCGAGTATGTAGTACGTGTACGGATGTAACACTCACACAGCGACATAGGACTCGGCGGAGCGAGGCATGCGCGCGCGGTGTGCCCCGCCCCCGCGCCTCGGGTCCGTCCCGCTGATACCTAATATTGTGTTCTGCGCAGCGCAACGCGCGCCGCTTTGAGAGGCCAAAAAGTTTGGAGAGGACTGTACTTGTTGTGTTCTAAGCTGGTTGAATCACTGGGGTGACGAGCACAAGTACCGATCAGATGAACTTCATACACATCGCGTCAATAAGTGGAAATCTATGTACCTGGTGTCTGGAGAGAATTTAACGTCGTTAATTAACTGTTGATGGCCCGTCATGCGAGCCAGCGGTCTCTTCTCTTTCTCAGGTAGCCACAGAAACAGGGTGAAGTCATCCGAGCCAGAGACTAGCCGCTCTTCGCCGCTAGCACATACCGCATCGTACCTTTCCAAAGCACGCTGTTGAAGTACATCCTCTAAAATGTATTAAGACTTATTAGCGATGTATTGACGGTATATCTACTACTTCATACACCTATTAATACCCTGTTTTTCCTTCGTCGTTCATAAGCAGCCGATAGACGTCCACTGCTGAACAAAGGCCTCCCCCTTAGACGAACCTAACCCCCCCCGGGTTGCCATAATCCCCACGCTTGGCAGGCGGCTTGGGGATCGCAGTATAGGTGGAAGATAAATCCAAAAGAATGACGCTGCTGCCCGTCTTCCTGTTCTCGCTTAGTCGCCTCTTACAACCAACGTGAGAAGATGGGGGGATGAAATTCTAACCCTGCACCCCACAGGTACCCATTGGAGTTGGTTAAGTCCGTTAGTCTCTTGTGTCCTTAGAGGAGATACCACTGGAGAGAGCATGATGCGCTAACCCCCTCTGCCAAATTTTTGGTCATATGGTCAGGTCATTCTTTATTTGTGTGCGTGTATTTTTTAATGTGTTGCGAGTTTATTATAGTGTGGGTATGCGTGAAATTGTATCTGTGTGTGTTGTTTACTTCGCCTCCCGCACCCCGCAAAAGTGCCACGAAAAATTTGTTCGGGGAATCGACGCGATACTAACTCCTTTGGTACTTTCTCTGAGCTTGTGTCCGGTTATTTCACCAGTTACAGTGCTCTATGTAGAAATTGCATAATTGCAACGCGCCACGCACTCCTGCGTTGTGACGTCACAGGTGTCAACAAAACGTTAGTGGTAGTGTATTATCCATGAATGTGCCTGTAGGTCGCTTGGAAACAACACATTAAACACGGTAGTCTTTATATATATATAATTCTACTGTACGTGTGTATGTCACTGAACTCCTACTAAACGGCTGGACCGATGTTGATGAGATTGTTAGTGTGTGTTAAAGGGGATTTGAGAATGGTTTAGATTCACAAGTGAAAGAGCGCGAGCGGAGCTGTGCGGGTCAGCTAATTAAAATATATAAAAGTCAGACGTTGATGTTGATATCTTTGGTTGAGGAACGCGAAAACAAATGTATGATGCAGAGACACATTTAAAAACTTTCAGGAATCACATAAATACACACACACCAGTAGTACACCGCTGCCCATTTATTAACCGACTTCAAAAAAGGAGGTTCTGTATTCGACGCGTATGTATGTAGTATTAATAAAAAGGCGTAATATTCATATATGTTAGTCTATGTGGGCTTCTAAACGAATTTACCAAATTTCACGAGTGTATGTATGTATGTAGGTTTGTCCACGGATTTCTCAGAAACTACAAGTCCGATTTCGAAAATTCTTTTTACAATAGTTAGAGTATCTTTCAACTTAGGGTAGAGTACAAATTTCATCAAAATCGGTCCAGTAGTTTAAGAGATATAAACTTTTTATGTTTTCAGTAAGTTACTGTAATGTAGACGTTCGAGTTGCGTGATAGTGCTGATACCTATCTTGGTAAAATAAGTCACTAAAAAGTGTTAAACTATTTTGAAAAAAATAAAAACCGACTTCAAAGTAAAATAACGAAAATATTATTGAAGTTGGTGCAGAATATACACAGCAGGTACGCTAACACCAACTTCAATAATATTTTCGTTATTTTATGCTTTTTAGATAATTTACTTTGAAGTCGGTTTTTATTTTTTTTAAAATAGTTTATTCTGATAGCGTTTCTCCTGCAAAATGATTGTCTGGAAGAAATTGCTTATAGCGATAAGACCGCCATTTGTACATTCTATGTTTTAGTTCTAAGTTTATATTGTAAATGTCTTCTTGGTGTACAATAAAGAATTCTATAAATATGGTCACTTTACTCTACGGCAGTATGACGCTGCGCGGATATAATGTGTTTAAGCTCATACTCAGTGCAGGGCATAACAACATTATTTAGCTGCAGTCTTCTATAATGTGGTATTTCCCTAGTTGAGCTGAGTCCAGAACAAATACAGTGTCTATCTGAGGTCATCATCATTATCATCAGCCGGAAGACGTCCACTGCTGAACAAAGGCCTCCCTCTTAGACCGCCACAATGAACGACAATTTGCCATTTGCATCCACCGGTTGCCTGCGACGCGAACAATGTCATTGGTCCACCTAATCTGACGCCTGCCTACGCTGCGTCTTCCGGTTCGTGGTCGCCACTCGAGAACCTTTCCTCCCCAACGGTTATCGGTTCTTCGAGCGATGTGGCCTGCCCACTGCCACTTCAACTTGCATATTCTACGAGCTATGTCGGTGACCTTGGTTCTTCGGCGAATCTCTTCATTCCGGATTCTGCCGCGCAAAAAACTCAGAGCATAGCTCTGTTCATAACTCGTTGTGTGACTCTGAGCTTCTCTATCTGAGGTAAATAAATAAAATTACATACTGTCATCAGTATAGCCATGTTGGTCTGTAATAGGGTGAAATGGTCCAGTGCGTAGTACGTAATCTGTGCTCAAAGCTAAGGTGTTGACCCAATGCGCATGGCCTTCTAATGTTCTGCAAAGTACCCCATCTTCTGACCTCCACACCTAATAAACAGTATTAAAAAATTAAAAATGGGACTACTAAGATTGAGGTGCTTATTTGAAATATTACACACCACCGTTCCATGTGAATTTAATGGCATGAAAATCAGTTACATATTGTTTTAAATTGTTTTAGCAACAGCAAGTAAACTTATTTATTTTAATAAAATAAGTAATCCTCAAAATTGTTGAAATTCTAATTAAAATAATTCTACGTGATTGGTATTATTAGTGTCATCATCACCATCAGCCGGAAGACGTCCACTGCTGAACATAGGCCTCCCCCTGAGACCGACGATACACTTTTCCATTTGCATACACCGCGCGAACAATGTCGTCGGTCCACCCAGTGGGAGACCTGCCTACGCTGTGTCTTATTAGTGTCAATGTAGAATAAAATAATCCTAATATAACTTACTTTTATGGTCCTGTCTTGAGATGATGAATAAATAAGTCCAGTCCCACCCCACTTCACAGACGTCACAGCTTTCGCGTGACCGCAGAGACTCAATATGGTGAGACCCGTTACGGTATCCCATATCCTAACATCACCATCTTTTGACGAACTGGCCAGTTTTCTGCAGTCAGGATTTCTGGATACCATGACAGAAGAATTTATTAAAAACCTAATACACAGGAGCTCCAGAAATTGCAGGATTTTCACCCAGATTTTCAAAGGGAGCTGGCCACACTCAGTGTATATAAATGAGTAATTATTTCATCCCCTAGTATTTTTTATTAAAACCTACATTATGTGTTGATATAATTAATCATTAATAAACTGAGTGAGTTGGTAACACTCTGTTAATGGATCATCATTACTTAGTATTGATTTTATAAATGGTAGGTATACCTGTGGTAAGGTTCCCATGCTAGAGCAGTCACCCATTGTTTGTGTCCAATCATAGTTTTTCCAATTTGATTGCCTGTTTTCGGGTCCCACAGCATTATTCTGCCTTGTTTACATGCTGATGCCAATTTCAACCCATCTGGTGACCAACTTATACACAAAACCCAATTTGCGTGACCTGAAAACAAAAACACATAGTTTAATACAAAATAAGTCTATCTGTGTGTTCTTTTCTTTAGCTCTTCTAAACAATGCAATGGATTTTGATACGATTTTCACCTGAAAGGCACTATTTGTAACAATTAAGTAAACAAAATCTAAATTGATGTTTGGAAAGCTACAGAACTTGCCCTATCATCATCTTAATAATACTGGTATAAGGGTCACATGATAAATAAGTATAATACTGGTATACCTTTACATACATGTAGTGGAGTCTGTGTGTGGAGGTCCCAGAACCTCACAGTGGTGTCCCCAGAACCACTGGCTAATAACTGTTTACCTGATGGACTGAAGCTTGTAGATATTACTGCTTCTGCATGTCCTGGGATGGAGCTGTAAACATCAAATGAACCTAATAAGCTACAAAAACCACTATGTATGTTTGTCACATGTACCATACAATTACTAAGTTTATTTACATAAGCTATTTATCAGTGGCGTGCACAGAAGGTAGGCAAAAAAATGTATTCGTCTCGTTTAACCTATTTTAAGTATCTTAGTATACAATTTCAAATATCCATAAGCAAGCAAATACTATAGACATATTATTTTGCATTTCAAAACATTAATAAGTTTGTTCAGCGGCTCCATACTGACAAAAATACTTTGCCTACCCTAGGATTTCTCTAAACAATCTTAATTTAAAAAAAATCTTAGTTCTGACAAGAATTAATGTAATTTTTTTGAATGTATATATATATATGGATATGTTGGTAATATTGATTAATTTTAGGATATTTGTGCTGGAACACAAACAAATAGTATAAGCATAAACAACTCGCCGATATTTTTGCCCACTTTCTGATTCAGATTCAGATAATTTATTGTCTTAATTGTGGTAAGTACATAAGATCTTATGAATAAATGTAGAATGACCAACACAATTTACCTTTTAGGCATGCAATATTAAAATAAGTAAGTAAAATTAGATTCAAAATTTAAATAAATTGATTGCGATATATCTCAAAATTAATAATTGTAAATTTATAATAATTTCATAATTTGTCATCAAATTCAATCCAATTACAACATAAATAATATTTATAATTAGTAACATGTCACCAATATTCGATGTCAAGTTTGCTAGAAATTTAATGAAAAAATAATTATATTTGCGTCAATTACTTATTCGAGGATATATTATCTTTACGCTGAAGTACTCATTCAAGTCATAGAAGCAATTATCAATTAATATGTCTATTATACAATTTTAAGATGTCTATCATTCAATGAGGTCAAAGCAGTTGGCAAATGATTAAAAATTTTTATACCAATGTAGTGCATGTTTCTTTTGACTATCTCTTTCCTAAAGCGTGGTAACATTAACTTATCCTTATTTCGAAGCCTACTGTTATATTCCTGTGTGTCATTTTTTGGAAAATAACTTTTGTATTTTTTTATAAATAGTACAATGTGATATATGTATATGCAAGTTAATGTTAAATATCTGTGCTCCTTAAATATTGGCCTGCAAGAAATGTCATTCCAAATGCCATACATTATTCTAAGGCACCTTTTTTGTAATACGAAAGTACTTGAAACATCGACAGCATTTCCCCAAAATATTATACCATAACTTAGTATGGAATAGATTTTACCGTAGTATGCAACCTTTGCAGTCTCGATATTTGTAGTGTTTGTTAGTCTTTGAGTATTAAACCAGTTGGTTTAATACTCAAAGTTGTTAGTACTTGTAGTGCATAACAAAAAGACCTTATTTTATTATTCAATAATTCTATATGTTTTTTCCAATTTAAATGATTGTCAATTGTTAAACCTAGAAAACATGAAAAAGTTCCTTTATAATTTAAATTTAGTTTAATATCTTTAGCTTGATAAGGACGAAATTGTATATATTTAGTTTTAATTAGATTTATATTTAAATTTATAGTTTGAAGCCAGTCTATTATATTTGTTAATGAATTATTTATTCTTGTTTCGTACTGAGATACTGACATTTCATTTCCCGCAATCAAAATAGAAGCGTCATCAGCAAAAAGTATACACATGTCATCTGTTATATTTGGTAACTCATTTATATAAACCAAAAAAGCAATGGACCAAGTATACTACCTTGCGGTACCCCTACCCTGATTTCTTGAAATTCAGATCTCCTAGTCAAGACACTTTTAGTTTCCCTATCGATATAATTTATTTCTGTAGCTTGTGTCCTTTTGGTTAGATACGTTTCAAACAACTTAAGTGTTACACCTCTAATACCCATATTCTCAAGTTGTCTCAGTAAAATTTTATGATTCACACAATCAAAAGCTCGGGACATATCTAACAGAATGGCAGTAGCCGGGACTTTTGTATTTATACAGTTTAATATACCAATTAGCATTTTGAAAATAGCTAATGTGGTTGAGCGATTTTGCCGAAAGCCACACTGAGCTTCATTTAACAACTTTTCCTTTTCACAATATTGCAAAAGACGCCTAAGAACTATTTTCTCAAATAATTTGGCAAATTCTGGTAACAATGCCACAGGTCTGTAATTTTCGGGATCCTGCTCATTTCCTTTTTTATACAGTGGTTTAACAATAGCCTTTTTTAATTTGTCAGGAAATACTCCAGTAGAAAGAATTAAATTAGCTATGTGTGTCAAGGGTTTTACTATTTCTGGTCCACATAATTTTACAACATGCGATGTTATGCCATCATAACCTGTACTTTTCTTATTTTTTAGGAGTTTAATAGTTTCTAGCACCTCTTTTTCCGTGACTGGTTTCATAAATATGGAGTTTTTAACGCTATAGCTCAGTGGTTTATAGACATGTGTCGAAAAGTTTTGGTTATGATTTTGAGACACAAATTTCTGATTAAAACAATCAGCTATCTTTTGGGGATCAGTAATTATCTCGCCATCTCCTTTAATAGAAGTTACGAACTTACTCGTTTTTTTAACATTATTAAGGCTATTTATTAAGTTCCAGGTCCCCTTGGTTATATTCTCATGTTTATTTATAAATTCTAAATTAGCTTTTCTTTGTCTATGCAGTATTATTTTCCTTAAAAGCTTTCTATATAATTTGTATTTATTTACGTATTCTGTATTTTTTTGACGTAATGTTTTTATGTAAAGTTTCCTTTTAATTTTAGACGACACCACAATACCTTTTGTCTTCCAATAGTTTATATTATTATGTCTTATTCTATATCGCAGTACCGGAAAACAGAGATCATAGATCAATTTAAAGTCATTTATAAATAGGTTATAGGAGTCATTAGAATTTTGAGAAACATATACGTCACTGAAGCTTAAAGATTGTATACAAGTTAAAAAAAATTTGACATTCTCCTCATTCCAATCACGCTTATAAATAAATTTTGGTTCATCTATAGCCTTAATCGTTAGGCAGGTTTCCATTAACTGCGCGCTGTGGTCAGACAGTCCATTATGCATTACATATGTTTTAGTTTGTTTTATGTTAGTTAATATGTTATCGATACATGTTTTGCTAGATTGAGTGATTCTTGTTGGTTCGTTTATTTCTATTTTCATTTTATATATTTCCATTAAATTTTTGAATGTCTTTGAATAAGGCGTATCCTTTAGAATATCTATGTTAAAGTCTCCTGTTATAATTATATTTTTACACGTTTTTTTATCTAAAGTAATAAGTTTACACAGAATCTTATCAAGTTTATCAAAAAATATTTTGATGTTGCTGTTTGGGGTCCTATAAATGCAAATAACGACACATTTCAATGACTGTATGTATATACCACAGCACTCAAAATGAATTTCGATTCCATATTCTCTTACCCATGTTAGATCCTTACATTGTATCGTTTTAAGTACTAAAATTATGCAACCCCCTCTTTTTTTATTAGGTCTTGAGTGGTGTGCTCCTTTAACGTAGTTATTTACATTTACCAAATTCTCTGACCCATCTGGTATAAATGTTTCAGTAAAACAGATTACGCTTGGTTTTGGTTTTAAATCAGCTATAAGGTTGTTCAATTCATTTATCTTTGCATGCAAATTATGAATGTTCTGATAAAAATACAGAGTTTGCTGAGGTTAGTTTCGAAAAAAATTATTAGTTTTTTCCGGACAATTATTTGTTATTACCTCATCGTCATTTTGACATGAATTTTCTAGACAATAATCTATATTTTCGGTCTGAGTGCCACTATTTACAAAAGTTATAATATTACTTGTCTGGTCGTTTAATTTCATATTTATGTATTTTCTATAGTTGTTAATGTAATTTAAACGCAGTATATCTTTCAATATGTTACGAGCAATATTTTCTATAAATTGATTTTTATTATGTGGTATATATCTCGAGTAGCCCATATCGATAAATACTGCATTTTGAAATTGATTACATACCCAACGGAACTCTGCATTTAGTTTTTTCTCATTTAAATTTTTGTTATAGGGTATTTCACATACTATAACATTGGTGTACTTAATAATTTTATAAATCTGCGCATACAATAAAGATATAGCTTCTGTAGGTCTTTTGTCATGACTACCTGACAAAACAATGACATAATCCTTATCTGTAAAACCTGTAGACATTTCTTTTGCTGACTCTATAACTGCCCCCGTGTCGGCACCTGGCTTATAAAAGACAACAACTTGGTATTTAGGGCCTATTAGTTTTTGAAGCGTTCTCTGGAGTCCTCTTCCTTCTTCATCAGCCAGTATTAGAACTTTGAACTTCTCTTCCTCTTTATCCAAGGTCTTCTTATTGTTTTCAGTATTTATTTCAATATTCTTAAGAATTGTTCCGGCTTTTCCTGTATCCTGGCCTTGTAAATTACTTAAAATTGGTACTTCTTCTTTGCCTTGCATATCTGTTCTATTTTTGTGTTTTGAGTTCTCCATAATTATAACGCAGTCATTCGAATTTTGTTCTTTTTCTGTAACTTCTATTTTAGAATGCGGTGATCTTCTTTGCTCTTCCTTGGCTAATGCTTTAAGGTTCTTTTTTATCGGCTGTGGAGTACGGGGTTCTGCTAAACACACATTTTTATATAGTAAAATAGTTTTTTTACATTTTTCAAGCTCTTTTTTTAGTTCTAAATTTTCTAAACTTAAATTTTCGTTTTCGATGTGTGCCCCATCTAGTTCCAAAATCAATTGCTCCATTTCTAATTTCAATTCAACGGTTTCTTCACTTTGGATGCTGGTATTCGGTAAACTTCTCATCGTATTATCTAATAGAGTAATGTTTAATTCATTGTCCTCATCATAATTTAATGTGGATGATAAGTCAAGATTCGATTTAGATTTAGCCTTATTTCTTTCCGTAACAAATTCCATTTTAAACGATTAATCGATTTTCCGTATCGATACTTAATTTCTGAACGAAGTCTGGCGTCTATGGTCTCTATAACTGTCAAATGGCTGTCGAGGTGTCAAATCATGTCATTTTAATTGTAACCAATCAGCTGTTCAATTTTTGTAAACAATGTTGAGGTTTACCGTATATTGCTAGATTTTTGATTATATTGTGTATAATTTAACGGCTAAAATGTTTTCTTACCGAATCAATTGTGCAAGTTTTGCTTTTTTGAAGATGTATCTTGTGTTTATTTTTATTGCATGTACTAGAATGCAACACCGGTATATCACTTTTACTAGGTTAGTTTACGTATTTCATAGTTTTCGAATTTAATTACAGTAACTAATTACAATAAGTATTCTCAGTTAAATAGTCCATAGACAAGTACTCTGTGCACGCCACTGCTATTTATTACTAACTGTGCTAAATTTTTTTTTGTCATATGATAGTAGTACCTGGTGTCAAAGTTTATTAAGCTGCCCTAAGGCCTCACACTTGGTTTAAAAACTGCCATCAAGATAACAACTGGGACAGTACTTTTAAGTGCCCTCTAATGCACGGAGGTGCTCAGTTCAAATGCTCATCCATCTAAGGACCTTCCCTGCCATTGCTTAATCAACTGATTATTTATCAAACAGTGATTGCATCAGGCTATGAGTGCATCACTTGCTAGATAATGCCTAAGTAAAAAGTTGGTCCTGCACCTGGTCTCTCCCTGGACATGTTGGTTTTCAGTCCCATCAGATTGTGAGAGGTAAAAGGAAGAGAGAGAGTGCAATTGCATGTGGCTACGCAAGCACTCCGCATAGGTGGCTAATCTTGCAAAAGATTGGCTGCTGTGGTCATATCTGCTAAGAGGACATTATTATTATTTATTAATGCCTGAGTACAACATACAGTACCCAGAACATTTAGTGCACTAGCTTTAAATAAAATATTCTAATAAGTACCTTGTACATCTTGTGATAGGTCTGACTCTAAAAACTGCCTGTTGCTGGTATATTATTTCAACAACTTCTTCAGAATTAAGAAGTTTGATGTCAAGTGCCTCTTTAAGTGAGTTTGTTATTTCAACATCTTTGACGAAAAACAGGAATGGTTTATCTTTCTGTAAAACATAATTTATAAAGGTTATGTATGACGACCATTGTGTAGGCAGCGTGAAATTTGGAAATAAAAAAATTAAAAGCACTAACGTAAAGACAGCAATAAGTATCGAGTAAACGACAGTAAATATTGATATAAAGTATGTAACAATAACATGATATTAAACGGTTGCTTACCTCCTGTAATAATGCATTACAAATGAGTTGTAGTTGGTCTCTGTTAATATTTAATGGCAAGTCCAACGTACCGCCTGTTTCCTCCCCCGTATCCGATTTAAGTTTGGCCTGAATACTACTAGGTAAATCATTTTCCATTTTTATAAATCAGTAAAATGAAATACAGTAAACATGAACATAACCTTAAATTATAACACAGACGTATTAGGGATGCTACGCAAATTATAAATAAACGAGGCACACACGGCCGATCCTATTATAATGATAGTAAAACCATAGAGCATAAAGCAAGGTGTTGCAATCATTTCAAGAAATCCCCCTAAACTCAAGTCCGAATACCCTTAAGAGTGCGTTCCACTTAGCGCCCACAACGATCAAAATGCTCCTACCACTGCGCACTGGCGCGCCCACGGATACTATAGTATCATTGGTCTAAAGGCAGTCCTGCGCCCGCGGATACTGCAGCCAGTATCCACTGGCGTTTGGGTACTATTGGAGTGAGATTTCTTTTCTGTAGCCGACCAAAGACTTTTGATCATGAAAATAGACTTATAGAGGCGTTGTGAACTATTGTGTGCTCAGAGTAATTAGAATGGAGCTAGTTTCGCGTCGATTCCCCGAACAAATTTTTCGTGGCACTTTTGCGGGATGCGGTTGGCGAAGTTGACACACACAGATACAATATCACGCATACCCACACTATAATAAACTCGCAACACATTCAAAAAGATACGCACACAAATAAAGAATGACCTGAACATATGAACAAAATTTGGCAGAGGGGTTAGCGCATCATGATCTCTCCAGTGGTATCTCCTCTAAGATTGTGTGTGACACAGCTCAGAGAAAGTACCAAAGGAGTTAGTATCGCGTCGATTCCCCGAACAAATTTTTCGTGGCACTTTTGCGGGATGCGGTTGGCGAAGTTGACACACACAGATACAATTTCACGCATACCCACACTATAATAAACTCGCAACACATTCAAAAAGATACGCACACAAATAAAGAATGACCTGAACATATGAACAAAATTTGGCAGAGGGGTTAGCGCATCATGATCTCTCCAGTGGTATCTCCTCTAAGATTGTGTGTGACACAGCTCAGAGAAAGTACCAAAGGAGTTAGTATCGCGTCGATTCCCCGAACAAATTTTTCGTGGCACTTTTGCGGGATGCGGTTGGCGAAGTTGACACACACAGATACAATTTCACGCATACCCACACTATAATAAACTCGCAACACATTACACACAAAAAGATACGCACACAAATAAAGAATGACCTGACCATATGAACAAAAATTTGGCAGAAGGGGTTCGCGCATGGTGACACAGGCATAGGGTTTATAACAAATAAGATTCTTGGTTTATATATTAAGAATAGAGTACGCGTTTGTCTATGGTCCCATTAAACAAAGCGTAGGCAGATTTTCCTGTACGAGGCCGGTTTTTTGAACTGTTTAAAGTTATATTACAAGAGTTATATTCATATGTAAGTGATAAGTAGTAATAGGTTTGATCTGTGACAAGCGCAAATGTCAATAAATACAGCTAACGTTATTGTACCTATTGTCGTGTACGTGATATTGATGTATTTTGATGTTCTTACCAGTACCTACGGTTCTTACTTGCATTTGAGCATTCTATAATACTTGTACTGATTTTTGTTCTGTGGACACAGGTGTGTGATGTCCTTGGAGGAAAGAATAAAATGGAGTGGGCCTGAGAATTAGGACACCTATATATTTCTTAATTCGTCATTTAGAAAGGTTGTACACTATTTTAGAATTCGAAAAAAAAACTTAGTTATGTCCATGCAAGCCAAGCATACACTTATCGATATTTCGACAATGTCATCGAAACCATTTTTAACCCACGACCAAAAACGAGGGGAGTTATAATTTTGACGCATAGGCGTCAAACTTAGAACTCCCCTCGTCATACATAGACATAGGTCACTTATAGGTGACATAGGTCAGGAAGTCTGTCTGTCTGTCTCTTAGAGGAGATACCACTGGAGAGAGCATGATGCGCTAACCCTCTGCCAAATTTTTGTTCATATGTTCAGGTCATTCTTTATTTGTGTCCGTATCTTTTTGAATGTGTTGCGAGTTTATTATAGTGTGGGTTCATAGAAACATGAAGAGTTTGCATTACACATTTGCAAGCGTAGACAGAATATAATACACATATACCAAGCGTGCCGCCGATAAGGACAGAAAAATAAGTACATACTAAATTTAGAGTTGCCACGTAAGGGAAATTTTACCCTTTGTGTAAAGCAAATACGGAGGTTGTTGAAAATTATATTTTCTTTCCTAACCAAAAACCACTTTTTTGACACAACATTTACTTTTCTTACATTATATCGTCTTAATCTATGACAGTCTGCAAAAAGTACGAAAGTGATTGTTATAATAATGTCCTCCTAGCCGAAACGACCACAGCGGCCAATCTTTCACAAGATCAGCCATGTACGCAGGAGATACACACATCAAAAGTGTCTAGGGATCAACATATATTTTTGCAATAACTTTTCTCCTGATTGATATTAATTAAAATTTTCTTTAAGGATTCATCAAATAAAGTGTTTTCGTTTGTCACAGTAACGATAAACCAAGTCACCTTTGCATTAATAAAGAAATTTGCCATTTTCCTAATAAAGGGATTTTTGACATTTGAACCACTAACACAAAAGTTCGAAAAAAAGACTGAAATAACAGTTTTCTTTAAAATTTTATTGGGTAACTTAAACAATTAATAATCCGTGTTTCTACCGCGAACACTAACAACACAAGAACATCGGTTTGGCATACTCAAAATGAGTTCATCCAAATCACGCTGTGGAATGGCCGCCCATGTTCGTTGCAACAACAAAAAAAGGTCTTCTTGCGACTGGATACCCTCCATATTCGGCAGAGCTCTTCTCTGTAGCATATCCCATGCATGCTCAATCGGGTTCAAGTCTGGCGACTGAGCAGGCCAGGGCAGGACATTGATGTTAGCTGCGGCGAGAGTCTGTCTTACAACTCTTGCGGTGTGCGGTCGTGCATTATCATGCATTAACTGAAATAAGGGACCGATTTGCACTTGTAGAGGAACGATGACGTCTGATACAATCGTCTCAGCATAAATTTGAGCGTTGAGGTTGCCTCTGATCCAAATCAACTCAGTTCTTCCGCCGATCCAAATACCCGCCCATACCATGATGGTTCCACCACTATAAGGATGGACTTCCTGGCAGGATTTTAATCGCTGTTGGCGTCCAGGGGTTCTCCAGTGTCGTATACGTCTTGTATCCGGTCTCATACCAAAACGAGACTCATCAGAAAAGCACACGAAACGCCATTGTTCTTCTGCCCAATTTCTGTGTTCAAGAGCCCATTGATATCGAATCCTACGATTGTGCATTGCTATAGGTGGTACCCGTAGCGGTCTTCGGGAATGAAGGTTCACTTCATGCAAGCGGTTTCTGACTGTTTGGTCGCTAATTAAGTTCCCTGAAGAGTGATGAAGCCTCACGGCTAACATCATGGCAGTTATTGTTGGAGCTCTTCGAGTTAAGATTTGAATATATCGGTCTTGTCTCCGTGTGGTGCAGCGATACCGTCCTCCATGGCGCTCAGCCACGGTACCAGTGCTTCGGTAACGTGTCCAAAGTCGACTGATAACACTCTGACTTGTATTCAGAGCTAAAGCCACAGTACGTTGCCGGGAACCAGCTTCTATCATTCCCACGGCTCTGAGCATTTCTTCCCTGCTTAAATGACGTCGCCGCTCCATAATAACGTTGGTTTTAATCAGTAGTAGGGAAACAGTAGCACTAATAATGTCTTCAATGCGTTGTGTTTTTATAGGGAAAATATTGACAGCTGATTTTCATCTTTTACTCGAATTTGATTCACAGTTCCTGATTCAAATTATGAAATGCACCAAAAAGGATCCATATAAATTTATAAAATCATAAATTTATTACAAAGCCACATCTCAATCTCAAGAAATCCGCTTAAAAATGCTTGATCCCTAGACACTTTTGATGTGTGTATTATAGTGACACAAGTGCACTCTCTCTTCCTTTACATAATAGGTACCTCTCATAATCCGATGGTACGGAAGACCGACACGACTGGGGAGAAGTTAAGCGCAGGACCGACTTTTTACATGCCCATCCGACGCATGTGTGGCGTATCTCGGATCACAGTTTCGGAACGCCAAAGGGGCTGTCAAAAACAGCGCGCTAGTATCTATGGCAGAGACATGTTTTAATTATTACGATTACTCCACTGTATTATAAGTTGTTCTCTCTCAATTTGATTATAAGTGTTTATTACCAAAGCTCGGTATTTTAATTTGACGGACAGGAGTCGGGCATACGTCCTATCGCAAATCCCGACACATGGATCATCTTACTTTACTGACAATCAGGTCATCGGCCTGCATTGTCCTAGCCAGTAAGGAACAACTACTCAAATTTGTTGCCCTTCGCAGGATTCGAACCCACGACGGAGGCTACAAAGTGAATGTACACTTAATATCATATATGCTGTAGCTAAGGTCTATTCCACATTGTTCACCTGGGTGATATCACGTGGTGATTAAAGTGGCTAAGAGCTGTAGATAATTATTAGCCTCATACAAAAAAGTTAAGAGATAAAAACAATAATATGCTATTTCCCAGAGAGGTAGGCAAAAATTGGCTTTCTTATAACTTAATATAATACATACTATGGCCATTTACGGGTAAGTTTTAGTAAATTTCTCCAATATACAAATCTATAGTACTAGTATCTTGGGACAATCTACGCTTGACCAATGACCACCTGCAGGGCTATTGCGTATCTTTAGCCACCCAAGTGACTATCAAGCTTCAGTTGTCCACCGAACTTTGATGTCAACCGAAAGTGCGCTAACATTGGTATTACGTATGGCTTTCGGTGGATATCAACCTACGGTGTGTTACGGTGCTCATCACTTGTCATTTAGCCATCTCTACTTTTTTATCGACATTATGCGACCAAGTTCAATATCCCCCGAACCTTTTAGACAAAGAACATTTAGAGGTACTTTTTGATTTGCAGGTATTTTCGCCTAGTGGATATTTGGGAGCATAGTTAAATAAAAAAACCAAAGATATTGTGAAAAATCCCTTAGAGGAGATACCACTGGAGAGATCATGATGTGCTAACCCCTCTGCCAAATTTTGGTCATATGGTCAGCAGGGTTATTGCGTATCTTTAGCCACCCAAGTGACTATCAAGCTTCAGTTGTCCACCGAAATTTGATGTCAACCGAAAGTGTGATAACATTGGTATTACGTATGGCTTTCGGTGGACATCAACCTACGGTGTACTACGGTGCTCATCACTTGTCTTTTAACCATCTCTACTTTTTTATCGACATTATGCGACCAAGTTGAATATCCCCCCGAACCATTATACAAAGAACATTTAGTGGTACTCTTTAATTTGCAGGTATTTTCGCCTAGTGGATATTGGGAGCATAGACAACAAAAGTTTAATATAAAAACCCAAAGATATTGTGAAAAATCCTAATTCTATGAAAAAAAACAAACACTAATTTAAAATAAAGTTTTCAAGAAATTCGAGGTGTTTTACATCTTTTCATGCCATTTGCCGCTAAATTATAAGTCAGTGACAAGAGAAAGGCAGCATCCGAAATTAATCAAAAATAACTATGTACCTACTTCAGTAAGTACATTATAGCTCAATGTATTATCGCGGACAAGAATGCTGTAACAGTTTACAATAAAAAGGGTTTGAACGTCGTTACCTACGTGCGCTTACCCCGCCCGCATGCATTTTGGGCCAGCTCGTGCAAGCATTTATCATCATAAAGGTGGTACACCGTTCGTACCGCGAGAGTAGTAGGTACACTCGCGGCACGAAAAAAAATCTTCAACGATTCATCTAAATCTCAACTTCACAACGCCCCCACCATAGCCCCCAAGGATACACTCCAACCAAATACTTTCTTTAGGTCACAAAAAAAAGTTATAATCCTGCGAAAATAGTTGTCACATTTTTACCTACGTTGATAATGCTTCTAGTCAACGTTTCAAATAGCCGGCTTATATTGACGATCACCTTCAACAGTATAAAACACTGCTTCTTATTAGTTGCTTTCACGATGGTCATCGCAACTTGGGTGACCATCAGTTTGATGTACACTTTACTTACATAATACCAATAGGTTATCGATACAGAAACATCTGTCAAATATTGTCTACGGTGATCATCACCGAGAATCGGTGCTCATGACGTCATTTCAGTTGGTCACTCAAGTTAGGCAATACCGAATGCATCATTTGACAGTTATTTGATAGCCACTTAGCTTTGGTGATCATCACTTTAGTTGTCAAACGAGATACGTAATAGCCCCGCTGATCTCAATCTACGCAGATCCTTTAGTAAGGTAACCAGATAAATACCTATCTTTGCTAAAGTCCTTGAATTATTTATTTGTCAGCATGTACAGAATCACTTCAGTCCCTACCTTAGTATTCATCAACATGGTTTTATTGGACGTAGATCTACATGTACTAATCTTGTTACATTTACGGAATCATTGGTGAGGGCTGTGGATGGTAGTAAACAATGTGATGTTATATATACCGACCTTAGCAAAGCTTTCGATCGGGTCCCTCACAACATGCTTGTGAATAAATTGTCAATATATGGTATAAGCGGCCCACTTTTGACCTGGTTCGAGTCTTATCTGCGAAACAGGACTTTTTATGTGGTAGTTAATGGGTTCCAATCCAAATCACACAATATTACTTCCGGAGTTCCTCAGGGCTCACATTTAGGTCCAGTATTATTCAATTTGTATATAAACGATATTCCTAGTTGTTTACATTATTCTGAACGTTTTATGTATGCAGACGACTTAAAATTTCTAAGAGTTATCGAAACCATTGATGATTCGGCATTCTTGCAAGATGATATAGATCGGATAGTACAATGGTGTAATCACAATGGCATGATTTTAAACCGTAAAAAATGTTCACATGTTAAATTCACTAGGAATCTTAATATCATACCTTCGGACTACCATATCGATGGAGAGTTAATTCAGGAGGTGGAAACCATCAGAGATCTTGGTGTCATTTATGATAAAAAGTTAAAGTTTATACCTCATGTAGAAAGCACTATAAAAAGGTCATCAAAAATGTTGGGTTTTGTAATAAGAAATGGAAAAATATTCCGTAATCCAAATACAAAAATATTGATTTATAACAGTCTTGTTCGGAGTGTGGTGGAGTACAGTGGCGGTCCGAGAGGGGGGGTCGTAGGGGTCATGACCCCCCCCAAAATCCATATTCGTACACGGCATAATTGGGTAGCGGTTAACCCTAACCTAGTCTAGGTACAAGACCAACGGGACCGTCAAATATGACCCCCCCCAAAATCGTTGGCTGCGACCGCGCCTGGTGGAGTACTGCAGTATCGTGTGGCGTCCTCATTATGCTACACATGCACTTCGGTTAGAACGAATACAGAAATGTTTTCTGTGGCATTTGACATATGCAGCTGGGATGGCTAATAATTTAATTTCCTACAAAAGCAGGCTGATTCATTTCAAAATGCTTTCTCTTTCTAAGCGCTGGGACTTAATAGATATGATGTTTTTATACAAACTTTTTAGAAATTTTATTGATTGTCCACAGTTGTTGACCCAATTTCATCTTCGTTCACCCTCCAGGATACCTCGTAAACCCATAACCCCCTTGCAACCTCCCCTACGCAGAACAGTTCTAGGCTCAAGCTACCCAGTTCCTCGCCTTTGCAAGCTTCTGAATCAATTTAGTGATCTAGTCGATGTCAATTTTGACTCCATATGCATGTTTTATTACCATATATCAACATACCTAAGTAAATGCCACTAAGAGTAGTCTAAGAGAAGTCTTTTTGTTTTTAGATACAAGAATTTGTAAGATAATTTTAAGATATATTAAAGTAAACTGCTAGCTGCTGTAAAGAAAAAAAAACTGTACCTACTTTAATAATTGCATGTTGAGTTTACCTATAAGTGATTGTGCATTTAGTTCAAATCTTTATGGCAAGTGTTATGATAATGTATTAGTGTAACAATCGTTGGTAATCCTAATAAATTAAAAAAAAAAAAATGATTACAAATACTTGTAAACTGTATAAATACATATTTAAATAGATAAATAACACCCAGACAATAGTTCGGAATCCTTCGGAATCGAACCCATGTCCTATTGGGCAGCGGCCATGTCCTATTGGGCAGCGGCCAGTAGCCCGATTCTCGTAATAACAAATAGTCCAAATATCGTTGACGTTTTGTTGTCGTTCGATCGAAGTCCTATCCAAAATCGGTATTCTCGTATACCATATACGTAGTTCGATAGGACTTCAACTCAATTGGATCGAAACTAAACGATTAGTCAACGAGTCATTGTTCTGTACGTTTTGCTATTCCCTGATAGATGTCGTCCTAATCAATTTTTGGTCTTGGTAGGAGTTTTGTGAGATATGCTAAGAGCTTAGGCTTTGGGAAACTCGAGATTAATTCGTTTCTGTTCCCTCCACAAACATACTAATTGTTTATTAATTAAAATACGTGTTTTTCTCTATTTATTAGTTTATTCTATCTCTCTTACTCTAATTATATTTACCTTAAAACCATCTCGCTCACACTATCTTCTAATTACTCTTTTCACTCGCAGCATACGATCCTATTTTCGTCTCACTCACTCACTCCTAGCTCTCATGTTCCAGTTTAGTGCTACAATCAATATATCTCTAACATGAGCTCTATCATGCCTAGTCGCGTTCCATATCCCAAATTTTACGTATTTATTTATATTTTACATATTTCGCCTTATCAGCTTTCTTTTTGTATTTCTTGCTGTGCAGACGAATTTGATAGTAAATACGTAAGTCCGTGGCTCATTTAAAAGTTATTTTATTACTTTGACTCGCACCACAAGAATAAGAAAAGCAAAAATCGTCTCAAATAACCAACGTTTGTTCAACGACTCTTGAATCGCGAAATTTGATGCTTAATCGTTGGCATCCGATCGGTAGTGACGTCATTTTCATACGAGAATACCATTTAGTCAACGTTATAAAACGATTGAACGACGATTATTATACCAGAATACGCTCCAACGATAGTTTAATCGAACGACTTTTAAATCGTTGCCGTTGAAGTAAAATCGACGGACGTGAATACGAAAACTGTTTAAACGACTGAGTCGCTACGTTAACGTTATTGTTTTGATTACGAGAATCAGGCTATATGTCCCTCAGATCGTCGAACAGCCGTACATCGCCGCCGTCCGCGGCATGTACTGCTCGACCCACCCGACCCGATGTCCGTCCTCCTGGACCATGACACAACACCAACACCGACAACGATGTCAAGAGTCGTAAACACATCAACACACAGACACCGGTCTCGCCGGCGAGGCCGAAGGGATCCGTACGCATGCAACCTCGACATGCATCCCCTCGCTGAGTTTCTTGCCGGTTCTTCTCAGCGGGGGCGCGTTGTGAACCGGTGGTAAACTCATTTTCTCTAAGCGGCAGCCCAAGCCAAGGCCGTGCCTCCCTGAGGTGCCCTTGTGCTAGTCGCTACCCAAACCTTTCTGGCTGGAGCGCTTTAAGCGCTCGCCCTCTTGTCCGGTGAAACAGTGCTATTCCTACAAAAAAAAAGTGATGATCAATAAAGCAAAGTGACTATCAAGCTTCAGTTGTCCACCAAACTTTGATGTCTACTGAAAGTGTATTTGGTATTTATTGGTGATTCAAGTTAGGCAATGCCAAATGAATCATTTGATAGTTATTTAATAGTCACTTTGCTTTATTGATCATCACTTTAGTTGTCAAACGAGATAGGTACTTAATAGGGGGGCAAATGAAACAAACTATTCAACGTCGGTACTATTTATTTATAATTCAGACAAATTTACCAATAAATTGTAACCAACAACATACATACATATATTTAAACAACATGCATATAGTAAAAGCACGATTAAATGTACAATGACCATTGTGCCTATAAATAACGAATGAATACGTCCTGCGCAGCCTTGGACGAATTACTTGAGCGCTTACGTTATTTCTGAATATTTAAGCATTCGGGAATAACTTTTAGCAACCTAATTAATTCTTTTTGTTGCTGCTATCCACAGTATACAAATATCCATATTTTCAGGAAATCATAAAAATAAATTCGGGAAATCTGAGAAATTATTCGAAGCACCCAGCATGTGGGATCGTGTATGATGCACTTAATAATAATTTACCACTTATTTATGGTAGTCTCTCTTTTATACACTGGCAACACTGATAGTGGCGATCAATAAACTGAAAATTTTAGGTTATGGATGAAAAACAATAATTTATCGATCTTACACGTAACTATCAAGTAAAATAGTAACTAATTTAGAGCAATAAGATCTAAATAAGTCGTTTACATGTATTAGTTTCTAAATGTAATCTCTAAATTGGCCATAATAATTCACGTTTACCTGTGAAACGATACTCCACTAATTTTACGTTCACTGTCACTTTTACAGCCTATAATACTGCACTGCACGATTCTTATAGGATCTCCACAACACACAGTAATGTCACAGTTAGTTTTTTATTGAATTTTAAGTTTTTTATTTAATATTAAAACCACGATAAAATTGTCACAGAGCAAAGTGGGAGCAAACGTCAAATTTGTTTCGCACCCACGGCGCGGAAAAATCGAACACATGCTGAGGGACAAAAAATCATATACACTGTTTCTTTCTATCACACGTAACCTACATAAACGCATTCTTTTCTTGCGTGAATGAGAAAGAAAGTGTCCAGCCCTCTATTGTTTTCTTCCTCTAAGTTTGCAAGAGTATGCGTGAAATTGTATCTGTGTTTGTTTACTTCGCCTCCCACACCCCGCAAAAGTGCCACGAAAAATTTGTTCGGGGAATCGACGCGATACTAGCGCCATTCTAATTACTCTGAGGTCTGTCTGTATGTATGTCTGTCTGTGGCATCGTAGCGGTCCAACCAGTGAACGGATTTGAATGCGTTTTTTTTATTCGAAAGCTAGTTTAAACGAGATGGTTCTTAGCTATGTTTCATAAAAATCGGTACAGCCGTTTGAAGGCCATCAGCTCTTTTCCGAGTCGAGGTAGGGATATTTTGTATACAAAAGACATTTTTCATTACATCTATTAGTCCGAAAGATCTTAAATTTAGAACATATGTAAATCCGATGATACTAAATAAAATGGTAACCTTCACCAGGGTCTGATGATGATCAGCAAGAAGGTGGTAAAAAGTTGCTAAAAAACATCACGTCATTAATGGACGACCCCTAAGGAACCTGATGGATTTAGGAGAATCTTGAAACGGACAGTCGGTAGAGTTATGAATCAAGGAGAAGATTTATTATTAAATCATTCAAAAAGTTGCTTATGGTTTCTATAGCTCAGGCAAATGTGCTAAACATCACAATCAACAGTAAACGGAAAACAATTAATAGCCATGCCTTATAAAATTCTTTCATTTTGAAAGAAGTTGTTTCGATTGCCTTGAAACAAAGATTTCTTTGTGGACACAGAAACCGCTTGGATAAAACACTTTCGTATTGATACTGAACACGACACACGACTTCATCTCACAAAGTATAGTATTGTTCTATGACATAAATACTTCTTGATTTAGGTCATCATCCACCATCCTGGCCAACTGCTGCTGCTGCTGGTTGGCGAACGTCCCTGCCCGTTAGGCCTTCACATTAAGCGAGATCACTTACAATGTTCTTAAATAGGCACGTGTGGCAGACCTGCGCAAGCCGGGCTTTGCGCCACTTGACTAATGTGCGCTATATGTTGTGATTTCGATTTCCACACAGGGGATCCAGTACATGTTTCGTTGACTAGTCTATTACTTACCAAAAACAATCCAACTTTCAGTTTTTCTCCATATATTTCACACTGGTGCATCTAGCAGTAACTATCAAAAGCGAGTAACAAAAAAAACGTGCGTGCGTGGAGTCCCTCCGCGCGGAAGAAGTGAAACTTCATTTTCGCTCTGTCTCTTTCTACAGTCAGTCAGTCGGTCAGTTGGACGCGTGTAAATGTACCGCGGGTACAGGGATTCAACTAATGTGGCGTTATTTTATCCAAACTTAACAATTAAGAAAAAAATGGCCTTGAATAAATAAATGAGAAAAAAATAATTCATTACCAGTACAACTCTTTCATTACCGGGACCGGTTTTGGTTACCATAAATCACGGTAAGGAAGGTGACGGTAATGACTACTAAGTACTTTTCATTTGTTTTTTCTACGGTAGACAAACCGATCTAATCTCAAAGATAGAAGTCGAGAAGTACATAATATACGAGTATTACTTCAGGAATGTCAGCTTAATATGGAATATGTTTCTTACCCGTGTTTACGAAGTGAACGGTGATGAACTCTAATTTGGTTAAATCACTACAATTCAGCCTCAAGCAATTTTTTTTTAATTAAACGTCTGCGTCTGCTTTTCTCGACTTGTTTAGATAAACTAAGCGCTTGGGGTAGCCACTAGACTCACTCGATGGCTTGAATAAACGAGTTTGATCCCGTTAAGTGTTTGTCAATTTTCTGTTACGGTAATGAATTTTTTGCTGTTGCCAACTTTTGGAGCGTGTTTTAGATAGTTACTCTTTCGAATATCAAAGTATTGGCACAAAATAGAAAATGTACATATTATCAGGAATACGGGACCATCAAAATAAATGATATTCTCCGGTCTTTTTTTTCAAATTACAGATCATTGTTAAGAAATACGTAGTTTGAACTCAGTTACGGAAAGGCACTTTTTTTTACAGATTTTTCACAATTAATAATTGGTTAGTTAATAATTATAATAGATCCAACCGTTAATTTTCTATTTGACAGATCTAATTTGACAGTTATAGTGTTGTGACCAAGTGATTATAGTGGACACGATATCGATTCATTTTTCTATCGAGTCTGTGCGGAAAGAGAACAGTCGTAGTAATGGCGCTAGTAAGTAGTAGAACGTCATTCTATTATCACTTTTGTTACATAGACACGTAATAATAATCTTCCTAAATATTAGAGCGGGGTTTTTAAAACGTTCTATTACTTACCCCATTTTTTGTCTATGGGTAAGCAGTAGTATTTTTTCAAGGTAGCAGCACTCAATGGTCCACCGCCATTTTGTGTTTGTCACTGTCATCTGTCACTACACAAGACGCCCGTGCTAGTCATTGTTTGCTGAGTTTTGTATTGTTTCATATTCGAACTATAAAATGCCGAAAGGATCAGTGCTGAAAGGACAGACGAGAGAAATGGTGATCAAGCTTCGTAATTACTTTGAAGCAGAGTATCAAAATGGCGGCCCGCTTTTACCATTGTCGCAAGTGCGAGAGCGCGTTGCGGCCGCGTTAGGTATTAGTGCACCTACGGTTACAAAAATTACTACCGAAGCCTATGGAACAAGCGGCATGCAGGAGAATAAGCTTCGTACGCCGAAGAAAAAACGCCAATCACGTCGTGTGACATCGGTTGACAACTTTAACGCAGACGCTATACGCCGTCATATATATAACTATTACTTACGTAAAGAAGTTCCAACACTTAAAAAACTTGTTGCTTCTTTGCGTGAATGTGATTTGTTCCGAGGCCAAAAATCATCATTGGCAAAGGTCTTGAAAGAAATTGGATTTACTTACAAAAAATCGGATAAACGCAAAATATTGATGGAGCGTCGCGACGTAGCTTTCGTTCGTTGCGAATTTTTGAGCGAAGCCAAAAAAATTGCTGATTGGTCAAATGTTGTTTTCACTGACGAAACTTGGCTGAATGCGAACCACACAGTGTCTAAGAAGTGGACTGATGACACTGCTGCTTCCACTAGCTCAGTGCCGATGGGAAAAGGAGAACGCCTAATCATTTGCCATGCAGGGTCTATGAAAGGATTCATGCCAAATGCTTTGTTGGCCTTTAAATCCAAAAAAACAGTTGAGTACCACGAAGAAATGAATTCTGAGGTTTACGAAAGTTGGTTTAAGGAAATGGTGTAATCATTGGAAGAACGGTCAGTCATTATTATGGATAACGCATCCTATCACTGACGCCAAATTGATAAAATGCCGTCCCAGGCCGACAAAAAACCAGTTATCATTGACTGGCTTCAACGACATGGCGAAAATGTTGATAGCTCCTTATTAAGTACAATTACTAAATATATTACGAACAAAAAACACTTCCCAAAACGATATGTGATAGATGAAATAGCTGCAGAACATGGTCATTGGGTTCTTAGACTTCCACCCTATCATTGTCAATACAATGCCCTTGAATTAATATGGGCTCAAGTAAAAGGACACGCCGCTCGAAATAACACAAAACCCCCATTCACGGCAAACAAAATGCTTGATTTATTAAAAAATGCATGTGTGGAAGTAACTGCGGAAAACTGGCAAAATGTAATTCAAAAAACACAAGAAACTATAATGGCAGATTGGGATAAACACGTGGCGATAGATAATATGAATGAACAATTAATTATAAATGTCGGCGATAGCTCGAGTGACAGCGACGACGAATATGATTTTGATTAATAAATAAATAAAAGTAAAAGTCACAATAATTGTTTCATATCATTTCATACCAATCTATATTTATACCACATTAGAATGCTACATTATACCCGTGTAAAAATAGTTAATAAACAATATCGATACATCGTAACATCACTATGTTGATAGCCATAGAACGTAAATTTTTAAAAACGTTTGTTATTTTATGTAATTTATAAAAAAACTACTGCACTTATGGACTCAATTTGTCAAAGATGATTATTATACGGGATCAAGGAGCAAACTTAGGCAGTTGTCATATTTTTAAAACCTCGCATTTAAAAGTGAACTTTTGCGTAACATGACGCAGTTACGTTCTATTGGTGCTGTCAAAAAGAAAATAAACGGTTGGATCTATTATAGTAAGTTTTTTTTCAGAAATGCATTCCGACTGTTTTTGGCGAAATCTATTAGGATTTTTTTTTAAATATTTAATCAAATAAATTCAACTATTTACAACTTAATTTATATGATATTTTAGAGCCCTCTGAAGAATCACCCTTGAACGTAAAATAATTAAATACACCACTAATATTAAATATAAAAAAATATTTTTTTTTTCAATACAAAGCGATATGTATCTAATTTATTTAGCTAATTTTCTCAACGAACACTTCGACCCACCTTTATAAGGAGATACCACTGGAGAGATCATGATGCGCTAACCCCTCTGCCAAAATTTGTTCATATGTTCAGGTCATTCTTTATTTGTCTGCGTATCTTTTTGAATGTGTTGCGAGTTTATTATAGTTTGGGTATGCGTGAAATTGTATCTGTGTGTGTTTACTTCGTCTCCCGCACCCCGCAAAAGTGCCACGAAAAATTTGTTCGGGGAATCGACGCGATACTAGCTCCATTCTAATAACTCTGAGTTATAGATGTGTCGTCGTGAGCTTCGCGTGAGCGTAAATCATGACGTCATCATGAGTGACTTTTCGCCGCGACCACAACAACCGCCCGCGGTCGTTACAGGAGCATTTTGATCTTTGTGGGCGCTTAGTGGAACGCACCCTTAAACAATCTCTGTCTGACGTTTACTGTAAAATTATTTTTCAAAGTGGCAATCTTTACTCCAATGTCGACTACGGCGTTTTACATACGTGTTATGTTTATTTTATTTTAACTTTAATTGCTTTTACTAAGTTACTTGCTACATAAAAATGAAGTTTCTCTATTTATTATTCATATTGTGGACAATTGTTAACTGCGACGAACATACTCATGCGTATAAAGATGGAGAACAAGTGGTCCTATGGATGAATACAGTGGGCCCATACCACAATCGCCAAGAAACGTATGCATATTTTTCATTACCGTATTGCGTCGGTACAAAAGTAACAATTGGACATTACCATGAAACGTTATCCGAGGCGCTTCAAGGGGTTGAATTAGAGTTTAGTGGACTCGATATCACATTCAAAGATAATGTACCGGCGCAGCAATTTTGTGCAATCGAACTCAACGACCAGACTTATAAAGAGCTAGTTTATGCTGTTAAGAATCATTACTGGTATCAGATGTACATTGACGATCTCCCAATATGGGGCACCGTTGGAGAAATAGATGGAGATCACTATTACATTTGGACTCACAAGAAATTCGACATTGGCTACAATGGAAACAGAATAGTAGAAGTGAACCTAACAGCAGAAAACAAGGAACTACTCACGCCTGATGCGAAAATTCCATTCACTTATGAAGTGAACTGGAAGAAGAGCAACATTCATTTTGAAGATCGATTCGATAAATATTTGGATCCAAATTTCTTTCAGCACAGGATTCACTGGTTCAGTATCTTTAACAGTTTTATGATGGTAATATTCCTGGTGGGACTTGTTTCTATGATACTTATGAGAACATTGAGAAAGGACTATGCGAGGTACTCAAAAGATGACGACTTGGATGATTTAGAAAAAGACTTGGGTGATGAGTATGGTTGGAAACAAGTCCACGGTGATGTTTTCAGGCCAGTACCTCACTTGGCACTATTTTCAGCACTAGTTGGCTCTGGGTACCAACTCACTGTTGTAACTTTAGCTGTTATAATATTTACCATTTTTGGTGAACTTTACACAGAAAGAGGGTCTTTGCTCTCCACAGCAATCTTCATATATGCGGCTACTTCTCCAGTAAATGGTTACTTTGGTGGTTCCCTCTATGCCAGGATGGGAGGTAAATTGTGGATAAAACAGATGTTGCTATCAGCCTTCTTGTTGCCTGTGCTTGTTTGTGGCACAGCATTCTTTATTAACTTCATTGCAATGTACTATCATGCATCAAGGGCTATCCCATTTGGCAGTATGATTGCAGTAATGTCTATTTGCACATTTGTCATTTTACCTCTAACTCTTGTTGGAACTGTGCTGGGTCGGAATTTGGCTGGTCAGCCCGACTATCCTTGTCGCATTAATGCTGTTCCTAGACCCATCCCAGAAAAAAAATGGTTTATGGAACCCCTCATCATTATTTTAGTTGGGGGTATTCTTCCTTTTGGTTCAATATTTATTGAAATGTATTTCATCTTTACCTCGTTCTGGGCCTACAAGATATATTATGTGTATGGATTTATGTTGCTTGTGTTCTTGATTCTGATGATAGTGACTATCTGTGTGACAATTGTTTGCACTTACTTTTTGTTGAACGCTGAAGACTACCGCTGGCAATGGACCAGTTTCCTTTCTGCAGGTAGCACATCCCTGTATGTCTATCTCTATTCGTTTTATTACTTCCTTTTTAAAACAAAAATGTATGGCCTATTTCAGACTACATTTTACTTTGGATACATGGCATTGTTTAGTTTAGCATTGGGGATTATTTGCGGGACTGTTGGATATGTGGGTACTAGCATATTTGTCAGGAAGATATACTCAACTGTAAAGATTGATTGAAATGTTTGACTTTAAATTAAAAATAAATGTAATTTCGTTAATTTGTTAAAGATGATTTAATAATCCCACTCACTGCCAAAGTATTTTTGGTAGTTTATCAATAAAGCATTTATTGGTAAAAATAATTCAAATAATGTACAATACTCTTGTGTTGTTAATGTACTCTAGATTTTAAAACAGTTCTTAAAAAGCTATTGTACATTATAAAAGAAGATAATTATACACATTCCTTATAAAAATTAAACCATCATGTTTTAGGGAATTTTTATGATACAGTTGAGCCTTAATTTTATTGCTTGAAAGAAAGTATGAGTGATTCAAAATGTACACACATTTTGAATTATATTTCTTTGTTTTTTCTTTTTATTTAATTACTTAATGTTAAAATAAAATGGCACCACATTTACTGCCATTATTTTGAATTTTAACTAAATAGGTGTTGATATTGGGATTAGTAATTTAATTACAATGTTTAGTGTAAATGATTTGTAATAAATCGGCAAGGAATTGTCTTCTCAAAAACATAAATACATCATGGTAAAATTTAAGGTGTGTATCATTTTCAAGTATTGTAGAGTATGTGTAAGTTTTAGATATAAATAATGATAAAAGCAATTTTCTCCTAGAATAATGCCACTTAATTTTTATGCTCTTCTATTTGTATACATATTATGTAGGTCAGTTATTTATCACTATTTTATCAGTATGTAAATATTTGCCCAGTCTTTTAGTGTTAATAATAAATATAATGTAATTACATACATAGTGTAAATGGGTTTGAAAAAAATTCACCAACAGTTCAATGTGTGGTAGGTATCTTTATTATTTTCAGGAGTAATATACAAAGATATAGGGTCGCAAGTGCGTTAACGGTAATCAGGAGTTCCTTGGTTTGTTATCCAGGCCAGTAGGCTATTCACAAACGTCGGAAGTTTCCGTTTTATAATTCAATGAAAACATTGGTGACGACTACTTGTAAGCGTTTTGCACAAATCTGATAGTTTCTATGAAATTACATCATACCTGGGGCACACCACCATCTTTTATGGCAGTATTAAAATAATCCTACTGTAAGAACGTGACGCAGCTTATAGCTGTTTCTTTCTTTTGCGAAAACAATAATACAGCTATAACAGAAGGTGGTAGACCCCCGATAGAATTGATAAAACACATCATGGATTCGTAAATAGGGTAAATAGGATATTAGCGAAAATGTTTTTATCGG